>JAXRKN010000043.1:4895385-6119231 GCA_038502055.1 Tanytarsus gracilentus | reverse complement strand
TGAGTTGCCGATAATAACATTTTATTACTGCTGCTCTAAAAAAAGTAGTTTCTCGTTCAATCATCATCTTCAGGGTGCTCGCCTCAATATGCAATAACCGATAACAGTCAGTCTCGTACTCACTCGAACTTTTTTTATATACGATGACGCTTCGCAGAAATTGAAACACGTCGAAAAAAAGTTTTTCAACCAACCAACAAAAATTTCACGTCATTCTATATTTTTTTTATGCCATCAAGTTTATTATCGAGAGAGTAAAAACACATTTGATGTATATGTCGATGATGTGACTTGACCGTCTTACATAAGCAAAATGATGTTTTTGTGAAGAGAAAATTTGCACTCTTCAAACTCTTTCTTTATTGAGTTTATCGAGCCTTATACAATGTGTATTAGATTGATACGTAAAACCCAGCAAGAAAAATAATTTGAACTACTTTGAATCACATTTCATAACTTAAATTTACTCACCGGGTTTTGCTAGTAAAAGAAACTTTTCGATAGTCAAATATTTGTGTTTTATCATGAACACGTGCAAGTGTGGCAAGAAAAAGTGCTTTAGTGAAAATAAGGTCCATTTCGAGGAGAAAATTTATTGCTTTTCCATGACATTATCGGTTGTCATTGGTCGTTCAAATCATGCATCGTTGTTACTTAACATTGTTATGTTTTTTTTGCTCTCCATTTTTTTTTTCGATGCTGACATCACTTATGTGGTTTGCGTCGTTCATTGCTGAAATGCTGAACAGAATAAACGTCCATTCATGGTTGGAGAAGAGGAGAAAAGTGTGAGCAAAAATTTGTTTCGATGAAAAAACTTTTTTAATCCCTTGTGATGAGAATTGAACAGAATTTTACGGTTCGTAACTGGGTTATGGAGTGATTTAAGTTAAGAGCTTTAACAGTTTTGGGAAATATTCGCAGTTTTTAAATTAAGTTGATTTATTTTAAGGACGTTAAAGTTTGCGTAAAATCCTCTTTTTACCCTACTCAATAAATTTCCAAAAATAAAAATATTCCATCTCAAAATTTCCACAACGCAGCAAACATTGAAGCGGAGAGAGATAGGAAGGGAAATTTGTGTTCTTTTCTTGTCATGACTGTTTACAGTTCAATAGCATTTTGTGGAAATTTCCTTTCTTTCTAACTCGATATGCTACACTCCGTTAGCCTACATTTATTTACTAATACCAATTGTTGGCATCGACTCGGGCCATATTATTATTTTTGTTGTACACACGCTCGAAATAGCAACGACAAGAAGTCTGTTGTGATAGATTTAAGATCGAGAAAAAATCGCATGCAATTGGCAAAACATGCTCTCGAGCACTGCCAACAAAAATTTATCCAGTAACGTGGCCAGAAAAAAGAGAGAGAAGCAATTTTTCCTCAATTCTCTGTTCATCCGCATCTAGTTTATCTCTTTCACTCACTTGTGTTGTTGCTAGCATCGAATTTATGTTACGTTATTTCGTATGCTGGACACAGATATTTCGTTTTCGCCGCAAATTTATCACAATAACCCCTCAATTTTCGGCAAAGTGTATCGAGTGTGTGGATGTGAGAGAAACAAAACATGCTGGCGCAGCAAAAGCTCAATTTACTCACACACGGCAATGTGGAACGTGGATGGAAATGAGGCAAAGCCAAAAAGTATTTTTCGATTTGCTTTCTCAATCACAGGGCTGCTAAAATAAATTTCGATCGTGCGGTAAAAAAACTTCAAGGTTAATTTTGAAAATGGACTAAGAACCATCGCTAAAAATCGAACATTGAAGAAAGCGAACCCGTCCGAAAAGTGTGGCACTTGATGAATAATTTAGGCGCATGAGAGAAGTGAAAAAATTAAGCATTCCATTCATGCAAGTGAAGAATGATACAGCGATTGAAATAAAATTTATTTGATGTCCTTACCGAAAGGAGCTTGCGAGGAAAAAGGGATCTATGTTTTATGCTTAACATGCAATGGTTGTCTGTCAATATTATCTCTTCTTCTTCTTTTTTTGAAGATATCCAAACTCTTGACTAAACTCCTCAATTTTTCTCCAATTTACATTTCTCTCATTCTCTCCATCAAGCTCACCTCAATTTTTCCTCTCTTACCACTAACCATCCAATTCATCTCTTTGCATTTTGTGTGTGCTATGCTTCTAAAGTAGGTTACGGTACAGGAGGTTTCATGTGAAACAAAATGAAAAATCTACGTTTATAAATTGGGGTGAGATTGCTAATTTTGGTACCGAGGGAAAATATAAATTACTGTCGAAGAGCTTTTTTAAAATTAGCCAAGGGAGAAAGAACTTGCAATGAATTTTTTTTTGAGACAAACATTTCTAACGAATTTTTTTAAGATTTTCAGATAAATTTTTCTTATTGCCATAATTTGTATAAACAACTTCCATCCCATATTCTCGGAACCTCTCTTTATTGTGTTTCATTTTCAAAATGATGAATATTCAGTCTCGGTAAAATTGCTTTATATTTTCGAGTGAGATAAGGAGAGGTATTTATGGCCTTTTTTCCTCTCTTTCACATTCGTTCACCCAAAAACAGTTATGGACATAGACATGCTCTCCAATTATTCTTATTCTCCCTCATTTCTTCCTCGTACGAGAGAAATAATAAGAAGAGGAAAAAGTTCAACCATTTGTAGGCATCTGAGGTTATCGTAAGTTCCTTCGTCGTCTCCGTGTGCAATTAAATCAAAAATTAATCATCGTAATTCCGTTTCTGATAATAACACTAATTTATCATATTTATCAATTAATGACAAAAATTACATTGAGAGCAAGCAAGAAAATTTCTTTTGGCCTTTTCTCTGCTTGTTTGTTTGTGTGCAGTATGGAAGGTAATAAATCAAATTGGCTTAAAACATTCATTTGGAAGATTTTCCATAAATGCATGAACATTTATATGTGACGAAGCTGGGTGATTTATGAAGAAGTTTATTTTTAAAAAGTTGAGCTTTTAAAAGCTTTTCTCTAAGCATAATAAAGCTTAAAAGCTCACTTTAAATCACGAACTTACCATCCCTTGTGTCTCCAATCGAATGTTTTCTATTGATTCTGATAATAATGTTCCAGCAGCCGTATTTTAGTTGTAGATTTTGTCGTAAATTCAATTTGAAATGGCACTGCCATATATAATAATAATACACAGACATACACACTGAAAAATCTCTTTCCTGTTACGAACAAGTTGCGGAACATAGTCCATGAGCAGTCCTTTATTCTCACATGAAATTAATAGGCTTTCCTAAAATCTGAAAGCGAAAGCAATCAATTTACCTTATAATAGCTTTTTTCCTGTTCTTACGTTTCATTTCTTTCTTCATCATTTCCTTTCGTTCGGATTTTTTTTGCCGCTCACTCCTACCATTTTTGCCACGCCGATGTCAACGGCGTGTGCTTGTCATCATCATCGACATAAGACCCTTTCATTTTCACATGATTAAGAGGAATCGGACGAAATATTTGATATCAAAAGATTTTAAAATTTTTCATTCAAATTATTGAAGCACAAATTAAGTTTGTCATACCTTGCATATATCTCTATTGTTTCTGAAAGTGGAAACAAATCTTTTAGAAATTTTCATCCCATGCATGGCTCTCCTCCCAATTCCCAATCGATGAAGGACAAAAAAAATGTTTTTTTCTCTCTCAAGTGTTCTTGATACATTTACGAACGCCCTTCTTAAGTGTCAAAAGATTATCGTCACTTTTTCTCTCTCAACACATAATGACGCGATGACAACTTGAGGAAAGTTGATGAAGCTCACACATGAGCTGACGATCGATTATATAATTACCCAAATATGTATGTTTTTTTTGTGTGTAACGCACTTCGAGTTATTGATCTTGAAAGTTAAAAATTTAAAAAAATATAATGACGGCTTGAAACCTATGAACTTTCTAATTTAGGAGACAATTCAGACGGATTTAACTTTCATCTTATCTTGTGATTTTCTTCTTCTTAATGGCTTTTCACTCGCAAGTATAATAATTGTCTCGTGCTTGTGGAGTGTGCGGACAAAAAAGTTTGCACCATCAGAGTTTTTTATGTGATTGACAGTGGACGTTACTGGTTAAGTCCACAGCTACATCTCCTATGTCAATCAATCGAATTATCTCTCACACATGTGCAAATAAATAAGTGTAGTGCAAAAAGCATTTTTCTTCCTCCTCAACAGCTCGTGTGTGATCTTTCATGCGACAAAACATTTTTCATCTTTTTTCTTTCTATCTTCTCTATGGTTTATTACATAAACACAGCAGCATAATATTTTTTAGTTAAATAAATCGCTTTTCCTCGCTCTTGACATTTAAGATTCTCTATACAGTTAGGCAAAAAAAATACATTGGATGAGATCGGAGATAAAACGGGAGGCAGAAAAAATATATAACATTGAAACAAAAAAGAAGAGAAATTAGAGTTTGGGTATGATGAGGGGAGAGAGTCAATGGCATCTAAATGAAAATGTTGCTACGCAGCCAGTTTTTTAATTTCCGGGATTGTGATTCAAGTCGGGTTTTCTCATGGCTCGGTTGTTTTTATGCAGAGTTGTGAAGATAGTTGTGGCTCGGTAGCATCTAAAGGTTTTCATGTAGATTTTTTTAATGGAATATTTGGATTTAGTTTTAAATTTTAAAGCGACCACAAGAATTAATTTAATTATTATTGCAACCAATGAAAACTCGTTAAAAGTCCATAAGAGCTTTTCTTAAAGTTAAAAGCTCTTAAAAATATATTAACCAAATTTTCAACATTAATCATTCCGAGCGTCGTAAAAAGTTTTCTAATTTCATTCAAAATTTCATTTTCCAAGTAAATTAGCTCCATTGAGAACATCAAAAATAAAAGCTGTAAAATTACTTCATCAAAAGCTTTTTACAAATGCGAAACTTTCTCTGCTCGAAAATTTTTCAATGAGTAAAATTTCCTGCTAAAATTCCTTTTGCTATTTTATGTGCTGATCTGATGTGAAAATAAACCAAGGATAAAATGAGCAGTTAATTAAAAAAGTTAAAGAACTTTTTAATCTAATCATAAACTTTTGACGTTCACATACATCCCAAAAATGAAATAAATTGTGGTTAGAATTTTTTATTCACTGACCTCCATAACAACATTTGAATGTAACAAATCCTCGCAGTAATAATAAAATTTTTCAATGTAATATTTCATTCTATTAAAATATGAAAAAGCTTTCCTATATTTTTTTTGCCAACATCAATTTCCTAAGTTACAATAAATTTCCACTCTATATCATTTCATTTTCTCCTCCCTGATTGTCCCTTCAGTGCGACATAGTGATGCATTTTATGCTCTCACTCTTTGTGCTATCAGAATAACAAATTTGTATTTTTTATACAAACAATATCCACCATAGCCAATGAATGCTGTGTGTGCACACAGAAAAAAAAAACTATATATAAAAAGAGAAAATTTACTCACTTTTTTACCAAACATTCATCCATTGCACTCTCTTTTTTTGTTGCATTGAACCGCCGACAATGTTTGATGTACAGAAAAAATATATAAAATAAAAAAATGTTTCAAAACCCACACGTGGGTGTTGCCGCGTAACCCACTTGTAACAGATCAGTGTTTGAAAATCAACTGCATAAGTCAATCCGGACACTTTGGCTGTCCGTGGCACTACTGGCCGGCCTTGCTTAGCATTTATCAAAAATCATCAATGTCAATAGATTCCTGGTCCAATCACGAGTTCAACGAGATACAAGTAGCCATAGTTCTGAAAAATGGACATTTTGGCTGTCCGTGGCACTACTGGCCTTCCATGATGGACATTCATCAAAAATCATCAATGCCATTCGATTCCTGGTCCAATTACGAGTTCAACGAGATACATGAAGCCATAGTTCTGAAAAATGGACATTTTGGCTGTTCGTGGCACTGCTGGCCGGCCATGATGGACATTCCTCAAAAATCATCTATATCAATCGATTCCTGGTCCAATCACGAGTTCAACGATACCCATGAAGCCATAGTTCTGAAAAATGGACATTTTGGCTGTCTGTGGCACGACCATAGGTCACGACTCGAAAAGTATGTATGTCAATCGATTCCTGGTCAAGTTACGAATCAATGCCAATCGATTTCTGGTCCAATCACGAGTTCAACGATACCCATGAAGCCATATAAGAGAAAATTTGTATGAAAAATGGACGTTATGGCCGTCCATGGCACGACCATAGGTCATGACTCAAAAAATAGTCAGTGCCTGCACATATAGACCCTCAGAGCTACCATCTGGCGAAAACTAGAAGTCTCTAGCTGGTCCAGGGACCGAGATCTCGCTTGTGCAGACGGACGGACGGACGGACGGACGGAATCACGAGCATATAAGCGTTACACCACTTTGTGGGTTACGCTAAAAAAAGTGGTGCAGAACACCAAAAGGCAATCGCAAGGCAGGGCGAGCTTTGAACATTTATAAAATACCTAAAAGCTGGCATAAATGCAATAAAATTCAACATAAATTGCAATCGCAATGCTTTTCCAATATTTTTCTTCGTTCCCTTGGAATAATAAACTATTTGTGACAAATGCACACAATGTGTCGAGATGGAGAAATAGTGCATGGGAAAATGACCAAAAAATATTTATTTCAATGTGATACTGCGTTGATACTCGCTAGAGAGACTTCTCAGTTGAGATGAGTGAGAGAGAACAAAAATAGTTAAATCAAATTAAAGTTTTATGCTTTTATTTTTCCGGATGTGAATTCACATTTTTTTCCTTCCATATGTGCGAGCGAGAAAGAATGAAAAACTTTTTGTTAAAATGACTGAGTTATATTCATTTCAGAGTGCTTATTTCTCATTTAACTTTATAAAAATAAATCTCAAACATTGGAGTACTAAAAACATCTATTTTCACATCTACATCCATAGTGAGGAAGTTAAAAATTTTTAACGGGTTTAACTTTAATTTTTTCATATTTAAAATCATCCAAAATTCGTTTTAAAACATCATCCAGTGGGATTGAGAATCATCCACGGAACATGCATAGTTTTTAGTTCGTACGAAAGCGAAAAAATATTTTATCATCATTCTCCGCCTTCCATCGCTCGTTTCCATACCACAGACATTCCGCATAATTCACGTTATTAAATACTGAGATTCCATGCAAACTTTATTTTTCACATTAAATGTAATAATTTACATTTCCGCTTACACACACATTGCTGCATTTCACTCTCTAAAGCAGAAATGAAAAATTTTCCTCTCTTCGCATCAAAAGAATTCTTTGGGTTAATTCAATTAGAAAATTTTAATGAGTTATGCTTGGATATAAAATGTTCGTATCCTATGACTAAAAATGTTTGTTGATGAAATCTCTAGAGCTTTTGAGAATTTCGCTGATGATGCTTGTGTATATTTTAGGAGATAATTGAAAAATATAAAAAATGTTTTTTGAAAGGTTTTTAATAGCTTCGAAGGGAGAAAAATAAACATGAGAAAAAGTGCACTCGTAAACTGAGATGAAAGTCACTATGATACGTTAGGGATGATTTAATCCTATTTATGTGATTTAAGAGTGGATTTTAAATTAATTAATAATTCATTAACATTACAAAAATTTATTTCATCAACTTTTGAGTTTCATTGAATAAGCAAATGATTAATTTACTTCACCCTTTGATGAACGCCTTTAGTCTTCCTGTAGAGAGGTTAATTTTGCGATATTATTCTACCGTTATCATCATTGACGAAATTGTAAAATATCAAAGTGAAATCAGATACCTTGATGCATGTAAATTATTTAAATAGCTAAGAGCATAATGCGAAAATTAATGCATGCACATGTAATTACATGATTTAATATGAATCAATTTACCTATCGTAGAGTGTGTAATCCTTACTTTATAGTCGAATTGAGTGAGAGATACGAGGAATGGAATTATGACTGGTACACAGACGATTTATATGACTTTAAATTTATTGAATTTTAAATTAAATAATTTTAAAATAATTATTTTTCCTCATCTCCCAAATTCAAAATTGTTGGCTTAGAAATTAAACAGAAAAAAGCACGAGGAGAGTGAGTGTGAGCATGATAGCCAAGCATGATAGCCAAGCATGATGTAAAGTTTGAGCTTAATACGGTTTCATATATTTTTAAAGTAAAGCCTTGCAATGAGCATCAACCACATTGAGTTAATTCTTCCATCCACATCGTAATATGAATCTCAAATTCAAGAGCTGTAAATTAATTTTCATTCTAAATCCGCCATGCAGTCTGTCATGTGCTCGAAAGAAGAAATCTCGTATTTTTCACTAAACTCGCACACAAGGAAGATGAATGTGGTGAGCAATATTAATATTTTTCGCATTTCCTCTTATCTATTTCTTTTCTTGCTTCGTCACAAGCGACAATATGTGAGAAACGAGTGTGTGCACTCTCTACAAAAGCTCTCTCTTCTTTTTTTGCGGTATTAATATTGCTTCGCATATTCTTTTTTGTGTCGGAATGGTGTTAACGTATTATTAGGAGATTTGTATTAGAAACGAGATGAGAGAACATTTTTTGTACTTTAACAAGAATTGCAAAATTTAGAATTTTGTATTTTACTGTAATATCTTTAAAAATTTTAATATTGAATTAAAAACATTTTAAAACTGAACATTGTTAGGATGTAATAATCATGTAATATTTTTAAATATTATCTGAAGCAAATAAAATGTTTTTTAAGCTTTTTATTTTGTTCCAATATTTTCCAATTAAAAAATAATTTCGTTAAAACGAGCCACAGAAAAACAAGCCAACACTAAGTTGCAAAAGATGATGAAAAAAGCATAAAATCCAGTAAAAAATAAAATTTAGTTCTCAACTCTGTTGGCTCAAGTTGCTCCTTTTTCCCATTGCACTCCAAGTGCTAAGCTGACTCCATTGCGGATGCGGATTTGGAAGAAAAAAAGCGAACAAGATGAGATTAAAGTCGATTGAGGATCGAATTTGAAAATTGGAAAATTCTCTCATTTCATTTTTATCTTCTTCCCTCCTTCAATTTGGATTTTGATGCTTTATCAAGTCATAGAATCAATTTATTTCTTCTTTCTTGTGTGTATGTGTTTTTGTCATTCAATTTTTTCCTCATCATATTCTTGTACATCGAGGGATCTGCTCGAGATGTGAGTTGCGCGAAAATGTGGCAGCAACAGCAGCAAAAGTATAATCCGAATTTGATGAATGGAACATAATACTTAAATGTGCTCTTAGCAATACGGCGTGTCATCTAATCAGTTCGAGAGCAGTTTTTTCTCCGAACCCATCGAGTAGTTTCACGTGCAAACTCAAGAGTAAAAATATTTTTAAGTCGGAGTTTCTCGCTGGGTGAAATTGTGACACACGGCATTAAAGATGCATTGAGCACACGAGACATGGCGGTTGAGTGTACGAGCAACGAATGAATAAATTTAATTTAATTGAATCCCCTTGGCAACTTCACGATGTGACAGCAAAAAATTGTCGGAATGTCAAAATTTTATTTTATTTTTTTGTTATGTGAATTTTTTTTCAGCATGCAATAAAAAAATCTATAAAACCCCTAGAGCGTTTCACAGTGGGATTATGAGATAGTAATGTTGATGGCTAAGATGATTTAAAATCTCTCGCACAATCGTGTAAAACCCTCAAAGCACTTTTTCTCTTTTCTAAAAATACCAATTTCACTTCTGCTTTTCATACTCGGCTTTAATTTTATTTGAAGCAACAGCAAAATAGTTGTCGAAAGCTGATCGTTCCAAGCGAAGAGAGTTTTTTGAAAAGACTCGCAGCTTTTTGAAGAGAAACGTTGATTGATGGAGAAATACTTTTTTTAAAAAATAGTTCAATTCCATCCACATAACTCAATCGATATTGAACTGAAAAGAAAATTGAAAAAATATAGAGAAAAATTCGATTGCAATTTTCCCTTCACTTCACGATTGAATACAATGCTGATAGTGAATAGATGGATGGATACAGGGAATGAATTGAAAATGTACGAAACATTTAAAAAAATTCAACTCTTTATAAAAAATTTATTTAAATTTTTTTAAAGCATCAAATCACTAATAAGTTAACGCCAAACTTTAACAATTTCAATAGCGAATCAAACCATTTTTCTATTAAATTCAATTAGAGATCCTGAGTTCACCGGAGGACGAAAATAAAAAATATTCTGAAGAATTTCTCTCAGAATTAAATGACTGAAAAAACTTTTTTGTAAGTGAGAATATTTGTCAATTGCTGTGCGCGGCTGACCCATAATCCCGGAGACATTCTGAATTCACCGATGAATGCAATTCCGGTGATCACCGTCAGGATCTCTAAATTCAATCTAACTGAAAGTCATATCGTAATGCATTAGCAACATTTTCTATCGTTGCATTCTATGACGGTTGTTCACATTGAAAAGTTGTTAGAGCTTAGTTGAGAGAAGGAGGAAAAAGTTTGTTCTGTATACGAATTGGGGGTCGGGCGACATAGAGGAGTGTTCATGCATGGTATGTGTGATGTAGTGAGAGAGATAAAGTTCAGTGTGCATCTATGTGATATTCAAGAAATTTTATTTATTCTCCAATATCGAGTAGAGGGAAATAAAATAAGGAATTTTCACACGATATTCAATATCAAATATGAGGGAAGAAGTAAAGTGCAACGATGCTGAATATTGATTGAAATTGACAGCAAATTTAATGGACTCTTTTGAACTTTTTCTATGCAAATAAAATTTGTTGTAAATTTAATTTGAATAAATTTTCTAAGGCACTTTTTGAAATTTAAATTTTTGGGTCGGATGTGAGACTCGAAAATTTAATTAGAGAAAATTTCTCAAAGCTCTTTTACAATTAAAAATTCAACTACAAAGTTTTTCCTAAATTTTTTCTTACTGGTAATAAAAAAGCTTTTCTAAGCCATTTCCGACATCTCAATTACTTTTAGTTGGCTCCAAAAGTTTTTTCGCAGCGGAAAAACACACACAAATCTTTCAACAATTGAAATGTCCTCGATAATTTTCGGGACACACTTTATGACATTGGAAAGGAAAAATATTGCTCATCTGACAATAAATTTAAAGTTTTTACATCCTCTCACATGCGATAATATGGGTTGCGAAAGAAGAAATATGGCAAGACCAATTAATCAAAAAAAGAAACTTCATCGTACGAGAGACTCACTCGCATGCGAAAGGGTAAAATAAGAAGAGAAAGTCTTTAAAGTTCGCAATTCGATCTCATGAGAAATCACACACAGCATGTACAGTTTTTTTTCTCGGGATATTATGAGAGGGAGAGTCTTTTTTATGGATGTCTATAAATCTTTGACTATTTCAAGGTCGATGCCAAATAAAGAAGCATCGATTTTATGAGAACACAAATTTTTATGTTGATAAATTTATTGATACATTTAAGAAGAGAAAATTAATTTTTTAAAATCACATGACCATCGACAGTCTTCACGTACACTCACGTCATTATCCATATGTTGAGACCATTTCACATGAACTTTATTTAATGGACGGATGATGGAAGACGGACACACTCCTGAGAGAGAGGGCAACAAAAAAGCCTTTCACCATCTCCTTTTTGACTCACTTTTTCATCTTACGTATTTATTTTTTCAGTTCCCCCCGAACGCATTAGTATACGTGATGAATCAAACAGTGAACGAACCACGGTAGTGGGACCATACAGTGAAGGCGACACAATGAAATTAAAATGTGACGTTTACGGGGGTAAACCACCGCCAAAATTAACTTGGCATCGTGATGGATTTCCGATGACGAGTGAGCCATTTCTGGTGCCGATCAGCAAACATTGGCGAAGTGAAATAGTCGTAGAGTCCTTAAGTAGGCAAGATTTAAATTCTAGATTTACGTGCAAAGCAATAAATCACGCGAGAGCGACAGCTGTAGAATCCTCCGTCCAATTAGATATGAATTGTAAGTAGCTTAATGACTTTCACGCGCGCACTTTGATTGATTGATTCGTGTGTATTTAACATTGCAGTCGCTCCACTCAATATTCGACTGTTGGGAGCTCATCAAAATCAACCGCTCAGCGCTGGACGACGATATGACTTGCTTTGTCAGAGTGCCGGATCTCGACCGCCTGCACTCATCACGTGGTGAGTTTTCATCGAGATTTTTATACATTTTATTGCGCGTCACGTGGAATGTTTTTTTAAAATTTAATCCTTTCAAAAGCTTTTTACAAAAATACATCAATCCTCTGTGAATGACTCGTTAATGATATTTTTACCAATAACTTTCGAAAGCACCTCTTGACATTTCGCACAGTCGAGTGGAAACTCACAAATCATCGAAAGCTTTTTGAGTTTTTTATCGCTATGTCACTCTCATCATAAATATTCACGTGTACGCACCAAAAAAATTCTTATTTTTCAATTTTCTGTCTCTCTCTTTTGCTGCGCAGGTATCGTGATGGTGAACGTTTAGATAGGACAACAGAAACGGTATGTATCATCAACGTGAATATGATTGATAGAATATTTGAATTTTTCATCTCACTCTCTCGATTTCATTGTGGGCATTTTCAGGTTTCAATTTCCCGTACTTTAAAAAAATTAACATACAAGATTAAATTTCTAAAAATAAAAACTCAAAGAAAAATTCAATTTTCGGAATGTTTGCACATGGTCACATTTTTTTCACAATATAACTCGCAATGGGATTTATTTAAATGGCTTTTTTCGTCTTTCATACTCACATGCGCGTATTATAATAATGATAAATTCTTTCCCATATTTTTTGGTCCTCTCAATCTCTTTTTTATGCACATTGTTGGCATATATCAATTTCAAATATTACACAGCAACAAGAAAACCTTCCTTGATTATAACGCACATCATAAAAATGGATCTGTTTTACCATGTTCATACATTCATCCTAAGCTTTGCGCAAAAAAATCTCCATAGGTGTGTGTCACAACTCTTATTCCTCTTTTCAACTCGCACACGCAACTTTTTCATTCTTTTTTTAAACCTCTATCACATCTAAAGCTCATTTTCGTTGCTTTTTAATGAAAAATCTTCTTCTCTACTTATGCCACAAATTTTTATCATAAACGCATTCACGTGTGCTATGAACTTTATGGTGGAAAGAAGAAGAAAATTTTCAAAAAACATAAAATTAATAATGCTTATGCAATTTTTAGTGTAACCCACGAAGTGGTGTAACACTTATATGCGCCTCTTTCCGTCCGTCCGTCCGTCTGTCTGTCTGTCTGTCTGTCTGTCTGTCTGTTCCATCGAGATCTCGGCTCCTGAGATAGCTAGAGACTTCTAGTTTTCGCCAAATGGTAGGTCTATGAATTTAGATTCGGCCATTTTAGGAATTATGAGGGTCATGACCACAGGTCGTGCCATGGACAGCCCTAAATGCCATTTTTCATACAAATTTCCTGTTATATGGCTTCATGTATGTCGTTGAACTCGTATTTGTATCAGGAATCGAAAGGCATTGATGATATTTGAGGAATGTCTATCATGGCCATCCAAGAGTGCCACCAATGTCCATCACGGCCGGCCAGTAGTGCCCCTAATGTCCATTTTTTAAAAGTATGGCTTCATGTACCTCGTTGAACTCGTAATTGCATCAGGAATTGATTAGCATTGATGATTTTTGAAGAATGACTGTCACGGCCGGCCAGGAGTGTCCAAGGAATGCCACTAATGTCCATTTTTTAAAAGTATGCTTCATGTACCTCATTGAACTCGTAATTGCATCAGGAATTGATTAGCATTGATGATTTTGAAGAATGACCGTCACGGCCGGCCAGGAGTGTCCAAGGAATGCCTCTAATGTCCATTTTTTAAACCAGGAATCGATTGGCATGGATCTGAAAATGGAACGCAATGGAAAACGGAACGCAATGGAAAATGGAACACAATGGAAAATGGAACACAATAGAAAATGAAACACAATGGAAAATGGAACACAATGGAAAATGGAACACAATGGAAAATGGAACACATGGGAAAATGGAACACAGTAGAAAATGAAACACAATGGAAAATGAAACACAATGGAAAATGGAACACAATGGATAATGGAACATAGTGGAAAATGAAACACAATGGAAAATGGAACACAGTGGAAAATGAAACACATGAAAAATGACACACAATAGAAAATAAAACACAATGGAAAATAAAACACAATGGAAAATGAAAACAGTGGGAAGGCATTTTGGGAAGCCAGTTTCGGGAAGCCATTTTCGGGAAGCAATTTTGGGAAGCCATTCTTGGGAAGCCATTTTTGGGAAGCCATTTTTTTTAGGGGAGCCATTTGGGGAAGCAATTTTGGGTAGCAGTTTTGGGGAGCCATTTCGGGAAGCCATTTTAGGAAGCCAAAAGGGGAGGCCAGAAGGGGAAGCCAAAGGGGAAGCCAATACTGATCTGTTTCAAGTGGGTTACACGGCAACACCCACGTGTGGGTTTTGAAACATTTTTTTGAATATCAAAGAGGTTTGAGATTTTTATGATGAAGAAATTTAAAATTTAATCTAAAGCTTTGCAATTAATTATGTGCAATTATCACGAAAATTGTGGTTCGATGGAATTTATGTTCATTGAAATTTATGGTGAAATAAAACAAATAACATTCAGTCAATGACGTTTTCAACTAAAATATCCCAGCCAGAGCTTTTTTTGATGGCATGTCATGTGCAAGGTAAACAGAGTTGTTGTAATAAATTTTCTTAAGAAAATAGTTTTGTGGAATATTTTCTCAAAGATTTAAACTTTCAGTCCTCATCATCATCATCATCATCATCATTTTCTGTCTACACCATAAGCAAAAAAAGCTTTAAATTACTTGCAAGAAGAAGAAAAATGCTTTTAAGCACAAAAAACGCAACCTCAAGAGACTTTTTTTCAATGTAACGTTGTGGCGTGTGTATATGATGATGATAATATCTACTCTTATACTCTCATGTGAACAGGACATGAAATATTTAAATTGTTATGTGGATTTTTTCTCCATAAATTCATTCACGTTTCTTTCGAGTGCGAGAGGGAATAAATTTTTGAATAGGTGCGATGTTTATCTGTTGAAGATCTCGACTGTTTCTCACAGGTGCCCATCACCGACATCCACTCACCTCTAGTGTGAGTGTGGAAAAAAGTTTGCATGCAAGAGTGAGATGGAAATTTGATTTATGAATAAGTGAAGGAGCATGAAAAATTTAACACTTTACTTTTTTCTCTCAGACATCGAGTGACGGAAATCAGACCACAAGTACATTATCAATTACACTTAACCGCTCGGATGCAGGAAAATATTTGTCATGCAAAGCATATAATCCGCAGACACCTTCAGAGGCACTCGAAGATGGCTGGAAATTAGACATTCAATGTGAGTATAAATGGTTGAAAATATTTTTCAATCTTTTTTAATCTCGTTTGTCTCGAGCCAATACTGCATTAGATTGTGCACTTGAATGTTACAACACGATCATGTGAAGGATGTTTTGCAAAAAGTGAAAGCTTTTAAAATAATTTTAAAATAATTTTAATTGTGCTTAAAATGAACAAAAAACTTATAAAAAATTTTATAGAAAAAAATACTTCAAAAAAGCTTTTTGAAAGCTCTAAATTTTTTCCTCAAAAGTTTTAAAAATGATTGCAAGAATTTTATAAATCAAATTTACAAAAAATGATTTAACAAAAATAACTTCATCTAATCCATCTCCAAACACAACCGAGAGTTGAATGCAATTTCAACCTCCTTTCAATGATGTGCAAGACACTCCAAAATACATTTCTGCAATTTTAACTGAATTTTGTACAAAAACCAATTTTTTCTCGCCTCTGAAATTGGAAATTGGGAACAAGGGAGCGAGTAAGACATGAGCAAATAGAGACCGAGAAAATCCTTACAATTGTTTAAGGAAGAAAATCGAAATTAAATTACATCAAGCGACATTTTCTGTTCCAATTCGCTTTCAACCATTGTACAAACAACTTTTTTAAGTCAATTTTCTATTTTTCCTCTTCTCTGCTTTTGCCTCGACAATCTCTTGGTGTAAGCTGCCCTTTTTGTTTGTTGTATATTTGCTTCTCTATTAGAAAAAAAGCATAAAAAGAAGAAGTGGCAGCATTTTGATGGAGAGAGAAAATAAAATTAATTTCATTTTGTTCTCTCCATTGCTTTTTCGAACACAAAAAAAAGTTTCTTGTTGTTGTGCATTCAAGAAAATATGCTAAATGCGATTTTCTCACACTTACTGACAAAAAAATATTGTTTGAGGGTAAATTTTTTTACTGTGGGAAAATTCTTTAGATTATCAGTGTTGACGCATTTTATGTGTGGATTTAAGGATCAAATTTCATTCGGTTATTGGAAAATTTTCGCAAGTTCTTGAACGCGATGTGTTGATACATCAAAAATGTTTTGAAAATTCTTTAAATTAACTCACAGCAAAGTTGATGATTTTAAAAATTTTGAAGGTTGAAATCTTTTTTTTTGTTACGCCAAATTTATTTTCCTCAAACCCACTCAATAAATTTTTCCATTCAACTTTTCCTTCGCTCATTCAATCCATCAAAAGTCATTCAACTCCTACTCTTAAAATATTTAATACAAAAAATCTCGTGAACAAACGTGAAACTTCCGCATCATTTACCCTCAGCCTGTGTTCGATGAGAACCGCTTAATACGCACTCGCTCGTCAAATCGATTAAATATAAATTCTCGTGTAATTGATTAGCAACAACATCAATGACAAACGTGAGGAAATATAAAAAAGTCATGTAAATTGCGCTGATGTGGAAAAAGGAGTCACGGAATGGAGGAAAAAGAGAAAGAAGAATTAAACCAAACGCGAAATTTTTACACGGTCTTGATTTGGTGGAAAACCAAAGAGCGAAAAAAGATTAAATTTTAGAAAACGTCAAGAAATATTAAATTTTTTGCTCGCAGGGTCGAGAGAAACTTTTTATTTCCAACTCGCTTCAATTCCATTATGAGGAGCAAGCAGTCTTATCGATTTTACAATTTTATTCTTTTTTCTTCGCTGATCACAACCGAACAAAAAGAAGCTTTGAGTTTATAAACAAATTATATACAGCGAGAATTTCTCGCCAAGAAAGATTCAACAACGATGATGAGAAATTATAGAGCGAGAAAAAATTGAAAGTGAGTTTAAGCATTAAAGACATTTTGAAGCGAAATCAATATGAGAAATGTAAGAATCAATAAGCAATAAATCACTCTTGGAATCTCTCTCTGCACATAAGCTCTGTATATAAACAGTGGCGGAGGAAGAAGAAGCGTGTGCGGTAGAGGAGAAAGTCAGAAAGTGTAATGCGTAAATGTAAGCCTAGGAGATAATGCCTTTTGATAAATATTTAATGGAATATGGAAAGAATCTGTGCGGGGACCTCGTGTGAGACGAAACATAATGTTTAGGTCATCCTTCGTGGGGTAAGAATTTTCTCGCTATTTCACGTTCATTCATTATTACATTTCTCATCTCACACGATGAAAATTAATCCCTAGCGAAGGACTTAAGAGAGAATTAAGGTAGAAAAGTTATTAAAATTTAATAATTAAGTAAAAATTAGATATTCTTAATATATGTTTTGAGTAACACGTTTTAATCCAGATAATCAATTTTATGGTAATTAATTTTTAAATTAGAAAAGTACGTTATGAAAATTCACATGAAAACACAGTAAACATAATAACGTAATTTTTATTTTCAAAAAAAAAAGATTATCAAAGGAATCAAAAATTTAACGTTTATTAAAAAATTAAAATGAAAAAATTTATAAAATTTAAATCGTTCAAAATTTAATACAAGGGCAAGATAATTCTAACCCGGTGGTGATGCTAGAACGTTGCGAATCAAATTTATAATGGTGCACGCTTAACCTTTTGCTCATCTCCGCTCTAGCTACTCTACTATACATCGCAATCAGCAGCTGAATGAATCCAAGGGACTCAATTAAAAATTTAATAAAGAAATCCCTCTGAGGGTAAGAGCAGGGGGTTGTGATAGAGATGGATAAAGGTTTAATATTTCCTAACAATCACTTCCTCTCCGACCCATGCCATTCGACGTGTACACTGTGCGTTTATGTCTCTTTTTCTCCTTTATTCTTTGCCATTGCTACCACTCTTTTTTTTGTTGTGCACAATGCCCAAAAGCAAATTTGAGTGGGAAAGAGAGAAAAGGTAAAAGTTCAGCAAAAATTGAAAATCATTCAATGGCAAATTTCACTTTTGTACCTTTTATGGGCTATATTTTATCATCACTTTGTACTTTCATTCCTTAACTCGCTTTTAATGGAACAGACAGTTTATGTACATGGCAAATGTGAATCTTTTATAGTTGCAATGTGATACAAAGAGTTGAATTTAATAACTTTAACGGTTATTTTGTGTTGAAAGTTTTTTAAAAATTTTATTATTTGAATGTTCAAAAAACGTTAAATTTTAAACTATCAAAAATCAATCAAAAGCCATATTCAGATTGTGTCATTAAACTCTCGCCGAATACAAACACAGTGACATAGTGTCCTGAAATCAATAAGGGAGGAATGAATGAGTGAGTGAAAGAGAGATAAATAAAAAGAGGAAAATAACGCCAGCATGAAAAACATGAACATTAAATGGAAATCAATAGCTTGAACACAAATTGGAAAATAATTGAAATAACTTTAGATAGACGCACATAGCATCAGCAGTAGTACCACTCGCCTCCTGACAAATAAAACGATGAACGATAACGTCCATGCACGAGTCTCTCTCTCATGTATTGCATCCAAAAGACTAAACATTCGCATTTAATTGCCATTCGAATTATTTATGGAATCGTACTTAATATTTAATCAAATTATATAGATGGAGAACGTTCGATGCATATAGCCGGGATTATTATTATCGAGGAAAATGATTTTTGTGAATTGTTCTCGAGATAAATTTTAGAAAATAGCTTTTCGAAATCTGATTTGAGTTTGATGCTATTTTCTCGAGACTTTTATTGAATATGAAAATTTTAATTTAAATGCAAATTCTCGACAAATATTTTTAATTATTTCTTAAAAATTTCTCAACTGAGTTTAATTTTAAAATGACTCGTTTTTAAGCAACTTCATTTCTGCATTCGCCATTACTCAAAGCGATGAAAATTTTTCGCTCTTAAACGCTTTCAAACAAAGTCAGCGTAAAACTTTTCATCAACTTTATGTTCTGCTGCGAGACATGAACACAATTTTGTGGGAAAAGTTTTCGATTCAAATTTGCCTAATTTAGTTGACTAAAAGAAGCTCTCATAAAATTATGCAGTTTTATCACTTTTGTGCCTTTGAGCATGAGCTTTTTAAGAATTGTTTATTAAATATTTTGGAAGTATTTTTTTTGAGAATTTAATCGTAAGCAAGTTTTATGAAAAATTTCGTTAAATTTTTTAAATCAAACACTGAAATTTTACTGAATTTAATTAAACTAACCAAAGTCAACTTTCCCACTCCTCAACCATGAAATCCATTTGAAATTCAATCGACCGTTAAAAATCAATTTGCTTTCAATGAAAAAAATCTAAAATTTTCTTTCTCTCCTTTACACATGTGCGCCTCGCCGTCGAGTGCATGTTCGACTATTTATTTCCAACTCATCGAACTTTTTAGAAATAAAAAGAGTGATTCGAGAATTATCACGAAAATTACGCTCATTGAACCCACAATCGGATTTAAACTTTTCTCTCTTTATTTTTCTTCTGTCATCGGTACTTGTTTTTAATCGAGTGGAATCGCAGCTCTATGTATTCATGTTTTAGAGACTAGCAAGTAAAAAAATACAAAAAAAAAGAGTTGAACGTGCTCGCCATGGGAAATAATCTTTTTTTTGTGCACTCTTCGATTTTTTTCCGCTGTCTCTAAAAATGTTCAACTGAAAGACTAGAGCGAGTTAGAAGTTGTTATTGCTGGAAGCTAAAGAGCTTTATTGGCACACACATCGAACGATTCCGAGTCCAAATCCTCTTTACTATTCACTATATCTTAATTCTACCTTTCACCTTCTTCACATGATCGGACTTAAGGATATAAGCACACACTGAGCTATGCATGGCAGGTTGTTAATAGGAAATTTTTACTATGTTATGTCAATTAACAGATGTCCCGGAAGCAACAGTACGATTGGGCAGCTCATTGGACCCCGACAACATACGGGAAGGAACTGATGTCTATTTCGATTGTATCATTACTGCACATCCAATTGTATATAAAGTTGAATGGCGACATAATGTAAGTTGACATCGCATTTATAGTGAAGGTGGTGATAAAATATTTATTTTTATTATCGTTGTCACTTAGAAGATTTTTTTATAGTGTTGAGATATTTTTTTATTTATCAGGAAATAATTTTTATATTTTTTAACAAGTTAATTAACTTTTAAAATATTCCACAACAAAAACCTTAAAAAAAACAAAATCTCACATCCCTGCCATATTTTACCTTTTTTACCGCCTCAACCTATTTTACTTTCGTGCTTCTCTCAACACTCAAGCGGAAAAAGGGATTTTTTCATTAATTTTTCATGAACATATTTTTTTCGTCTCTCTCTCTTTTTTTTCTATTTTCATGTCGCCGATGCTGTTTTCGTTATCGTCCTCGTGAAATGGCCATGATGCGGTGGCTTTCATCTGTGATTTTTTCCATTTATAAAAACACACTTCTGAAAATTTATTTACGTGTATGTGCGCCATCGTAGGGTCGTTCGTTGCCACATAATATCTCTATGGGTGTTATAATCAGCAACCATTCGCTGGTGCTGCAAAGTGTTTCACGTACGACTGCCGGAAATTATTCATGTGTTGGTTACAATAGTGAAGGCGATGGTGAAAGTTTGCCATTTGAATTGAATGTGATGTGTAAGTAATTTTTTGTGTATCTTTCTTTATACTTTTTTGTCCATCAATAATCATCTCTTTATGCCTATACACGCAAATTATGGTGATGAGAATAATACTATTGAATGAATGAATAGCTCTAGATTTTGGAATTTTTGTGGGTGATTTTATAGATGTTGGTATTGATTAATATTGATTGATGAATCAAGGAAAGTTAACGTGGATGTTTTAAACAAATTTTCCTATTTCCCTACTTGGGAAAAAAAGAGAAGAAATTTTTTTGATTCAATTTATTGAAAATTCATGTTCAATCGTCATAATTCAAAGAATCACCCACTAATGCGAAGAAAATTCCATTTCTCATGAGAGAGAAAAAGTTACATGACAATCGAACAAATCCAATGCCATTGCTAACCCATATATTTATTCCATCCACCCACTCGCTTCGAAAGTGTCCTTTTTTACCTCTCCATTTGCCCCACCCATATTCACAATAGTCTCTTTTGTGTTTATGCCTTCTCTCTCTAATCCAATTGATTTGGTAATTTGTAACTAAAGGAATCTAAGCGAGCTCTCTCTCGATGTGTGTATGTGACCTTTTTTCCCTTTGCAAAACCATTTTCATAACATTCACATTTGAGAGAGAGAATAAAAGAGGAAAAATATCAAATTTCCAATTCAACAGATGCTCCAACATGTGCCCCCCAACAACCGAGAGTGTATGGCGTTGCAAAGCACGAAAATGCTCAAATCAAATGTGTCGTCGACGCAAATCCACCGGAAGTCGGTAAGTTGAAAAGCTTGAAATTTAATTTAATGTATATAAATCTAAGTCGAGAGTGGCAGGGAGTGCGAACTTATTTTTTAAAGCTCTCGTAAGTTTTATCACTCCCTGAATTTTGAATTTTCATAAAAATGCAATTTTTCTAAAAGCTCTTTTCTATTGACATTCTACAGCATTCAGTACATGCCGCATACATCATCTCGCTGCATATTTCATTTTATTGAATATTCATAGAATAAATCCCGAATTCAATTTCATAATCTTTCCATCTCTCTTTCACTGCTCGAATATTTTATAATATTTTCCTAAAATTGAAAAATAAATTTTTATTATTCGATGATTTGTTTCACAACCGAACATTTTATTGTTATTATAGATTTCAAATGGACTTTCAATAATTCAGCTGAAAGTATCGATGTTGCGGCGTCACATGTGTCAAGACACGGTGAGTTTATATTTTTTATTTGTGAATGGTTGAGCATTGCATACGCACATAAAATACATATCACAGAGTTGAAGCGAAAATGGATCTAAAAATTCAAGGGATGACAAAAGATTAGCTTAATTGACGACATGACGAATTCAACCCTTGCCGAAAAATCCTCATGCAGGAAATTTGCGTACATCTAAGCGAGTGAAAAAACGTGAAAAATTCCCAAAACACTTCAATTACGCGCTAAATGGAAAATTTTAACTCAATTTGTTATGGCAGCGCTCTGTGATGTTGCTATGTGTGAATGTGCTGCGACTATATATTTATAATGGAGATGAAATGCATACACACACGTGTATATTATGGGATAAATGAAGTGAGCGAAGGGTGGCGAGTGAAACTCGAGCAAAACAACGTGTGTGTGTGCTTTTCGAGGGGCAATTTACTATTTTTAAAACTCTCAATCTGATTTTAAATTTCATTCATTTGCCAAGATTATTTTAAATAATTTTAATTTAGCTGCTTTCAAGCTTTTTGATTACTTTGAAAATCAAATTTTGGATAAATTTAATTTAATTTAATTGACATTTTTTTAACTTTAAAAATGACGTTACACAGTAAATTCCCCTCGTCATTTTTCCTCTTTTAGATGAGCTATTGCTCTCGCATCCAACTTAATGCAAGATTTATAATTAAAATATATCCCGTTGTTTGTTCATTTACAGGAACATCGTCATTTGTTAGCTACCGGCCCGTGACGGAACTCGATTATGGCACATTACTATGCTCCGCAACGAACAAGATTGGAAAACAAAAACATCCATGTATATTTCATATAATAGCTGCAGGTAGGACAAAATATAATAAATGGATTTTTCGCTCTCTTCGGCATATTTTTCTTTTCCTTTGTTGCGGTGCGCTGAAGATGATTGAAAATACACGGCATGTGCGCTCTCCGCGATATTTTGAGCTTTATTTCGTTTCATTTATTCCATTTCTTATTCTTTTATCATGAATGATAACAATAATGGTCGATGAAAATTGTATAACAATGAAATGCTTTGGGGTTGATGTGAAAAATTCCAGATTTTGATTTCATCTTCGAGAGTGTGTTATGGCCATGGGATATAAAGCATTAGATTTATGAAGCAAGTGGTTGACCTCATTTTTGAGCTAGTTAATTCTCGATTATTGGCTCTGACCACGTGCAAAAATTTCAAAGCTGAAGAAATTAGATTTTCGCAGAAACAAAAGCACTTCATGTAATCCTCGATATTTACATACTCAGGTGCCTTTCAACTCTCTTCTTCTCACCTAAGTATCGCTTCTCCATAGAATATAAACCTTTTTTACACTCATCCTCTCATCTTACATTACTTTCGATTATCTCCTTACTGAAAAGCGAGAAAAAGGTTTTTTTGCTACTTGGATGTGAAACTCATGATGATATACGAGTTATAAGCATGCCATATGTGGATACGAGGCTGTTGAATAAAATTAGGCGAGTTTACCGAAAATGTGCTGAAAATATTTTCATTGTAATGTGAGAACTTTTTCGTCTGTGTAAATTTCAATTTTTTTCTTGCCCGTTATTGAAATTTAATAATGAAAATTTTTGCTCTTTATGTTCAGCCTCTTTTGTCAACTTCTTTTGTTATAACCTTCGCATTGAGGGCAGCCGAAATCTTTTAAAAATTATGACAAGAGAGAATGAGGGTCATCTTCGTAGTGTGTTCAAAAATACTGAAATTGCTTCCTGTAGATTTCCTTTTTCATGATCCTTCCTACAATGCCAATCCAAACAGAATTACCCGTTGAAGCTTCTTTTAATCCACACACAAAGTTCCTCCCTCTTCCAACACATTCCATGTGTATCCATTTATGACGAAGAATCACAAAGAATGAAGCCTTTTTCTCGTTCATGTTCCTCATCTGCAAACATTTCACAAATGCTGATGTTTATTTTTACTAAGAAGAACTTTTTTCAGCAGCACACGTAGATGAGAGTTGAGGAATGTTCTTGTGAAAAATTATTTTCAAGTTTCATGTTAAAGATGAGATGGAGAAAATTCTTACATGACGCGTTTGATGGGAAAAAATTGTTGTTAAGAAGATGAAAATGAAAAATAAATAGTTTGTGGAGCTTTTGAGATTTTAATGAACTTTTTTTCTATTTTTAATAAAGTTTTAAGTACAAAAGTTTCAACGAGGTGAAAAAGCTTCATTTAAAATTTATCATTTTATTTTTTCCTAAAGCACAAATAATTTAGATCTGACCTTGAATTTCACTTAAACTGATTTAAAAAGCTCTCGCACTCAAAGCACGACTAAAAATAAATTTATGTCCATTCTCAACTAGTAAATTGCTTTGGCACAATTCCAAAAATTTCTTCTCTCTTTAAATTTTTTTTTTCTAATTAATGGAACAAAAAAATTCTCGTGTACAATTTTACACATCTCACTCAGTCTCAGGTGTATGGCATGCAGTAAATTTTATTTTTATTCCTTTTTATATTTCATCATGATTTGCTTCATAAATTTTACATTTCATTTCGATGATAAAATGAGAAAAAACTTTCGCTCATGCGAAGAAAATCGATTTTGCAATGACAGTCAGTCAGTCAACGCTTTTTCTCTTCTTTTCATTCTTCAAAGTCTCTTTACTGTCGATAGTAAATAAACATTTTTCTTGTTCAGATGCGAGAAGAAATTTCTTAAGGGGATGCGAAGCTTGAAATTTGCAGTAAAAAATTATTAAGTTTGAATAAAAGAGTTTCTTAACCTTAGAACATTCCATCAGACTTCAACATGTATAAAAAGCAAACGAGTATAAAAGCATGTGTAAGGATCCGCCTGACTGTGCATGTTATCAAACAAGAAAATATTTTTTTTGTCTTCAAAAAGCCTTCCATGAATGAAAATTGCTTTTTTTGAGATGGTTAAAGAATCGTTTATGTCGAAATGTCACCACAACACATTGCATGTGCCAGCTAGTCTAATGTTCTCTTTCGCTATCTCTCTCTCACTCTTTCGAAAAGATATATGAACCATCCAGACATATTGGAGTACTCGAGACTATCCGGTCATATACACATATTATAGCTCCGCTATATATTAATTTTGGATTTTTCCAAAACCTGTTTTCGGCCCCTAGTGCCAAGACATTACATTTTGCAATATCAAAACTTATACTCAAATGATAGGCCTAGTCAAACCCTACAAACTGGCGAAAACAGATTAGAAATCGGTTGATCCTACGAGGAGTTAGAGCCATTTAAGTCATCTTACTTTCTCACTTTCTCACTTTCTCACTTTCTTACTTTCTTACTTTCTTACTTTCTTACGATCTTAGTGAACGCCATATCTCAAGAACGGCTGGTCGGATTTAACTCGGGTTTGTGGCTAAAGATCGGGTTTTGGCTCTAGTTGTGCAAGAAGTATTTAGTTTTGAGGTATGACCCTTCAAGGACCGTCCCTGAGTGCAAAAATGTCCTTTTTCATACAAATTTTCTTTTATATGGCTTCATGGGTATCGTTGAACTCGTAATTGCATCAGGAATCGATTGGCATTGACGATTTTTGAGGAGTGTCCATCATGGCCGGCCTGGAGTGCCACTAATGCCCATTTTACAGAACTATGGCTTCATGTATGTCGTTGAACTCGTCATTGCATCAGGAATCGATTGACATTGATGATTTTTGAGGAGTGTCCATCATGGCCGACCAGGAGTGCCACTAATGTCCATTTTTCAGAACTATGGCTTCATGTATGTCGTTGAACTCGTCATTGCATCAGGAATCGATTGACATTGATGATTTTTGAAGAATGTCCATCATGGCCGGCCAGGAGTGCCACTAATCTCCATTTTTCAGAACTATGGCTTCATGTATGTCGTTGAACTCGTCATTGCATCAGGAATTTATTGACATTGACGATTTTTGAGAAATGTCCATCATGGCCGGCCAGGAGTACCACTAATGTCCATTTTTCAGAACTATGGCTTCATGTATGTCGTTGAACTCGTCATTGCATCAGGAATTTATTGACATTGACGATTTTTGAGGAATGTCCATCATGGTCGGCCAGGAGTGCCACTAATGTCCATTTTTCAGAACTATGGGGTACTAATCTAAGACAGCGGAGCTATTGGAAATGGCAACGCCGTTTGCAGACCCATCTTGTTTAATAGAAAATTTATTTAATTTTAATTGATATCAAATTTATGTAGTCGATGTCATGCTGTGTATGCTGTGTGTACATGCTAAGCCGACCATGTACACAGAATATTGGCACAATGCAGTCATTGGCACATGAAAAAGTTTCACTCCAATAATAATGTGCAAATGATGCTTAAAAGTTTTGAAAGTTTCTGAGGTTATTGAAAATTTGAAAATGATAAATTTAACGGTCTGGAAATATTTAAAAGTTTAATTTTTAGACATGAGGAAAACTTTAAGTTCATTAAGCTTTTAATCTCAGTAGCATCAAAAACTTTTAAAGTAAACCAAAAGCTCTTTCAAACTTTTAAAAGCTTTCATTAATATTCTATAAAAAACTTAAATTTCCTTCTCAAAGTTCATTATGACCATAAAAAGCGATCTCCCAATTTAATTTCCTCCTCCGCAAAGCAAAAATTTCAATAATATTCTCAAAGTCATTTTCCTCGTTCGAAGAACATAAAAAAGCTCTCAATCAACAGCTAATGACCAATTTTTCAATCTTCACATAAACATTAATGTCAAAGCAATTTCACTTTCTTAATGACTCAATCTATTTCCTCCATCGAATATTTTTTTTGAGAAACTCTAACGAAGAGGAAAATCATCATGACGAATTGCTTGCACTCTCGAGCGCTTTTATTGATTATCAATTTTAAATTAAAATGACACAAAAAATTAATTTCACCACAACAAATGCTGCAAGAGCCGCAATCAAATATTTCTCGCCTCCTTCCACCCAACTCTATCAGGCTAATGAATAAATTATGGCTTTTTAAATTGCATAAAAATACGCTCCGCAACGCTTGATCATTGATTGGTTTTGTGATTATTATTAAACTGCGGAACTATTGAAAACTGCTTTCGATGGTAGGATGAGGTGAATGAATGTCAAGAGCAGGAAACTTGAAGGATTTTTACAGTTTAATAATTGAGTAAATGAAAATGTTCACCTCTGCGCACTCCGGAGGTATGAAACACATTTTTCCGCTTGATTGCCAACCACAATGCCGACGACGTCGTAATAGTAAAGTATTGAGCAAAATGACAGCGACAAGAATTATGACTTAAAGTTCGCAGTATGGCGGTAGTTGAGGCAAGAAAAAAAGTCAGAGGAACTTCCGATTGCAATTTTTCTGTCTCGAAACATGAAGATGTCGAATGGAAAATCGATGTGAAGAGGAGAAAAATTTAATTACATGAATTTGCATTTCTTGCTTCGTTGCGAGCAGAGAAAATGTGAATTCATATTTTCCATGTTTTATTTACAACTCTTGAGAGCTATGCAAGCATAAGTCATATTGGAATTTGATGAGATTGAGATTGATCAAATGGAAATTAGTGTGGATCGAACTTTGATTTCAGTGAAACATGTTACGTTCCCAACAAATGACCCCATGAATGAAATATGACCCGGAATTTTTCTATAAAAATTTTTCCCACGACTTCCGGAAGAGATTTTCTATTAGTAATTTTGCCTTTTCTTTCGATTCCCTTCCTCCTAATGACTCAACCATGACATTCAACATTTTCTCGTATTAAACCCTCTGTGCGCAATTTACTAGTCATCAATGATCCCTTCCATTGCGATACGATACGAGAAATCCACGCTCATTGAAGGACGAAGAGACTCAAAAGGCTTTAGAGATGCAGTCATTACGTAATAGGATATGGATTATGTATATTCTAACAACATACACACATAAAATATCTGTGTTGGAATGAAGCGAGAGAGATCGTAGTGCAAACAAGAAATTTTCCCCATTAAGGATCAAATTTTGTTTATCATTGCTGCTGGGATTTTGTTTGTTGTATTATGTTTATAATATGAGATCTTTTTGCATATATATGGAAGTACTTTTTGGCTGTTGGCGAATATGAATAGAAACTTTAATATGGAAGTGGCTTTTAAATTTTCCTTTAAAAATCTTTCATAGAATTCAAAACTTTCATAAATGTAATTGAAAAATTTCTAAAGCTTTCTTCACCACCCACGTTCGAGATACTTTTTCTCACGTACACTCACAATGATTTAACTTTATAGTCCCAAGCAATTAACATTTATGGAAAGTGGAAAAGTGTATGAAGAACATTAAATTGCTCCCTCTATACTGATGTTATAAATATAAGAAGAATTTTATTTTTCAATTTTTTCCGACAACCAGAGCTCACTTAGGAAGTGTGAGAAGAGAAAAGTTGTCCCAAAAAGTTTTGTGATGTTCCTTTTTCTTTGCTATGCTTTCTTCTCTCCCTTACCACTTTTTTAAACTTGCGTAAAAATGCCACATTTTGTCTCACGCTGAATGACGACCGCTGAGAGTTGAAAGTTAAAAGTGTGAGGAGATAAAACAAAGGACGATGCGAAAGATTTAAAGAAAATCCCAAAGTTGTTGGATAATATTCAAAGCTTTAAGAATTCCCTTGGTAAAAAAAATGCGGCAGATTTTTAGCTGGTCGAGAATTTTATTACTTTGTTTTGCAACATATTCGCTAAAACCAGTTAAAAATGGGAATTTATTCAATTGAGTAAACTCAGAAATGTTTTTAATTTTTTTTAAACCAGATTCTCTAAATTTTTTCTCAACCTTATTTTTAAATTTAAAAATTACGTTATAAAATTTCACATTAAAAAAACTGTCAACTTTTAGGTTCTTTTTCAACAAAACTTTTTTGAAATTTTAGTCTTCAAGTCTCCAAGAAAAAAATTAAGTTATTAGTAGAGTTTCTCACGGGTAACCCGGGTACGGGTATACCCGGGTATGCCCGTCAATTTTACTACCCGGGTATACCCGGAAAATTGCTCTACCCTTACCCGGGTAAAAATTAAAAAATTCGAAGAAAATTTTCTTAATTTTTTTTGAAAAAATCTTCCTCCATAACTGCTTTTTATAAGTTTTGTGTAAACCAATACCTGAAAATGTTTTGTTTACAATGAATTGTCTCACTTATCAAAACTACATGACTTAAAAAGGTAGTTTACCTATATAAATTTAGATTCGTTTGTGAAATTTTTTAATTCAAAAAAGTATTTTGAAACATCAAGTGCAAGTGCAACAAAAAAATAGATGAGATGACATGAGAAGATCAAAAAAGATCTCAATTTTGGACCGATTGTTTAAAGCTTTACTAACGATTCAGGCAACATCAGTTACTTCATAGAGGGCATTTTTAGAGGCTGGAGATATTGTAAAAAGGCAGAACCGAATGCAGACTTCACTGTGTAATGTTCCTAAAACATTTCCGTAAATGCTCTATGTAAAGATTAGCCGAAAATTTGAGTAAAAATAGGTATATTTTTTTTAAAAAAATTCTTAACAAAAATTTTTCCGGGAGAAATAATACGGCATTTAAAATAGTTATTAGCCTTCCAACCAAAAGCGACTCTCTCACAAGTTTTCAAGACTTTCTTTTTCAATTTTATTTCCCTCTTTACTTACCAAGCAAAAGCTCTAAGCTTTTTTTACCATTCGCTATGTGTAAGTGAGCAACAGATAATAAAATTGTGCTAAAGTAGCGTGTCGAGTCGCCATATAATCATAATCATGATAATAAAATAAAAAAGTATGTCCTTCCGATTTTTATGTGTGAGTGAGCGGCACGGCATAGAAATTCATTTTTTTTGACACATATATTGCGATCCATCTTGTGGCGTGAAAAACATACATTCAAGCTGCTGCTCTCGCACCAGAACAAAGACAAGTAAGAAGAGAAAGTAATTTATGGATTCTCTTGAATGATTTTGGTGTGTTTCTTTTGGACTCGCTAGAAAAATAAATTAAATTATGATGGTTGCCACTCTCTCTTTCGCTCGCTCATCGTTTTGGTGAGATATGGAATAATTTTTTTAACAGAACGCTAAAATTTACCCTGACGCTCGTTCTGTTTGTTGATGTAATGGGAAAAATCTTTTCGACTTCTCCGAGCCATTTTACATTTTGACTTGTTGTTATCATTTCATTCCGACAGCGCAATTTTCCCTCCGCTTTTAACTTGGCTTCAGTTACTCATTCGTTATGATGGTTTTTGTTTGTTTTATGGTAACGAGGGAGAAGGTCAAGGATGCTTCAAAAAGTTTCCGCAACATTTTTTTAATTAATTTAATGGTTTCTATATTTTTAAAAATGTAAATAAATTTTAATTTTTACAAAAGCAATTAAAAGCTCATAAAATTTAAAAAGCTTAGCTGAAAAATATTCCACGGCGAACCCTCTTCATAAGTGCCCAATATTGTAATTCCATGCCCTTCTCTCTCTATTTTTTATCAACTCAACGATGGCTGCTACTGAACAAACATTCTGTCTGTATTTTTTTTATCTTCTCTGAAATGTTTTTTTTTGGTTTTCGCACATTTGAAATTTAAATGAAAAAATAATAAACCAAATAATGGAAATTGAAATGAAATTTATTGTGGAAATTATGTAAAGTAAAGTCGAGTTTTCTTTTCGCTCATCATCATTTCAACATTTTGTACGAGCCATTATGCACTCTTCACTTTTTTTTCGTTGAATTGCATGATGTTGATTCAAAAATATCAGACAATGAAGCACTAGACAAATTTTTTATTTTACGATGAACTTTAGAGTCGTTAAATTGAAATCTAACGGCGTCAAAAAATAAAAAAAATCTTTAATTTCAGCTGCTCTCAAGTTTTTTTTAATTACTTAGCAGCTGAACTATAATTAAATTTAAACTTTTTAAAAAAATATGTTGAATTTTAAAAAATTTTAATCAAAAGTTTAAAAATCAACGATTAACTCAATAAAGCGCAATTAATCATCCCCAATTTTTTTTTGAAGAGAGCTTTTGACATTTTTTATTACAAGCAAAAAAATCTGAAATACACTTTTATCTCTTTTCTCGCGTAGGTCGACCGGATCAAGTGCACAATTGTACCATTACAAATATTTCCATGACATCCATGAGTATTCGATGTTCGGAAGGCTTTAATGGCGGTTTACAGCAACAATTTATGTTGGAAGTGAAAGATTTGCAAACGAGTGAATTACGAGCCAATTATTCATCGCCAGTTCCGCGATTTACCGTCAACAGCTTAGTGCCATCCTCAATTTACTTGGCTTCCGTTTATGCATTCAACACAAAAGGACGTTCCGATCCGACGACTGTGCAAGCGGCCATGCTACGAATGCCCGAGAAGCAGCCAACTGGAGAAAAGGGTAAGCAAGGACGGTCTTTGCGAGAGAGATTACTTTAAATTTTGATATTCCTCAGGGAATTCGTGCCTAACCTATTATCTTTTTTTTAATTATTTCCAGTTTTAAATTTCAAAGTTCCGGAACGACCACGCACAAGCTTCTCGTTGAGTCCATTGATTACCATCGCCATTGGCATTGGTTGTACAATTTTAATTGGTAGCTGTGTCGTGATGCTAATTCTGCGAGTCATTTGTGGTAAGAGAAATCGAAGGAAGGATGTACATCATAATACAACGGTAAGGGTTGCCTCGCCCGGACCGAGCATTAAGAGCGTGGGAAGTCGAGAGTATGACGGAAACGAGAGCGATGAGAAAAATCCTGATGTCATACCTGAAACCATTGATTCGGATCAAGATCAAGTAAGAGAATTAATCTTCTTATTGCGTGCGATGCTGACGGCAAGGGAAATGAATATATTTTCGAAATAAATATTTTAGTGTTCACACCTTGCCATCACATAAATCTTCTTCCCTCTAATTCCGATTATTTCAACAGGTTGAGTTCATAAGACGTCGACAACAGCACATATCAACCATAGACACGAGCAGTCCTAGTCGATTACTTTTAGCATCAAATGCATCCTCCAATAGTAGCAGTTTTGTACCGACAAGTACGAGTCACATTCAAATCCACAAGAACAATAACAATGCAATGGGTTATTGTACATTACGCAATGGCTCGCTGCATCATCAAGCGATCGGAAGTGATTGCGGTATCTCAATGAGTCCAGTGCCAAAACAATTTCAAAATCTCTCAAATACGTGTACATTACCGCGCGGACATCACAATTCTAATCATTGGCCTACATATGCGGGCACAATAGCCGGCACTGCCGTTCGAAATATGTCGCAAACAATCACCATTTCACAATCGCAACATCAACCTCCACCACCGCCCTCGTGTCTCGCAATGTCGAGTCTCGGACCGAATGCGAGACCGCGTGTATGTATAGGATTACCCCCGCCACCGAATCAGCTCCATCATCATCAATCGTCGCTCATGGAGGACGATGCCGAGACGCCGTTGATGTTGAAGAGGGAGAGCAGCGTCATTTTATAGCAGGACCATCGGGCCGTCATTGACGATACGGCACTGTGAGGAAGAAGAAAAGAAGTAAAATTTTTTAATTAATTAATTAATGGATGAGGTCATTAAGTTAATGACTCGTTCACAATTACACACACAATGCACTGATCTGTTGAGTAATAATAATATTAAATAAAATAACGCAAAAAAATTATATCTCGAAGCTCGTCTCAAGAGAAATTGTGAAGATTCTTTTCTTCTTTGAACATCTTTGCTGGTGACGATGGCGATGGCGATGAAAGATATCACTTAAGAAATTCTCTCCCCTCTTATATCTGGCATTTTTCAAGCTGAAATTCCTTTAAGAGTCGATAATCCGCAGCCAATTGGCTAACGACTCGGTATAAGAGTGGAAAAATCTGATAATGACTAATTGTAGTCTTCATAGGGCACTTAAGCACGTGATGATTTTGTTAATGTCCAATTTTTTTTGATACAATCATTATTATTATAATGTGAAACATCGTGTAATTATATTTTTACTTTTTTGGGTATGGTCAGAGTTGACTAAAAGCTTTTTACTTAAAAATTCCTCCAAAATTTAAGATTCCAATTAAAGTGAAATAGAAATTTTTGTTTGTCTTCAAATTCAATTTGAAGAACAAAATGTTCAACCCTTACTTGTTTCCTGCCTACCTTTTTATCGTGCCATCGCAATCATCATCAGCGGAAGTTCAATTTATGAAGGAAGAAAATAAGTAAAAAAATGAAGAATGACAATTGACATCATTAGGGTTAATCATACTATCATCAAGACGTTTCTATTTATATCTCAATTGTTATATTTTCTAGTTAAAGGAGAAGAAGTAAAAGAGATTTAATGAGAATGAAAATTATTAATTTATTTCGTGAAATTGGGAAATTAAATAAAAGATTTTTGGATTTATATCAATAAAAAGTGAAAATATGTAAATTTAAAAACGGAAGTAATGGAAGTGATTGGTGGTAAGAAAAAAATTAAATGATTTTGATTTTTCGAAATCAAATTAAAAAGTTCTGATAAAATATTAAATTGTTCGTGATTTATTTAAAAATTTCTTAACCGTTAAAATTTAAAATTTCCACGAATTTGTTACCACCAACCATTTCACCTCCTCAAAAATTTAAATCAAATAAAAATTTAAAATCATTTCTAAGTCTAATTCAAATTAAGAAGAAAATCGATTTAAAAAAATATGAAAATGTGATAGCGAAAAGAAGAAGAGTAAAAAGTTTAAGATTATGTACTTAACGAGATGATTACACAAAATAGCTGTGAAACGAGCTCCCTTTGGAATTTTTTCACTCTGTTTTATTTACTTAAATTTTAATTTCGAAAGCAAGAATTTTCAATCGAAAAAAGGGGGGAGGACGAAAGATTCGAGAAAACTTTAGGAAAAATATAAAAATTGATTGGAAAACTTTTGCGCTCCTTTACCAAGAGAGTGAGAGAAGTTGCTCGAGTTTAATGTTTATTTAATTTGATTGAAAGTTGCTCGCTCGCATCTTAATTTTTTTTGCGATGGTCCTCGAGTAAACACGAAAATAAAAGAAAACCAAGAAGAGAAAACATAAACATGATGATCGAAAACAATGAAAAAATCTCTTACCTGAGTGATGAAATAAGAAAGTTTTGAAAAATTATTGAGGGGTGGAAACTAAAAGATTTAAAAAATTGAATTTTAAGTTTTCACTCCTTGATCAAAAAAATCATTTTTTGACGTCATTACTTGGAACTTACCTGAAGACGTTTGTTTTCTCTTGCAAAGCTCGAAAGTAAAATTAAATTTTACGCTTTTTCTCTTGCAAAAAATTTGTTTGTTCACATCCAAAAAATCTCATTATAATTATTTTCAGCTTACTGAAAAAGAAGAGATCAAAAAATATGGAAAATATCTAAATTTATTCACGAGCGACTTTTTTGTGAAAAATATTCAGAAACTTTTTTTGTTCTTAAAGTGAAAAAGACAAAAAAAATTAAAAAAGCTCTTCTAGGAAGAAAAATTGTGTAAAAAATGATGAAAATGTAAATATTTCTCTGAACATATGAAAAACGAAGGCATTTCATGTACATATGAAAAATATTCAACACATGCTCATCACATGCTCAAAAAAATTCCCTGCCACACACGAATGCGCGCAAAACATATAAAAATCCTCCATTAGAAATTTCATTTTTTTGATACGTGCCAAATTAGAATTTTGTTAATGTCTTCCCAACGCCTACACAAATATACCATTGAGAGTGAGACGATAACATGCATGTAAAATAAAATTTTCTACAAAGAGCTCAAAAAAATATCCCAAAAAAACTTTATCCATAATTTAATTTGTTGATCAAACTTCCTCCTCACATTTTTTCCCAGCGGAGTCATTTTTCGAAAATATGAAAATTTTTCCGCTCATTTCGAATGTCTCTTTTTTATCCCATTAAGAGGCGAAAATTTTTTCCCCATTTGCAATAAACGACTAAAGTTGTCTTTTTCATGCTATGAATAAAATTTTTGCTCACTGTAATTGCTCAAATTTCTCCTGAATGATTATTGAAACGCACAGAAGCATATGCAAATTAATCTCAGAGGGGAACATGAGCTTGTAATAGGGAGTTATGGGTAATTAAATTTTAATATAAAAACAGGTTTGATTTTGAGTTTAACAAATCTTCTTTTAAATTTAAAGAAGTAATTAAAAATTTCAAACCGTGAAATTTATTATTTGAGCTTTCAAATTATTTCAAAAAAAATAACGCGGAAGTTGATTTTCCTCACTGGAGTTACGCAATAATTTTCATATTTGTATCTCTGAATCATTAATGTGTGTTTTAAAAACCGCAAAAAGCCGCATTATTTTAATCCACATCACGATATGTATATTGCAACCCTCATCATCAACCCCTCCTCCTCTCTTTTGAAAGACTGATTGATTTGCATACATTATGATGTATGATTTATGACACCATAATTTCCCTCACTCACACATCGAGTCCATTTTTGTATTTTAATTTAATTTAAATGCATTAAATGCTCTCGCTCTCTCGTGGCCGTGTTTTGCGAGCTGATATCTTATTTAAAAAAATTATGAATTTATCAGCATGATAATGTCACACATTTATGTAAATAATATCACACACCGCATAATAACATAGGAAAATTGGATGATGAAAAAAGTTGATAGAAAATTAAAAATTATTATTATTATTATTAAAAAGATGAAAAAAGATTTTCTGCGAAAAAGAATTACAATAAAAAAAGAAAATTATTTAAAATGTGAAAATGTGTTTTCTTCTTTTTATTTGGCGAAAATTTTAATTTCAGAAATTTTTTTTGAAAAAACTTATTTTTAGGATTTGATAATTTTTTTAATCCGAAAAATTTAGAAGATCAAAGAAAATTTTAAAAAAGTTCTTCGACGAATTTGTTGAAATTTAATCCAGAAATAAAATTTGATTAGAAAAGTTTCTAAAAAATTTCTATGTTACTTTTAAGAAGAGTGAGTGAACTATTCTTGCGATTTCAAATCAAATTTCATTCACAGCGTGCTTCTTTGAGTTGCCACATTATCCAAAAAATTAATTTTTTCCATCATCATAGAAAAACTCATAAAAGAGTGAAAATCTTGGTTATGAATTCCTCAACAAAAAAAATTTAAATAAAATATGAACTTTGCAAAGCTTTGAAGATTTTTACTAATGAAGCGAACATGTCAGCAGTTAGCGATGAATGAATGACAAAAGCAAATAGAAGGGAAATCATTAGGAGCTGAACTGTGCTGTTGCCTTTTCTTACACATTAAAGGCAATTCGAGAAAAGTTTTTCCAACGAATCTTACGATGAAGAAATTTCATTCCCTGCAAGACGTATGTTATGCTTCAAATTTCATGCTTTATGAATGTTGAACGAAGCAGCATAGCACACGAGTACAGAAAGTGAGGCAATTAAGTTTCAACAAAGTTCATCTAACTAACTAACATGCATGACTTTTATTTCCCTTCTTTCTTCCTCCTCATTTCACTTCAACTTTTACTTTAGCATACGATGAATGTTGTTGGAGTAACTTCTTTTGACTTTGAAACGCAATTTAACAATTTCTTTCGGAGATTTTTTATAATTTTAAAATCTTCCTTAAATCGTGGTAAAGTTTGAAATTTAAAATTTTGATATTTTCTTAATTCACGATAAAATTAATTTGAACTCTCCCCTTCTCTAACTCAACTTCATATTTTTCTTTCTCATATCATTTGTTACAAATTTTCTCAAAAATTTATGCATGTGTGTGTTTTAACCCCAACTCTCCCTTCATCTTACGCTCGCTTTTGCTTCTGATATGTGTGTGTGCTTATTAATCACCCAGAAGAGTTTGAATTAAATATTTAAATTGTATTTTCAAGAGGTTTTCTATCGTGTACGACTTCATCAAAAATTTTGTCGACTTAATGAGAAAATTTTTTATGGCAGGAAAAGAAAACGAAAATTTTTGTCATGCTTTTAGACAAATTAACAACTTTTTGAGGTTAAAAACTTTGCTCATATGAGCAAATAAAATTTTCATGAACTTTCTCACAAAATTAAAGCCTACAAAATTATTAATTAGTGCAGCAGCTTGAACTCTCCTTTAACCTCAATAACGGTAAAATTATTGATTAAATTCCCAAAATGACGACAACATAAATAATGCATGGATAGACGTTCACTCTTGAATAATTAGGTCTCTCGGTATTGAGTTTCAGGCAGCACCCAGCAAAAATTTCAATACAATTAAAATCCAATTTATATCGCTCTTAAAATTAAGGATGAACGCAAGAGTAAAATTTTCTTTTTAAGCGCTTCAAACAATTAAAGAGAAAAAATCTTTATAATGTTTTTTTCAACGATCGTAAAAGCCCGTGGTTCGGTCGCGTGTACATCTTAAGATAATTCTTCAAAAGGGCTAAAGGGGTAAGAATATTGTTCTGTGGGTTTGGGAGTTGTGACGATAAAATGTGACTTCTTTACTAAAAAAATATTTATTGATTTACAAATATTTTTTCAATCATAAAAATCTCTTCGAAAACATCAAAAAACTCTCATCCCTAACTGATTAACCAATTCCTAGAAAAATTTCTTGAAGTGCTTTCTTCCAAAGGGAAATTGTTCGCCATTCTTTTCCTCTCAAGATGTTTTTGCGAGACGCACACAAATGGAAAAAGGGTCAGTTGAGTGAGCGACATAAGAAGAAAGCAAAGGGAGTTTTTTAATGTTATCTGAAGTCCTCCGAATGCCCCAAAGCAACATTCCTTCCCTGAGATTCTTTCCTTAAGAGGCTTTTTTGTATCTAAAATTTATTCTACTGTAATTTTCTTTAATGTTCGAACCACAAAAATTTCATCCCTTCTACAGAGTGCTCAAAGTCCATAATTATTTCGATAATTTTCTATTTTCTTCTCAGTTCTGCAAACTCAAATTAACGTTAATGATAATGATGGGACTAAAAGTAGTCGGACAGTAGTGGTTGGAGGCATAAAAGTGAATTCTTGCATGAAAATCAAAAAAAAACTGTAAAATTTAAAAAAAAAATAATTGTTAAAAATTTAAATTTTAAATTTCCGTTAAAAATAAAATTCTCCCAAAATTCATCGCAAGGCAGTAAGAAGACACACGAGCTGCAGTAAAAGGATTAGTCGAACGAAAGTGAGAGAAGCATCAGCACGAAAGGTATTAGCTGTATAGACGTAGGTGTAGTTAGGAAGGTAAGGTAACAGGGTAGTAAGAGGAAAATGGTGTTTTGATGCGCATCACAAATTTTTTTAGTTTCATCTTGTCGGAAGATCGTAAAAAATTAATCTTACGAAACATTTTTGTACCTTTCCATCGCACTATAACACGCTGCCGTGCTCAGGAAAGAGTTAATGGAAAAACTTTTATTTTAAGGATTCACTCAGACATTTACGCTGCTGCTGTTGTTAGAGAGAGATGAATTCATTTTTTTCTACCCATGCTAAAAACGAGAAAACTACCAAGAGCTTTGGCAGGTATTTGAGAAACAGCTGCAGATGCTTAATGAAAATTTTCACCATAAGAATTTTATGAAAGTTGATTAAAATAATTTTCTGGGTACAACAAGACACTCCACGACGCGCACATTCTGCTTAATTATCCTAGCAAATGTGAGAGAAAATTATTCAAGAAAAAAGTCTTCGCAGAAAACGTTTTACAGTCATTAAGGAATGCGTTGGAATGTGAAAAAGTTGCGAGAAAATCCTGAAAGTTAAAATCACGGGTCATGAACGGTTAATGAGGATTATGAAAAGTATAAATCTTTAACTTCAAAATAAATAAATAAACAATAATATTTTCATCTTTTTTTAATTTTTTATTTTGTCAACTTTCACAAACAAATTTATTGACATTTTTACTATTTTACTTAAAACTGTTTTCAAAAAAATAAAAAATTCTAAAATTTTGAGTTTTTCAGTTCGTCATTTTTTTAATATCGTACAGAAAAAAGGCTTTAAAATAACTCAGGAGGAGATAAAACGGTAAAAAAGAGAAGTTTTCTAAACTTAATTATTTTACAGGGGGCGGACGACTTGGATATAAATTTTTTGGGTATATAAAAATCTAAAATTTATATTTTTATATTTTTATATACCTCATTTATATTTTTATATTTTTTATGTTTTTATATTTTTATATACTTTTCGATCGGAATTTACTCCTGATTATGACTTTGCAACCAAAAATTTAAAGCTGGAAGTGAGATCCAGTAGAACTATGATCCAGCGATGGATTTGATAGGCATTCGAACTAGATTCAGTACTTAAATTGAGATTCATTGGAACTAAGATCCAGCTCTGGAAGTGAGATCCAGCAGTTTTAAGATTTAGTGCTGGAAGTCTGGAAGTGAGATCCAGTAGAACTAAGATCCAGCGATGGATTTGATAGCCATTCGAACTAGATTCAGTGCTTAAATTGAGATCCATTGGAACTAAGATCCAGCTCTGGAAGTGAGATCCAGTAGTTTTAAAATTTAGTGCTGGAAGTGAGATCCAGTAGAACTAAGATCCAGCGATGGATTTGATAGGCATTCGAACTAGATTCAGTACTTAAATTGAGATCCATTGGAACTATGATCAAGCTCTGGAAGTGAGATCCAGCAGTTTTAAAATTTAGTGCTGGAAGTGAGATCCAGTAGAACTAAGATCCAGCGATGGATTTGATAGCCATTCGAACAGAGATTTAGTGCTTAAATTGAGATCCAAATGCTCGAAATGCAATTTAAAATTTTTTTTTGTCGTTAAGAAACAAACAAAAAGTATATAAAGTATATAAAATATCAATTTATATTTTTAAATAAATTTATATTTTTATATTTCTCATTTATATTTTTATATTTTTGAGATATATAAAGTATATAAAATTTATATACTAGTCGCTCGCCCCCTGTGATTTTATTTCGCTACAAAACCATCTCCGGTAGGATTGAGCAACCATGGGAATGTGTCAGGGCATTCCATGCAGGTGAATAAACGTAATGTTTCGCCTAGAAGGGAAAAAGAGAAAATTCAAAATTAAACAACTTCGTTTTGTGTGCAATGTACACCGCAAGCAGTGTAGAGTGAATCTAATTGAAAAACTGAGGGTGGGGATTTGATGCTGGAGGCACTGCCGAGCTTTAGATCAACTTTATGTTGTAAAATATTTCAAATAGCTTGAAGAAAAATAACGGTCAAAAAATGTTTGAATTTTTAAATTTTTTTAACCGAAATTATTCCAACTTCAATCTCTGCTCAAAGGCAATCTATTTGCTGCTGTAAATTTTACAGTTTTATAAATGGACTCTCACCTGGGAGTTCTCTCGTTGTGAGTGGACAGGCATTGGGGAGTGAGCAGTAAGGTTGACCCTTAACGTCACACTTTTCCTTCCATTCCTGGAAGTCACGGAGGGAATTGAGTTCGGTTGGATTTTGCATCCATTGAATGACTTGAAGCATGGTGACAAAGAACACATCGTTACGGCCAAGCATCTCCTCGATGAACTTAATCAACTCTTCGCGATATTCTTTCTTTGATTTGAGCCATGAAGCGTGGAAGTTGAGACCGAGTGGAGCACGATTGGTATTGTAGTGACGATTGAAGTTGTGACGTAGAAGACGACCGAACTGCTCTCCGCTCTGGATGTTGCTGCAAGAGTCAACCATGTGACAGCCGGGAAGTGATTCATCAAAAGTCGGGTCGTCACGACGATCAAGTTCATTCATGACCATTTCCCACACTGGATGGCTACGTGATGGACAATTGTGAGCATTACCGTTGCACTTGTGTGGCATACGGAAGTAGAGTGTATAGGGCCAAATTGGAACGCGATTTAACGATGCCGTGATGGATGCGTCATAGACGAAAAATTGATCGGCCATCATTTCGAATTGTTTGTTGCCGCCCACGCGCAAATATGGTGCACGAACACCGATAATGCTGCCGTCAGTAATGTTGGCAAAACGTTCGAGGATAAGTCTGGCGCCTGCCATCTCAGCCAACCAGTCATCGTACGAGCCTCCAGACCAGTACTTCGGATCGTCCTTGTGCGTCAATGAAAAGACAGAAATCTCGTGACCACGACGATGCAAATCTTGAACGGCCGAATAGTTGGTGTATTTATGTGACACAAAGAACGTTCCACGAATCTGACAGCCATTCGGATTTTGTCGTTGTCCATTAAAGATGTCCTCGTATAAATCAATGTTGTCAATATTTACTGCTCCATTAAATGTAATTGTGATCATTTGTGGCACTTGTGATGGCTCAATATTGCCGGGTATGCGTGTACCGTCAGCGGAACAGAAACAATCGGGCAAAATGCACTGAGTTGGATCGCAGTCGGGTGCGCGATTTGGATCTAATTCAACGGCTAAAATGAGAACAATTGTGATTAATTTTATTTGCTTCAGATACGTCTCAACTGAAATTGAATTGTTTGGGCGATGTAATATAAATTGTATGGGTGGAACAATGTACGATATATGTTACTTGATGCTGATGGTGGTTGGTGCACTATAAATTTTGCAATTTATGTGCGTATAATCGACTTTAATGGGATTGTCATTGCGGGAAATTTGAACAATTTCTGACATTTTTTTTTAATTTTTAAAATTATTTTTAAAAAATATCCTAAAAATTTAATTTAAATAAATTATGTCTTAAATCGACCCATAAAAGTTTTATCATCGCATGTCAATCTTGATTGAGTGGAATGTCTGCCCATTTATAGTGGATGAACAAAGTTTTATATACTTACTGCAAGCATTTTCATCGGACTCATCCTTGCAATCGGGCTTGTCATTACAGAACAGCTCCTTCTCTATACATTCACCATTACCGCATGACAATTTTCCTTCTGGACAAATGGGCTCATCTGTCTTCAAAATGGGCAATACTTTTCTCGGTTCTACATAAATAATAATAAGGAAAAGAGGAATAAGTGGATGATGATAAGCAATTGCAGTTATAGGAGGATATAAATAGCGAGAGAAAGAGAAAATTAGCAGCAAAAAACATTATAAAATAGCCATTTTACCATATCGCATGTGCTGATGTGAGAAAATTATGTTAGTTGCCATTTGCTGTGTATATAAAGCCATGGCAGTAATACAAGGATTGTTATCTGAGGCTATATATATATATGTATATGTGCTGTTGGATGTTATATTGTGTAAGATTTATGGCTTATGCGAGCATAGGAGAGGAAAAAATGTCATGTTAGTCATTGAAAGTGTACTAAAAAGATGAAAGCGAGAAAAAATATTCTCTCGAGCATGGGAAGGTGTTCATTGTGTAATTCCCTAATGTCATATATATGTACAAAGATTAACTACCATGGGCTGTCATGAGGTTATTAGTTTTTCATGCAAAATTAATTACAACTAAGTTGATAATCTTTTAATCCTAGAAATAGAGTGACACTCTATAAAAATGCACATCGACCTCAAACAGTCCATTGCTCTTCGGTTGTACCTGCACACTTCGAGCGCATTTGATGGAGAGAGTGATTGTACATTATACAATTTTTTTAATGAATTTCAATATCAATAGTATAAAGCGCATACAACTGTGGATACTGTCACACAAGATGATTTATGGGTCTCTTTATAAAATGCTGTGCAGAATTGCTCTTTGCTGACGGAAATGAAATGAATGAGCAGAGCGAAAAGTGACTAAAGGACACACATGGAGGAGTGAGGAGAGCAAAAAAAACATTCATGAGCTTTTTTTTTGCAAGCTCTCTAGCAGTTGATGAAGTGTATAGGAAAAACCCGGCGACATTTAGCCATATTTAAGGCTTCTTGCACAATATAGTGTGAGATTAAATATTTATAAACAAGATGCCCTGAGTTGACACAGAAAAGAGATATATTGTGTAATTATGCAAATCTCAGCTCGATTTTACATTTTCAACCTCCTCTGAGAGCGATGTTGAGCCTAAAATTTACTGAATTTAAATGTGAACACCCTTGTGGGATTTTGAGAGGAACTTTAAATGGTTTTAGAGTATTTAAATTTTAGGGAATTAAACATTTTTGAATCATACTAAAATTGAGCGTGAAATTATTTTTTAACGATTTAATATTTTTGAATTTTGCAGTCGAAAGTGAAAGTTTTTCTTTCTTTTTCACGCCTAATCCTATTGATTTTAATATTCGACATTTATTACAAAGTAAAATCGCAAAGTCATGCATCTTGTCACCGTCTTAGCAGCTCAAGTGACACTTTACATCTACTCAGCAAAATTTTCATGTTTTTTGAAAAAAATATAAATAAAATGAAGGCAAAACACTCCTTCTAGCTCTCTCTCTGCCATTTGCCAACACAATAAGCAGCAATCTCACTCGACATGATATTTTCCCCCATATTCTCTATGTTTATTCTATATAAAACTCTTTAGACTTCTTCTTATTCGTACATTCATGTTTTGTTGTGTGTTGAAATGCACAATTTGAGCAAACAGCTTTTTGACGAAGCGAAGACAATGAAATTCAAAATTTCTGCCAGTCGCACCCGCAAAATCTCATCTTGTGCTTCTCTTTTTTGGAAATGCTCGAGTGGTTTAACTTTGCGGTGTCAAAAGATTATGTAAGAAATTATGAATCGATAAAAAATCTTTTGAAAGCTCAAAATTTCGCAATTTAGTTTGAATAAATTTAAATTTTCATAATTCTTCGTTGCACATTAATAATTTTAGAAAATTCTTGGAAGTCATTCACTAACCTATGAGAAATTTGCATGGCACCGAATAACTCAAATTGCAAATAATGAAAATTTCCTTAAATTGCCAAAAAAGAATTCCAAGAGCGGAAATTTCTGCAGCATGAGATAAGATTTATAGCATTTGAGTGTTATCTGATATGGCAGAGCACATTTACCATAAACTATTGCACAATGGATTGAATGAGATGCCATGGAAAACAATAACGATAATATTGTGATGCTAAGTGAGGTGAAATGATTAACCTTTAAACACAGAAAAAAAGCTTTTATCATCGTTGTATTCATGGTCGGTATCTATAGCAACAGAAGCTCCTAGATATCATGCAATGTCGACAGATTCGGGTGAGTGAGAGGAGAGTTAAACTGTCGAGCTTGTGTAAGATGATGTTATGTATAGAAAATTAGTTTCCTAAAGCTCCATAAATCCGCCTCACATAGTCACATTCACAAGTGGCGATGAAAACGCTTTTTTTTCGGGGACATACACAAAAATGATTTTTCGTGATATATTATCAGTGTCATTGTCATCGAATATAATCGTCGAGTGCATGAATAGATTTAAATCTGAGCTTGATGTTTAGTTAAATTTTTTAGTTTATTTGAAGAGCTTTGATAAAAACTTTTTTGACACGTTTAAGCTCTTCTTAATTTTAGAACTCGAAAAGTTTTCAAACGACAGTTTTAGAGCTCTTTGAAACCAAAAACACAATGAAACCTCAATAACATTTTCCCAAAATTTTGTTCTCGAATTAGTTCCTGGAAATTTAATCTATATAATAAATTTGAAGCCTTGTAACTGTCGGTCATGTGCCTCCTGTGGATTCTAATAATAAAGCTCGACTAGAATTTTATTTACACTGAATTTAAGCATCAATTATTTTCAAATTCAGAGAGTGGGTTCACTCTCAGCTGGATTTTAATACCGTACACTGCATTCTCCATTCAATTATCATGTTTAGATGTATGTCATACGAGGATTCACACATACATCAGTTCCTATGCAATCTAATAGCTTAAAACATAACCCAGAAAAGTGTATAGGAACGAGAAAGAGAGCAAAATTCAGCAAAGATCAACAAAAACCCGTGTTTTTCCATATTAAACGTTTATAGTCGATGTGATCTTCTGTTTTTCATGTGCAGCAATCCACTTGACATGATGTGCATTTGGTGCTATATGCATGTGATAGGATTTTAGAGTCATATGAATGAGGAGATAATAAAAAAATCGTTGTTACGTGTCTGCAGGAACTTTCCTCTATTTTCTCAAGCAAAATTAAATTTTTAAGTGTTATTTGCGTTTCAACCAGGGGGTGAGAAGCTCGCAGGTACTGAGTACCTGCAAAATACCTGCAGGTACTGGTACCTGCAGGTACTGAAATCCCTGCAGGTATTTTGCAGGTACTCGCAGGTACTCAGTACCTGCAGGTATTTTGCAGGTACTGAGTACCTGCAATTTTTTTAAATTTCATTCAAGATTTTGTTAAAAATCTTTAAGAATTAAACTTAATTAACGTTTCAATTTATTTTTTTAACTATTCTTGAGTTGAGAATTAAAAAAAAACATTTTTTCAACTATTGAAAGACTCTTTTAAAAAAATTGTCACCTCTGTTAAACTCTTATCGTGTTACATGTGGCTGAAGCGATGGAAAAGCGATTTTTCTTTAAAAAATTTCACCAACATGATTCAATTTTTGATTTTAAATGAAAGAATTAATAGTGTTTTACTAATGTAAAAAAAATTTGTAAGGAATTTAAATTTAACGAATTTTTTTTTGCTTTCTGTAAAACATCATTAAATGTTTCATTTAAAATATAACAATTGAACATGTTGATGGAAAATTTTAAGGAAAATTCGATTGATCTGAAAATTTTCAATCTAGTACTGCAATTTTTGATCTCTGTCTTCAGCCTTTTAAAGTGTTGAGAAATGCTTAAATAAATTTAATTTTGTCGATTATAGGCTGAAGACAGAGATCAAAAATTGCAGTACTAGATTGAAAATTTTCAGATCAATCGAATTTTCCTTAAAATTTTCCATCAACATGTTCAATTGCTATATTTTAAATGAAACATTTAATGATGTTTTACAGGATGCAAAAAAATTCGTTAAAAAAAATTTAAATTCCTTACAAAAATTGAAAGTGAAAAATCATTTTTTTTAATAAAATGAATTAAATTTTTACGAAATTTTTTTGCATAATGTAAAACAGTATTAATTCTTTCATTTAAAATTAAAAATTAAATCATGTTGGTGAAATTTTTTAAAGAAAAATCGCTTTTCCTAAAAAACGTACTAGTTTTTGATCTCTGTCTTCAGACTATAGTTAACTTTCAGTATTTTTGGCTGAAAACAATAATAAAAAGTTTTAAAATACGCAAAAAAAAGTTATTTTCTCAAGTTGTCAGTACCTGCAGGTACTGAAATCCCTGCAGGTATTGCAGGTACTGGTACCTGCAGGTATTGCAGGTACTGGTACCTGCAGGTACTGAAATCCCTGCAGGTACTCAGTACCTGCGAGCTTCTCACCCCCTGGTTTCAACTAAATTCAGCATGCATGTACGAGAGAGCTTCAAGTTTACTCTTAAAATTTTCTCGAACATAGGAAGCATTATCTCCAGCTCCAGTCTCACTTAGTATCCAAATAAGTGGATTTCTACTCGAGCACATCTATCAAAATAGAACAGGAGAGTTTGCAGCCCAAATAGAAAATTTTTTAATTAATTTTTATTAAATAATTTGTTGAAAATTTTAGCAATTTTTCTCAGTGGGTTTTGAAATTCCACTTCTACTTTTTTTTCTCTCGTTGCCATTTCAACATTGTATAAAATCCACATAAATTATTTGTTTAAGCATTTGAGGTGAGTTTTTATCCATATGTTTACTTGTTAAGTTCAAATTGTGTAAAATCCTCGTAGAGAAAATTAATCTTTCACAACTCCATAATGACACTTGATAATTCATTATTAAACTCGGCATAAAATTCGAATGTTATATTTTTGGCAATAAAATGTTGAATGTGCTCGAGTATCACATAATTTATATGCCATATATGTAGAGAAGGAAAAGCCATAAAAAAGCTCATGGATCTTAAATTTTAATTGGCATAAAATCTTTGCAACTTATCACGGATGTTGAAATTTTTTCGGGTTAATTTTTATCAGTTTAGTTATATAATTTTTAATTCGACCTAATTTAAAGCACAATTAAAATTTTCAATGTTTAAAGACATAAGATCAAATAACTTCCTGCATATGTGAGCAGTTTTCATCCACACTAAAATTTCAGCACAGAACAATTCCGCACCGCATTCTCATTGTTTGTTAATTTCAAATTCCACTTTTAATGAATCCTAAACCAATTTAGACTAATTGCAATAGTTAGAGCAGTGCACAGCTCGATGTGTGTGCATGCATACAATGTGTGTGTCTTTTTGCCTCATTTTATATGCTTGCCAACCTTGAGAGAGTCATTTCGATCTCTATAAATTAATTCGAACATGAAGTCGACTTTCTTTTTCTCTCTCTCACTCTCCTATGAGGCGGGTGATGTTGATTATGTAAATTAATGTGTGAGATATTTTGTGTGGTTGGTTTTGCTCATAAAATTTATGCACATATATTTAAAAATCTATTTACAAAAGCAGCAAAATGTGATTTCGTCAACTTACTTTCCTTTTTATCGCAATTATCTACTTTAGCTTTCCAATCGCATGTCTGTTTTTCAATGTCGAACGCCAAGCCGGAAGGGCAGGTAATTTGCTTCAAACCGGCACGAGTACATCTACCATTTTATCATGCACATTTCATGTTTCATAATCCAAAATCGAAAACGAGTTCGAAGTGAGATTGAGAGAAAACACAAATTAAAGAGTCATAGCACAAAAGGTGATGATCATCGATGGGCCACAGCACACACATATACAGGACGGGATGCAAGCACATCAGCGGGTAGGGCAAGGTGAATGAAAGTGAAAGAGAGAAAGAGAGGTTTTAGGTTAGTTAAAAATTAAAAAGAGTTAAAAACACTTTTCTAAGGATGAAAAATTGAAAAACTTTTAAAAAAGATTTTCAAAGTTTCATGTTTCAAAAAGAGAATTTTTAACCGATTTTTTTTTTGGAAAAAACTGCATTAAAAACAAGCTAGGATAGTTTTGATTATGATTTAATTTGACATTTTTTACTTCCGACAGTTTTTTACCATAGCGACAAGCATCATCCCAAAATACGCTCTGCAAAAAGGTCACATGATAATTAATTTTTATCATTTTAATTAAAATTCAAGGTAACATCGATAGTCACCATAGATCAAAGCCATCCCGAATTCTATCTCAAATATTCTGAGAGCTTGTGAATAAATCATTTTTGTCTCTTCAGATTTTATCGCAAAATAATTTATTAAGAAGCTGCTTCTTGGTAGCGAAACAACATTTAAATAATCTTCCCAGAAAAAAAAAAATCTCGTCTTCCCTCGCTGAGAAAGAACAAGTGAATTTTTGTACACGATTCAAAAAGACATTAAATATTAATTGTAAAATTTTACTGGCACTGTCTGGATGAGAGGGACAAAAGGGAGAAGCAGCATTGCGCTAAACAGCAGAAGAGATTAAAAATTCACAACAAGCAAAACTACTATTAACATTCTGATAATTTCTCGCTTTCGAGCAAGTGCTTTACAATTTAAATTACAATTACAGACTGTAAGATGCTGTGAGGGGTTGGGTTGAATGGAAACTTTTACTGTTTGTTGCTGTTTGCTTCACTCTCAACTTTAGCTTGAAAGTTTCTTCAACTTCCATCGTGCAATTTAACTCTTTCAAGTTCTATTTTCGTGTAAATTGTATAGAGACTATAAAAAGTCTAAAGGTGTGGACACTAAAATTATTTAATTTATTCTCAAGCTTTTACATTTTTATCTCGAACCTTTTATCTCGTAAACATTTCCCTTAAGGCTAACAACAGTTGTCACTCCTTCGCAACCATGAAGTAATTTCAAGTAGTTTCTTGTTATTGTGAGAAAAAATTGAGAAAGCTCACTTGAACTTCTCGGGGCGATTGAAATGAATCTGATGCTGAAGAAGAAAAAACTTTTTCTATGTGCATCACAAACTCGATGAGCACTTTTCAATGAAAAGCCATTTCGAGAGGAAAAAAAGTTTTCGTGTCATTAAATTACATTTTCCAGTCAATAAGAATGTTTTACATTTTTTCCTCTCCCGTAAGCTAACCATTGGCAATTGCTCGACTCACTGCCATGTCTTTTCATGCGACAATGACGACGAGGAAATGCATTAAAGCACTTTCAATTGTAATTCACAATGCGTGAAGTCGAGAGAAAACTTTCGTGCCATTTCACTCTAAATCGATCTGCTTGCTGGCAAACGAGCGTCGGCGGTGAGCGTTGCATGAGCAAATTGCACGAGAATGAGATTGAATTGATGATTAAGGACGAGAACGCTGTTGGATGTAATGGAGGAAAATGCCGTGAAGAAATTGAGCGGTTTAAATGCATTTGAGGGAGAAAATTTTAATATTGGACTGTTTGTACATGACGTGCAGGGAGTGGGCAATGATCAAAGAATTTTAAAATATTTAAATACGTTAAAAATATACAAAATTAAATTTCGAAATTTTTTTTTTAAAATAATCATAAAATTTTAAATTATTTAAATACGTTAAAAATATTCAAAAATATACAAATTTAAATATTTTAAAATGATCACACCTCGATTCCTGTTTAAACATTCTCCTCATTGACTCCATTTCATTAAATTGTCGCTCAATTTCCCGCTTGTAATTTTCCCACTCACATCTCAAGCGAGTCATTTTGTGGCGAGAGAGAGAAAGAGAGTGAGAAAGTGTACATGAGGAAAAAGAAATTAATAACAGTAAATTAGTTAGATACATGCCATGCTCATTAGTATATTATGAATGCCTTTAAGGCACCAAGTATGCAAATTAATAATTAAATACTGGAGAGCAAGCCGAAAAGGAAAAGGATTGGCAGTTAATCACCAAAAGTCACTTACTCTCAACTTCATTACAGTTTTTAACGTTTGTCTTCCAGTCGCATGTCTGTCGTTCAATGTCGAACGCTAAGCCGCCCGGGCATCTAACTGATGCCAAACGACTGTATTTATTCTCGCCTGAGTTATCGCACCTAAAGTTTTTTATTTTTAAAGTTTATCATGATAATTTTTTTAAAAAGCTTTTAAGACATTCTAACGGAACGAGTTGTGACATGAGAAGAGTCATGTGGTGAATGGAACACGATAGAAAAAAAGTTGTCGAGGGATGGTGACATTATAGAATTTTAAAAATACATCAAAGGTTAACAAAGCACGTAAATCCGGGCTAAAATCCATCCCCGTGTCGACTCAGAATATTCTCTTCATTTTGATTTCCCAAACTCGTTCCAAAATGTCACACACATTTTTGAATAAATAAAATTCTAAACACACAATCGATTGTAACCCAGAGCTTGACTTTATGGAAATTGAAAACGGTTTTTCTTAGAACTTGTCGGTAAAGAAAAAAAAATCGATTGAAATGCTAATAAAAATTCAAATTTGCGCCACTGAACGCCTTACCTGACAACATCGCGACAGTCACCGTCTGAGGATAATCTGAAATACTCGTCACCGGGTCTGTCTTGACACAGCTCATCTATATTCACTTCGCCATCATCGTCGTCTTGCCTCTTTACTCGCACATCAGCGGTTGCTATTGGAAGAGATAAAAAAGAATGAAGTCAGTTATTGTTATTATGGCACACTTCCTTTTGTGTGTGTGTCTATCTTTTGTACACTCTTTTAAGTTGGCAACAATAAAAGGACAAAAGTTCATAACTCAGATTTTAATCTTTCGTGCCATTAAACTCTCTCTCCTTGATCTTTTGTGTTTCTGTAAATATTGCACAAACATTATAAGCTCAAATTATCAAGCTTGTTTATGTCTTTTGAGTTTTTTAATATTTTTAAACTCTCAAACAATCGAGCATTTAAATTCAAATTACTTCCGCGAAGACTTTTTCAAATATCCTCAAGTCATTCTCAAATAATGCTGAAGAAATATTACAAAAACTTTTTTATCATTTTCCGAGAATTAAATTTCAATTTTAACCATACACGCTTTGCTCGAGCAAATAATTTCAAAAGCCCATCGGCATGAACAAGTTCGAATAATTCTCGAAAATTGTATTTCATAAGTAAACATGCAAGACTCGCAGACATTTCTCGAAATAAATTTATTCATAAGTGGGCTGGCCATCTGATTGCGAAATGTCATGACAATTAATTGAGTGGTCGTGGATTTCTTAAGCCTTGACATGATGCGCTTAGTACGAAGAGGAAAAAAATCTTCTTCAACCGGCACTCACAAATAAGTTGTTTACCTTGAATAAAAAAATTTCTTACGTCATCTCAATCATAATGCAATAAAAATCGAAAACATTTCACAACCTTTTTACTCATCTCGATGAAAATGAAAGTGCCCTCGTTGAAATATTATTCAAGTTTTTATCTCTCAACTCTCCATCGAATTTTGTGGATCGCAAAAAAGTCCTGATTCGAATATTTTTTTATTGAGATTAATTTTGAAATTTAAATTAATTTATTTTAACTTAATCGATTGTAAATTGATCAAATTGCGTGCGCCTTCTTGGAAGGAACACTGCAAACACGTCTTGACTCCTTCTGTACATATTTTTATTTCATACCCGAATATAAAAAGGGAAAAACAAAAGAAGAAGAGTATAAAAAGGTGAATATGCTTCTTTTTTTGACTGTATCATTTTATTGGATGAATTTAACAGACTTATAGCGAGAAGCGCTGAAGTGAAAGCTTATTTACGAAAATTGGATTGAACAACTGCTGCTGTGTGTGTGCGCTTGCAAAAAAATCAATGGACATTGTTGGTGATATAACTAGGCACTATCGAATGATGAAAAATCAACTCTCATAAATAAATATAATGGTGTGTACATAGAGTGCAGATTCAATATTGAATTTGACGGAAATCAGCCCCCAAAGTCCTATTTGCTAGCTCTCACTCTCACTCACTCAAGAAGGTTGTTAATGATGGATCGAGGGGCGGAAAACTTTGGTTTTTATTTTTCTCACTTTTTATCTTAATCCGGCTGATTTCAAGTTTTTTGGGTTACTTTGATAATCAATTTTTGGTACCATATTTTTAAATTAAAAAAGTACGTTATGAAAATTTACATGAAAAAACAAAATAAACTTATAACGTAATTTTTAATTTCAAAAACTTGAAAGCAGCTGGAATTAAAATATTTTTTGTAACTTTTAAAATTATTTTAGTAACTCGCCCCTTGAATTATCCTCTTTTGATGTTCCTCTCCATTCATTTCAATCGTCTTTCCTGCCTACTTAATGTACAAATAGCGAACACTCAAAAAAAATTACAAAAGCCCGAACATCAACATCACTCGGGAAAAATAAAAGATTTTCTCGTTTCTGACAGTTTTTTTCTCGCTCGTCAGAATGAAAAGGAAACTAAGAAGAATCAAAAAATCGACAATTAATTAGGGAAACTTTTATTACCCCCACTCAAATCTCGCTAGCAAACCACACACATAAAATTTCTCGCTCTCTGAAATCAAAGTCACAATAAATCAATCTCGACAAAAATTTATTTTCCTTCCACCCCTCACTCTTTTTCTTTATGTTTCTGTTTAGATGAAAATGAGGAGGATCCGATTGAGGACCGGGGTTGACATATAGTGATGGCTCTATTTCGAGTGGTTTTATAAAATCGACTAAACTTCACTTGAAAATTTTATATAAAGTTTTTTGTGTGAAAAACAACTTAAAGTTATTCAAAATATTGCTCCCTGGAATTTATTTATCGTCGTCCTACAAACTGGCGGCAACTCCACCCAACTCTGTCTCATTCACTAACTAACATTCAGTCCTTCTCGACGCTTTCAATCAAACGAAAGGAAATGGAAGAAAATTATTTGCAGTAAACAAGAAAGTAAGAGGAAAAAATATCATAATGGATCGACCCATTGCTGTTGGAAATGCACGAAATAGAGAGAAATATGAAATCGATTAATTATTTCATTACATTCACATCGATATTGCAAAAGTCGAAGCAGTTTCGCTTATCAACCCTGAGCAAGAAGTGAATGAGTGTGTCTGAGATATGAAATTTTAATTAAAAAAAATTGCTACTTCTTAAGCACAGAAAAAACACACACAAGCGACCGGTTTTGGGTGCAAGCAAGAGGGAATTTGATATGGCATGTATGGGGAAGTGCAGTGTCGGAAGTGTTACATAAAAGGAAAAGCAGTGAAAGAAAAAATTTATGGTTGTCGATGTGTTGTTGACATATTGTGGGGTCGTCGTCAGCAAGCGACAATGTCAATAGCCAATACCACACATGGCTCAGCTGATGTGAGGATTTTAAGTTTTAGATTTAATAAAAAATTATAGCGGAGCTACAAAGTTTCAAACTAGTGCACGAATCTTGAACTCAATCTATTTTAAATGCACCTTGGTGAATTTTACGGTTCAAGAGATCACACGAATTGTGTCAAACAGCTTTCGAGCAACTTTATCAAGCACTCTAACTGTAAAAAAAATCTTTTTCGCGAACGAAAATGAAATTCTGTATGTCATGCCGCTATGTTCCGTGTACATTCTTAATACAACCGGTCTTTAGATGTTGATCGCATAAAAGCGAGAGTGTGAGACGGAAAAAATTGCAATGTACGATTTACGTAAGAGCTCGAGTGAGGAGAGAGAAAAAAAATTCATTTTCATTGGAAACCAGTTTCTTGCTCAACACAAAAAAAAGTCAATTTCAATATTATTATTTATTGTGATATCTCTTTTCGCCTTTATCCATCTCTCTCTAGATTCGTCTGGTGCGCTCTCGAATAAACTTTTTTTTATTTCAAATGTCAACCGAAGACATAGAAAAAAGTTTAAACTTTCTCCTTTCATGAATGAACATAATATTTAACAGCTTAAGAGTGTCGAGCACATTATGGTGATGATGAAACTTTATTATCGTCGCCGAAAAAAAAATGAAATTTCAAATTTCTCTAAGTTAGATGTGGTAGAAAGTTGTTTGAGTGGGTGAGTCACAATTAGATGTGAAAGATTCATTAATTCCTTTTCAATGGCAAGACATAAAAGCTTTCATAAAAAAAGACACAATTGAAAAAGAAGAAACAATTTTGTGAAATTCATTAAGACAACTCAAATCGTGACAACTTGAAATGTTTATTGAAATTTCTCATTCAAAATCAAACTCAATTAGCATGAACAACATTTCAACTGTCAAGGGCATTTTTAAGTGAAATTTATTATGTGCCAGGGATGGAAAACTCCAAAAAATTAGGTAAATTTTAAATAAAAACTTTCCATCCATATTTCAACCGATAATAAAGCACTTCATCACCAATCACATCCTTCATGAAACTATTTACGGGGATTTTCGAAAAATGGAAAATAATTTTTCACGTCGTGAGAAAATTTAATATTTTTGCACTCTCGATGATAATAAATTTTTATCATGTCAGACACGTACACAGAAATAACCGAGGAGATAAAGTCATTGGCACTATATTCTAAAGCCATAAGAATGACTCTATTCGATAATTCATAATATCCACACATAACCGATGATAATTCAGTCCACTTACCAAAAAGCACGAAGGAGAGGATTAAAAATGCTGTTAAATGCCTCACACGCGCCATATTTTCAGGCACTGCTAATGGCACAAAAAATAGTTTGCACTAATCAACAGCGAAAAACTCTGTTTCCGCACACGAAATTCACTTTCAAAAAAATATCGGAAATATATTTTTTTATTATTTGCACATTACCGCAGCAAGGTAAAGTTTAACGCGAGCACGCAATCCACCGAAATGATCGTCGTCGTTTTGGTTGTAGGTCTATTTATTAAGACTTTCTCTCGTCGACTACGAGTGGGGCAACGGAACCGCTAACTCAACTCTTTTTTCCTCTCCGCTATGCTCGCATGCAATGACGTCACAGCTGTTGGATCGTGGTGGGAAAGAAGCTCAAAGAGTGGGATCGATTACAGCTTTTCTGTCTCTGTATGGCAAAGTGAAGGGGAATTTTTGTTTATTGTCTCTCGAATCTCGATGGTGAGTCACTTGACGATATTAAAATCATGAGGAGAATTTTTTAAAGTTCTAGAAAATTCCTGGAAGTCATTAAGTATTCACTTAATGTCCTCAATTGAAAGAGAGTGGCTTTTGTGGACGCTCCCGCACGTGACTCAACATAATAAATGCAATTCTTATTTTTTTAATTCTAATAAAGTCATTACTCCCAACTCGGACATTGACACGGTTTTTGAATTAGTGGATTTTCACAATAAAATTAACACTTCAAGTCGTGAGAACTTTTTCAATCGTGATTAATCAGATTTGAGAATTAAATTAAAGATATTTTTTTTAAACATTCAAAAGTTAATAAAAATTATTTGCTGATCTTAAATTGATGAAAAATTCAGGTAATTATTAAAATTTTATTAACTTTACTAAAATAATTTCTCTCGTTGCATTTTCATTAAAGTTACAACATTTGAAAATAAATTTAAGATGATAAACACCTTCTTGGAAATTTAAAAATGCAAAAACGTGATGAGAATCATGAAATTTTCGAAAGCTTATTTTCCCTCAAAAATAAAATCAGAGGAGATGAATTTCGGTGAAACCCAAGAGAAAATTCTTAAAAGCTTTATGAAAGCTTTGATTTTTTTAAAAATATTTATAAAAATATTTAAAATGAGAAAAACCCTAACAAAATAATTTTAATGAACTCTTAGTATTTTTCAGTCGGGTATTTATTTAGGTTAGATCTAGAATTTTAAAATCATGTAAAACTCACACATGCATGAGAAGGAAAAATAGAAAGTAAATTTTTACATCGAGAATTTTCTATTTTCTATTTGCTACTAAAATTGTGGTCAAGTTTTAATAAATTTATAATTTAAAAAGCAAACAAAAACTTTACGGGTTAATTTGAGTTTCTATTTGCATTCTAACAAAATCTTGAAGAAATTAAGAAAAATAAATTTAAATAACTTTCGTTTTATTTTTGACCTTCTTCATGTAAATTGAAATTAGGCAGAACAAAATATTTTTTTACCACGCCTCGAAGTAACATTTCTCGAAATTCACTTTAATAATTTTCTTTTTCTTCCATCATGACAGCAACTTGTTTATTAAAAATTTGCTCATGAGAGCGAGAGAGCCAAACACACGAACCGGTAAGAATTGCATGTGAGCTTCAAGGTCCTTTTGCCGGAATGTGGGAGAAGTGTAAAAAATATAAAATTTTATTTCCACTCCAAGAGTATATCAGTCATTGCTTCACGTCTCTTTTAATTGTACTCTTAGCAACTAACAAATAGCTTGAGAGTTTTAATCAAATGAAAATTTCATAAATTTTACATGATGTTATTCCATCACCATTTTACTCGTTGCTTCGTAAAATTAGATTGAGGGTGAGAGTGGAAAATTGATGAGATCTTTTTTCAGTGAATTGGAGACTTTTTAAGGATTAAAGTAATTAAAAATTGGAATAAAACGCTTAAATTCTTTATGTACAAAAAGTTTACAAAATTAATTTCAAAAAACCCCGCAAATGAAAGTCCGCAAATGAAAAAAAAATTCCAAAAACTTAATTTAAATTTTTCTTTTTTTTACCTAAGCGAAACGAAAACAGTTCTCTCTCTTCCATCAAGTGCAAATATTTTGAAACGCTGTTGAAACAATATTGTTTTTATGAAGAGGAGCAGAACGAAAAACTCGGTGAGTGTTACTGCCGAACATTACATTTAATCCATATCTTGTGCCTCGATAAAGATGTACTTTAGTGAGGTTTAATGTGTCGGCGACAACGGTAGCAAAATTCCATTTATGGCACCGTGGATTTCGTGCCAAAAAAAGTTCTGCCTTTGGATGGAGAACTTTGAAAGTTTTGATGATAATTGAAAATTTTAACAATTTAAATTCTAGTTGAACGCCATCCCTTGGATAATATGCTGCAATCTCTCTCACTCGCTCATTCTCGAATTGCACTTGTTTATGCTAAATGCAAATGCGGAGCTGAGCAGCGGCAAAATACCAGAACTTAACATACACACATGCCGACACAGAATTTTCACAGATTGTAAAGAACAATTGTTGTGAATTAAAATTACGTGTGAAACACATTGCACATTGAATTGCGCGATGTCATTAACCACTTTCGACATTATTTATGAATAAAAAAGTGGGTCTTGAACCAGTCGAGGGAGAGTGAAAAATATATAATGAAGAATGAGTTTGAGCTTTATTATTGATTACTCATTGAATTTTTATTTTTTAGCCCCCAAAATAAAATTTCCGCTGCTGTTACCCCGATAGCGACAACGACAACAGCCGTAAAAGTTGAGAGGATGAAAAAAATATTATGTATAATGTTGGCGATGATTTATTGCCTCGGGAAAGCTCCTCACCGAAAAAAAATATTCGCTTAAAATTTTCGTTTTCATTTTTCATCCGCGCGAGTGTTAAAAATAATCAAGAAGATTTTTTTTGTAAAACTTTACCTCATTTCACCGGTATGAAATATCTGCTTTTTGTCTTTCTCGTGCGCATGATGGTAAACATCTTACAAGTGTCGTTATCATATTGAAAAATGGTGCGATGACTTCAGTATGATTTTTTTAGGGTGCTTTTAGCAATTAAGGTAATTCCTTAAATTACGATAAAAATATTAAGTTTTTATAAAATCGGTTAACTTTTGATTTTTATACATCTACATTCAAAATTTTCGATTACTTTGATAATAAAATTTTTTGGTACCTGATTTTTGAAACTAAAAATTACGTTGTGAAATTTACAATGATTTTTTTCGTGTGACTCTCATAACGTACTTTCTAAATTTAAAAATTAGTAAAAAAGTGATTATCAAAACCGCAAAAACAGTTTGAACATCAGATGCTTGCTCTATCGACATGTATGAAGAGATAAATCAGAAAAAAAAAATAATAATAAAGTGTTAAAAATAATCAAGAAGATTTTTTTTGTAAAACTTTACCTCATTTCACCGGTATGAAATATCTGCTTTTTGTCTTTCTCGTGCGCATGATGGTAAACATCTTACAAGTGTCGTTATCATATTGAAAAATGGTGCGATGACTTCAGTATGATTTTTTTAGGGTGCTTTTAGCAATTAAGGTACTTCCTTAAATTACGATAAAAATATTAAGTTTTTATAAAATCGGTTAACTTTTGATTTTTATACATCTACATTCAAAATTTTCGATTACTTTGATAATAAAATTTTTTGGTACCTGATTTTTGAAACTAAAAATTACGTTGTGAAATTTACAATGATTTTTTTCGTGTGACTCTCATAACGTACTTTCTAAATTTAAAAATTAGTAAAAAAGTGATTATCAAAGTAATCGAAATACTTAGAGACCAGCTGGATATTTTATTTTATTTTTTTAAACATTTCTCATTATCCTTTTAAGATTATTAAATTTTTTTCTAAATATTTGTATCCTGCTTAAAATTTAAGCACACTTTAAAAAATCATAAGATGTTTACATTCTTTTTAAGCGTCTCTAAAACTTTACGCTGACAACCTTTTTATAAGCCAAAAACATTAAACCCAATTTTTACCTCTCATTTTTCATCCCCCTTTCCATCAAAAAACTTTATTGCCGTCATCTTTCGAAAACTATCATTGCCATGAAGACACACACAATATGGAGTGATAGCGATAAAAGCATCGAGTAGGATGTTGTCAAATTTTGTTTAATAAAGTGATTTTCAAATTTCCTCTTCTATCAAAACCGCAAAAACAGTTTGAACATCAGATGCTTGCTCTATCGACATGTATGAAGAGATAAATCAGAAAAAAATACTTTCGGTTGTCATTGAGATGGATCTTATTAGATAGAGATGTATTTAAGTGGTTGGGAATGAGTGGATATAAATTAATATTGTTTTATTGATCGATAGTTGAGGGTGAAATATGGTGGGTGGGTTGTAAAAGGCCTCAAGCTATTACTTGGATGCGGCTTGGTATGTAATTTAGAGTTACATTGAACTAATGAAAATTTGAATGAGGGCAATTTTGGATCTTAATTGAATATCATATTGAAATAATAATTTTGAAATATTTCCTACAAATTATTCGATTTTATCAAAGCAATATTGAATTCTTCTCTAAAAGCTCCTCAACATCATTAAAACTAAATTTGTCGCAAACAGCATCAATGTCCCTCGAATAATTGTCAATCGATATTTATATAGTAAAATTGAGCGCGCGTGAGGTTCAACATACGCAAATTTATTTATGGGAATTTTATAATTTAGCCATTTAATCGCTATCGAATTGATTTAGTAACTAAGATTGGAGCGTATAGTAAACTGTTTTTATCATTTTGAGCACAGCATCATCAGCAATAAGGCCCTGGAATTATGTTAATGATAAACATGCAGTGTGTGAGTGAGAGAGATGTATACGTTGATGATCAGAGATTGATGTTCACATGCACGCTCGGGAGAGGCCGAAAGCGAGCAAATAATAAAATATATATAATTATGTTTTATATATATTCGAATTGATGGAGGCTTGTTCAATTTGCTTAACCGCAGAATTTTGGTCGGAAAATGAATCAAAATGTTTTTTTCATCATTTTTTTTTCTCTCTCTCTCGGTCATTCAGCCTGCTCACATATCACATTGCAAACTCTTTTTTCTCGTATGAAAGCTTTTCATTAATTTTTGCATGGTATCAAAGAGGATTTTGATGAAATTTGACTAAAGAAATTATGTATCTGACGAAACGTGAATGAACAATAAAATGATATGACTTTTGAACTCAAATTTTATTTTATTTAAAACTTACAAATAAATTTTGATTTTTGTCTCAAGTTTTTTTTCGATTACTGGAACCTAATTTTTTAAAATTAAAAATTACGTTATGTAGTTTACTGTGTTTTTATGTGAATTTTCTTAACGTATTTTTTAAATTTAAAAATAAATTACCAAAAAAATAACAATCAAAAATCGAATAAAAAACATTATTTTCAGCTTAAATTTTTATGGTTTATCTTGAAAAATTCTAAAAAATTCCATCTTTACATTTACCTTCCTTCAACTTATCTCGTTTCCATTTGATATTTTCTCTCTCTCTCTCTCGTAAAATAATATTCTACTCGTCATTATGTAACAAGCATAAGCACACGAAGTATGTACATAATATAAGAGTATTCCATCCACACATGCGGCGATGAGCAAGTGAGTGAGTGATAGAAAAGGACGCAAATGAACACAGATGCTGAAAATTGAAAATATGATGTATTGCTATTGAAAATTTATTCGATATATTTTAGAGACGATTACGGAATCATGATAAAGCCTTTTTTATGTGTATACACAAATTTACATTTACACACACACATAAAACGCTATATTGTTGTTTGAGGCCTCGAGGCGATGGCTCAGCACTGTTCGATGTGCTTGCATTGTCATGGTTATTGTTGTGAATATCTCTCTCCTCGTCATGCCTTTATTCTATTTGTGCAAAAACATTTTTCACACATGATAATGTTATTATGCGAGCCTCGCTCACTCACACACACATTGAGAATGAAAAGTGTTTAATTTTTCAATTATATTCCGCTTTATTGCGATGATGATGAGAGTTTTGAGGGGGATGAGTGCGAGAGAGCATTAAACAATTGATAAAGAAAATAATTGGATTGTAATGAAGGTTTTTTGAGTTTTAAAAAATATTTTAAATTTTAATAAAAAAAATTTTGATATTTTTCAACCAAAAACTCTATAAAATATTTTTTCAACTTTTTATGAATTTGATGCATTTTTCAATGATGAAATTTCAACCCTCAAGAACCTCAGCAATTAACGAATCATTAATGGTTTTTCTGTAAAATTGCACAACCACCTCAAGCCCAGTTAAACATGAATACAAATTTGCGTTTTTTGTGCTTCACTGCATTCATTTTCATTCCTCTCATTTCATACATGTTTAATTGATTTAATTTTTCCTCGCAAACTTTTATTTCAGGCAACCAAAAAAAATTATTTTTAAAAGCAAAAACTTGTTTTTCAGCCTTTGCGCGAGTGTGAGAGGAAAAATTATTAAGCCACCAACCAACAACTGGGATACAAATGAAATGAGAAAAGAGTTCAAGCTGCCTCGGTGAACTAAATAAATAAATCATATTAATGACGCTACTCTGCTGCGAAAGAAAAAACTTCGACGGTGCTTTATGGAATTTATCGTATTTTTATTATGATTATTTCAGGCAATGAGAGTATAAGCAGCAGAGATAGCTTAACACACATACCTAGAGATCCTGAACTGTAACATTATTCAAGTGAGTGATGGTACAAAATGCATAATTTCGGTATTATTTTCTCCCTCCAGGTTATTTTTATATTTGCGCGCGCGAAATCGTTATCCACACAAGATATCTGCAATAACAACACCACCAACCCGCACCACAGTTGTAACAGCAGTAGATTTTTAAAAAATTATGCACGCAGAAAAAAATTAAAATACTTTTCCAAGGATCAAAAAAGTATCGTAAAAATTTCTCTCGGTGCACCACCACGATCATGTACGGAAAGCATAAGAAGAAAAATTTTCATTTCAATTTAGCATTTTGCACATAAAGCTATAAAATATAAATTCGAGTTCGCGGGAGAAACATCGTTCAGCCATAACACAATAGACAGTGAGTGAAAATTTTCACCTCCATCTCCTCTCACTCCCTTGACTGCTCTTTTCTTTAAGGCAATAAAAATAAATCTTCCCCTCTAACAACATCTAAGGTTTTTATATTTTCACTTCTTTTCATCATATAGCGATATGCTTTTTTGGTAGTATAATATAATGTACATATATGCCATTGGTATTACTCTCTATTTTCCTCGACATACCGCAGAAAAGCCATTTCACCTTTTATGTGAGTGAGTAAGTCGAGTATCACAGCAAATTATTTCGAGAATATTTTTTAATTGTTGCCATAAATTCGAAATTGAATTCTTCCTTTTAAATAGCGACGACTAGAGAAAAGTGGGAGGTGTAAAAGTAATTTTAGAAATGCTCAAGGCATTTATGGCCTAGGGTTGGATAAATTTTATAAAACTTATCAATTAAATTTTTAAACATCATTTCTCACCCCTAGATAAAAAGTCATAAACGCTTTTGTATATTTTAAGCGCAAATGGGAAGTGAAGGCACTTTTTCATATTCTCACAATTAATTTTAATCAACGCGTTAGAAAAAGAAAAAACCTGAAGTGGCGATGGAACAATTTGCCTTCGAATTACAACGCGTGAGAAATTAATTTTTTCTTCCTTCACTTAAATTTTATTTTACGAGCGCAAAAAGATTTTTTGAATTGTGCGATCGCATGAAAAATGAAGACAAAGAATTTTTAGTAGCTTTTCACTTGATTACGCACGCACAATAAGAAGGAAATTTTTTGACGAAAATCATTCGTGACTTTAGCTTAATGAAATTAAAATTTTAATTTTGAAATTAAATGAACGCGATTGAGAATTTAAGAATGGATGGTAAAGGCAATGAAACGGCTTGAGATTAATTAAGTGAGGGGAAATTAATAAAGGATGAAATAATTGAAGTTAAAGGGGTTGAAAAAGACAATTTTAAGTTTAAATTGAATTATTTTGTCTGTTTTTATAAAAACTTTTAATGATTTTAATTTTCTCTTAATTTTTGTGAAATTGAAACTTTTAATGCAAGACCTTTACAGCTTCAAACCCTTATTTCGCTCTTTACAATTTCATTTAAACGATTTCTATCTGAAAAATTTAAATCCTCACGTACGTTTGCAAATTTTATTCCACAACGAAGACTTAACACCCAGAAATCGTTATCGCACTCATAAATCTTGGAAAATCATCCATTATGATGAGAATAAATCTCACTTTCGAGGAAGCAATTATGCAATAAAAATGGCTTGATTAACTTTTTCCAGCTTGCCGAAAAAATTTCATTGCTGATTGCAAATTATGTCATTTCACATTAAATTACCTTCGAGTGTGCGTGGATTGAGTCATAAATTACATAACAACATAAAAAAGTCTTTGGAGCTTTAAAGTTTGTCGTTTTATTGTACTTTTACTCTCTTTACCTTCTCAAACTCCTTTCCACCCCATCAGACTATCTTTCATCCATATCCTTTTGCTTTTCTTTTCTTTCAAAAAAAATATTTGTTTTCTTTTTGTTCGAATTTATGCCTGCCACACGACGAAGCTTTTTTCAGCTCTGGCTGTTTGCTCATTCAAGTGAGGAAATAAAAAAAGGAAAGAGAGAAAAAAATTCGAGGCACACAAAATTCTCATGGGTGAAGAAAAGGAATATAAAAGTAACGAATGACTATTAGTTAGCAATAAAATAAGATTCAAGGAATCATGTTGACATACTCGACAATGAATGTATAGCACACGCACATTTTTATGATCTTTTGTACTTTTTTTTGCTGCCTTGTTGTTTTACGAGCTCTAAATTCGTGTCTTATATGGCATTAAGTGAGGCGACAAACTTCGCATATCGCATTCAAAAAAAATTACTTTTATCTTTTAACTCTTCTCACTCTGTTTTGCGTACAAATCCTCATAAAATTTGGATGCGTTAGAGATGAAATTTGACGTGTAGACTTGAGAAATTAATTTCAAGTGTCTTTTTGACTGAAAAACTCTATTCTTCGATAGTTTGAAAATTTTAAACCGTTATAAAAATATGAACAAATTTCCTGGAATTTTAGGATTTCAAAAATTTGTTAGCCTACTCAATTTTCACACTTACTTAATCTTCTTAAACTTCACGCTACGCACAAAGAAGCAAAAGAGTCAAGATGAGAAATTTTGCTACATTAAAAAACTTACGAACAAAAAACTTTCTTTCTCGCCGAGGACTAAAAACTTTTAGCTATACTTAAGAATATCTCGCATGCGATTAATAAAATAAAGGAGAAGATGGAGGAAGAAATAAAAATTTTAAAAGACAAGGACTGTGAAGCTTTTCTTTAGAGCTTTCGCCATAAAATAATTTAACATCATTTTATGGCAAAAAGACGACCAACGCTTGTTAATCTTTTATGTAAGTCGGTGTGTAACGATCGAATTTATAAGTAAAGTGAGTGTGAGTCGGGTGTGAGAAGAAGGAAAACTTCAACGATAATTAATCGATTGCAGGAAAGTTTTGCTTCCAAGAGCAATTTTTCACACCGAAATGGATATCGAGAGAAAGCAAAATGTAAAAACTTTAAAACCTATAATAAATTTTCTCGAGAGATATTTTAAGAAGTGGAAAATGGAAATGAGAAGCGAGAGCTTTACTCTCATCCAAGTCACCCCATATCTCCCCGAAATGCTGAAACCTTAATGGATGTTGTGTGAATTTTTAAAGAAATCTTTAGAATTATTTATGAAAAGAGAGAAGAAAATTCTTTAAAAATAAGAGAAATTCGAGATTCCTCTCACTATGTTTAGGGAATGGGAAGGAAAATGTATTCACAATATTTTTTTTTGGAAAACATACATTAGCGATGCGAACGGAGGCTGCGATCACATAAATTACATGAACATAATACAATATCAAGAGAAGGAAAAAATGTGTACAAATACGTTCGGCATTGTGTGGTTGGAGTAAAATAAGCAGCGAGAGCTTCAAAAAAATTCTTTAAAGGAATTTCTATTAATTTTCTAACTAAAAAGCTTTTCAAATGATTCGCAAATTTTCTCCCTCGACAACTGAAAATTTTCTCTAATCATTAAAATTATGTTAAACGCAAAACAATAATAAAAGTTTGTTTTCGAATTCTTTCGTGAAAGCTAAAAATAACTCGAAGCTATTAACGAGAATCGAATAAAAAGTAATGAAAATGAACTTTTTGAAAATTCTGTGAAAGCTCAAAAGGAAAACTTTGTGTAGCATCTCATGAGATGTTTTACATTACTTCTCGTATTTAAATATTTATCGTCATTCAAAAATTATGAAACTCTTCTTTGCTTGTTACTGTTCAAAAGGGAGGAAAACGACAGCAAAAAAATTGAAACAAAGTTTTAAAATTTTTTTGATAATTTTTCGTATGAAAAAATAATGATTGGGAAAGTTTTGACGTTAAGTTATCAATTTAAAATTTTTTTGATAATTTTTCGTATGAAAAAATAATGATTGGGAAAGTTTTGACGTTAAGTTATCAATTTAAAATTTTTTTTTTTTTTAATAATTCAAGTTTTTTTTGAATTTTTTATTGGTTTTTGTTCAAAAATAACTCTTTAAAAAAACTTATTCAAAAACTCTTTTTTCAATTTCCTTCATAATCAAATGAACACATTAAAAAGTAAAGAAAATAAACTTGTAAAAAGGGAATATTGAAAATAAACGAGAAAAGGGAGCGCATGTGACACGGAAATAAATAAATTTTCTCCCTTTTTCCATCTCTATAACCACCTTACTGAGATATAGTAATAGATTGATAACACGAAGGTGATGCGGCAACTTCCAGACACGGGGTTGATTTTTATCAAGTTGGAAATGTTAAAAAAATCAACCTTTAATTCGAAACCAATAATTTCTTGCTAAAGGTGGAAGTTTAAAAGGAAAAAAATACTTTATAAAGGTATACAAAGAGAAGGGTTTAAGATAGAAAGACACGAATAATGTAAGAGACAAAAACATGCATAGAAAGTTATAGGAAAATCTTTAAAGATTGCCGAAAGCAAAACCTAGAAAATTTATTTATTTGGATCATCGTCATGACACGAGCATGGTCTCAATTTCAAGTAATTTTTCAATACTTTGATTGAACTACTAAAAAATGTTTTTGACTTTAAAATGCACACAAGATATTTTATTTAATGAACTCAATAATGAAAGTTTTAAGCATCACCAAAACCGAACCCAACACGTTTCAATAATGTATGTAAATCTAAAACAAATTAAATGACATACCGGACTCTATTAATTTTCATGTCCAACTGTCTTGTCCTTCGTCAATGTTCAGTCCTCTGACAAATAGAGGCAAATTTTGCGAAATCATTTTGAGGGATCTTTAAGGTATATCTCCATAAATTGTGACGCTTGTCGAAGCACAAACAGAGCTGCTTTCATCTTTTCGAGCATCTCTCATGGTTACCGTCGTCTATATGAATTGAAAAAACCTTCCTGAATATATTTTTTAATGTACTTTGAATGCCGGCATTTATATAGTGGGTTGAAAAATACGACAGACAGGTTTTTGCTTCCTTTTTCTTGAGATGAAAAAATTCTAAGGATGAGACAGAGTTGAACTAGAAAAGTTTTATTTTTTTGTTTAATAAATTAATTTTTATTCGTTGAGTTAAATTAGCTTGAAAATAAATTTACTACTCCGGCCCATCGAGCATAAAATTTTCGGTCCGATCCTTCTTCTTGCCGTTGAACATAAAATAATTTTTTGCATAGTGCTCTTGACATAAGATTACCAGCTCGCTTGCACTTTTTCTTTTCCACCACGCGAAAGATTTATAAATTCTAAAAATTCTTTTTCAATGAAAAATTTTCGTCCCGGTGTAGAAAAGGCAAAAAAATTATTCTGCTTGTGGAAAGTCTTTCTTTGCAAATTTCTTAACGGCATGAGCAGCAAAAAATATGATTATCAGGCTTTAAAATATAAGTGCCATCGAAACTGCGGCAGGAAGAATCATAAGAAAATATTTTTTCCTCTCTGCATCATCTCCGCTGTGTAGCGATTGTCATTGCGGTGAAAATGTTGTCGTTAGCGTGGATGGATGGCAACGGAATAAAAAGCCTGCGTTTATTACGTCACGTAGATGACATTTTTTACCAACACGCTTCCTAAATTCTCATGAGATCATGTGACACACGAGTTACGTAAGATTCAATCAATTCCCAAAAGGTAAATATCGTTATCGACACGAATTGAATTGGAAATTTATGAAAAATATTTTTTGCGATGTTTTCTTAACTTCAGGAAAAAATTGATGAGAAAATAATTTATTTGAAAATTTTCTCACGATTGGATTTATTTTAATCTCAGATTAAAAATTATTGATCTTTAGATTTAGATTTGAAACATTTTAATTTGAATTTTTACGATTCAACTAAATGATCTTTCTGCAAGCATTTTATGAAATGTCAACATTGCCTGACCTTTATCTCTTAAATTTTACACTCAAAAAAAATTTGCTTCGTCTGGCTCCATTCATGGCGTTCTCTACAATTTTTCGGATCAAAGTTTGCCGAACAGACAATGAAGAAAGATTTATTATTGTTACTACCGCATATATAAAAGCGTAAAAAGGAGTAAAACTGTTTTTCGCCTGCCTCAAGCTTTTTTGACACAGCACAAAATGATAAAAAAAATATTCTGAAAGGGATTAGGAAAATTTTTGACACAAATCCAGAAAGGGATTATTGGATGATGTTGCAATTTTTGAAGGGTAGTAATAGAGTGCATTTGGGATTTAACATGCAATAATATTATACACTATTAAAGATTGCATGAGCATCTAAAGCAATCTCATAAAATATTCATGAATTTATTTGCAAAGATTAAATCTGACACAAATAAACAATCACGGATGGCAGCATATAAAAAAAGGTGTGTCCTCCTCTTATGGTCATTACATCAGAAATTTCATAAATTTATTTTTAATAAATATATAAATAATGGCAAAAAAATTCGCATATAGATTACCATGTGGAGATGGAAGCGAGGGAAAATATGTGCATGGTAAAATGTTGCAAACACAATATGTGTTAAGCGGGATAAGATTAATTATTTGAAGGCACAGGTGTTGCTGTTTTCAGGCCTGAACATAATAATTTTTTTCCATCTCGGTGAATGAAATTGTTCGGAGCTAAATGAGTGAAATTTTAATTAAATTATTTTCATGTTGGCATATATAAAAAATTTTGTGCATAAAAGAACAATAGAGTATGATACAAAGTGACGTGCCTGTCTTTGTTTTGCAATATTGCTATGTTCAACATTCTATGGCAATCACAAACTGCAAACTGGATGAAGAAAAGTGAGTTTGAAGAAGAAGAGTTTTGAAAAGAAAAAGTCAAAAGTTTTCTTCTTTTAATAATATGCAATGTACAATTTATATGTGTTATAGAAACCGAATGATGCAAGAGATGAAAATACTTGAATTATTTTTATTTCCTTAAGTTATTTATGAAGTTTTAAAAAATCAAAAATAAATTTTATTTTTCTCAAGTTTTCTTGCCTTGGCAAATTTATTAAGCATCCAACACAATAAAATGCAAAAATAAAAATTATATAAACACCTTGAAAGTTTGTTGATCCTTAAATAAATTTTTTAAATCATCGCTGAAAAAATTTGTTTGAATTTTTCTTGAAAAATAATTTTTTTTAAATATTTAAAAATTTCCGTCATTACTTTCAAGTGAGTGCAACTTTTTACAAAATAAAAAGTAGTGAAATCAAGAAAGTTTATTTTCTTCTTCTTTTGTTAGTTGAGTATAGTTTTTCTGCTGTATGCTGTTGTGGTCCAATAAACAATATGAAAAAGAATTTTTCTATAAATATATTTCCGTAATATTTCTCTGCCTTTCTCCATCAAGAAGAAAAAGCACTAAAAATTTTTCTCCTTGCAATGTAAAGAAAACTTTTTGCAGCTTTTGCAACATTTCAAAGAAGAACTTTTGGAAGAAAATCTTTCAAGAACTTTTTCGAAGAGGAACAATTTCCAAGGCAGCAGGAACGAAGGGCAAGGGGAGGTGACTGAAAAATTGTTTCTTAGCTGCAGAAACTAAATTGAAAGAATTCTTGATTCCATCTCACTCATTCTTTTTTAACATTCATTGCATTGTGCAATTTATTCATGTGGAAAAATAAAATACAGAGAAGCATAAATAATGAATTTTCCATTAAAAGTTACAATTCTCTCTCTCTCTCTCTCTCTCTCTCTCTTTCGCAAAATTGTCTGGTGATATTGCACACACAAAACAATAAAATACAAAGCTTGCACCAGCCAGAATTCTTTTGTGTGTGCTCTCAACATGAAAAGATTCGAGTGAGAAATGAAAATTATATTTTTGGTTTTTGTGTGCGCTCAGCCTCGTGTGCTATGCTTCTATGGTAAAATCCACTTCAACACAACCATAATAATTCGCTAATTCCTTTATTATTATGGTTTTTGCTTTCTCTTCCTTTGTATCAACAAAAACAACGACAAATTTCTTCAAGTATAAAATCAAGGAGGGAAATTTTTTTTAAAAAATTTAAATAAAAAACAAAAATTTTAAATCACTTTTAAAAAAATTTAACAGTTTGATTTTTTTAAATAATAAATAATATTCTCATTTTCACCCAACAAGATTTTTAAGATTTTTTTTCTGTCTTCACATTTTATCATTTTTCAACTGACTCAAGCCGTTACAATGAAGATATTAAATATAAATTTACACACACACACAACAAGGGTTGAATACATCAAGAGAAGGGATAAAGTTTATTAAAAATTTGCATATAAATTATGTAGCCGTAAGATTGATGTATTTGTATCAGAAAATGCAAATTTCTTCTTTTCAAAATGTAAATTCTTGCATGAAAAATTGTTATGGAAAGTTTTTCTTTCATCTTATCCAATTTTCAAGAAGCAGATAATCTTCATTTTCGAGCACCTTTAAAGGCTTAAAAAGTAGCCAAAAAATGAGGAGGATCTTTTTTGGGGAGAATTCATTTAGATGGAATTCGTTTAGATGGAAAAGTAAGCTTACAATTTTAGGCTGAAAATTTTAGGCTAGATTTCGATTTTTTTGATTTTTCGAGAATGATGTTCGAAGAAGCCGATTGGTGGCGCTGATGGCGGTAACGCGTTTTTCACCTTAATTTTTTGTGAACAACTTAAAATTTCAAGCTTAAAACTTTAAGCTTAAAATTTAAGCTTGAGATTAAGGAATGGAACCCTCGTTACGATTCATATCGCCATGCGTTGGACCCATTTAGCTACCGTAAGCTAGTTTCGATCGCGGCAGACGCGTGTTCTCTTTGTAGGTGAACTTAAAATTTTAAGCTGAAAATTTTAAGTTGATCTGCCTTATATTTTAATATTGCTAACTGATGAATCGTAAAAAGCAGCTCTCAATGGTAAAGTGAAGAGTGTGCTTCTTTAAATCATGTCGATCACGAGTTCAATTCTCGTTTAGACTTTTATTTTTTGCAAAAGTTAAATTCAAGCTTAAAAAAATCAGCTTAAATTTTCACCATGTTAATCGTAAAATTTTAAGCTTCCGACTCAATTCCATATTTCATTTCGTTTCGTATAATTTAATTTTTAACACGAAAATTTAAGCTTAAAAAAATCAGTTTGGTTTATAATTTTCATCATAAAAATTTAAGCTTGAAAAATCAGTCTGGTTTTTAATTTTTATCGTGAAAATTTAAGCTTAAAAAATCAGTCTTTTTTTTTTTTTTTTAAAATTTTAAGCTTAAAAAAATCAGTTTGGTTTATAATTTTCATCATAAAAATTTAAGCTTGAAAAATCAGTCTGGTTTTTAATTTTTATCGTGAAAATTTAAGCTTAAAAAATCAGTCTAGATCTTAATTTTTATCGTGAAAATTTAAGCTTAAAAAAATCAGTTTGGTTTTTAATTTTTATCGTGAAAATTTAAGCTTGAAAAATCAGTCTGGTTTTTAATTTTTATCGTGAAAATTTAAGCTTGAAAAATCAGTCTGGTTTTTAATTTTTATCGTGAAAATTTAAGCTTAAAAAATCAGTCTAGATCTTAATTTTTATCGTGAAAATTTAAGCTTAAAAAAATCAGTTTGGTTTTTAATTTTTATCGTGAAAATTGAAGCTTGAAAAATCAGTCTAGGTACTTCTTATTTTTTATCATAAAAATTTAAGCTTGAAAAATCAGTTTAGTTTTTATTTTTATACGTGAAAAATTTAGCTTAAAAATAAGTTTTGTAAAATAAAACATTTTTTTAACAAAAACGATTTTTGAAAATATGTTATATCATCACTCTGATCTTTAAGGCACTGTAATACGATTTCCCTTTAACAAAAAGTTTTCTTAAAACGTGATTTATAGGGAAAAAATTTAATAAGTTGAAAAAAGCCTGGACGCCTCTCAAAAATGATTTTTTTAGTTCCATAACAGCATATGGGCTTTTATGATATTGCAATATATTGCTAATTTAAAATTTGAATGTCCTTTTCAACTAAACCAATTGAAATTTTTTCTCTGCCGCAATTGTATTATATTTGAGTTGATCCTTTTATTTATCTGCGAATAATACTTGATACAAATGGTTCTTATGTTAACTTTAAATTTATGAGTTTTTTAACTAAAAAATAACATGATGAAAAATAAGAACGTAAAAAACTAAAAAAAATTAAACTAAGTTTTTAAAAATTACTTTGGACAAATTCGGTTAGGTCAAAAAATGTATACGAAACAACCGTAAAACTACGGCCGTACCGATAACTTTTTATGGATTAAGTAAAGAATTAGAACTTCTTGTAAACTAAATTAAATTAAAACTCAAAATATATTTTACTTCACAAAAATTATTTTTCCTAAATCGAGCTTCAGAATAATATTAATCTTCAAAAATATTTACTATTTTATTTCCCTTACAAGTTTTAGGTTGATTAAAAACCTGATTTTTTAAGCTAAATTTTTCACGTATAAAAATAAAAACTAAACTGATTTTTCAAGCTTAAATTTTTATGATAAAAATAAAAACCAGGGGTTTAAGTCGACCGACCGTTATTAGCCGATGACCTTTTTGCAGCTTTCGGCTAAAACCGGTTTTAGCCGACCGAAGTTTTTTTCGATCGGCTAAAATCGGTCAGAGCCGACCGAAGTTATTTTCGATCGGCTAAAATCGGTCAGAGCCGACCGAAGTTTTTTTCGATCGGCTAAAGCCGGTCAGAGCCAACTGATTTTTTTTCGGTCGGCTACAATCGGTCAGCTAAACCGGTCAGAGCCGACCGATTAGCCGAATTTAACCGTTCAATTAAAACACTCTAGACAAGATTCTGACTTCAAATTTCACCTGATCATTGGATCTCGCTTCCAGACCTTTAATTTTAAGTGAAATACAAAGTTGGAAAGTTTTCTGGAGTGTTTTAATTGAACGGCTAAATTCGGCTAATCGGTCGGCTCTGACCGGTTTAGCTGACCGATTGTAGCCGACCGAAAAAAAATCAGTTGGCTCTGACCGGCTTTAGCCGATCGAAAAAAACTTCGGTCGGCTCTGACCGATTTTAGCCGATCGAAAAAAACTTCGGTCGGCTCTGACCGATTTTAGCCGATCGAAAAAAACTTCGGTCGGCTAAAACCGGTTTTAGCCGAAAGCTGCAAAAAGGTCATCGGCTAAGATGTTTAGCCGACCATCGGTTATCGGTCGAACGACTTAAACCCCTGATAAAAACCAAACTGATTTTTTAAGCTTAAATTTTTATGATGAAAATTATAAACCAAACTGATTTTTCAAGCTTAAATTTTCACGATAAAAATTAAAAACCAAACTGATTTTTTTAAGCTTAAATTTTCACGATAAAAATAAAAACCAGACTGATTTTTTAAGCTTAAATTTTTATGATGAAAATTATAAACCAAACTGATTTTTTTAAGCTTAAATTTTCGTGTTAAAAATTAAATTATACGAAACGAAATGAAATATGGAATTGAGTCGGAAGCTTAAAATTTTACGATTAACATGGTGAAAATTTAAGCTGATTTTTTTAAGCTTGAATTTAACTTTTGCAAAAAATAAAAGTCTAAACGAGAATTGAACTCGTGATCGACATGATTTAAAGAAGCACACTCTTCACTTTACCATTGAGAGCTGCTTTTTACGATTCATCAGTTAGCAATATTAAAATATAAGGCAGATCAACTTAAAATTTTCAGCTTAAAATTTTAAGTTCACCTACAAAGAGAACACGCGTCTGCCGCGATCGAAACTAGCTTACGGTAGCTAAATGGGTCCAACGCATGGCGATATGAATCGTAACGAGGGTTCCATTCCTTAATCTCAAGCTTAAATTTTAAGCTTAAAGTTTTAAGCTTGAAATTTTAAGTTGTTCACAAAAAATTAAGGTGAAAAACGCGTTACCGCCATCAGCGCCACCAATCGGCTTCTTCGAACATCATTCTCGAAAAATCAAAAAAATCGAAATCTAGCCTAAAATTTTCAGCCTAAAATTGTAAGCTTACTTTTCCATCTAAACGAATTCCATCTAAATGTATAGACTCTCTTTTTTGTTTTATGTTGCGAGCCACAGTCAATACGCACACTACATAAAAGGGATGATAAGGAAAGGTATGCATAAGAGAAGATGCCGGAATTAAGGTCTAATATTGTTGACTTCCTCCGTCCGTTCATGCCACATTACCTAATCCTTTATTATTGCAGGACGCACAATAAATCCCTTAAAAGCATTTCACTCATACTTTAAATTATTTTTTGAGATAAAACATAACTTTTTTAATATTTAAATAAAAATTCGTGCATTGAAAAAAAATCGCTAATAAGAGCATCATTAAAGTCATCGTTGATTACGCAATAAACAATTTTTTATATCACAAATCTTCAATAATTTTTTCATCTCCCTTTTTTCATTTTTATCGCACCATGACTTTTATCACTGCTGTCCATATTGGACGCGAAACATTTCAACATACAAAAGGAAACGAAGAGGAGAAATAAAAAAAGCTGCAGGAAGTTGTGAGCGAGCGAGGACGCGATGACGATAAAGGGAAAACGCACAAAAGTGAGATAATGAAAGCAGAGGCAATGAAAAATGATATAATCGGTGGAAATTTCCGAATTAAATAAAAAACGTCTCTTATTACATTGCGATGCCCTTTACACTCACACATACGTGATCATCGTCATCGTAACGATGAAGCTGTAAACAAAAAGTAACTTGAGTCATCAACTCGGACTGTTAAAAATTGAGGAATCTCTTTAAGATTAAAATTGCTCCTTATCGAGCCCATTAACAAATTTTAATCGGAAATCAAATCGATTGCGAAGCGCTCTTAATTGCCAATGAATTGTGATGGAGGAAAATTCATCAGCAAAATAATTGGTTCGATGGCGAATAAGAGAGAAAGTGCCCCCACTTTTGCTTCACGTTAATTTAATTAAAATCCCTTTAATTAACTTACTGCTCTACTCAAGCGTGCTAAGAGAAAAGCGAGCGGTATTTCAAAAGACGGAAAATGATAAAAAAAGGGTTTCGTTCTTCTTATTTTCCACTTTTTTTTATCATTTTACTTGTTTCCTCTTTGGGTCGTTGTCGTGCAATTAAAAATGTGGTGTGAGAGAATGGAAATAAATTTTTCAATATTGAACTGGTATTAAAGTTAGTTTATAAGAAATTGAAATTATTAAAAGTAAAAAAATTATAGTTTTTAAAGTCGCATAAAAATTTTCTTTTAAAGTTTTCCATCGACCTTTTTTCTTCTTATTTTTGCGCTAACAACTTTATGTAAAAAGTGAAAATGAAAAGGGATGGAAAGTTGAATATAAAAATTGAGATTTAAGTCATTTGCAAGAATTTTCTTTCTCGCTTGATTAAATGTTGAATATTTTTTACCCACTTGACCTCAGCACCTTTCTTCTGCATATACAACACTCCCTATTTTATTTCATTCTTCACTTTCTCTTCGAAATAATGAGCACGAGCTCACTTTTTATGTTCCTACCCTTGCCAGCTCATTTCTCTCGAAGTACACACACAAAAAAAGAGAGAAAAGCGAACGATGATGTAATAAAACAAAATGATAGCAATAATGTTAATGGCGTTTGAACGAAGTTTAATTTCTACTCGTGCGAGAGATGTTAGACAGATTGAATGTGCAATCACGTTGATCGTGTTAATATTTTTTGATTACTGATTTTACTGAAATTAGAGAGCGTAGATGAAGTCATATATGTGAAGGTGGAGTGGGATCGGAGATTGGATTTTATTATAAGATGGATCTCAATCGAGTCTCAATCGGTTTTTATTTAAAGGGGTCGAGAAATGAAAGAATTTCCATCAAGTAAAAGATTAAAAATAAATAAAGAGTTTCATCCTTAAATTTAAAATTACCCCTTAAACTTATGTTTCCCGCACAATTAAATTTCATTTTCAATTTTCAATTTTTCTTTATTTAATGACGTTTTATAAAAAAATCCTTCAGCATGCACAAGGTCTTGAGGTTAAGTCGAGCACTTTTCTCTCGAGTTCAGCAAACATCCATCGAAATTCTAAATTTTCCTTTTCCAAAATTTGAACTCTATCCCTTAAGTTTTGATTTTCCTCATCGAGTGTACAAATAAAATCCTCTAAATTTTCAATTTCACATCTTGAACTTGTCGTTGTACTGATTGTTGTGGTCATCAAAGATGTTGTTGTTGTCTCAATATCTGGACAGTTTATAAGAAGATCTTGAATGAGAGTTGGAAGCTGTGATGGGTGTGCGATACTTCTATTCAAACAGGGATTAACGAAATGAACTTCATTCAAATTGTTAAGATGATCTAATAAACCTGCACCAACGTGCTGAATTCTGTTTTCATCCAAGCAAATAAATCTCAAGTTTGGATTTGATACAAAAAGATTTCCTGGAATTCTAACAAGATTTCCAGTCCAGCTTCTGAAACGCCTCAAGTTTGGATATTCTTGAAGTTCATCACCAACCAAAGTGTTGTATGCACAGCCACGAAGTTCAAATGCAATAACATTTGGAAAAAATCTAGTGAATCCTCGCGGGAATGTCACGAGATTAAAATTAGAACAGGCGGCAACGTGAATTGCTCCCACATTCATGCTTGACATTCCATTCAAATGTGTTCCATTGTGTCCACTTATATGAGTTGAATTATTAGACAAATCAATCGATATCACTTCACATGTGTACACTGTACCGACTTGTGGAAAAGGCCTCATGTTGTAAAGGCAGCCAATATGAATTCCACTTGCGGCTCCGATGAGAAGAAAAATTGCAAAAACTTTCATTATTTTTTTTCAAACCTTTTAAACACAAAAGAAACCTCAAGACTGATTAAAAAGTTCTACGAGCTTGTCGCTTTTATTGCACTATTTTTATCTCAAAAAAATTTTGATAAGTTGCAATTATCGATTTCGTTTAATTTTGTTATCAAATTCAATTTCACCATTTGAGATTAAATTTGTAAATAATAATAATGTAATCAGTTGTTTTTTAAACGTCCATGCATAAACGTGTGATTGTTGCTACGTAGTATGTGGTAGACTTCAAAAAAAGCCATGTTTAAAAAAAATTATTTAAAAACGAAATCCAGCTGCTCTCAAATTTTTTCGAATGCCTCCTTTAATAATCACATTTTTGATACCATATTTTTAAATTAAAAAAGGACGTTAGGAAAATTCACATAAAAATTCATAACGTAATTTTTAATTTTAAAAATATATGGTACCAAAAAAGGAGTGATGATCGTTAATTAGAAATTTTAAATACACGAAATTTAGCTTCAATAATGACGCGGTCTCGAAATTCACTTTCCCGAAATTCAGCTTCAATAAAAATTTAAGTTTTTTTCGACCGTTATTTTCATGATGCCATGAGAGCAAATTTTTTCGAGCAAAATATATTTTTTTACATAGAAAGATTCTTAGAAGGTTAAAAATAATGTTTCAATAAAGGTTGATATAAAATTTTGGGAAATAAATAGAAAAATAAAACTTTATTCAGGCATAATAATTATTATTAATAAGTGATTGATGGAAACTCTTCGCAATATCGCTACTATCCTCTGTTCCATCAATCACTTATTAATAATTATGCCTGAATAAAGTTTTATTTTTCTATTTATTTCCCAAAATTTTATATCAACCTTTATTGAAACATTATTTTTAACCTTCTAGGAATCTTTCTATGTAAAAAAATATATTTTGCTCGAAAAAATTTGCTCTCATGGCATCATGAAAATAACGGTCGAAAAAAACTTAAATTTTTATTGAAGCTGAATTTCGGGAAAGTGAATTTCGAGACCGCGTCATTATTGAAGCTAAATTTCGTGTATTTAAAATTTCTAATTAACGATCATCACTCCCAAAAAAGTGATTAATCAAAGTAATCGAAACAACTTGAGAGCAGCTGGAATGAAAAAAAAATGTTTAAAAACACAATTTATACGCCAAAAAAATTAAAAACCTTCAACATTCTTAAAAATTATTTTCCACCCATTAAAAATTAATTTTATTACGTGGTAACCTCCAGCGAAAAAGCAAAAGCTTTTATTTTCAGAAAAATATTTTTCTCATCATCTCCTTGCATCTCTCTTTGATGTGGTATTAAGGAGCATGTCGAGTGTAGGGGTGTAATTAAAATGTTGTGATTATTTTCCAAGAAGAATTTGAACTGAAAAAACCTTTCATTACAAATCCTTCAAAAGCAGCGCGATGAAAGGAAAAAATTTATAATTTCAACCTCTTAACACTCATCAACTTTAATTATATGAGAAATTTATCAAATGTGCTTGGTGGGTTTCCTGCAAAAATTGAAAATAATACAGTAAAAAGCTTTGAAGTTGAACACTTGGGTTTTCGTCATCAAAGGAAATTTCAGTTGGTTTAATTAATTTGTGTAATTTATGTAATGTCACAAAAGTAACGTGAGAGTTTTGTTATTCAAAGAATTCGTCAATTTATTTCGAGCACAATTAAACTTGAATCGAATTTTAAATTTCTCAGAAAATATTAATTGCTGCCAGAAATTTTGCAGACTTTCTGTTAATGGAATCAACTTCGTACCACTCAAATTACCCTAATTACTTTTACAAATTAAATACTTCCTTCTTATTTTCTCGCACTCGTGCTCCAATTAATTCACAGCGATGGTCGTCTTACAAAATGATAAAAAAGATAATTTATCGCCAAAATTTTCATGCTTAGAAAAATTATTTAAAGTCAAATATTGTATTGAAATAAAATCTGAATCAACCTGGTGTGGAAGCGACATAAAGAGAGCTGAAAAAATTGTGATTTGATGATGACATAATACGGTCTTAGAGGGAATTGTTGACAAAAGCCTGTTGATGTGTTCAATCTGTGTCACCGCCGGCGAGGAAAATTTAGGGGTTAAACTATCGAAAAGATACAAAGATCGATTCGTTCCTCAGGAAATCACTAATGTAGTTTTTTGCCTCAAGTGACTTACACAAAAGTTTTCTTTTTTAAAGAAGTTAAATCGATTTTTGACTAAAAAAATCTTAAGAAGGGTTAATGCATGAAAACTTAAATGTTGTTTAAAAACTCTCAAAAATTTAAAAAATAAAAAACTTAAAGTTACCATAAAACTCCACAATAAATTTTGCAACCAGCTAAAAAAAGTCTGTAAAATCTGTCACGAGAGAGAAAATTACGACTTTCGTAGTTTTGAGTTATTGAAGCTTCATTTTGACACCCGCAATATTTTTCCTTACACTATCTCTCTCTCCATGGTCACTGCACAGCAATCAAACAGACACGAAGTTACTTATTTACACTTCACACTCATAAACTCACCAACTTTCATGCTGTCCATAAAAAGAGCGTTATGTAGTGGCTTAGCACTATGTCAGAGTTGTGGTAAGAAAAAGATTTTAGAAATAAAATAGACAAAAAAGAATTCTGAAATGGAAGTGAAAAGTGGAAAATGGAGGAGATAAAAAAAGGCAAACAAAAACAAAATCCTCTGACATCATTAACAAGTAAAGACGACAGAAAAAGGGAAAATCACGACAAGGCACAGGTAAGCCTCCTTGTCTTGGTGCTCTTATTGCTATTTGTAGGCAAATGCAAAACAATCAAGGGACATTTTGTTATTTGAGGTTAATTAAGTTTTTAAATTTAAAATTTTGAATTTTTTCAACTTTTGATTTTTATCCCAGCTCCCCTCAAGTTTTTTTCGATTACTTTGATTAATCACTTTTTTGGTTTCTAATTTTTGAAATTAAAAATTACGTTATAAAGTTTACTGTGTTTTTTGATTTAAATTTTCATAACGTCCTTTTTAATTTCAAAATTATGGTATCAAAAAAAGATAATCAAAAAAAACTTGAGAGCAGCAGGATTTTTGTTTAATTTTTTTGAAACACAACTTTTATCTATTTGCTAAATTTTGTCCAGTATCTCTCCCCCATGTCCATTCTTTACTTCATGACCCAAACGAACGAAAGATAAATAAAAATGTGCATGATTCGAAAATCAGTTAAAAAGGAGCCATTTAAACCTTTTCTCGTCCACTCGAGTCTCTCAACTTTTGGCAAAGAGCAATCTCAGATATTTTTTCATCATTATTCATGTTTGCCTGATGTTACTTTCTCCCAAAAAAAAACATTTTCACAATACCCAAGCTCTCGCTTTTCATCGTCTCAAATAAAAAAAAGGCAAATTTATTTTTCTTTTCTTTTGTTGCCGCTCATTTTATCTTTCATCGTGTATCACTTAAGAATTCTACTGGTGTTGTTGTGTGTGCTTTTTTCTCCCATTAACTCATCGAGAATGAACGAGAGTGTACACACAACAATGTAGTTGAAATTTGTGAAGAGATTTTTATTTTTCTTGCAACTTCCGGGACGCGATTGTGCAGATGACTTGAGAACAGTTTTAAAGAGAAGAATCTTGAAAAAAATTCTGTTTAAAGAACAGAAAGTTTCACGTTGACGATCGACGGGACTCGCTCAAAGTTTTCTCATCTTTAGTCATCAAGAATCATCTCCCCACGCACTTTCCATCCATAAGGGATTTCAGCACTGTTTATTTTCCTTGCGACTTTTTCCGCACATTTTTGTTCGCATGTTGTTGAAAAAATAAAACAATAAAACTGAAAAACTTTTTAAATCAACATGCTCTCAGAGCATCTTAACAAACACACACACACAACATCAAAAATGAGGGTGAACGTTTGTTTTTTCTCTTGAATCGTCAATTATTGAAGTTGTTGGAGTGGTGTGGGAGTAAAAGTGTAAAAATGTTCGTTGAAATTTAGTGAAATCATATATCAGCGGTCTGAGGGGAGGAATAAAAGTTTAAGGGAGATATAAAAAATTTATCTAATGGGAAACATTTTTCGATTTTGTTTTTAAATTAGGAGAACGAAACTTTATTTTTTTGTGTATTTTAAATCTAAAATTTTAATTTTATTTCAAATCTTTTAAATTTCATTCCTGGATGTTTATTAAATTCTTTCAGTGAAAGCTCACGACATTCTTGAGCATTTATTATGAGAAGAGCAAAAGGGGTTTATGAGGGAGCGATGGTTGTGCAGTTGAAGACACTTTTATTCTTATACATAAGGGAGGAAAAAAATTAAATTAAGAATTTTTTTCATCTCACGTCATGCTTTTTATCATTTTCCTCTTTCGTGCGCTCACGAATAAAAGAAGAAGAGGAAAAATCACTTCGTTGAGTTAATTGTGTAAATTTCTTACAAAAACATCATTTGATTTCATTTCACATCGTCGTCGACATCTTGTGGATGGTGGATTTAACTCTTTCAGACAACAAAACTCATACAAATGCATGCAGGAGTTTGTAAATTATGTCATGCATTAATTAAATTTATTTATTTTACAATTTTCTTTAATCATCTTTGGAAATTTTACAACGTAATTTTCAAACCACCCACAAAACTCTTGAGAAGTAAAGAAAAGCTCTTTCAGGCGAAAGGCAAGAGAAAATCAGCGAAAATTAAATTTTATGTGCTTGCTAAAGTATTTTTGGGTTTCATTAACTCTTTTCAGCTGGAGTGCACAGCGCGTTTGCTCTCTGCACATGTCAAAAGAGTTGGCGGCGATGGCGTTGAGAGAGAGGTTGCGAATCTAATCACAACTAATTCATTAGCTTTTCATTTACGAGTTCACCATCGCCACTAACCCACTTCATGTCTAAAGCTGGTCGTAAACTGACAACTGCAAAATTTTTCTCATTAAACTTTTAACCAACTTTCATGCGCGATTTATGAATGGATGAGTTGAAATTTTTCAGATAGAAAGCATTAAATTCAATTTTAGTTAATTACCTTTCGCATGAAGTTGTTAAGGGCGAAATTACTCGAGACAAAGTTGCTTAATGGAGAGCGCTGTTAGGGGCTAATTACATCATTAATTGATCAATTTATGAAATATTTATTCAATGTTGACCTTTTTGCGTGGGTGTAAGAGAGAAAAGTTTGACATTTTTCGGAGGGTGTTGAAAGAACTTTAATTTATCACGAGGGTAATTAACTTTTAGTTAGAAAATTAATCTTTTTTAACTTAGCGAAAAAAAATATATTTTAAAACAAAATTTTCTTATTAGAGTTGAAGAATATTTTTAGGGATAATTTGTAAATTGTGTCACACTTAATTTTAAAATTTTTATTCCCTAACATTTCTTTAAAAATTAAAAAAAATTAAATTTAAAAAATTAATCAAAAATAACTAAAATTAATTTTCCAAACTAATTTAACGGCTTAGTGAATTTCAAACACAAAATTCGTCGAATTTACTTTCTGAATAGTTTTTGAATTTAATTAGCACATGGTTGCACAAATGATTAAGAGAGTTTAAATTTTCATCTTGGAAAAAGTTTTTCGCTCAAATTACGAGCAAATCCGTAAAGTACAAAAACTTTATCATCAAGATGTAATTTCTCTGCTTTTATAAGTCGAAAATCTTGTTTCAACCGACTCCTCTTGCCTATTAATTGCAATTATATCAATAAATTTTCTTCTTCGCTCGAGTTTGATCTACCAGAAATTTCTCATTAAAGTTTATTTTCCTTCCTCGAACTTTTCACCTCGACGAGATGTTGCCAAGCCGAGAGAGAAAAAAGGCTCAATTTACAAATTGCGAATCATTAATTTAAAAAATTACCACCGATATAAACCGCTATCTCCATCACCTTTAATAGATGTTGCTTAATTGTTATTAATTGCTGAATCGCTTTTCACACACTCGCTCGATTTTCGTCTCTTTCGCAGGTTTCAAATCGTGATATAATTTGTGAAAGAATCCCCAAAAGTTGAACTTTTTCACTTCGCCGAAACTTGAACTTCAACACCACACTTGAGTGAGTTTTGTGTGTGCAGAGGCAAATTATTTGAAAATTAGTCGCACTCCGGCTGCTGAACGTAATGAGATTTATGAGTTTTCACTTCTCGTCTCGTTTAGAAACAATTTATTCTTTTTTTGCCTTAATTCATTTCTTAAACTATTTCTTGTGCTCGAAAAAATATTTTTCTCTTTTCAAGCGTGATGAAAATGTTGTAAAAATATTTGAAATTCTAAAATGTCTTTGAGGAATTTTCATAAACGAGAGCACACACAACGAGTCATCAAATTTTATCATTTTCAACCCCACATCTTGCAGGCACATTTCACACACAGCTTCATGATCCTCACTCAATTTGGTAAAGCGTAGGCAATAGGAATAAGTAACAAGACGCAGTTGCTCTACTGTTAAGGGTCGCAAAAACAAGTTTTTATACAGTCAAAAACGTTAAATTTTTTAAAGTGAGTATTTTTGAGTTTCAGGTATGCAAAGCAATTATTTTTTAGCCATCTCAATTTCGAATTCTCCGAAAATTAATTCCTGGTAATCCCTTGACGATCGACAGTACTGCGAAATAACTCTCTACCCAGAAAATGCCATTTTCCCATGGAAACCAGCAAGGATGAACAAAATTTGAATACAAAGATGAATTCATGCTGAATAGCATTGCGTGTGTCTCAGCATCACTAGTTGGTCCCTTAACGGCATTATTTCTCTTTTCTCCTGGCCTCGAAAGAATACACGAAAAATATTCCAGCAAAAAAAGAGAGCTTCTTGAGCGTAATTGAGTATTTTAATAAGATTACATAGCTGTGAGATGTGTGCGTATGGCAACGGAGTGAAAATAGGAAAGAATAAAGTGCGAGAGCTTGATAATAGGAGCAATGGCATCATCAGAGTATATTTTTCAACCGTGTGAACGAGAGTGAGGAAAAGTTAAATTATTTTGGGTATTTTACAACCTGCGTTCTCACTCAGCTTGTTATCTCCCTTGCGAATTTTTCCAGTGGGAAGAAGAAAGATTTTTTTACCATAACTTCTGCACTCTGTTAAAATGTTTATGGCAATGTAAATATTTTTTACCCTTCTCAGTTTCCTGAAAATTACAAAAATTGTTTAGAAATCTCAAAAGTTAATTAGAAGATTTTAAAATAATTGAAAAATGATTTAAAAATTTTATTGCACTTGTTTTTTATCCTTAAAAGTCCCTTTTGATAGTTAATTAAATTCTTCCCCTTCTCTATGTTTAGTTTTAATAAACTAACCTCAAAGTATATGTGCGAAAATGGGTTGACAAACAGAATCTACGCCAAAAGCCTTTTCACATTTCTCACTCGAAGCTCAAATGGGGTGGCAAAAATAATGAAGTTTAATTAAAAGTGAAGGCATGAAAGTAATTTATCTTTTTTGTTTCGCAAACTGGAAAACTACTCGAGTTTGTTAGTTTTTTATGTTTAATGCCTTTTAACTGGTAGAGAGTGGAGTCTTTAAACACGAAATGAGATGACGAGGGTGGTTTTCTTGGTTTTGTGTGTTTATTTTCTCTTTCACTCATTCCAAGATTCGCCTTGAGTAAGTGTGCCCTCAACAATATCAAGTGGAAAACATGCACATGTTCAAGGTTCAAGATAATGTTGAAGAAAAACATTTTTGTCAAAATAACTCCAGGAAATTACTGAATGAGCGCACTTTCGAGTTTTGAGAGTAAATAAGGAAGAATGTTGACATTTTAAAATGATCAATTTTTGATGTTGCCAAAGTTTCGATGGGAAAGAAGCAGATGAATTTAAAATTTATTCTTGAGTGGGGAAATTTAAATATTTCATGGATTTTTCTATTTCTTTTGTGCATGCATTAAATAGAATTTTCGCAATTTATAAATTCACCACGATTAATATTAAAAATTCCAATTAATTGCAAAGTAATTTAAAAATCAGAAACAATAAATTTTCACTTTAAATCTCTACAAATCCAACATTGTCAGTCAGTTCACTTTATTGCAAAAATTGTACTTTTTAAGGACTTTCTTACGACTCATTAACACTTTCTTTTAAATCTATTTTTTTTTCAGGGGAAGTCAAATGTGATGTTAAAAATATGTTAAATTTATATCAGATTTTAAAATATATTAAATTTATATCAGATATTTAAAATTGTCAAATATCATAGTCGACCACCCCTCACATTTCTTTTAATCCTGGACTAAATTTCAATGCAGCGCAGCAAGTATTTTTTTTTCGCTCAAGGATGAAAATAAATTTTATGTGAGGGATAGAGAAGCAGCAAGTAGTTAGCAGAAGAGAGAAAGAGGATGTCAGATAGCGAGAGCAAGAAGAAGGAAATGATGATGATGACGGCAGCGGTGGTGGAGAAAGAGTGAGAAAGGGCGAAAAACTATTAGTGAAAATTAATTGTTTCTTATTTTAATGAATGCTTTCGCTTTGGGTAAGGAGAAAACGTAAATTTACAATAAAGCGAGTGGTGCTGGCTGTGCGAGATGTATGAGTGTGCCACATTGCTTCTAACATCCTATTTTTTCTCACCCGTTTACTGCTATGTTTTTTTGTATGACTATCAGGGATGTCGAATTTTTGGCGAGGGAAGAAGATTTATAATGGAATAAAATGTCGAGAGGGTGAAAAATCTCGCAAGTAAAAATATTGCAGCAAAAATATAAATTCATTTATCTGAAAAGAAAGCTGTGAAGATTTAGTGGAACTTTCACGTGTGCTCACACCCTGATAAACAACAAAAGAGAAAAAAATTCTATAAAAATTATTCTTTCTTCATCCGACGATATTGAGAGTGAAAATGAATGGAAGCATAACAGCAGCAAGCGAAAAAAATCCATTATGAAATGCAAGACGAGCTACTGCGATGTTAATGAAAAACAACATAAAGCAAAAATTAATATCACACGGAACCTTCGCCATTACTTTTAATGTATTTCATAAATTAAACTATATAGAAGGAAAAAGCTCGAGCGAAGGGACAGAAATGTTAAAAAAATCATAATGAAATGTATGTGGAATTTTCATCAATGTTGGAAGCGTGAGTTAAAAGTCGCAGCATTTCTCATGTAATTAAAACGAGCGAGAAAAATATTCTGAACTTGGTCGCAGTGACGTGAACGACAAACATTGAGTTGACGATGGGAGTGAAAATAAACTTTAAAAAATTGCTGAAAAAATTTTAAATTAAAAATTCACAAAAATGTTTTCGACCGCTTTCGTCTCAAAATGCTCCCATCACCTCTTTAGTGATAAGCGACCGACAGCGAGCAAAGATAACGAAGGAAGAAGAAAAATCATTAGTAGAACGTAATTGTTGAATGATGATGGGAGAGGAAGAGATAGAAGCATAACAAATTTCAGCATTTTTTAATTAAAAAAATTCTTCTTTTTCTCACTTCCATTCACATACCGCAGAGTGAGCTTTTTACAAGCTTGTTTAGCGTTTCTTAAGATAAACGTTAAAAGCGCGAGAAGGCAATAAAAAATATTTCACCAAGAAGCTTCTGTTTGTCACTAAATTTAGAAAACGCCTCGCATTTTAATTTATTAATTTTTTGACGCTTCTGTGTTCCATGTCAAACTTGAAGGTGAATGGAAAAGAAGTCACGACTTGTGACACCGAAAAAAATAAGACAAATCCCTCGCATTGCGACGACTGTAAGAGCTGCTGATGAAACCTTAGAAATGGGTTCGTTGAGATTGGATGAGTGCACGTGATTCTCATGCATTTTCTCACTTTAGAATTTACAAAACGAAAAATTCAAAAATTATGTCACAATTTTAAATATATTTTGGTTCCAAAATCCCCGCACACAGCACACTGCCAAAAAAATCTTAACAAATGCGCTAAGAAGAAGAATAATGAAGAAGAATCTCAAGCATTATCACATCGTCATGGATGAGGTGGTGCTGGAATAAAATTGAATGATTTTCATACTCCAAAACCCCGTTGCTGTACGTTTTATGTCACATGAACCCCGTTTAGAATTTTTAACCATTGCAGCAAGAGCAGAATGAGAAAATCATTTGTCATATCAGGTTCGTGCTTGCCATTTTTCTTTCCTCCCAAGTCAACAAGAGCGAGAGGATGCAATACAGCAACAACGATTGATGATGTTTTGTTAAAAAGTTGAGGTGTTTTTATTGTTTCGTGAGTCACGACTTTCGTGGACATTTCATAAATTTTCTCAGGTGGAAATAAAAATTGAATTTAATCTTTTTGAACTTTAAAATCCCTAATCAACTTGATCTGCCGCAAAACAATTTATTTTTATCTTACTTACATGAAAATCAATCACGAGAGAACTCGACAAAACAGCCATGAGCTTTGAGGTCGGATAACAAAAGGAGCGACGTACAAAATCTGCCTCAAGGATTAAATCGCCTTAATGCCCCCGACTACAATGATAATTATCATTTAATCCTCCTCCAATGTAATAAAGAAAAGACTTTTTTTCATCCTCTAGACACTCGAATACATAAAACATGTCACATGCCACATTAACAATCCCTCCATTATACACACACATAAAGAATTTCTCGAAATAAAAGAAAATGTCTTGAAATTTTGGCATTTATACATGCGAAGAGAAAGTGAGTGAGATAAATAAAGGTAGAGCGCACATCTCCGAGCCAACAAAACAAATTATTGTTTTGACATGTCAGAAAATGAACACACACTCGGCGGCAAAGGATGAAAAATATAAAAGCAAAACGCATCGCAGATAGAGCAGCAGTAAATGTCATGAGAGTTTGAAAATTTATTTATTGCAAGTCGCGAAAAGGAAGAAAAAGAAGCCACAGCACGAGTTATGGAGGCGAAAAAGAAAAGTTCTCCATACAGCTTTGAAAATATAAAAACCGTTACAAAAATTTCAAAAATTATGTTAATTAATTAATTATTTTTTTCTGATTTATACATGTCAACCTCCACTCCAGATCTTTTATCAACCGAAGCACTCACACAGAGACACAAAGTAAAGTTTTGGTAGACTCAGCAGTTATCGAACTACTTTGACTTTGAATTGACTGTGAGCTGACAGAAATTACCTAGAATTAATTAATTAGTTTTATGAATGAGTTGGTAACATTTATTTGATTTATTTCAGCTTCCTCGAATTTAATTCATTGTCAATCATGAATCATGATTCACACAACCTGTAGTGCTTTAAACACCATAAAAACCATTAAAAAATAATTTAAAAAAGCACTTAAGATTTTCCTAATCAAATGACATCCCACGGTGCTATTTATGTGTAAGCGTGCATAGAAACACAACATTGTGCAATAATTTTCCTGATGTTTAATCTTCTTAACACAACAAAACTGAAAAATATTTTCGCTACAAGCCATGCTGGCGATGGTTTATATTCTTTAGCTTTCCCTCTCATGACTTTTTCTCATTTAGCAGATTGTATATGAAATTTTTTTGTTATCTTTATGAGGCACAACATCATCATCATCATCATCCACTCCGCTTGCCTTGGAGTTACACACAGGAAATGTTTTTTAATTTTTTTAAAGCATAAAAGCAGCAACACTCCCCTAAAGCCACAAAAGTTAGAAGATTATTTTTTCTTTCATTCAATTTGCCCTGTCGCGCTTCAGTTGAGCTTCTCTATCTCTTCATATACAAGAATAAAATTATTTCGATGTAGGAGAGAGTGAGAGAGAAAAATGCGTAATTTTTATTCAATAATAATAACCATAAATTACTATATGCTAAAGCATACAAATTCGTGAGTGAATGGCAAACAAAAACACTTCAAAATGAGATGCTCTGAGCTGTGTTACACACACACACTTGCGGTTAATAAGGAATAAATTTGCAAGAGAATTTTTATGTATAAGAAAAAAAGCGAAGATGAAAATTTTGGCATGAAAAATGTCTTGAGGGAAAATTGAAAATTTAAATGTTGGTTTTACTTCAAAATTAAAGAAAAAATTCTAAAAATAAAAATTACATTTAAATGCACTGGTCCCATAACCTAATTTTTTAAATCCATAAAGCCATCAACAAACCAATTCGATTGATGTGTTAAAGAAATAAATCTGTTTGTCGCTTGTTATAAAACTTTCTTCTTATTTTCATTTTCTCATTTTATTGATGAACAAAATCCTCGATTCCCTTTAAGACATCTTGCAAACTTTTAAATGTCACTCCAACAATCTCTATCGTGTGCTCAACGTCAATTACAAAGTGATAAAGTAAGTTCGGAACAAGAAAGAATAGTTTTTCACTTACTCGAGCTATATTTTTCTCTTCCTTCTTTCTCGAAACCAAATGAAATGTGTCGTTAAAAACAAAATGTTCTCGCTCGAAAGTGTGAGTCAGTGGAGTGTGAAAAGGAGAAGGAAAAAAATCTTCGCTTGTCGATGGCGGTAAAGTATGAGGAAATCAATGACAAAAAGCACGAAATTGGTAAAAATCTGAGCCAAGTTTTGGGTGAAATGAAACGAGAATGGTTTTAGGAAAAAAGAAAAAATTCAATGGTGTGGACGAAAAAACGGGGAAGTTTTTAAAAAATTCTAAATTTTCATCTTTTATTAAACTGAAAAAATCTGCAACTTAGTCTTGAATATTTTTCGAACACTCCCACATCATGAAACTAATTTGTAATTTCAGGAGCGTCGTCGCATGCTCCTCACGGATTGAAAGCTGTGGATGAGAAGAAAACAAAACATTCCATTGTTATTATTTTCTGATAAATCATTTTCTTTAACTTCTTTTGGGTGAAAATGAAAATGTGAGAGAGAAACTTTTTATGCACTGACAAATTGACAGAAAAGTTTTCATTTTTTTTCTCCATCTCATCCGAGCGATTTGATGATGATGAAGTGGCATTTTGGTGCTCACCTTTCTTCTTCTTTTTAATTTAACATTTCTGTTCTGTTGGGAATCTATTATCGATATAATAAAAGAAACTCTCATTCTTCTTTTCTATCATTTTCGATGAATGTGGACAGACGTTCTTGCTTTGTCGATGACATTGAACAAATGATGACAATCTTGCTTTATGCACTTAAGTTATGCTGAATGAATGAATGGAAATTGGAATTATTTGATAATGTGGAGAGGTCGAAAATAATTTTGACGTGAAAAGTTTTTGAAAATAATGAAAATTGCAAAATTAACAGAAATTTTTGAAAATATTTTTCGAGCACATTTAAAAACTTTTTCTCATAAATTTCAAATTAAAATTGTGGCAATTAAATATTTTTGCTGATGCACCACAAACTACAGTTTCTTTCGAGTATCCTCTTGAAAAAAAAATTTTTGCTGATGATAAAGTTGATGACAAATGAAAGTTTTTCTCTTGTCATCTTTTGAATTCGAGTAGCTCATAATTTAATTTTCATTTTCTCGTCCTCGAATGAAAAGAAAGGGGAAATTAAATTGTACTCAGTATTGAGCTCATCATCGACCTTAATAATTTCTTTTTGAACCTTGTTAAAAATGATTTTTTTTCTCAAATCTATCAGAAATTATTTTATGACTGACAAAATTTACTTAACTTCTAAAAATATTCTTGCAATTTCTCTCTAGACGAATTTTATTAGCTTTAACTCATTGATTTCCATATAAAAATGTTTTTATTTCCCTATAATAGTAATTTATTCGCTCCCATTTCCCCTCGAGGCGCTGTGATTGAGAAGGAAATCGAAAAAAATATGAAATTGATTTTTTGTTTCGCATTTCACATATGCTCCAGCATCCTCATGTTACTGTTGCCTTTCATGCACATTTAATGTGTTACACACATGTACATAATAATCATAATGTATATGCCGAAGTCGCAGCATTTTCTCTTGATTGCGAAAAAAATGTATTATTTTTGTGCCTCGAATATTTAAACCATGAGCGAAGCTGAAGAAGATTTCTCGTGGGATGTTGAAAGAGATTTTTGTGAAAATCTGAGATTTAGGAATTTCTTTTATGCTCGAGCGTGATGTGACTTAAAAAATCGAGAGCTTTTCGATTAAAATATTTAGTTTTACGCGTGAATTAATTTATGAAATTTTTAACTACAATTTTTTTATGTCAAGAATCAAAAAGTTCTTGGAAAGCATCAAGAGAATGCACATGACTGAAATATTAATTGAAAAAACAAAGCTGTCAATTTGAAAGCTCTCAGAGTGGGCAGACGGAAAAGCAAGTAGAAGAAATGTATTTAAAGAAACAGCAGTGCAAGTGACATTTGTTTGTCCGTCTTCATTTGTGATGTGTGTGTATCTGTGCATTGCCGCCAGTAATTCTTATCTCAATCTCACTTTTTTCGACTTCTATCATTCAGTTTGATCTCTTAACATGAAAATTCTCTTCTCCATTTCTATTAATTAGTGAAACCATTTTTCTGATCCATTAATTGGGCGTTTTTTCTGTGTTGCGTCAGCAGAAGATGAAGGAGAGAACAAAAGGTCAATTTTCGTTACAATTTTTTTTGCTCTTTTCTCTGAAAGATGCTCGAAAGCTCTTTTGTTATCACTGCGGGTTGATATTTTTTTATATATTTTCAGAGACGCTTAAGCAGATTGTGAGTGAGTCACTTCCAACTTCCTTGCTGTTATCTCAATTTCTCTCGATTGCTCCATTTTACTCGTGAATTTTATGAGCTTTTTCTTTTACATCGCTCACAATTGTGTAGCATTTTTATTTCCTTCGCAATTTGGAAATAAAAGAAGCAAATAAAAAAAAGTTGAAGATGAAGAATTGGCCTCACTTGAAATTCGCTTACTTTCGCTTTAATGGGAATGGAAATAAAATCAAGCTAACTAATTGTTTTACTTTCGGATAATTTTCGTCTTCTTCCGATCTTTTTATTTGAGGGTAAATTCACATCGTTGCTGCTCGTATTTAAGAGAACGTGTGACCCGAGCTGCAGAGAAATTATTTGCGGAAAATCTTTTTACTCACGAAACTCTGCGTCTCGGGTTAAATGAGCATTAGAATGTTTCGTCTTAAGCACACAAGCGAACGTACATTATAGACGCGTAAATTTTTACGGCCGCCTCCGGAGAAAGGTGCTGCTTCTTGTTTTATGAAAATGGTTATTTACTTTTCTTCTTATGATCACTCCTGTGCTCTCTAACTTCCACACACACCGGTTTATAATGTTATTAGTCCATTGGACACTTTTGCTGTTGAGATGGCACTTTTATGGATGCAAGTACATTCCACTATGTAGACCAGAATTTGTAATGGCAATTAGAGAAGATGTGAACACACACACACCGACTGTTGCTGTTCATCTACATGGTTTTTATCTCTTTTGAAGTTCTAAATGTGCAAACTATGAAAATCGAGATGGGAAAATGAAAATGTGGTTTGAGGTGTGAGAACTAAAATAAAATTCACGTTCTCTCGCTAAACTTTTAATTCGAAAAGATTTTCAATTTTGCTATCACGTCATGCATGTACGCGATGTATACATGTGTGAAGGATTTAAGATCACGGAGAAGATTTTCAGCGAAAAATGAAAATTAAATGAAATCTTTTTCACATCAAAACCTTGACTTGCTTATCTAGCTCATATTAAAAAGGAATGTCATCATCATACACTGAGTTGACATTTAAATCATGCATGTGGGTTTTGCGTGTGAAAGAAAAAAATTCAAATCCAGGAACTTAAAAGTGACAATGATAAATTTTGTGAGATATTTTTAGGGTTCTTGAATGAAAAATATTTAATATATTAATTTTAATTCCACCCTTCCGAACATTATGAGCATTAACCTTAATAAATTTTAATCTTAAAGTTGTTGTTCTAAAAATATCATCAAAAAAAAGAGAAGCTCGGATATCATTTAATTTTAATCATATATTGCACACTCACGAGAATATCTCAAAGAGCGAGTGAGACGATGAAGAAGCGATACGTTGCCGTGTGAGTGTGTGAAAGTGATAGCTTTTGATGAGATTTTACCAGGTGCGAGAAAATGTTGTTCAGAGGGGTGGAAAGGAAATGAGGAAAGGAAGAAGAACTTGAATTTATGCTCCTATGTTCGTCTTGCATGAAGAGAAATTATAAAAATTATTTTTCGGCGAAAAACGACGAAATGGAAATGGAAGTTGAAATATGTGAGCGGAAAATGAAATACATTTCCGATATTTCCTCAAAACTTTTACGGTTCACGAGTCATTTGATTGAGTGACAAGTTGTGGAACTAGAAAATTATTTCAAATTTTAATGCAAGGGATGGATTAGAACTATTTAAAGTTAAAATAAAACCCATTTGCCCACCCCTTGGTAGATCAAACAAGCAAAATGAATTAATGACTGAGCAAGAAGCTTTTGTCTCCTCTTTTCAACTACCCCTCATCATGCCTATGCTTGTCGATGGCAGCCCAGGGAAAAACTTATTAAAATTTTAAATTTTTTCCATCCAAGCTCAAAATTTATTCCACACACAATTCCACAACGGAAAAATGATTTTCTCTGAAATGCTCGACAGTTGACTTCTCCATCCAGAGAGATTTCCCTCAAGCAGCTCACTTGAAAGTAAATTAGACAGAAAATTTCTCGACGATATTAAAGTTGAACTTTCTTGCGTGGATGTGTCAACTGAAAAAGTATCGCTGATTAAATTTTTGTGATAGAAGACTTTTAGAAAAAAAAAATGTTTCAAAACCCACACGTGGGTGTTGCCGCGTAACCCACTTGTAACAGTGTTTGAAAATCAAGTGCATAAAAAATGAGTTTAAGTCAATCCGGACACTTTGGCTGTTCGTGGCAGTCCTGTTCGACCATTCCTCAAAAATCGTATATGTCATTAGATTCCTGGTCCAATTACGAGTTTAACGATACCCATGAAGTCATAGTTCTGAAAAATGGACATTTTAGCTGTCCGTGGCACTACTGGCCGGCCTTGATTAGCATTTATCAAAAATCATCTATGTCAATAGATTCCTGGTCCAATCACGAGTTCAACGATACCCATGAAGCCATAGTTCTGAAAAATGGACATTATGGCTGTCCGTGGCATTACTGGCCGTCCATGATGGACATTCATCAAAAATCATCAATGCCATTCGATTCCTGGTCCAATTACGAGTTCAACGATACCTTAAAATTTTTTTTTTCCCAATAAAAATATGTATGTAATCATTCCTGTCAAGTTAAATCAATTAATCATTTCTTTCAACTAACCATACCCTGCCATAAGAAAAATTTTATGAAAAAAATGGACGTTATGGCCGTCCATGGCACGACCATAGGTCATGACTCAAAAAATAGTCAGTGCCTGCACATATAGACCCTAAGAGCTACCATCTGGCGAAAACTAGAAGTCTCTAGCTGGTCCAGGGACCGAGATCTCGCTTGTGCAGACGGACGGACGGACGGACGGACGGACGGACGGACGGACGGAATCACGAGCATATAAGCGTTACACCACTTTGTGGGTTACGCTAAAAAATCTTTTTACGCGTGTTCACCCATAAAAGGCAAAAGCGGATGAGAGGGGAGGAATGTGAAAAGATTGTTTCATCGAGCTCGAGTGAAAATTGCTCGTATGGGATTTATTACTGAGTTTTTAGCGTGAGTGGGTTTTAAAAATTTAGAGACAATGGACAGAAAATTTGAAATTATTTTTAAAAACTAATTTTTTTTTTATAGAAAAATTAATTAAAATTCAAAATTTTTTTTAGAATGATTTTAGAAAAATTTTGATCAACTTTCCACGTCTTAAAATTTTTCTCGTAATAAATTTCAGCTGAGACTCATTTTAGAATCAAGCTTTGATCGGTTATGATGTAATGACGATAAAAGCTCAAAATTATTTACATGAAAAGGATTTTCATCGCATTAAATTAGAAAATTGCAAAAGCTTCCTTGCCGCCTTAATCCTCAAATAAATCCCCATCCCCTTTCGCAGCGGCAACAGCATGTGAGTAAATATGTGTCGACGTCTTCTGGCTGGGTGGAAGGGTGTTTTGCATGTAATTGCGAATTAATTTTTTGTTCGTCGTTCGTTATGCGAGAGGAAGTGAAATTATATTAAATAATTCATTCGATATTATTTTTCTTCCTTCCTAATCCTCGCACCCCATGTCGACTTCTAATTTCCTATATTTTTGCTCTCACATTGATATTCATTTCCCTCCCGCTTTTGTTTTTATTGCATAATTATTATTGGGAAATGTTGTTAAAGGCTTATTTGTTTATGATTACTTTCGAGAAGATGGTTTGAGACTTTTAAAGTTTTTTTAAAAAATATTTAACGAATTTTTAAAATTTAAAATATATTTTAATTTTTTTTTTGTAAAATTATTTTAAAGCTATCAACCCTTCTCATGTATCGTATTTAATTTCTTTCATTCAACCCTCAAAGCATATTTTCGTAATCACGTTGATGGCGGAGCTAAATTTTCTATACACATCGATGAAGCGTGGTGTGAGAAAATTAATTAGACACACGATCTTTTTATATGCATTGCATGACGGGTAACAACAAGTAAGCGAGCGTGTGAAAGGTAATGAGAATTTTGTCATAAAAATTTTGCCACCAAAAAAAAACATTTCCTTCCGCCTCTTTTGAGTTTATCGTTCAATCATTTTTACCAACACACACAAAACTCACTCATTTCCCTTTCAATTCTTCACTTCTGCCAAGCCGTCACCGACAACACTTAATCAAACCATCATACAGTTTAGCAGCATGAGCTTCTGTGCGATATGCGCACGATAATTGCAAGTGAAGCAAAAAATAAAAGTTGAATGGCTTTGTATGAATTAATTTAATTTTCATTCTCAACATGATATTTGAATGGTGCTTCATGCATCAAGAAGTCATTTGAATGTCTTGTGTAAAATTATAATATTTAATTTTGATTGACAATTTCTTAAAATCCCAGCTGCTTTCAAATTTTTTCGATTACTTTGATCATCAAATTTTTGGTACCATATTTTTAAACTAAAAAAAGACGTTAAAAAAATTTCACAGTAAATTCATAACGGAATTTTTTAACTTAAAAAAGTACGTTATAAAAATCTAAATTAAAAAATTTAGAATATTTAAAATTTTAAAAATTAAAATTAAGCTCATGTTTGACGCACCACATTAAAATTTCCTTTTATAAACGCAATTTAAAATTTTCAAGTGATGTGCACAGACACATTAAGGTTTAAACTTTGTCTTTATCTTTCATCATCGCATCCTCAGCATTTAATCTATGCATTCACTATTAAACTTGAAGTTGAAATAAAAAAAGTTCCACTAACTCATCTTGAGTGTGGGTGTTTGAGGAGTGAAAGTCCTTTAAAAAGAGCTTCACTATGCGAAAATTTCCATGCAATTAAAGTGTTATTTTATGCAAATATTTGACTTGTCATCGAGCAAGGAGATGGAAAAAATATTTCCAATGTGGTGAAAAATTTATGAGGTTTTAAAAAATATTAACGTTTAAATTATTTTAAGAAATTTAAATTTTCCACTTCCTCTAAAAATAAATTGTCACTTTTTCACTCTCTCCATCGATGTTGAAAAGTGTGAGATAGGAAGAAGAAAATTAAGAGCTCAAAGCTCACATGAAAAATAATTCTCGAGATGTCCTCCGGGATGTCTTCTTCATTCCTCATGTCGCACATTCACGTATGAATATACAGCTCATGACATAATGTATAGACAGCGAGATAGTAAAATCACTTTTCTCTAACGACATGATATAGCAAAGCATAAAGAGAGAAGATAAAAAGCGAAACAAAGACATGATTTTTATATCCATTCTCTTCTCTTTTCATTTTCAGGCTATCTCCAGGGCATATTCGTGAACAAGAAAATAAAATTAAAAATACAGAAAAGCTTTTGACGTCTACACAACACACTTTTTTTGCTAACGATTTAAGATGCCGATGAGAATGGAATTGAAAATGCCTTCGGGGAGTTTTCACATCACTTTTTTTACTTTACTGATAATGAAAATGGAATAAAAAGTTTTTATAATAATTTAAAAATTGTAAGCCAATAAATTTATCGAAATCTTGAAAATAAATTTGAAGATCAAGATTTTTCATTCATTTTCACTTTAGAAGTTTTATCGCTTGTTGCTGATGAAAGAGAAAATTTTCTAAAGGTCAATAGCTTTTCATAGCTCAAAATTTGTTTTTCATGTTTTCCTTTTTGCTGGAAAATGAAAATTTTCCTTTTTCAAGGATGAGAGATTTTTAGGCTCACTAGCTGTTGATAATGATGATGGTGGTATTTGTAATTATAATGTGAGTCCATTATGGAGGCGAGAGAATGAAAAGGCAGAAAAATTTCTCTCTTTTGAATTTATATATGTCAAAAATGTGTTCTTGAAACTCATTCAAAGGCCCAAATTTCAGTCCCAATGCCGACCTCAAACTCATAATTACACATGAGCATATGGTCTGCTTTCATCCCTTAATCCTTAATTTCCATCCGCAAAAAAATGAGCTCTCTGTGTACGAATTAAATTTAATATGTTTGAAAGTTTTTTTTGGCATCTCGCAATTTTCATGAATAATTTAAATATTTTAATTTTGTGACACAAAATATTTGCAACTTTATTAGTTTTCGTTGAAAACGTGTTAATTAACTTGCGTGTAAAAAATAATTAAAATTTTTTCATGAAATAATTGAATTTTGATGATAAACGACCGACTAAAAGTCAAGCCCACACTCATTAGTTCTTCAAGTTTTTATCATGTCTCAGCAAATTCTTCGCTGCTGTCTTTTCTTCCATTCTAAATCATCACATTATTAATTATTCAAATGTACTTTTCGCTGCAACCAGCTGCATTCATTTCTTCTCACTGAAGCATTAGTGCGCGATAGGGTAAAGAGAGAAAATTCATGCAATCAATTATGGCAATTACGAAAGCTCCAGACAAACACAACTTTGGGTTGTTTTCTCGCGTACAATGAGATAAAAAAAATTAGTTCTGTTTGTGGTTGGAAATTTTTGTTGTAATTGAATTAAGTGAATGTGAAGTATGGAGCAGAGAGAAAACTAATTTGAAAAGAGATGATAATTAATGATAGTAAATAAGGTTGAAGGCGAGGTGGATTTACCTGAGATGCAATTTTCAAGTTTTAATGCGTGGTTTGACTAAGAAAAATTATCTAAGATGAAACTTAATCTTCTGTAATCAAAAATAATTAAAATTTTATCTAAATTTTTACATAAAATATTTTTTTTATTTTTCATAAAAGTTTTTTGGGGACTTTTTAGAAGGACAAAATTTTTTCACGAAAAAACAATTAAAATTTTCTCAATTTGTTAAAATTCTTTTTTTTTTTCAGACAAAAACTTCACATTTGGTTATTTTTACTTTTTTTCACTCAATTGCTAGGGATCCTTAATTCACCGGTGAATGCGATTTCGGTGACACCGGGACAAAAGCACCCGACAGAAAATATAACTAAAAAAAAAAAAAAAATAATAAAAAAAAAATAAAAAAAAAATCAAAAAAAAAATTTTTTCCCCCCCCCCAAAAATCTTCCCCCTCAAATTTCGGTATCCCCGGTGATCCCTCCCGGTTTCACCTGAGGATCCCTACTCAATTGCTAAAAAAAATTAAAATCTAAAGAGACATAGAAGAGGGAGAAAGGCGTGAAAACTCGAAAATTTCTCTCGAGTCCTAAAATATCCTAAAAATTATAAATTTTAAATCACTTTAAATGGCTACAGTTACTTTTTTTCTTTTCATTTTAATCTTTTTTTTCAGTCAACACAAAAAATCTTAGTTGATAATTTTTTTTTCTCAAATTTAATCAACAAATTCTGATTTTTACATTTTTTTTATTAAATTTTAATGCATACAAACATTTTTTTCTGTTCATCTTTTAAAACTAATAATTTTCTATATATAAGATGAAAACATCTCGATTAATTTCTTTCTTACTTAGTTAAACTTTTTTTATCAGAGCTTAGCCTTTGTTCATTCCTATATTTGTCATAAAATTATTCACTTTCTCATTCTTTCATTATTAATTTTTTTTGCATCATTAAAGCACATTTATTGATTTTTTGAATCGCATATATTGAGACAGTGATGTGTTTGAGAGAATAAAAGCTTAGATATTGAGGGGGCAGAGCATGTGTGTTGTGTATGATTTTTTAGGGTAACGATTGAATTTAAATTGAGAATTTTAAAAATCGATCCATTAATTTTTAATTTAAAAAAAATCATGTTGGTAAAAAAAATTCTAAATTTTCCAAAACTTTGAGATCAACGTAAATAGAGAAATTCGTTACCCTTAACAAAATTTAATGTTTAACGAAAAAAAAGGCGATAATAAAGTTTTGATTATTTCATTTTATTACAATTTAGTTTGTTAAAGCTAAATATTCGCGTTAGAAAAGCAAAATCACGAAATGTTTACAAAAGAAAATTAATTCATAAAATTGTAAATCGAGATGCGGCGATTCTAAATAATTTTTTAATTCTTTGAGATTGTTAGACAAACGGTAAAGTCAATTAGTGACTCACCATGCTAACACGAGCAATTATGCTAATATAAATCTTCTTGATGTTTTATTAATATTCGACAAAAAAGATTTTCATCTAATTTCAATTCAAAAATATTTTTCCTCTTTATAATTTTTGCTTGCGAACATAAAAAACTCTGCACTCACTTAATCCAAATTATCTTGAAAGATGAGTTTTACATATCCGGGAGAGCCATTAAGAGGCGTCGCGCAGAAAGGACAGACCGCTTGAAAGCCATTCGTACCGTGCGGAATGTCCACATTTGCCCAGTATCTAATTTTGAGGGAAAAAAATGTCATAGGATGAATATTAATTTAAATAAGTAGAAAAAATTGGACGTTGAGGGAAAAGAGATTAATTTAAATTCCTGCAAGCAAAAATTTATAATCGTATTAAGAATTGACTTACTTGACGGTCTTCTCCGTTGCCATATGTCCGCAGGGATTAAAAGCATAAGTAGGTGGACCCGAATCGACATAAAATGCCGGCTCAATGCCCATGCAGAGTAGAACGACAGGACCCAATTCAAGGCACATCGGGCAGCGACGAGCTCCGGTTTTATCTTGTCCCCAATCGTGATGGCCTGAAATTTAGTGTAATTTTAATTGCACGAATTTAAAATGATTGATTTTCTTTCTTTTCATTCGTAATGAAATTAAAGAGAGAAACGAAACTCACCTTGAACGTGACCGCAATTGAGATAAACATATGGTTGATTTACGTGCTCACCGAGCGTCACTTTGCGAGGAATAACTAATGTGTTCAGACCGACGGGACATTGAGGACGTCCTGCATTAATTTCATCTACCAATCTCTCCAAATCACGTTTCGTCTATTGTGTCGTGGATGACGAGATGAAATGAGAAGGAAGTATGCAATTTATCATCTCTTTTAACATTTCATCCACTCGAGAGGATAATCAGTCATATTTTCAAAAAAAAAAGCGAAGGTACATTCACTTCTATCTTACCGGTGAATTTTGAAGGCCCTCCGATGAACGCCACAATAAAGTCGCGCCACATAAATCAATTAGAGTGCCATCTTGTAAGATATTTGACTCTTCCTTAATCTGCAAAGAAAAAAAACAAGAATCATTAGCAATTCAAAAGTTTTCTCATATTTCTCTTTAGGTTACTGACCGGTTGACCTTTCTGCTGTGCCGATCTCGATTCACGTAGGCTAAAAACTTCACCGCCCAACGATGTCTCTCGCCATAAACCGCATTTTGCATTACCACCACAAAATTTACCTTTCGGATGCATTATGAGAACGCCATTTGTAGTAAGGCCATCCATTTCCACATTATCTTGCCACTTTGTTGCCTTCTCCTATTAAAAAGAGAACATGAGAAAATTTGTTTGAGTTCAAGCTGGAAATTTTAAGAGTTTACTGGGAAAGGAAATGTCACCTACATCTTAAAAATTCTCTCGGTTAAAATTAGATAACGAAATACATTTACTACGCACAAAAGTAACTGGAGCATGATGAAAATTGATGGCAGACAAAAATACTCTCTTTTTTTTATAGTGTAAAGGGTGCGAATTTGGAATTTATGATATCCTAGTTTTTCGTGTATGGTCAAATGCCATCGCATAATTTTTTTTTTCGACAGTATACAACACAAATTTTCGGCCTGTCGTTTGCTTAATGCCGCAGAAAATTTATGAAGAGCTCGAGAGAGGGAAAAAAAGCTTAAGAGGACGAAAAAGGGATAATAAGAGGCAATTCGATAATATTCCTTAGTGAGAAAAAGCTCTCTTTTACTTTTTTTTCCTCAATATGTGGAAATACCCACAACATAAATTTATTATTGGATAAAATGTATTTTATGCCTTTTTTACTTTTGCTCCAAAAATATGTTGCAGCATAAATTCGATATAAGGTTGTCATTTATTAGTTTTTAATGGAAAGTATATAGGACGAAAATCAACAAGTGAAAAAGATTATTGCGCTCGAGGGCAGTTTAAATAAAATTTTCAATTCATTAACTTTGAACGCAATTAATAATTAATTATTCATTGTGACAATTTTTTCAATGACAATGGAGGCAAATTATGAATCAATAGTATCAAATTAATTTAAGTTTTTAGCTCTCGTGTCAGACGATATTGACACTTTTTTGTCATCGATAAAGTTATGTAAGAATGTCAATTCTATATTTCTTTTAGAGATCCTTAAATCATCGATTATGCGATTTCGATGATCATCGATGACAAAAAGTTCATCATCGATGATCATCGATGCATCGATGACGAACTTTTGATCTGAATTTCTGAGAAAAACCTGGAATTTAAAAAAAAAACAAGTAGTGTTTTTTCATACAGTATAAAGTAGGACGAATTTGCTGTCTTTTTGGCTGTATCTGAATTTTTCTGAGCTTGATTGAAAGTCAACGAATTTTTTTTGAAATTCACAATAAGGCTTAAAAATTAAACTCAATACAAAAAAGTGTCATAAAAACAAAATAGAAAAACACTCTCACAATAATTACCGTAACCTTATTCGTCTCTTGTTCTTAAAAATCCAAAATTAATCTTTTTTTTTTAAATAAATCACTTAACACTTTATACTTGTTTACACGAGTAAACAAAATGAATTGAGGAAAAGTCTAAAAGTTTTGTTTGGTACATGAAATTGTTTCTCAAAAACAATTATTTTGATAAATGCTGTTTTACAATATTAATATTTGAAGATTTTTTTATTAAAGTGACATTAAAAACATTAATTAAAATTATAAATTTTAATTTAATTTTTTCAAAAGAGCACAAAAATCGATTTTTTTCGTCATCGATGTCATCGGAAAAAAAATCGATGATCATCGATGACGAAAAGGTTCGATGATCATCGATGATCATCGAACCGATGCTCATCGTCAGGATCTCTAATTTCTTTGAAGTTTACTTTGGAAAAATTAGTTAAGCATGTAAAAGAAGCGCAAGCATGAAAACGCTTTGGAACCCATAAAAATGTCAAAAATTTTAACGCTTAATGAACACAAGAAATATTATGTGCAACTCTTATGATAGAAATGAGGGTGGTTTGTTAGTTTTTCACCCCTCAATAAAATCATGGAAGAAAAATTATTTCCTCTCAATAGGTCACAGAAGGGAGAAAATATATATTAAAGTTCCCACTTAATATTTTATGAGGCACTCTCTCATTTTTCTGCCATTTGAGGACCATATAGAGGAAGATAATAACTCAAATTAAGGTTGATGCAATTGCGCATGAGATATTAATTTAATACATCTCAATTTAGGTCTAATCACTTACCCCTAAGAATATATTTCGACTTGAATCAAATCCGGCAGCGTAAATTCGTGCTTTATGCGTCTCTCGCTCGACAAGGATACGACAGGCGAAACGTGATATCGTGCTTTGCATTACTTTCGAGTCCTTTTTATCACCGGGCAATGTATCCATTACTACAAAGTCAATAGGCGATTCCGAAGATCGGCCAACCTAAAAAAGACGACAAATTTTACAATTTTATTACAAAACTCAGTGATGAACTGATAAACATTGGAGCGTTTAAACATCATTCACTAAATATTTATCAAAATTCAAACAGGAATAAAATTTCACGCAAATATTTACCTGAAACATGTCAGTACCGGGATCCTCTTGATATTCCACTATCACTGCTTGATTTCTCGACAATGTGTATGAGATTGAATGTTGATTTGTATCTAAAATAGCTTGTGATGTCTCGGGTGATTGTACTATGTAATGCTTTGATCGCTTAACGCCATTATATTGACTACGTTTGTGCAGTAAAAATTTCGAGCGACGCCGTCCTCTATCACCTTGCGGTAAGTAACCATTGTAACTGTAAAATAAAATTAAAATTGTAAGCAGGTGAAGTTGAAATTTGGTTCGAATTGACTCACCCTAATATAACTAATTCTCCATACTTAATCTTAGGCTTATCACTATTATTATGGTCTGCTTCTGATTCCGTTAACATTGGCGATTCTCTACCATCAGTTCTGCAATAAAATAAAAATGTGAAAATTTTAAAAAATGCCATTAATTTATTTCACACAAGAGTGTAAAAATTTCACCCTTTCTCTCGCTTATCAGCACAAAAAAGGATTTTTAATGATTAAAATTACAAAAACATACACTCAATTCGCGATAATCACGATCGCACGTTATTAATTATTGTTATATTCTTTATGCATTTTTTTTTAATTTTTCAAGTGTAATCAAATATGTGAAATCAAATATGTACACACAGTCGTGGAAATAACACATAATTATGCGTTGATACAGCGCTCACTTTATATTCGTTATATTATTGTGACTATCTCGTAATATCCACCACCAACTCCTCCACATAACCAACAACGGCTCACTCGAACAAAACAAAGATAAAATTAGTTAAGTAAATTGAAACATTTAAATCGCAATTTATTTAACACATTAATCAGCTCATGGTGTTTTTCGCAAGCATTCTTTATGTATTAAAGCGTGCATGGGCATGAATGCTAGACGCTTATAACTTTTTAGTGTTTGATGGAAAAGGGCGTTCGAGCGTCTTAGAAGTGTTAAATGATTTTGGCTTTAGCATCGCTTGGAAGCAATCAAAAAATTAATTGAGCTTCATGAAGGATGAAGTTTAAATTGCAATTAAAAATGCATAAAACATTTAGAGAATAATATTTTAAATTTTAATGATTCACCAGCAAAAAGTATCTAATTCAAAAATCTACTCAAGCATCTAAACAAAAACTTCGTCTTAACGACAACACAAACGTAGCAATTTGAGCTCATTTAAGAGGAGAAAAGAGAGCCCAAAAAATAACAAAACTTGCACTTTGTAGTTGCATTCTGTCATGCTTTGGCAAAGTCAACTGTTAATGGTGCAGCCTGCAATTGTTGTTCTCATTTCCTTGTGTGCATATTAACAATAAAGAAATTTTTATTTTTGCACTACTACACCCGAAAAATATTTTTAAATTGGAGAGACAGAATGACTAAGGCAATGAAGGAGATGAAAGAAATTTCTTTTCACTCTTTCTGCTGTCGCTTTTTATCCAAATTCGATATATTTCTTCAATAATCTCTTTTTTTTTGCGTAGTACGAGAAGATTTTTTCGACTACTTTTTTTTTAAATCTCTTATTGTTGTTTTCTCTTCATGATCCACACACCAAAAAAAACACCACAATAAATTGCGGTCATGATGAATTGTGAAAAATCTCGCTTAAAACGATTAGCATGGAAGAGAAAAAAAATGTTTATTGATGAATCGATTATTTTTATTCTCATCATCATCCCACTGATTTAATTGATTATTTTACTCTCATTTAAAGTTATATGTTTGAGATGAACAGGGGATGGGACTTTAATTTGTTTGAGTCAAAAAAAACCTTATCTTGACGACGACATAAAATATGTTGCATGTGTCGTTGTTGCGCAAGATAGGAAATATTGAAACAGTCGAGTGAATCACATAAATGCAAAATTTCCTCAAATAAATACATAAAGCGATAGTTTGCGAGTCACCAGCACAAATTAATAAATTAATTAGCTGATTTTATCAGAAGACATCCTTCAAACAACAGTTGCACAAGTGTCAACTCGTCGCATCCTGGTCCACGAAAATTGTTTTTCACACACACACACATTCACACACAACTTTATTTCCATGCAGTCAGCAATAATAATAATAAGAGAGTTAGTGACACTTTAATGTGCACTTAATTCATACGGAATATATTTTTTTTTGTTCGATCTAAATTTAAATTAATAAAAAACGCCTCTCATCTGGCACACACGCAATTGCGCTCGTAACTAATTAATTACCTCTTTACCATCTCGTCAGATGATTGAGACTCAACTCTTTCCTTTACTGATCCTATTTTCCAAAATTTTAATTTTCGCCAGCAATAAGAAAGAAGATAGCGTGAAAATTCTCTTTTTTTTCTTTTTATAGCAACTGCTGGAGGTCTCTAAAAAAATATTAAATCTTTTTTCTTCTTCTTATTTTTTTTCTTCTCTCTTTTTTAAAGTTCTATTTGGCCATTGATTTTTCTTTCCTCCTCTATTTCATTCTCGAGTTTAACTATGCAAGTTTATTGATTGATTTAGAGCTCGTTCAGCTCAGCATTGAGCAGCGCGTACGAACACGGGCAGGAGAATGAAGAAAAAAATAATTGAACGTTCACTTATTGAGAAAAATTCATCAATTTTCGCTTAATTAAAGCATTTCAATGGCATTTCACGAGACATCCTTATTCACTTCACGTTAACTATCACTTAATCTCACGATTCTCAAAAGATTTGCGCAACAAAAGCATCGAGTAATGGCGATAATTCGAAAATGTTTCTTGACTGCTTTAAAAATGTTTTTTTTTCTTCGACTTTTTAAACAATGAAGATTTTTTAGTTGCTCTCCCTTCGGCCGAGGGATGCGCAACTCGAAAATTCAATTTGAATTCGCCTCGTTTTTTTACAGTTGACTTTAATTCACTTAATTTTTAATTCACAAACTTGATAAAAAAAATCTCTTTAAAAGTTTTAACAATTTTGTCTAAAAATGTTCACAAAAAAAATTAAATTTTTCTCACAAAAACTCAAAAACAATTTTAATTAACTTTTTTTTTATTCTTAACACCAAAGAAAACTTTTAATGTCGCAAGCCAGATCAATCAATCGTGAGATCGATCAAGAAATTTCCAAAACTCACCTTCTTCGCTTGCGTGACTTTAAAACTACCTCTTTTTTCACAATTTTTTTATTCACTAAATAATCACGATATTCAGCCATTCCCATTGGCTTCTTAAAGCACGCACACGAGCTTCGACAACTCATCGATCTAAATTTTATTAATTAAATAATTTTAGAGACTTCTTCACACTTCAATCGCTGAGACTGTAATGAATGAATTGTAATTGTTGCAAGCATAACGCCAAGAGAAAACGTGTTGAATCTTGTTCAAAACAGAACCTTTGAAACACTCATCGGGCGTGACGTCATAAATGCTTATTGTTGGGAAATGCAAAAAAAGGAATGCCAAGAATTTTTTTGAGTGTGGCGTTTAGATAAATAGTTTTAAAATATTTTAAAATTTTATTGCCATTTATTAAATCTTATTAAATCAATAAATAAGTGTTGCTCTAATAGTAATCTTCAGCATATGCGTCCTCATCGCCTGTGTTAAAAATATCACCCAAACGATCGTCACGTGCTGGCGGATCTTCCGGCTCCATCAAGTCTTCCTCGTCGTCGTCTTCTAATAAATTAGAAAATAGAAAAAGGTAATAAAAAATTAGCATAAAAATGTTCAGAAATATTTTCATTAGCTATTCAAAAGGTGTCGCTAAAATATTTAAAATATTTTTACCTTGATTCTCTGTCTCATCTGGCTCGATTGTCGTTGACGATTTTGTTTCCTTAACGTCACTCGTGCCCGGAAGACCAACTTGACCCTTTGATCGGCGATTTTTGCTCAAATTGACAAACATCTTCCGTGATGCCTCAAGTTTAGGCGTCAGTAGTAGGACACTATCAGTCTTGTCTTCCATGTCAATTTCTTGCGGAACTTCTTCACTTTCTTTCTCGATCGGTGTCGTTAGCGATTTCAGAATGTCATAGTTAATTTTTGTAGAAATTTTTTTCTCATGAAGCATTTTTTCAATGGCCGCACCGGCAGAACTCGATGGACCGATTGGTTTCTTCTTGCCACGTCTCTTCTTCTTCTCCGGCTTCCCATCTTCACGTTCCTTTGCATTTCTTTCTTCTCTCTCCTTAACCTGCTGCAAATATTCAGCATTCATTTGTTTCCAAAGTCTATCCTTGTGGAGTGCTTCTGTTTCCGAAAGAATGTAGCCATTTATTTCGTCGTCATCGAGACCCTCGAGATCTAAATCTTTAATCTCCTCGGCAGCGTTTTCGTTTGCCGTAATTTGATTTTGTTCTTTTTCCGAAACAGTGCACAGTGCAACTAAATCAGGCTTGAGCCCTAGAGCTTCAACTTGAACCTGAGATTCATCGATTTGATCCTCATCATTTAAGCACTCGGTAATCACGTTAAAAGTTGATTCCTTTATAAATTTTTCTGTTTCAGTGCTCTCATCATAAATATCGACCGATCCACCGGGTACGGTAATTTTACGTTTTCGAGTATTGGTTTGGAAGTCACGTTCAAGTGCGGCATCAATCTCAATTTGCAATGCCGTCAACTCACTTTCATCGGTAATTTTTGACAATCTCTCTTTGTCTTTCTTACGTGCGGCTTTAAATGCTGGCGGATCTTGCTCAGCCTCCAAATCAATGGTCATAAACTCATCAAGGGTCAATGAACTGCTCGGTGTCTCACCGAATTCCAGAAGTCTCTTTCTCAAAGTTGACTCGTGAATTTTAACCACTCTAACGATGTCGTCGGGCTTTCGACAATAGTCATGCATTCTTGCAGCTATTAAAAGAGCTGAAAATTTACTATTATTTAAATATCTTTTAAATTTAACTATGCAAAAATTATTATTACCAGCACCGCACAATCCCGATGGTCGTCTTCCAGAATGAATTGAATCTTTTTTCATTCTCTGAACTAGTCTCTGTGCTGTCATCGATACTTCATGTGTTTTTTCACCAAATTCTAGCCGATTTGCAAACCTCATGATGTAAATGCATGGATCTATTTTAAAAGAAAGAAAGAAAGAGTTTATTAAACCGCGCAATTACAATAAGTGATTAGTCATTAAAATTTCTCTTCCTGTTCCCTACACAGAGTACCCTTTATACATCCTCAACAATAGGCATCGCGAAAGTCTTCTTACACAATCGTGATGCTGCTGCTGCTCATCAATAATTGCTTAAGCCGGTACCAGTTTTTGCACTGACATCTTACGACTTTTCCTCTCGCTACATACATGGACACAAATATATGTGCGAGTACAATGTAGCACTCTTTTTATTGCTATTGAGTAATGTTATAATAACTTTCGGATTTATTTTCAACTCTTAACTCGAGCTAAGCAGACGCGTGCTGACTCTTTTGCACTTTTTCCAGTTTTTTTTTCTTCTATTTTTGCTATACTCTCAGACATTTCGGTCAATGTGAACGGTGTGACTCGTATCGTAATAGTGCAGTTATTGACATAGAAAAAATAGTTATTTATAAAAAGGAATTTACTGCAAAAAAAACAAATGAGTTTTATAACAAAGAAAGGAAGCAAAAATTGTAAAAATTAACGAAAAAAAAGAGAAGTTGAAAGTGAGAGTGAAAGTGAATTTTTTTCTCTTGTGGCTGTTTAAAATTTTTAAGTAATAAACGAAAAAAAGTGAAAATGGTTAATGTACTTGTCGATCCATTGATGGGCGACCATGTGGGTTACCACATTTTACATTGGATAATTTCGCAGTCGGGTTGGTGGTACTCGAAATTTAACGAGAACATTCAGCAAAATATCAGAACAATCGAAAGTGGTGTCGCGGTTATCGATGAAATTTTAACACCCGACGAAGATGACTTTTATATATTTGAAAATAATGAGCGTGGCACCAACGAGCGACGTTATCGATATTATTTCATCAGCAATGAAAATCTCGGTGTTGTCGGCAGTATTGGGGGGCAGCGGCGTGTCAATGACAATGAAAACCATTTAAACCAGTTGCAACGTCATAATGAGCACTTGCTGTCGATAGGTACTACTTATAATTTACTATTATGCTATACCGCTTTTTACAGCTGCGTGCACACACTTGCGACAAAATAATTATTCTTGCAACTTGACCATAAATTTAAATTATTTAAAAAATTAAATTTTTTAAAAGAGAAATTTAACTTTTTTTGTGTGACTCACGCGGAATGTAACGGTTATTATTAAATAAATAGAAAACATTTTATTTACAAGAGATGATGATGACAAGTGCAAAAAAAAACTATATGTATGCGACAATCATCACAACAGTCAGTTGTCTAGCATGTGTTTATTGTTTATTTTTCTCGCTCTCTTTCTCAAGTTTGCAACAAAAAAGAAGAGTTGTTCCGGCTCTCTCTTTCTCGCAAATTCAACATTATCTCTTGCTCTCACCGACTGTATGCTGGCCAATGTTTCACAACGAAGCGAATTCGAATTCGCTCGATATTGATTTTTTTTCTTCAAACTAGTCTCTCAAGATCGCAATAATGGAAAAAGTTTCGATTGTCACCTTTGAGTGATGGTCATGTCCAATTTTTATTCGAAATTATCGCAAATGAAACGCAATTCTGAGCCAGCAAGCATGTCATACTCACAGACTCATTGGATTAGTGGTAAAAATTATTCCGAGAACTTTTCAATTTGCAACATATTAAAAGTCCTTGAACTTTTTTTTTCTCTCGCACAACAATCATCAACCCAATAATTAATTCGAGATAAATTTTACAGTCAATAACGAGGTTCTGATGTCACCGCCTCACAACAACGTTCAACAACCACAATCTAATCAGAGAAACAGTGACAATTTACTAATTACTCAACCGTCAAGCATTCCAAGCTCTCCTTTGCCATCGCCAAGTGCACAGAGTTCAACATCTTTCTGTCTTCAGTCACCATCAGCATTATCAATTAATCAAGAGGCATCAGGGGAAGATCATCCAACGAGTGACCCAAATTGGCAGGCGACAAAGCCATCAGTGCGTGAGAGAAATGCAGCAATGTTCAATAATGATCTTATGGCCGATGTGAATTTCATTGTGGGTTGTGAAGGTGAATTTAAAAAAGTTAAATTGAACTCTCCTTTAACATTTAAATTTTTTTTAGATAATCTCCAGTCAATTCCGGCACATAAATATGTCCTCGCAACAGGCTCATCCGTCTTTTATGCAATGTTTTTCGGTGGTCTTGCCGAAAACAATATCGACATTCGAGTACCTGACGTCGATCCTACGGCATTTCTCACAATGTTGAGGTGAGTAATCTATTTACTTAGTTGTCTTATCAGTAAAACTAATAAATTTTTATTATTCTTAGGTACTTATATTGTGATGAGATACAACTTGAAGCTGATAACGTACTTGCAACGCTATATGTGGCGAAAAAATACATTATTCCTCATCTCTGTCGTGCATGTGTTAATTTTTTAGAGACAAGCTTGACGGCAAAGAACGCCTGCCTCCTGTTGAGCCAATCGAGATTATTTGAAGAGCCAGATTTGATGCAACGTTGCTGGGAGGTGTTGGACGCTCAGGCCGAGATGGCAATAAAGTCGGAGGGATTTGTTGATATTGACATTAAGACTTTCGAGACAATTCTCGCACGTGAAACTCTCAATTGCAAGGAAATTAATTTATTTGAGGCGGCGCTAAATTGGGCACATTCTGCATGCTTAAAGACTGAAATCGAGCCGTCACCACAAAATAAGAGGCAAATTCTTGGACAGGCACTTTTTCTTATCCGCATACCGACAATGACGTTGGAACAATTTGCGAATAGCGTCGCACAATTTGGCATTTTGACACAACAGGAGACAATCGATATTTTCTTGCATTTTACTGCCAAAAATAAGCCGCAATTGAGCTTTCCAATTAAGCCGAGGAACGGTTTGAAAGCTCAAATTTGCCATCGATTTTTATCATGCGCTTACAGGAGCAATCAGTGGCGATATCGAGGACGATGCGACTCTATTCAATTTTCGGTCGATAAACGTATTTTCATCGTGGGATTTGGTCTCTATGGATCTTCAACTGGAGCAGCAGATTACAATGTTAAAATGGAATTGAAAAGACTTGGACGCGTATTAGCTGAGACCACAACGAAATTCTTCTCCGATGGATCTTCCAACACTTTTCACGTGTTCTTTGAAAATCCAATTCAAATTGAACCAGAATGTTTCTACACGGCAAGTGTTATCCTAGACGGCAGTGAATTGAGTTTCTTTGGTCAAGAGGGCATGACGGAAGTGTGTACTGGTGCAGTAACTTTTAACTTTCAATGTTCATCGGAATCAACGAATGGAACAGGCGTACAAGGCGGTCAAATTCCTGAATTAATTTTTTATGGACCTTCGGTTGGACTTTCGAATGTGAACACATTAAAGAAAACTTCAATTTCGAGCAACTCACATGCGAGCAACAACGAAATGGCATCTTCTCCATCCATGGATAATTTTAGTGATAGATGTACAAAAAGTCAATAGCCGTCGTCATTATCAATCAGTAATAAATACATCAATTATCGTGATTACTTTTAATAAAAATATTCTTTCAATTGAATCTCAAAGGCTTGCTTACACGAGCTTTTCATGAAAATTAAATTACTCAAAAAATTACAAGTAGAACTTCATATGGTCATGTAGCTGTAGTTTTTTTTGTGGAAAGTTAAAAGTTATCAAATAAAAATTACTCATAAAAGTTTAAGCTTTAAAATTATTGAGGACTTTTTTAAATTTTTTAAAATTTCCCATTTACTACTGTAAAAAGATTTCATTACTCACCGATTGAGGGAACATTGATGCAAAGAGCTTGCGATAGCTTTAGATATGTTCGTCCAAGTTCGTAACAGCATATTTGTAGGGCATCACTTATATCAATGAGGAGATCTAAAAAATATTTCAAATTGATATCTAGTTGAATTCTTCAAAATAATTAAACTTACGAGAGGTTCCTTCAGTTCTGCATGTGATATACACACATGCAGCATAAATTAATGCATTCTTTCGACCTCTTGTTAGGTTTCGAGTTAGTGCCATTTTGAAGAAATTGTGTGCGGTATCGAGACAATGACTGTTGAGCTGTAGCATATTACAGAGCTGAGAGATTCCAGTTCTGGCTTTCTTCAGCGTGATTTCTCTTGACTCGGTTCCATTACCATAGTGAAATTTCCCATAGCCGGAAGCACCTCCTTTTGAGTCTAAATGGAAATGTTGTTACTGGAAGTTCTTTTGATTTAAGCGATGATTACCTGTAGAGACGAATTGACCCATCGCTGCCTTAGCTCCATGCCCAACTTCCTCGAATTGCACTGGCAAAACAATTTTGTTAAAATTTACAGAAAATTTTCTAAATTTTCTTTACCTTCGGAAATGATCATGTTATCCGAAAGGACAGAGCCACAATTCGTGCAAATAACATCCCCCCGACTTAAATCCGTCTCGATTTCTGTGCTATTGCAATTGGTACACTTCTTCATCTTGATTTTTCTAATTTAATAATTTTAAAAGCGAAATTTTTTGTTTACTCTATTACTCAAGAATCGGCCAAGTGCACAATGACGTACGTCGCTTTACGTAAAATAAAAGTGCGGGAAATTAAAATTTATTAAATTAAACTATAACACGATCAATTTAACAGCAACGACTCAAATTTAAGAGCTCATGTGACTGAAAGAGGTGACCAAGCTTGGATCACCATCTAACATTGACTTTAAAGTGAAAATAATGAAGAAATAAAAACTATTTCAAATTTATTCATGATTTTGCCTTAATTTAATTAACTTTTAATTTTTCTAATATTTTTCTAGACGATCGTCTATCACTGCGGATCGTCTAGAAAAATATTAGAAAAATTAAAAGTTAGTTAAATTAATTAAAAATTGGAAAAAAGATTTTCACCTGTAAAAAAAACGCGCCAAATTTTATTTTTTCTCATTCAAGTTTCGACATCCAAGCATTCAAGACGTGACTCTCAGATGTCTCCAAAAAAAAGAAAAAGTGTCCAGTGTGTGGAAAGTACTTTACCAATATTTCAAGACACAAAACAACTCATTGGCCAGTAGCGAAATGTTATCAGTGTGAAATATGCGAGAAGTTTTTCAGAAGTCGAATTTATTTAAGAGTACATGCCGAAGGCCACGTGAAAGTACCATGTGATATTTGTGGGAAATTAATAGGAAAAACAACATTACCTCGTCATAAAACGGTAATCCATGGTGTTCACCCACTCAAGACTACTCTACAATACCTTTGTGATTTATGTGGGTATACAGCTGGCTCGAAAATGGCTTTACGGGCTCACATGACATCCCTTCATACCGCTTCAATAGGAAACAAACACAAACTAACTAAGTATGAACAGTAAGTTAAAGTTTATAAATAGATAATTTATTTAGCATTCATAGTTCAGCCAAATGTCAAAGACGCGTGTTCTGCTATGTTTGTAAGAAACCTTTTCTTACTACGGTTGCAAGAGACCTTCATCACACACTTACTCACTTGACCGTTCCAGCAGTAGCTCTTGCGGAGATAATCTTGCTTTCGCCATTCACAATGTGGGCACTTTAGGCGACATTACAAAGTGGGTAAAAGACATCCACACGATGAGTTGGCAGCCTTATCGTGAGTCAATTTTTTAAATAATTTAAGTTTTTTAAAAAATCCAATTTATAGTTGAAGTTGATTTGGTCAACTCATCATCTACTCCTCAAGCTTCATCATCATCGACCTCAAAAGAAGCAGTAGCTCCACCAGCATCCAAAGAAGAAGAGCCAACAAAAGGACAATTTACATGTCGACATTGTGGTCAGAAATTCCCGAAGATAAGACACCTCAAGTTTCACTCGACTGTGTACAAAAATGCTTCATGTATCGATAAGGATTGATACAAATTACAATTATCCTAGATTTTAAAAGAAAATCACGAGTACGACATCGTGTTACCGTTATTTTTCAAATTTATATATAACTTGTTTACGTATTAAGTTTCTCGAATGTAAACAAGACGGAAGAGACAAATTTAGTGAAAAATAATAAATAATAAAATGTCTGGAGGTTGTTTTGTACCTGGTTGTGGCAATACACCGTGCAAGAATCCCAACCTAAACTTCTTTTCAGTCACCAACAAGAGCGATTTAAGAGAGAAGTGGGTTGAGGCGATCGAAAGAGGAACTGGATGTGTTTTGGAGAAAAATTTACTAAATTCTCCCGTAAATATAAATTTATTTTATTTTTAAATCATATTTTTATATTTAATGGACTTTTAAAGGATACACGGATATGTAGCGCTCACTTTACATTCGACGCACATAACATCCAAGATGGATCTCGTGCAGTTCCCTCAATTTTCAAAGCAGTCAGCTTCTACATGGATAATGAAACTTTAGAAAAGTGCAGGATATGCCTCAAGGCTCAAGGATTAGAGGAATTGACACTACAGGACACGCTCCCAAAGTCCAAAATCTCTATCGCCGATGCTGTTAAAAAAGCTTTTAACATTGATGTTAGCTTATCTCCATCATCATGAAAAAAAATTGCTAACTTTCTCTCATTTTAGCTCACTCTCTATCCTCACTTTCCGCAAATGATTTGCGCACGATGCTATAATTTAGTTGTCGCTAGCTACGTTCTCAAGCTGGAAATCCTCAAAACTGATTCCGCACTCAGGAGAATGGCTCAAGACATTAATAATGAGATGTTTGAAAAGCTATTGAATAATCCAGCGTTGACTATCACCAAAAAGTCCTCAAAATTTGTTATCAAAGACGTTCAGCACACCGTTTCTGTGATACCCAAAGCTAAAGAGAAGCTTATTACATATGACGGCGACGACGATGTGGATATGACAGAGGAATCCGAAGAAATGTCGGTTGTTAATGTCGAAGATGATTCTCAAAAATCGATTGATGAAAGACAGCAGCAAGAAACTTTCGAAAATTGGCTCGACGAAACTAAAAAAGATTCCATGAAAAATGAGGGTAAGAGACGAGCAGAGAAGCTTCCCCATCAGAAGTGCAAAAAGTGTAAATTCGAAGCTAAACGGCTGCTCGAGTTACTCAGACACATTGACGAGTCAAGCGAGGGATGCTCGGAACTTTATAACCCTACTAAAGAGTGCTATATTTGTCACAGGAAGTTCATGCTGCATTCGATGAAAATTAAGCACATTGAAAGGGATCACGAGGACTTGGAGAGCACCGATTGTAATTATTGTGAAAGCCGAAACATTGGAAATGTTGTTCTGTATGAGAAGCATTTGAGAGATCACTTTGAACCACCTGAGTTTGCATGCGTAAGAGGAATATATTCCATTTTTAAAAATATCAAATTAAACTAATTTAATTTTAGACTAAATGCAGCAAAAAGTTTTATCAAGAGGAGAATTTTCGCAATCACGTTTGTCCAAACGATGAGACTCCGTTCTTTTGTGACCGATGCGAGTATCAAGGAAACAGCGCTGAAGCAATTTCCATGCACATGAACGTTCACAGCGATTTCTGACATTCCACTAGACCTCATAAAAGAATTTGAACAAAATATTAAATTAACGTTTAAAGTAATACTTTTAATATTGGGCGTAAAATTAGCTTAATTTATTTAAATTTTCGTTAAATTTTTGTTGATTTAGTAGAATTTAAATAAATCATTAAAACTCTACAATTCAAGTAGTTTGCATATGACTTTCATCATCCAGCAACTCTTTAATTACACAATTTGGATCGAGCTCGGTGAATCGCACTCGTGGGCAGTTTATTGGATTTTTACTTTGACCCTCACAATATACATTATGCCTGATGATATCTCGCCTATGAAGAAAGCAATATTCGCACTTTGGACATTTGTATGCTCCCTTATTCGTAGTTTTATGAACTTGAAAAATATGTTGATTTAGAGCGTTGCTCTTGTGAAAAGATTTTGAGCATTTATCACAGACAAATGGTCTGATTCCGAAGTGATGCTTTAGATGGGTTGTCATCAGACATTTTGCTTTGGATTTATAACAACAGTGATCACAGTAAAGCCAAAAATTATCATCATGAGTACGCATGTGTAGGTCGTAAAGCTCCTTTTTAAAGAATCCTTTGCCACAGTTTGTACAGAGAAAGTCGGGCTGAGCGAAATGCTGTCTCACGTGAAGCTCATAAGCGGTTGAAGTCTTTAATCTCGCTCTAATGCAATGAGGACAGTCTTTTGACGCATATTCAACGTGATCCCTTCGAACGTGTTCTCGTTTCTTAACGTCTAGCATAAATTTCTTCCTGCAAATGTAGCACTCATAGATTGGCTCGTAGCAGTCTGAACAGCTAATTTTCGAGTCATCGACATGTTTTAAAAGTTCCAACACACTATCCGCAGTAAATTTGCACTTTTTGCACGTTCTATTTTCAATCTTCTTTGGATCTTTGACCTTTGTCTTGGATTTGACTTTTCTGCGAGTTCTAATCGGTTTTTGCTCTTCAACTTCCGTTAGTTGAACTTCCAACATATTGACAGCCTCTTCTTCATCGGAGAGTTCCTTTTTAATCTCAAATTTAGCCTTACGTCGTTTACTCTTGAACGGATCAATTTCTTCTTCAACTTTTATCATGGCTGGAGGAATGAAATCGCAAAGATCTTTTTGATTAGACTCGTGTGGTATTTCTCTTAGAATGGCATTAGATTCAACGATTCGATTTTTAAAATCGAAAGAAGTTTTGACTAGATTATTGCAATGTGAGCAGATTCGTTGTGGGCTGAAGATTGAATCAGCTAAATTGATAGCAAAAGTAGTTTGAATAGCATCCATGACACTGATTTGTGATGACTCATCCAGCAAGTCGTTAATTGTTTTCTGATCAGCTTTAACTTTCAGGCACAATCTGCATTTATTTCCGAAAAAAACCGATGGTATTGCATCCTTTTTTAGAATTTTGAAATCTCCTCGTTCTTTACTCTCTGTAAGTATGTCATTAGCTTGGAAGTGGAGGCTGCACACGCGATCGTTCTAAAAAAATTCTAAAAACATTAAATTGACTTTAAAAACAAATAAAAATTCTTACAATATCAATTGACATTTCATCTAAAAGCTCTCCAGTGCCTTTCTCGATTGCAGCTATCCACTGAGCTCTTCTCTCGATGTTCCTCACAAAGCTAAAGAATTTTATTAAAGGATCACGTCTTTGCGTAGCACCGCAACTCTTAATTATACATTTATTTGGCATTTTTTAAAATTTTAATGTTTTTGTTTTCGATGTGCATTATTTTTGAGCCACGACGACACTCTCCAGGGTTGTGTCGCAAAAAAACACAAAAAATCTTATAAGAAGTGAAGTAATTCTCGTTGAAGACTTAAAACTTATAAAATCGTGGAAATAAACTGAAATGCCTGAAGAAGCGATGGAAAATCTAACACTAGGTAATACTTTACATGAAAACCATCGAAAGTCGCTCAATTTCTATTTAATTTTACATTTAAATTGAAAATTTCAAAAATTGTGTAAATGTGGCTTGCAATTTATGATGAAATTTAAAAAATAATTACTAATGCATCCTTATCAACTCTCAAATAGGTGAATCATACACGTCTGAGAAACGCGGCAGTGATGAAACAGGCGATGGTACTGAAAAAAATCCCTTCAAGACCATCATGGGTGCTATGAAGCATGCCGGCAAAGAACCATTTCCTAAAATCTACGTCGACGCAAAGGATGAAAAGTCGGAGAGTCCTTTTGAGGTGGCCGCAAAATCTCAACTCAAAAAGATCCAAAAGCTCTGGCAGCAGGAAGTTAAGAAAGCTGAAAAGAGCTCTAAACGAGAAGAAGAGGACGCCCTTAAGCGAGAACAAAACATGGAGGAGGCAAAGAAGATTAAAATCGAAGAGGATCCGTCATGGCCGGCTGCAAAGAGAATTCGTATCAATGCGGGAGAAGAGAATCGTGGAATTCGCGTAAAAGTTGACGGCTGGATTCATCGATTGAGACGTCAGGGCAAGGGATTGATGTTTATCACTCTTCGTGACGGCTATGGATTTCTTCAGTGCGTTCTCTCGGATAAATTGTGTCAGACTTATGAAGCCCTTTTACTTTCAACGGAATCATCTGTAACTCTCTTCGGAACACTCAAGCCCGTTCCTGAGGGTCATACAGCACCGGGCGGTCATGAGCTTAATGTCGATTACTGGGAATTAGTTGGATTAGCTCCACCAGGCGGTGCTGATAACATCTTGAACGAGGAAGCTCATCCCGACGTTCAGCTTGACAATCGTCATATGATGATTCGTGGAGAAAACACTTCAAAGATCCTTAAAATGAGAAGTGTCGTGATGCAAGCGTTCCGATCACACTTTTACGATCGAGGATACACTGAAGTTACGCCGCCAACACTCGTTCAAACGCAAGTCGAAGGTGGCTCGACTCTCTTTAAATTTGATTATTTCGGCGAAGAAGCCTATCTTACTCAATCGTCACAACTCTATCTGGAAACGTGCATGCCATCGCTTGGCGACGTTTTCTGCATTGCTCAAAGTTACCGTGCTGAACAATCGCGTACCAGACGTCATTTGGCCGAATACAGTCACGTTGAGGCTGAAAGAGCTTTCATTTCATTCGATGACTTGCTCGAATCGCTTGAGGATTTAGTTTGCGATGTTGTTGAGCGCGTCCTCAAATCTCCATATGCTGATATTGTTCGTGAATTGAACCCTGACTTTAAGCCTCCTAAGAGGCCCTTCAAGCGTATGGATTATGGTGAGGCAATTGAATGGTTGAAAGCAAACAATGTGACCAAGGATGATGGCACTTTTTACGAATTTGGCGAGGACATTCCCGAAGCACCCGAGAGAAAAATGACCGATACAATTAACGAACCAATTATGCTGTGTCGCTTTCCAGCCGGCATCAAAGCCTTTTACATGGCACGCTGTCCCGAAAACAACGACTTAACCGAGAGTGTCGATGTACTTTTGCCAGGTGTCGGTGAAATTATTGGAGGTTCAATGCGTGAAAAGAACAATGAAAGACTTTTGAACGCGTACATTCATGAAGGAATCGATCCAGCTCCTTACTACTGGTACACTGATCAACGCGTTTACGGAACAACTCCTCACGGTGGTTATGGACTTGGCTTGGAGAGATATCTGTGCTGGCTATTGAATCGCTATCATATCCGTGAGGTTTGCTTATATCCACGTTTCTTGCAACGATGCAGACCATAAATTACTCAACAATGAATTACAGTGAATTAAAAATTGCATTTTAAATGTTTCCTTAAATAAACTTAACTTTCTGATATGATACAATAAAAAGCTTCAAGAAATTGCGCTTACAAATTTTAACTGTCTTTAAATATTCCTGAAAATTATAAAATTTTATTGAGACAATTTTTTTTTGCAAATTTTAATTTTTATTAAAGTTCAATTTCATTTCAATTAAAACATAAAACTTGAAATTATGCGGGGGAGAAATTAAAAACTTTTTCGCATGAGGGAAAAATTAAAATTGGGACTTTAAAATTGCATTTTTGCTGGCGAATAAAAATAAATTAAGTAAAATACCTGTTTTAAAAGTTTTTTTATAAGCTAGACATGATGGCAAATATGTTTTCTCACAATTAAATGTATGTTTTGGGGGGTATGAGGTTAAAAATTGTCAATCTTATATACTATCGCACCTTGAATCGAATATGGGCGCTGTTGCAATTCCTCGCTAGTCATCTTGAATCTCATTTCATATCGTCACACATTGCTGGCTACTGCAAAAGATTCACTTAATTGATTTAAAATTGAAAGAATTTAAAGTTTGCTAAAAGTTTTTGGTGATGATGAAAATATTTTTTTTGGATGTTTTTTTTTTCAAGAAAATGATTAAAAAAATAAAAGAAATTCTCATTTTTTTTGGTATCAAATTTAAGCATAAATATGTACCTCGAGAGTGAAAGTGAGAAATTTGAGTCAATCGGAATCGTCGTTGCGTGTGCCGGTAATTTCCTTGGGTTATAAAATTTATAATATTTTTACTTAAAGCTTCAAATTCTGATACCTTCGTTTAGGTCTCTCTGTCGCATATCCTTTTAATCACTTCACTGTTTCTCCTAATATTTCTCTTAAAGCTTTTATAAATTTTTTGTTGGTTTTTTTTTGATAAAAATAGAATTGTTCACTAACCTGAGAGAGCTTTCGCAATCCGATAATTTTACATTTATGACTCAGTGAATTTAATTATTCTTTTACGATAATTGAGAAAATCGAAAAGCGCATTCTTGCACAAAAAGAAAATTTTTCGTGGTTTTTTTAAACGTGGGAATTTTACAAAATACTACTCAATAATAAGAATCAACTAAAAAGAATGTTTCACGACAAAAGAAAGAAACAGAATTTTAATAATTAAATTCCACTTACCTGAGTGCTTTTTTAAGTAATTTTTTTTAAAGGTTTTTAAATTTTTTTTATGGAACTAGAGAGAGTTTTTTTTGATAGAGTGTACCTCGGTTATTATTGCTTTCACTACTGCACAGTTGACTATTGTTGAGTATGTATGTACTATTGGGCTGGGCTGGGCTGGTGGCGAAAATCATTTGCTTACGAGCGGCTGCGACGATCTCCTATATAAGTTTAACCTTAATATTGTCGTTATATTTTTAAAAAATTTAAAAACTTACGTCGATGACGGTCTCTTGATCGAGATCTAGAGCGTCGTCTCTCCTTATGGCGATGCTCTCTGCTACCCTTTCGATCATCACGCCGACTACGATTTCGTCTTTCGTCCTTATCTCTATCCAGTCGCTCTCTGCTCTTCTTAAAGTCATCTCTTGCATATCGATCTTCTCGTTTTCTCGACCCCGAACGCCTCTCCTCGACCTCCTTTTCGAGATTTTTCTTGTGTTCGTCGAGTGCATTTCTTAGTCGAGAATATCCAATATGCTGCTTACCCATCAAATGATCATCGATGCGAGATTGTGCATCGCCAATCACCAGAAATGCCGCACAGATATTGCAAACTTCCATTTCTTTCTGTTCGGAAAAGTTAAATCCACAACTTTCGTATTGTTTGATGAGAGCCTCTTTGTCCTCTTTCAATTTCTCACATAATCCCATTAAGTTTTGTGCCTGATCTACATCACCTCGTGTTCCAGCCTCTTCAGCTTCACGCAATAATTTCGAAACTTTGTCATTGATGCTAACAACAGCTTCCGCTTGCTTCGATAGCGGTCGCTGATCGAGTTTTGAGTTCATTAAATCGAGTCTCTGTCGTCCTTTCTGTATCTTTCTGTCAACCTCCATGATCATGGACGAAATAAATCGAATAAATTCATTTTCTATGTCAATTTTGCGTGGACATCGAGTTGCAGCTAAATACTGCTTCCGCATCTCTTCATCGTGTAACTTTGCACATGGACCCAAGTCAGATTTCGTATTGACAAATAGATCGTGAGGACAAAATGAATGCTGTAAGAAAAAATTTCACTCTTTTGTGGGGAAAATCAATATTTTTTATTTACCATGAAAAACTTGCAATTTTCGCCATCGCGCCAACTTCTTTCTCTTACTTTTGCATCTTGAGGAAGATCACGTCCACGTCCCATCAACTCATCGAGCTGTTCGCGGATGAAATCCACCATAGTGAGAGAAATTTGATTTAATTTTAAATTTGAACGAAATTTTATTTTTTACTGTCTTCCCACTAAATTATTGTGTGAGTGTTCAGCATCGACTTTTGTTGATTTCGAAAATTCAAGGTGCAAAATTTTAAAAAAATACGTTGAAAATTTAAAAAATATGTTTTTTAACTTTATTAAAAGAGTTTTGTGAAAATAAATAAATAACACCTTTATTTAATTAGTAATTAAAATTAGGCAAGAATCAAGAACGTCAAACTTCGACTGACAATAAATTAAAAAGGCGCAAAAAATTGAACTCGTTTGAATTTATTTCTATCAGTTTTTTTCTTTAACAATTCTAAATTAAAATGTCAATTTTTATTTCTTAACTTATTTAAAAAATTAATCGCTTCATAAAAAAATTAATTCACGCACAAAAAAGTAAAATTAAAACTTTAAAAATCTCACGTGGCAAACAGCCGTTAATTAAAAATTCAAACGAGCTGTAGTTGCACACCCTCGAACTTCGAACGCTTCGAAAATTTCTTCAGCTTCCATTGAGCTCGAAAAATTTCATAAAAAAAACAGTTTGCTATCGAAATTTAACGAGAAAAAAGTTTAATTTAATAAAATTGACGAGATAATTAAGAGAGTGTTGAAATAAATTAACAGCAAGCAGGTAAAATACTTACAATGAGCGACAATTAGAGAATATAATTTGAGCGCGCCACGAAAAGAGACGCTCATTTTTGTTTTCGATATTATTTAATTAAAGTAACGCTAGTAAAGTAATTAACTCGATCAAACAACTATTTGCAGCATGATGAAGAAAATTGAACCGTCGGAAATTGGAAAGAATCCCGATTTAATAGCCAGTAAGTGTTTGTTTACACTTTTTTTTCGCTTTTGTATACAAACTAATTTAACTTACAGAAGCGCAACGCGAAATGGCAACATCAGACATTCTCGTTTGCGGGAAGTGTCATAGCGTATTCCATTTCATCGATCTCTTTAAGGAGCACAAGGGTAACAATTGCAAGAAAATTTCTGCCTTTAAAGACTGCGTGAGTACTTTACAATAATAATGAGGAGTTTTTGTAACGTACTAATGAATGAATAAATTTTTATAGAGAGAAACTCGTCCGAAAATTTGGGCTTATCTTCTTTGGAAGCAGACACAGTTTGCTCAAAATCAGGAGAATGCCGAAGAGAATCCATGGAGACTCTATCAATTGTGGATGAGCTTAGATGAGAGCGTGAGACAGTCGTGGCTCGTTGCAGGTGGGACTATCCAGTCGTTTGAAAAGTTCGGCAGTGGGGTCTTGCAAGAGACACCAGTCAAAATAACAAAGACATTGACGCCAGAGAAGCCTCAAATTATTGCACGGCCATCGCCCGTTGCTCAAGTTGTTAAGCGTGTCACACCGGCAGTCCAGTCTCAAGTACGCACAACTCCAAATATCATCGTTACCGAGCAGAAGGTTATTCGTCGTGCCGACGATGGAACATTGCAAGAGAAAATTGTCATTTCACCAAAGAAGTGAGTTAATATAGCATTTAATGGTAAATTTTGATTATTAATAAAATGTAGTCTTATTAGGATTCGCATGATTAACCGCACTGATCCCGTTTCTGGGACGGTTGAGCGTGCAGCTATCGATAAGATTATGGCCAAGCGTATGAATCCACGCAAAAAGGAAAACGAATACCTTGTTAAGTGGGAGTCTAAGCCACAAACATGGGAGCCGGCATCACATCTCGTTACTTGCAAGGATCTCATTGAAAATTTCGAAATCTTACTCGCTAAACAAAAGGAAATGCGTGCTAAAACTCAACAAAACCAACAACAGGGTCAACCGTCGGCGACATCAACTCCAACGGCTGCTTCTCAAAATACAACCGTATCGACACCCGTCGCTGTTTCAACTCCAAATCGTCCCGAGAGATCGTCAAAGCAAAAGGCTATTAGTCAAGTTAAACAATGGACTGGCGGAAATAAAAGTGATTCAGCTGAAATGGGAAAGAGAAAAATTGAAGAGGACGATGACTACGAGGAGATGGATGGAGACGATGTCGATGACGAAGATTATCAATTGGAATCGAGTTGGGAGAAGAAAAAGATGGCACAACAACTCGGACAAGTTGGCATTAAGAAATTCAAAACTGATTCACCCAGTCAAAATGGAAATGTTCGTGTGGTGAGCGGTAAGCAGGACATGCAAATTGGAGCGACGGTCGTTCGTAAAGTTATCGGGACAAAATCGCCCGATGTTGTCATTGCGGGACAAAAGCAAATGAGTGGAGTCTTCAAAAAGGCTACTCCTGGTGTTACTACAATAGTTAAGAAGCCGGGCGAAGGACAAGTTCGCATTGTAGAGAAAAAAGACCAAATTCAAAGCGGCATAGTTCGTGTGGGTGCATCACAGGCTGCTAATATAACACCCACAACAACAACAACTGTTGTTCGACAAACTATTCAATCTCGCGTGGTTCCAAAACCATCGCCAGTCGTTCAACGTCAACCAAACGCTACAGGAACAGTTGTCCGTTCAGCACAAACCGTTCAAAGTCAACAAAAGGCTTTGGCTCAAAAAATAATGCAACGTTCGCCAATGAACAAGGGCTCACCAGTCGTTCAACGTCAATCACCGGCTACAACACAATCGAGTGTCGTTGTTCGTCGTTCAGGTGGTACCGTTCAACAGATAGTTCGAAAGCCAGGCATGCCCCAAGTGAAACAAGCACGTAAGCCACTTCATCACGAAGAAGATGATGACGGGATTCAAGATCCGTTCCCAAAAGATCTTCCACCGCTTGAACCCGAGTCGGAATCACCGCCTCCTCCATTGACGCTGTGTCCAATTACGGGAAAAGTTTTAGGACAAGCCGAAGGCGAACCAGAATCGGCTGAAGGTGAACAAGAGGCTGATCCTGACCAGCATCAAATCACTCAATTGCTTTCGAACGAAGACGGAACTCCAATTTATATCACAGGCGATGATGGCACGATGTATCAGGTAGCTGGCAAAAATGCAAAGGGCGAAACAATTTTGGTATCAACAAGCGCTGAAGGCGAACAGACTTGCGTTCTTCTACCGGCCGATCAAGATCTCCTCGCAGGGCTACCTGGCATTCAAACAAGCGATGTCACCGAGTCCGTTGAAGGCACTCCATTGACGGTCGATGCTGCCGTGGCCGAGGCTGTCAGTGCCGCTGAACAATCACAAGAGGAAATTTTCTCGAATGAAGGCGATGATGCGTCACAAGAATCACAGTCTGAAGATGCTACACAGCCATTGTCGGTGGCTGTTGGCGGTGGCGATAGCGGTGATTCTCAAGACGGTCAAATTACTGCGGAAATTGTGCAAGCTGATGAACCATCACCAGGTAATTAAAAAAATTATAATGAACTCATTAAATTTACTAAAATAATTTTATTTAATTCAGGTGGTACTCGTAAAGTTGTCCTCATGTTACCCGACGGAAACTTAATGGTAACGGAATTGTCGTCAGAGCAATTTCAATCTCTAAATATTCAACAGTAAAACTTCTAATACACAAAAATTAGATTCAAAAAGTTTTTTAGTTTAAGGTATTTTTCATTTCTTTGCTTTTTCTTTTTTTTAATCAATAAATTTGAAAGGATTTTTGACTTATCAATTTTATGGTGTGTGTAACAACACATTTTGATGCGTCTGAGTTATAAGTATAAAAAGTACACCTTGAGAAAAATTAACCTTTAAGACATTTATAAATAATTTTTATTATATGTATTGAATTGAGAGAATTATGCGGCATAAAAAAATAAATGAATTAAATTTAGTGTTAAAGAAAATAAAAATAATTTTAATAACGAAAATTTTCAATCGATTTCCAATCTTCTAAATGATCCTTGAACGCCTTGGAATTCTTTCTTTCCACTGTCCGCTGGCTTTTCGTAAGCGTCAATAGATTTTTTCAGTGAGCGAACTGATCCCGCACGGATTTCTTCCGGATATAAATCAAGTAAAACGTTCATTTTGTCGTTATTAAGTAAAACATCTCTTTTTGTCTCGAGCTCTTTATGAAAGGCTTCAATCATTAGTTTCATCGGCATCGAACCGCCATACTCTTCAGGTAATAAACTTTTGTTAACTGTAACATCTTCGATATTCTTATGCAAGTGAACTCGCTGCTTCATTTTTGTCGTCATTTGAGTTAGAGCAAAATCGACTGCAAATTTAATCGACGGGTGAACTTTCAAGCCATGAATTTCTTTATGTCTCATTGGCAAAATTTTTTCCAAATTCTTTCCCACCCTGTACGCTTCATGCGGTGTAAAAATAGTCAAATAATTAAATCCGATGCTCGATGAGTCGATGATATGAACGAACCCGTGAACTTGATTCTCTTCATCCTCCATAAGCGATTCATAAACAATGCCATGAACTTTTATCATATCATAATTCCAATGCTTTTGAGGGTTGAAAACACCCGGACGCACCATAATTACTCTCCGGCCATGAGCATCGCGATTTGGAAGAGCGAAAATGTAACTAGAAAATTAATTTTTAAAATGATTATAAAAAAATTAAATGAACATTTTACAAACCCAGCCTCCAACAACTCTTTCATCACTGGCAATCTCATATCAAAGTTTTGAAACACTTTTTTCTCCTCATATTCATAATGCCGCAAAACCAAATATCTTTCAATCATTTCTTTCGTCATTGGTATGCTAAACTTTCGGCATCTTAAGAATCTCAGCAAGAAATTCGCGTCTAGACGAACTGCCGAAATTCTTGGATTTTTCTCAGCCCATTCGCGAAGTGACTTTAATGCATGCTTTCGAATTTCTTCTGTCTCACGAAGTTCTTTTTTGGCGATTTTTTGTGTATCGTGTGATAGTTTACAAACGTAGTCATCGACTTTCGTAATGCTTTTCGTTTGCATCTGAAATAATCACGAATGAAATTTAATTTTCGCGCGAGACTACACAACACGTGTTACAAAGCAACAAAAAATAATTTTACTATTATTACGCGTGTTAATTTATTTTCAAATATTTAGTGATAAAAAAGCTACGAAGTCAATTGATTATAAAAATTAATAGTAAAAATCTATTGAACTTGACGATTGCCGCATTTGACGTCACTTAAATCGTTAATTTCATGTTCACCTTGCAAATTTCTGTCGCTTTAACTTTTTATTGCTTCTTTTTTTTCTCCTGAATTTTAATGCAGCAGGAAATTCAGTTAAATTTTGATAAAATCTAGTGAGATTATAAATTTTATTTAATTTTAAATTCTAAAACTTGAAGATGGTATAATCTCATAAACTAGTCCAAAAATTCTCAATATAACAAAAAACACCATCAGTAATCAATCATTCAGATCACGTTTACGAAAATTTTCTTCGTTAGATATTTTTACACTATTAACATCCATTTAACTCATTCAATAGCCCATTTTAATGTATATACCTTTACAAAGTAAATTTATTCCGTTTTCTTATTCAAATTTATCTTATTTAAATATGCGACTTTTTGGAAGCATGCGATGCTTTTCGCGGTTGAACTGACACTGTCAAGTTTGAGTTGAAAAATATTCATTACTACCCAAATACACTTAGCAGTTAGCTTAAAAAAGTTTTAAATATAAAGTGTAAGTTGGAGATGCACAACGTTAAAATGCATTCAACTTGTGTGCCGAATGCAATAATTCACGATGACATTGAAAATGAAATGTGCAAGCGGAGAGAGAGAAAAAAAAAGATTTAAAGTTGGATAATAAATTTATTTATTTTCTTAAATCGTTTCAGGAAAAATTTTAAATTATTTTTAATAAAAATCACAATTTAAATTATTTTTTTTTTGTAAAAATTCAATCGAACTCCAATTTACGAAAAGATCCCTGCAAGCCTGACATCTCGTACATTTCCTTCTTCTCATTAAATGCGTCAACTGGAGAGTCCAATGGCATGCTCAACGCTGAAATAGAACCACGTCTTACAGCTCCATTATACAACTCAAATCTAACATTCATGTCGTCATGACTTAGCAGCAAATCACGTTTCGCTTTCAATTCCTCTTTAAAAATCTCAATCATTTCTTTAATCGGCATCGAACCTCCGTATTCGAGTGGAAGAATTTTCTTGTCGATCGCTTTAATCTCTTCCACTTTTGAGTAGACATGAACTCGATTTCTTAATTTTTCGCTCATTCGATTCATCGTGAAATCAATCGCATATTTTATCGACGAGTGCACCAGAGTTCCATGAATTTGCTTGTGACGTAAGGGCAATAATTTCTAGAGAAAAATGTTAAATTGTTTTAAATGTCATGCGAATAATTCATCATTTACCTCCGTATTTTTTGCAAGTCTGAATCCTTCTTGTGGCGTGTACAATGTCAAGTAATTGAATCCCAATCCACTTCCATCCACAACGTGAACGACACCCCTAATTTGATCTTCTTCATTTTCAAGAATTGTCTCAAAAACTGTGCCACCAATTCTTATGATATCGTCACGATGATCCTTGTAGACATCAAAAGCTTTTGGCCGATAGAAAAGCACACGACGTCCTTCTGAGTCTCTCTCGGGAAGTGGAAAAATTACGCCTGCTTCGAGGAGTTTCAGGAGTGATGGATCAGTGTAGTCGAAATTTTGATAAACTTGCTTTCCCTCGTGGACATACTTTCGCAACACCAAATAACGTTCGAGTGCTTCAGTCGCGAGAGGAATTGAGAATTTTTTAAATCTCAAAAATCTCAGGATGAATTTCGAGTCGAGTCGTAAACTTGCAAGGCGAGGATTTTTAATTGCCCAATCACGAATGGCATTGATGCCATGCTCTCGAGTATCATCCGTCTCTCTAAGCTCTAGCTCTGCCATTTTACGGAGATCATCAGATAAAGTCCACTCATAATCATCAATGGGGGTCACACTCTTCATTTGATACTAAGAAAGTTTTAAGGAAATTTTTAAAAATTTCTAAAAGTTAATTTCAAAGCCTTAAAATGAATTTTATTAAATTTATGAGTAAAGCAGTAAGATAAAGCCTCCAATGACACCATTTAAATCTTAAATTCTAAGTAATGCATTATAATGCAATATTTTAATCAATCTCAAGCTTTCGAAATGACCCTTGAAGCCCATCGATGAGAATTTCTTGGTTTTTGAGTCGTTTTTGGAGCTCAGTTGAGTTGAGCAGATATTTTAAGCTTTTAACTGAACCGTCGAGGACTTGCTTTGGATACATTTCTTCATTCACTTGAGTGCTGTTTAAGAGCATGTGAAAATTGCGATTAGCCAAAAGCTCTTTTTTCATTGACTCTGAAAGTGGAAAAAAATAATTAAACTAATTAAATTAACAAATTTTAAACTCACCAATCATTTCTCTCATTGGAATTTTACCTCCATATTCTTTTGGCAATTTCGACTTCTCCACATAATTAAACTCATCAAAGCTCGAATAAAAATGAGTCCGCAATTTTAATTTTTCGCTCATGTGCGAGATGATAAAATTGCTAATAATACTCAAAGATTTGTGCACGTTAACGATGTGAAATCCTTTATGTCTTAATGCCAGCGTTTTCTAGAACAACAAAATGTCTCGAATAAAAATATTAATTTAATGTCAAGTGACTCACTTCTGAATTTTTGCCGACTCTAAATTGATATTGTGGTGTGAAGATAGTAAAGTGAGAGGGACTAATTCCGCGTGCATCTGCTAAGTGAACTACGCCTCGAATTTGATTTTCTTCATCATCGAGAACGAGTTCAAACATTAAAGTCATTAATGTTAAAATATCATAGCCACAGGTCGGTGACATTGGGTCGGCAACACCAGTTCGATAGAAAATTATTTTACGGCCGAAATAATCTGGTTCAGGGAGGAAGAAAACGAAACTGAAATTTTATATTAAAAATTACCACTTTTTTATTCCTTAATTCACTCACCCCTTTTCAATAAGTTTTAAAATCGACGGCTTTTCAACGTCTAGACTATCAAGCCATCTTCTGCCATATGACCCTTGCTTTATGACCAACAATCGCTCCATTGCTTCCATCGCCATCGGTATGCTGAACTTTCGAAATCTTAAAAATCGAAGAAGAAACTTTGCATCCAATCTCGTCATTTTTATTCGAGAATTTTTAAGCACAAAGTCACGAAGAGCTTTTATGGCATTTTGTCGCACCTCTTCAGTTTCTCGCAATTCCTCTTTTGCTAGTTCTTCAAGCTCTTCCGATAGCGAAAATTTATATTCGTCCACATTTGTTAAACTCTTTTTTTGGTACTGAAAATTGTTTTTTTTTTATATCCAAACATAAATCAGGTTTTTATCGTAAAGTTTTTTCAGATGAAATTTTATTGAATCATTGACCTCTGAATGTGTGCTATAGTGTCGGTGTTGTGTGATTTAACACATTAACCTTCATGCTTTCGCTTTTTTAAGAGAATTTTTATCAATTAACAAAACTTAATTTTTGCTAATCTTAGAGTAAATAATTTTAACTAAATTGAATTTAGTAAATTCTTAATCCGATTTTAATTTTTTTTGATAAATTTTTCCATCACCTCAAAAAAATTTAAAAATCCATTTTTATTCAAATATTTTTAAATTAAAATTCACCACTTTCAATAAAAATTTAAATAACACAAAATGTGAACAACTCAAAAGGGCAGCAATCCCCAAAAGTGAAAAATTAATAAATTTTCCATATGATAAATTAGCATGGACATTGACTTTGACCTTGAATAATCATAAGGTGTAATATTAAAGTCAAGCTGTGACCAGAGTGAAAATGAATTCGAGTAACTAACAATGTAATAGACCAACAACTAACAAAGACAAAAGTTTGGAAATGTTGAATTAAATTAAAACATCTTTAAGTGTGCAGAACTAAAAATCTATAACGGAAGACGTCTCCGCGTCACGTTTTTAAGAGAAGATTTTGACAATGAAAAAAAACTTGCTTGACTGCTTTAACTCTCTTCTCGCGTGATTAATGTCATAAACTTGTTTCAGTATTGTCCACAAAAATTGCTTCATATTAAAAGGTTTAGTTTTCAATTGAAATTCATTAAAATGCATTAGATTTGGTTATGTAACAGAGATTAATATGAGAAAATAAATTAAAGAATTAAAAATTAGTGAAAATTTGTGTTGAAATATTAAATCATGTGTGAGTAAATTTCAAAAATATTAAACTGTAACTCACCTTTTCAAAATCCATTTTATATTTATTGAAAAATTCTTCAAATTATAAAATTAAATTTTTTAAATTCTCTTTTATCACTACAAAAATTTACTCTTCTTGGAATAATTAAATTTATCACAACCTTATTGAAAAAACTTGCACGTGGTCTAAATTATTCAAAAAAAAATTTCAAGCGTCAACCGAAAAACCAACAAGTCGCGACGAAAGCAAACGTTAAACTGAGTCTCAAAAATTAAGTTTATATTTTCGGACACACAAAAGTGACTGGTTAATATTTTCAGGTTCTTCATTTGTGATTATGGAAAACTCGTTTGACTTTTTTCTGCAAATCATTTGATCAGAGCGGAAATTTAATATTAAAATCTCACAATTATTTTGTGAATTTTCCTTAAAAGTTTTAAAAATGAGAAATTTTAAATTTTTTAACAGATTTCAAAGAAAATTAAAAACTTTAGAATATTTTTTCTAAAATCTTCATCAAAATTTTTATTCACTGCCCACTTTGTGAGAATTTGCAACTTTCAAGTCCTAAAATGACTCGACAAAAATGAAAAAGAATTTATGACGCAGCATTTTTAAATTTGACATTAATAATTTATAATATCCGGAACTTCAATTTCTTTTAAAATTTTATTAAACTTTTTAAATTTATTGTTTAGTCAATCGTGAGTATTTTTATGCTCAGTATAAATCAAAAAAAAAAGAAATTTAGAACTTTTTAATTCTTTCTTCTTTTAAGTTTTCAAGCTTCCATTTTTGACCTTCACTGCCATTACATCTCGCTAAGATAATTTTGAAATTTTTAGTCATCTCGAGGCATTTGTATGACGATCGTAAAAATAGTGTTTGCTTATCAAGATTGTAGGTGAAAAGCTTGAAAACAAAGTTTAAATTTAATTATGAAATTTAAAATATTTAAATACATTTTATCCTACCTGGTTATCATTTTGTCGACAATGTTTTGTAATGAGCTTTTGATCGACATAAGTTAGACAATAATTGTCTCTCTCAATTTCACCATTGTACATCCAAAATTGATCTCTTCCCTTTCCATGGCAACCTTTTAAACGGACACCAGTCGACTGTCTTTCGGCATCGCCTGTCAAGCACATTTTTCCACCAAAACCAAGATTTTTAATTTCACCATAAGAAATTCCTTCATCGGGAATCGATCGTTCAGGATAAATTGTTTTAAGATACCACTTAAAGTCATTACATTTAAGCTTATTTCGAAGTTTTACTCTCTCACTGATGTCGCCATAATCAACTTTATCGAATCCTGTTGCGTAATTGTAAAAAACTGCATATTCATCCATCCAAACTTTAGCGACTCTCATTGAATTTTTTCTCATCGTCAAAGTGCTGTTCTCCCACTGATAAGGTGATTTAAATCTAAACACATGACCGACATGACTACATTGAGCAATTTCAATTTTTCCTCCACACATCCAAGCTTTAAAGCTCAGCTCAAGATTTTCACCACCCCAAATTTCTAAATCAGGATCAAACATTCCAAGTTTAACGAAGAATTTCTTTGAAATTGCAAAGAGGCCACCACTGATCGTCGGTGTATTAACGGGTCCATATGGATTTGAATAAAATTCACTTTGCACATAAAACCAATGAAAATGAAGATCCCAATGAAATCCGCCGAGAGTGACGTAGTTTGGATGTTCACGAGGGACGAGTTCGAAAGTTGTGTCATTAATTTTATTAATCATCGGAACAGCGATTGTTGAGCTATTGAGGGCAATGCGATCAAGAAGTGGTTCAAGCCAACCATCGGTGCATTCAATGTGAGAATCGAGGAATAAGAGAACTTCAGCTTTTGCCTCTTGAGCACCTCGATTACGAGCGTGAATTAAACCTTCCCGTTTGGTGTTTCGAACTATTCGAACCTTAAATAATTTAATTTTATATTTTTAAGTTTTAAAATGAATTTTAATAACCTTTTCAAACTGTTCCATGAACTCATCAAGAGGTTCCTTTAAGTGAGTAAATTCCGAGGCGTCATCGACCAAAATAATTTCCTTAATTAACTTCGGTGGCGATCTATCGATGATTGAAAAAACAGATCGGATCAATGTGCTCCATGCTTCATTATAGAACACAATAATAACCGACACTGATTGAAGAATTTTAGCATAATCTTCTTTCTCACTCATGCAATAGTCAGTTCTAAAATCGAGCAAATTTCTTTGAGGCGAAATAATACTTGAAACGTATTCGTTGAATTGATGATTTTTCCATCCTTCATCGACAAGTTTTTTGATATCTTCGGGAATATTTTTTGGAAGCAAAACAGCAGCTCCAAATTCACCAGGTAAATCTGAATCGCTTGACGAAGACTCTTCAGAATCTGACTCTAAATTTTGAATAATTGTCTCTTGAGTTTGATCGGAACTGGAAGAATTATCAGGAAAAATTTCTGTTGGATCTAAGTCTGAATCATCTTGATTGACTTCCATAATTGCTTGAGTTTCAACTTCTGATGTTGAGGATTTTTGAAGATTTTCCGCAGGTTTTTGAGATTTATCAGAGCTTGACGACTCCGACAGAGATTGTTGATTCGGCTTTAACCCTCGCGTTTTTGAACTTTCTTCAGTTTTGGATGATTTTAATTTTTGTGAATTTTTACTGGAAGATTTTTTAACATCTTCACTATCCTCAGAACTTTCTAATTTTTGATCAACTTCAGGTTCAGGACCAAAAGCTACATCTGCTCTCGATTCAGAAGTTTCTTCGACATTTTTAACTTTTTGATTGTCAGGATTCAGTTTATTCAATGCGACTTCAATATTTTCTAAATCTGGTGGATTATCGGGCAGGGGAGGTTCACCATCATCATCGTCAGCCTGCAACTCTTCAGCTTGTTTTCCAATGTAGTCCATGGCTTGCTTGTACGCATCAGGTTTCATAAATTCTTTAAGCTGTTCAACTTCTTCATGCTTTCTATTTAACTCGTCAAGAGTTTTTGAATCTTCCTGATTACTTTCCATGCGCTCGTGATAGTTTTGCAGCTCAGGGTTGATGTCAATTTTCTGCGGTCCCAAATCATTATTTATCTGCTGGTAATATTCGTCGACGTATTCACCATTAGGTCCAACTGTCTCTCTCCAAATAATTCCGTCCGTCGCTTCAGCATTTTTGACATTTTTTCTATTTTCAGTCATTAAAATGAATTTTTTTGCTGTTGTAGTCTTTTCGTTAAAAAATTCCTTTAAAATATTTCTCTCGTGCGATTTAAGTTCATTCATGCTGCTGCTGCTGTCACCACCATCACTCTCACTATCAAGCATCCTTAGTCTACTTTTTTTCACGTCCGACCAAGTTTCATTGAGATATTTATAAAATGGCTTCCGACTGTTGTACTTCAGTCGCACGTTGTGTGCATTATCAAGATGTTCACCAATATCTAAATCAACGTTCTGATGTTGAAAACCAAAATAAATCAAACACCAAGAGAATGTGATGATGAAAATAATTTTGCAACATGACCGCAATTTTCTCTTCCGTCGTTCAAGCATTCTTAGCGATCGAAGTTAAACTGACAATTAAAAATTTTTCACATACAGTTACAAATTTTTTTTTGTTTGCTCAAATGGTTTTTGAATTTACTGAAAAAAATATATAAGAGAGAATTTTTGTTTCAATTTATTTTGTGCTTTTTATTTTCATGTAATAACTTTTTTTCGGCATTTTTTCATCCTACAATTTTTATTATTTTCTATAACTTTTCAACTTTTAAATTCTCCTGCATTTAATTGTTTTTTTGTTTCTTTAAGTTAAGTATAATTTTATAGCTGATATTACTTAGAATATTTTTTATAATGTTGGGAAGGAATTAAAATATTTTTACTGTATGGGAACAAGAAGTTAAAAAAGATAACTTTAGCCGAAAGTTTCAAATGACAAATTTTTTAAGGACTAGATTTTTAAAATTATTTTCTAAAACTTTATCAAAATATTAAATTTCTAGTTCAATCAGTTGAAAGATCTAAATTTAGAATTACTTAATTTCGTCTTCAAATCAAATATTTTAATTATAAATTTAATCAATAAATTGTCCACATACAGTAAATTTTCTGACCTATTTCAAAAATTATTCAAATTTATAAATTTGCAAATTTTACAATTAATTTTCCAGTTGAACAATTATTTTTAACAAAAATTTAGCAATTTTTTCCTCTTCCTTAAACATAAAAATCGGTGATTGCTTCACGAAAAAAAAGTTCATTAAATACAAAACTAGCTTTAAAGCGCGCTTTATACTAAATTAAAGTACAAAAATTGGAAAATTCCTATTAAGAAAATTGCAACAGTCTCTCTCGATTAGAGTGATTAAGTAATATTTGATGTCTGTTTTTTTATCGATAAATATTATTTAAAGGTTTTACAGTATATAAGTTGATATATGTATAGGGTTGCATCATATGTTGGATATGTTGTAAGTTTTTAAAGTTTATGTACAACAGAATGTATTTTTATTATTTTTCAAGAATGTGTTTAAGGCACGTCAAAGTTATCAACTAAATCGATTATTAAGGAAAACTTTTGGGAGGTTTTAAGAATTGATTTTAAAAAATTTTCAATGGCTAGTTTTTAAGGGATGGAAAATTTGAATTTTTTTAAAAAATTTGTATCCAAACCCATTAAAGAGTTTTTTAATGCAAAAAATCTTCATCTGATATTTTACTCAAATGCCCGCATGGTCTTTTAATGATAAATAAATGCTGCGGCAATTTCAAATAGTGAACAAATTCAGACTCACATTTAAACGTTTTGTTTAAATTTTCACAGTAGGAGGAAATTTAAATATTGGAATGCTCATCAAAAAGAGGATATGTGAATGAGGGTTTAAGTTTGTTCCTTTTTCTCTACAAGTCAAAAGACATGAATGATATTTGAAAAATTTGTACGATCTTCTTATCTACCAACAATTTTCTCTTGAGCAAATAATTTATGTCACATACAATTTCTTTTTAATATTCCTACGTGATATAATTTTCTTTTGTGTGATAAGTTTATTTTATGACATATGTGCATGTACGATATACTCTACATTATCAATCACTTTCGGCAGTTTTTAAAGAATGAAATTTAACGGAAATTTCTAATTAAGTTGGGTAGAAAAATAAAATACTATAAGAAAATATTTTATTTGCCATCTTTTGAATTAAATTTTAAAAAGATTTTTAATTAAAATTTAATAAAAAGAAGTGCATTTAAATTTTTTTCTCTATCTAGTGGAATTTTCAACTTTATATCTTACAAATTTACAAACTCATTGAATCCATTCATGAAATCATGGACAATAACTTTTTTCCTGCACTCATCCTTTTTTGTCGCTCTTATAATAAAATAAAAATTATCAATTTTTTACTCTTCTATCACAATATTTTTTTTTTGCTACAACTCTCAAAGGGACCATAATTGTGCTTTTGACTTATGTCAATTTGCCTGCATCATAATTTTCGAAATACCATTTTTGTGCTTCTCGATGCAAATTGCACTCGAGCATCAGCAACTTCTGATGATCGCCGCTAATTTCCAGACAACGGTCGGATGACTTGTGATGGAGCTGCTTTGAATCGAAACGATATGTCCAGAACTAAAAAAAGATTTAATTAAATGTGAGTGAAACGATAATCGATCACGTTTGACTTTAAATTACCTGATTGCCTTTACCGCCATGACATGGATAGAGAATAACATCAGTGCCCGCATAGTCGAGACACGCTTCGTCACGTCTGATTTCTCCCGTTTTCGAGAGCATCCAGTACTGCAGAAAGAGATAATTAAAGCAATGATAATTAGTTAAAGTTTTAAGTGGATTAATGGCGCAGAAGTAGAGAGGAAAAAGTAAAGAGGAATTAGCACTTTGGTATGGTTGATGGGTTAGCAGCAAAAATTATTATTTGTTATTGCATTAAATTAAATTAGAGAAATAATTTCTAGTTGAAAATTAATTGAATCCAAGAAAAAGTTTCCAGCACCATTACGATCATCTGTAATTAACTTAAAACCAACACCACGAAAGAAGAGTGAAAGCGATTTTAATAACCATCAAATTTAATTTAATCAAAAGTAAAGAATTTTTTGAAATTAATTTGTATCCTTCAAAAAGTTTTCTTCATTAGTTTAAAAATGTTTAAAATTTCACAAGACATGACAAAAAGCAGGTGATGAAGTTGACATCACATGACATAACAATTAATTTAATTTTCAACAAATTTCAAAAGTCATGTCTTAATCAATTTTCAACTCCAATCCAAAAAACATTTTTAGAATTTTTAATATTTTTTCCGCAAACTCCCACTCAAAAGCATAAAATACTCCAATAAAATCCAAAATGCACATATTTGTGTACCTGATTGCCGCCACTGCAAAACAAAAGAGAAACATAAATTTCAAATTAAAAAATAATTGTAAAAAAGAGATTAAAAATTTTAATGTGCAACTTTAAAATCGTTAAAACTTTTTCGGTCGTAAAAATGCCACAAAAATGTGGTGAAAATTACTTTTTAAATGAAATTTTTTAAATTGTTAAAAAAAATTAAACGAAAAAGAATTTGAAATTAATTTACATCGCACATTATCAAAAAAATCATAAACAAAAAATGATAATCACCTATTATGACATGGCCACGTTTTGACCTCACTTTGTAGGTCGTCAGGTTTCGCGGCAGAATCGACGCACATATTCGAGACATTATTTCGAATCTATAAAAATTAACAAATAACAGAGAAAGAAAGGGTTGGAAGTCTCTTTTCCATTTTCAATTCCATTGTTTATCATTTTTCAGAATTGATCATTTTATAAATCCAATTTGTCATGAAGAAAACCCACAGTAAAATAATAAAATGAAGAAAACCGAGTGAAGAAACTTTCTGACAGCCACAAAAAATGTTTTTTTTTCAACGAAGTACAACAAGAATAATTTTTGCTACTAAGCAACATCATCGAGCGATAAAAGTGATTGATATTTACTTGGTTGCCGCCTTGCTTATGACATCCATACAATCCCACCGGTTTTCTCAAGCCCTTCTTACCGCCTTGAGCATCGAGGCATGTTCGATTTCCATTCGCTAAATTTCTTATCTTTATCGTAAAATTTTTTTATGATTGTTGGATTATTAAATGATCAAGTTTTGATTAAGAACTGAAAAAAAGGTGAAAATTATCAAGTTTCTTACCTCTCCTTGTGCGACAGCATCGCCGGGGATGAACTGCAAAAAATTTAAAAAATAATTAAATTTAAATTTATTTTCCTAACAAGAAAATTCCAAATTAATGAAAAGCAAATTAACAAATTGAAGTGAAAGAAATTAAAAATTGAAGACACCCACATGCGACGTGTTGCTACTTTAAAACATTTCATGAATTTAATCAGACATCTTTTAATGAAAAACATGTGTATGACTTAACAATTTTAAATGAAATAAAATTGTGTCAATAATCTTATACGAAGGTCAACTCACCAATTCAGGGAAAATGTTGTCGAGATACCACTGGAAGCTCTTACACTGAAGGTCTTCTCTCAATTGAACTCTCGCGCTGATGTCACCGAAATCACCTTTGTCACTTCCGATTCTTTGATAGTAATATTTTGCGTAATCGTCCATCCAAACCTCTGCGGGGGAAAGTTTCATTAATTTCTGTGATGCGATGTGAAAAAATTATTTTTCCTCACCTGCTAATCGAATTGAGTTTCTTCTTAGCACATTAACACCCGTTCTCCATTTGTATGGCGAACGTTTACGGAAAATGTGACCGACATGGGAGCATGGAATGATCTCGAGCGTGCCTGTGGAAGATTGCGTTGATTTAAGAAAAAATATAACAATTTTTTAAGCTTTCAAAAATAAGATTTTCTCACCTCCACACATCCAAGTCTTAAAGCTCAATTCCAAATTTTCTCCTCCCCAAATATCAAAGTCGGGATCGTACATTCCTAGTCTCTCGAAAAATACCTTGTCAATTGAGAACAATCCACCTGTGTCAACCAAAAGTTTCTAATGTAAAAAAACTACAAAATGTCTTTTGACAATACAAACCCGCCATTGTTGGCGACCAAACCGGCTCTGACGCATCTTTGTGCTTCTTCTTCTCACCGTCTGGAACTGGATGCCAGTTAAACTGTAAATTCCAATCAAATCCACCGACTTGAACGCCCGTCGAATCGTGATAGTGATACTGTAGGGTCGTGTCATCGATGACGTCAATCACAGGACAAACGACAGTCGTTGTGTTTCGTGCAATTCTATCGAGAAGCGGCTCGAGCCATCCCGTTGTGCATTCAATGTGCGAGTCTAAAAAGGTTAATACTGGTGCGGTGGCTGCCACTGCTCCCAATAGACGCGCTCTAATTAATCCCTCACGCTTTTTCGCTCTCAGAATTTTCACTTTCGGATAATTTTCAAGATAGTCCTCGAGTTGTTTTGCCAAGTGCGGCATATCGCTAAAGTCATCGACCAAAATAATTTCCTTAATTAAGTTGTCGGGTGATCTATCGAGAATGGAGTGAACGGACCGAAGTAGCGTTGACCATGCTTCATTGTGGAATGTAACGATGACTGAGGTCTGTGGCAAGTCAGTGACATAAGATTTCTCGTTGTCTTTACACCATTTTGTGCGTGGATCAGGAAGACTGCGATGAACGCTAATGAGATCAGATACATATTGATTAAATGCATTCTTAAGCCATCCTTCGTCAACCATCTTTTTAACGTCGGCTGAGAGGTTGGCAGGTAGATTCACAGGCTTGCCGAGTTCACCTGGGCTGTCTAATCCTAAATCATTGGGTGGCGGGATGAAACCCGTATCCTCCCCATCTTTCGCTCCAAATCTCTTTTTCGATGGAACTTTTGACTTTGTTGGAGCCTTTTTAATTTCTTCTTGCTGCTGCTCGAGTCTAACCTCGTCCTCGTGCTCACCTGCAATCTCATTTATCATCTCATTCTCGTCCACCTCCTGGTTTGAATCGCCATCGGCCTTTCGATCGAATGGATTCACTTGGGGAAACTTTTTATTTGCAATGGCATTAGCGAAGCCCTCGTGCGCATCCTTAAAACCATCGATGAGGAAATTCTTAAATTTATTATTCTTATCGTACGCTTTGGCATCGGGCTGCTGCAGCATTTGTGGCGAGAGCACGACATTGGCATCGGATGAACGATTGTCGGAGAAGAAGAACACAATTGTTAACCATATGGCGAGAAATGCAAGGAGAATTTTGAAGAGCGACGACCTCCGTCTACAAATCATTTTTATTTTTTTTTATTCCTTAGTGTCTGAGTGCGAACTAAAATTTATCAGTCGAGGGGCGTTGAGTGAGAGAAATATTCAGTCCAATTTTTATCTTCTAGATGTGCAAGATGATGTTAACCGAGAGCGAAATGTAACGGTGTGCAATGTCTTGTTTAATTATTTTTTCCTCACGGGAAGTTTTTCTCCGATGCTGATGTTATTGCACGTCTGTTATATGTTTTTCCTCTCACACTGCTTCTGCTTTAAGTTGTCATCTTTAAAAAAGGTGGAATCTGAAAGTAAAGATAAACATAGACATGTAAACATGATGAGCATACACACATAAAGTGCAATTAGTTTGGAAAAGACTTCTTGTTTAAAAATTGATGGGATTTTTTTAATGACTAGCGATGGACACTTTTACTTAAAGAAAGTTTACTATTTTAAAAAATTAATTTTTAACTTTTAACTTTTCACACCTTTTCGTCTCTTGTTATCTCATTTATTTTTGTACCATTACAATATTTTACAAAAATTATTATGCAAAGCAAAAAAAGAATTGTTAGCAAAACTCACAAAGTGAAGAAGAGGTGAAAAATCTCACTCGTAAAACAATCACTTTGAGTCAGTCTTATGCAATTTGAATATTGCAAAGTGAAATGAAGAAGTGACGGTGTTACAATGTTCGCCCGATGCACCTTCGGATAATTTGTCGGCATAATTGTTAATTAGTAAAATGGCGATAAATTTTCTGATGTAAAAAGCGTAAAATGTCAGCGTTATGACCTTCCTCAATTATTAATTGAGATGAGTAATCTTGCGTGAGACGCTTTGAATAAAATTACAAGGGTTTATGCGTAAATCTCAAAGCAATTTTGTGATGATGGACATGAGAAATTTTACGGGGTTTGAAAATTAATTCAAAGTGGCTTTGAGAGGAACTCAACTGAGGAAAATTAATTAATGTCGAACCCGAAAAAAGGGTGAAAATTATAAATTTGTTTAAACTTATCAAAACGATTAAAATTAACATCATGAAATTTTAAATTTTATTTTTCAAATAAATTCAATTTGAAAACTATAAAATTACACAACATCTTCTAAAGTATCAAATGTCATCAATAACCTTAAATTATTTCCAATAAATCACATAATCAAAAAATCTTCACAAAACTGCCTACGGATTTTCTCTGATTTTTCAATTATCCCGCGACGGTAGCATGAAAATAATTTTTAAACACATTTGACTAATAAATTTGCCTATGGCGACAGCATCATCGCCACGTTTGTGAAAAAATTTGCTAACACACGATCGCAATCTAATCCCCGTCTGACTCTCGAAATGGAGACATGATTGTGCAAAATAAAACAAATAAAGCTTCACATGTGTGCATGCACATTTCGAGGAAGATTCATAGACGACAAACATTTTTTTCGTTCAGTTTAAATCGAATGAAATGAAACAATGAAAGGTAAGGCAATAAAAACCAAATGTGTGTGGATGGTGCTGAGGCGAGAGATAAAGTTAGTAATATATCAGAAGAAAAATCAATTAAGAAAAGAAAGCTATAAACAACACAATGCGAATTCAACACAAAGAAGATATTTTTTTTCGTCGGTAATTTTGCTCACGAAAAATTGGAATTTAAAGTTGATGATTTATGAAATGCATGTTAGTGAGAAAATAAATTTCATTCACCGAGAGATAAGCTCGACTCTCTTCATTTTATTTTTCGGGTTTAACATACTTTTTGCTCCATCTCCTCTCTGTGTACATGTGTATACAAAAAAAGCTTATGCTTTATGCAATATCATTTGGCTAGCGAATGAGATAAAAATTTAAATTCAAAAAGAAGAAGAAAATTTAATTTCGAGAGAAAGTTCCAAAGCTTCTTTAATGTCATTCGAATTTTTTTGCATTTTTCGAATTCAATCGATTGTGATTCAACATATGGATATGTGGGATTTGCATTTCAGATGAAAGTGAAATTATTTTTAAAAAGTTTCAAAGAAAGATTTTTGCCATCGACTAATTTTTTTGCTATAAAAACAGAAAGCTTAGGACAGAAGTTTCACAATTTATTGCTGCATTGGCTGTGCATCCAACATCATGTCACCATCATCATCATTGCATTCGACTTAGGTCATCTTCATCAACATAATTATGAAAAAATCGTTTGAATTTTTATCGTCACTAATAATCGATAGGTTATGGTTGGCCTTTCAATTTCTCTGCCTTAATAAAAAAAATGCCACATCTAAAGATGCTACTTTTTAGTATCATAAAAAAAATATTAAATAAACTTTCCTTTCCTACTTTTTCTCAATTTAAATATTTTTCATCTTAAATATTTTTTCTCCTGACTTTTGCCTCAAATGCGGCTTCTCACCTTCGTCTCTTTTTATCCGCTCATAGATTCAATAGAGCAATTTAACAAGTTGTTGAAAAAGACCGCGAAGAATCGAGACGGGATTTTTTTATGTGAAATCTTTCTTTTCGTTAATTCAATAAACATTTTTCTTTCTGTACATAGCAATTTTGGATGTGAAAATAAAAATGAAATTTATGATCGTTCGATAGCAATTAGAGGAATTATGGAAAAGTTGAAATTGACTCGAATTTCGCTAATTGACGCATTTTTCTGTGGATTTTTAAAAGCTCAGAAATGTTTTTTTAACAGAGTAAAAATAATTTCACATTTTTACATAACTTAATTCCCTTCGAATTAATTCACTTTAATACCATTTTGATCTTTTCACAATAAAAAACCAAAAGCATCTCTTTAAAACATAATAAAATGCCACTCAAGGCTTCCTCTTCATTCAATTATTATTGAATTTCGCGTTTCGATGATATTTAACGCAATTCCATTTCTGAACCGGTAATTCAAAGTCTCATCAAATGCACTACGTCTCTTTTCATCATGCCATCGCACCCATAAATGTCAAACATACCATCAACTTGTGGCATAGCAATTATTTACACCTATAAATTCGCATTGGCACAGACACAACACGACATCTAATGAGGATGAATAAGGTATGAGAAAGAAATTATTCTCCCATTGAAAACTTTTTTATGCCCGCTGCAAAAAAAAAGTTTTACAATTAAGTTTTTTAGTGAAAGTGGAAGTCTACGAAGAAATATTGAGACTTTTTTGGTCGTGTATGATTACAGTGATGATTATTATTGCCATTGAGGAGAAAAAGTATTTTTATGTTAAATAAAAAGAAGCTCAATTTGGTAAATCGATTTTTTAATGTACATCGCTTTGAGGGAAATATTATTAGGAAACATAAACGAAAGGAAAATTCCAAAAATCTCATGGAATAATTTATGAAGTTCACATAAGTGATATTAATGAGATTTCTTGTTCACTTAAACATTTTGTATTTAACATTTATTTTTAATTCTCAAACTATTTTTTTACAAATTAAATAAAGCTTCATCGACTCTCGGTTATTGAATTATTGCGTACTCCTAAAACGATCACATTTCCATCATTATTACACAAAATTTTATGGCAATTACCAGCTAAACATTTTTAGCAATAAAAAGTGAGAAATATTTTTTTTTAGGATTGATTGAAAGACATTTCCATGCATGAAGTGAAATTTCCAATTTTTCATGTTTTTTATTCATACACGTCACATGTTGAATGAATGTGAATAATAATTTTATCGTATCAGGCATGAAAAGGTCAGCCAGAGGGAGGGTTTGAAATGTAATATTTTGATATTTAAAAAGAATTCGAAAGACATTTGAGAAGATGTTTTGTCTGTAGCACGTGAACCGGTCTCGACATACTTTCAAGAGATTCTGAATTGCTCAACAAAATCACTTCAACATCTATAGTGAGTGTTTGTTTATGTTTAGATGGATTAAGTAATAGCGAAAAAAATCACTTCCAGATGCCTCTAATAATAGCTCGGCTTTTTGATAAATTTTCGAGCTCACGTCGAGTTCATGTTCACAGATTGTTTGTGTAATCAATCAGCCATCGAGATTAGCGTAAATTAAATTTTTTACTTCATTCAAAATAATTTTTTTTCACCGCAAGTAATTCCAATTATCGATATCGATTTTTTTCCATTCCATATCGAGCGATTGATGTACAGTTAATTGATCGTAACCAATTTCAAGCTCTCTTATTATTTACCCAATTTACCAATCTCTTCCGTTTCATCCGATGACGACGATTGTGTATGTTGTGCTGTGTGCCACAAACAGACAAAGAAGTCATCAATAAATCAAGTGAGACAAGGAAGAAATTATTAGTGTGATTGAGGGGATTGCGAAAGGGTTAAAATGTAAAGAATGAAAGTTATTTGAAAATATTAATAAAATATTTTTTAAAAGCATTTCTCTTACACAAAATTGCACTCTAAATTTTTCCACTTAACCCCCATTAAAATTTAACGTTTTCTCTCTCCTACGCTCCACCCCTCAATCTTTTGAATTTTTAATCGCAATGCTTCACATTAAAGCATAAATCCAATTTTCCTTCTTCCCACAAAACACAATTTGCGACAACAATAAAAAAGTTTGAAGTGAGAAATCAGCGAGAGGAATTTTTTTAATGAATATTTCGTGACGGATATCGATCTCGATGTATGCAAAAAAAATCACGAATTTGACTTTATCAGTTGAGGCAATAAAGAATTTTTTCTTCGCAATTTACGTCACGAAGTCTTTTGAATAATTTTTAAATTTTTAATACAAAGCACGAAGATTTATTTAGTGCACATTAAAAAATCACTTTACGACCTTGGACGTAGATACCAAAAAGTTTTCCCATCGTTCTACGTAAACACCGCCGACTTTTGTACAACAAACAGTGACATAAAGAAGATACTTATAATTCTGGTCGAGGTCACGTGCTTGCAGAAGGCGCACACTCATCTCATGACAATGATGCCTCTTGACATTTTCAGCTATAAAGTTTACGCGAGTAAATCACGTTGAGGTTGTTTGGCAAGTTCAACACTAAAGAATAAAATTAACAGTAAAAATTATTTTTTGAATTTAAAAAAATAAATGTATCCTCAAATGTCGAAATTTAAAAATTTACTGTTACTATCGCCCACGCACATTTATGGTAAATCTCTCAATTCACAGTATTTTTCCGGTATATTTAAATTTCAATTGAAATCCCGATGAGCTCGAGAAAGCACCTGAGAATGATTATTGCGAACATTCTAAAATTTCACACCATCATTGGTCAATTTTCGAGTCGGTGCGATATTTAACAACACAGCGGTTTACTTTTGTTTTTGAGTGCTTTTGCTATTTTTTTTTGTTGACTCTCTTGACACTCGAAATATGTCGTAAAATGCTTAACATTGGACGAATTTTGGATTTTCATTGAGTGTTTATTTTTTTTCGCAATTTAATTTTTTTGACAAAAATGTGATTTGCCGATAACTATCGGGGTTTTTATAATTAAGACGGTTATTAGCGCATTATGAGACAATGGAGTTTGACACTCGAGGTCGAAGGTTCGAGGAAAGATTTAAAATCGAGATTAATTTTTAAAAGATAAAAATTTTAATTTTTTAACACAGATTAAAATTCAACAACTGCAAATCACCTCACTTTTATGCTCTCTAAAATTGTTTTACAAACACCGAAAATTGCCACTTAAACTGTTTCACTTATTGTTCATCGTCACACCGGTTGTCATTAAACAGTTATGCTCTTTTTTGTCAATGCGGTAATTAATGTTCTTTCCACTTTTTTTTTCTGTCCATTGACAAAACATCTCGTTTGTAAAGATAATTAGATTCAGTTTACCAGACACAATGGATAGTGTGCAATTTTTGGACAGGTGACGCGATGATGTAAGATCGTGAGGTTATTTTTTTTGACTGTTCTTTAAACGCATTTTCACTTTTTGTATTTAAAAAATCTGGAACAGCTACCGAATAAAAAGAGAAAATTACGTCAGTGACATGTGCTCGTGCGAGACACAAATTGTCCAATAGAATTAGCATTAAGTACTGACACGTGATTGTGATAAATATTCAATTTTATCAGCACTTCAAATGATAGTGATTCATCGTTAATTGAATTAAACTTATCATTGACAAATCGAACCCCGTGAGGAATTTTTTTGATAAATTGAAAATGAAACGAAAATCAAAATTTTTTAAAGATTTCTTCTCACCAATTGAATTGTTGCAATTAAATTAAATGACTCATTCCTCACGGGGCGGGGAGAAAATTCAATTATTTCACCGCCAACTCATCTATACGAAACCTTATCAGTGCCACCTTGATAACGAAAGTATTAAAATACGTGTAACTTTTTCAACATTCATCAATTTTTTCCCACAAAAAAAACGAAAGGAAATTTTTTTCATGTCACCCACCGTGTCGAATAAAATCGAATACAAGAGGAAATATTTTGTACAAATTATTAAAAGTTTTCACCTTCTGAAAATTTTTACGTCATTCACTCGACAACCAACTGTGAGCGTTGTTACTTCGAATGTGCGATAATGAAACTTGTACACATGAGTCGGAGGATAATTTTACTGTGAAGTAATTTGAGTAAAACACAAGCTGACATGTATTGAGAATTGTTTTAAAAGCCACAAAATTGTTAAAAATATTCCTCAGCTTAAATTTTTTTTTCGAATTGTGTAAATTTTAATGGGAGATTTTCAGTTTGCGGAGTTTTGTATGATAATTTTTTTTTTGGAGATTGTGAAATCGAAAGTGGGTTGGAATAAGAAACTTTTTTATTAATTGGTCTCAGTGGGAATGTCTGGTAAGATGCAATCATTACATTTAAGTCTTGAGTGATTAAATTATTCAGTAAAGCGCTTTAAAATTAATTTAAATCTATCATAGTTCAGAGAGTTACAATTTAAAAAATAGAAAAAATTATGTTTAAATTGCGTTAAAATTATTAACTTTAAAAATATGAAAAGAAGTGTTTGACATTAAAATCGCTATTTAAACTCATTAAAAATCTTCAAAAACGAGTTCTCGACCACACCAATAAAATATCAGCGAAAATTCAAGCAGTATGAATAAAAATTTACATAACATAAATTAACGTTCGAGATAGTCATGAGAGAGTGCCTTATTATTAGATCACATCTGCAAATACCGGTAATCCTTATTGAATTCACTTCTCGCATGCGAAATAAAAATATGTGAACGTCCTCAAAAAAAATCTTCATTGGCAGGTTTTTGCTTACTAAAATTCCTTCAATGTCAATGTGAACTGGTTTTTCCTCTCTTCTCGAAATAAACGTGAATATGCAGCGATTGTCGTGAGGCGAAAATAAAGAGACGCGCGTTGGACTTCGAGTCGCTAATTAATTGCACATGGCTTAACAATTCTGTCGCGCCTTTCGTCTGTGTTATGGGCGGATGAAATGCTATGCGACAAATAATTTTCCTATAAAATCTATTTTGTGCGCACTCGACTGAGTTCAGCGATCTTCCAGCGAAAATTTCGATTAACTCTTTTCCAATGCTCATTCTCTCATATGTGTGCGATGAAAACCTTGTAAAATGTTCATTTACAACTTTTAATCATCAGCACGATCTTCTTCTTGTTCACTCTAAGCTCGGATATAGCGTGTCTATCTCATATATGCGGTGATGTGGGTTTTGTATTGTAGTTTTAAGCGAGTATAAGAGAATAGCTATAGATAAATAAGTTGTGTATATGAGTTTGCTCACCAAAAAAGCAACGGGAATTAAAATTGTGTAAATTTAATTGAAATTTTTTAATAATTAGGCGAGAAAATATTTTTTTGGGATGATTCAGAAAAATAAAATGAAATTTGTGTTAAAGACTGACGAGAAAGCATTTTAATCTATTAATATTTGAATTAAAAAATTACGTTAAAATTTTTATATTTCAAAAAAATATAATAAAAATTCAAGGAATATTAAATTTTATTCATAAAATCATCACTGAGCACCTCCTTGACCTTTAATCAATTACCGCCCATCGCAAGAGCAAAATTTAAAACATTTTAACTCTTTCCGGAATAAAACGGCACGAAAAAAATTCCAAACAGGTTTTTTCAACTGCATGAACTCTCGCTGTTGCAAAAAAAGACTTTATCTTGTTCGCAGACCGACATAAAAGTTGCAAATTCTCTTCTTTGATCGATTTTTCTCCATCTTTTCTTTTGCTCTCTTTTTTGCATTGTCACACTTTATCGGTAATTTTTTTATTTCTGCTTGTTCATGGCACATCGTGTTTTACTGTTAATGTGTATCGCTTAAATTTCATTACGATTTGAATTGGTTTGTTAAACATGTTTGAAAGTAGAATCTTCGATCAAAGAATAAAGTTTGAGCGCGATTTTTGAGATTTTATTTTTTGTTAAAATTTTGGAGTAAAAATTAAAAAAGTTTAAACGCGCTCGAGAAAAAATAAAAAAATTGCAAGGCAGAAAAAACCTTTTGTGATGTGTTTCTCTCGCTGGAGCTGTATTTCAGGCTGTATTTTGTGATCACTGATACAAGCCTCATTTGAATATAGAGGCTTGCATTTTACTTGAGCTTGTAAATAAAAGTACTCAAGAGCGATCCTAAAACGTGGAATTTTCGTTCAATTAAATTAGCGTGCATGTAGGCGAAAACCGCATAACTATTCAACTTCATTTCATCATACCTTTTCATCTTCATCTTTCTCTCACAAGCCCCGCTCGTCGTGTTATATGCGAAAATGTCAAGAGATCATTCAAAGAGACGAAATAGGGATTGCCGTATAATAATGAAATGATTTTTAACCCCATGAGGAAGAATTGCGATGGAAAAGTGAGTCATTTTGCCCAGCGGAAAATTCTTCGGAAATTATTTTATGTTGTGTACGAATGAAAACGGGAAAAATTTCCGAGCGGAGAAATTAATTAGATTTATATCTTGTCGGTGTGTTCACTCATCCATCCATCAATTCTGTTTACATTTTATACGTATGTAATTTTTGTGCAGATTCTTTATGTGAAAACTGTGCGAAAATATTTTCTTTTGCCATAATTAAAGGCCTTTTTTTATGATGCGTGCGTGTGCGGTTTAATGTTTAATGAGATGGAGGAGTATAAAAGTCGTAATACGAGATGAGTATTTAAGGGTGAATAAACTTGCAAAAAATAATTAAATAAATTTAAAAACCAAAACTTTCAATTTAATTTTTCCGATATTCCAAAAAAAATAGAACGACCCAAAAAAATATTTTTTTTGAATATTTATTTATAAACTTCATTTTCGTAACGATCTTTTCAATGAAAAAACATTCGACCTCTCTCAAATCGTCCTTTTTTACCCTCCGGCAAAATATTTGCATGCTGCTCCAAAAAACTCATCTCTCAGTTCTCGCTTGACGAATGAAGAGAAATTTAAACGATGTAAAATGTTGTCAATTGGACGGTATGTTAATGAAGGTAATATTTTCGATGTGTATCAACCAATTATTAAGTTTTTTCGAATGGAAAAACAGATTTTTTATACATGTGTGATGTTTATTTAATCATAATTATAATGATGGCTCGAAATGAAAACTTTCATCTTGACCACAATACCTATATATGAAGTAATGTGCATCATGTGGATCTTACTGTACATCAGCAGATAATTACACAGTACAATAACAAAATTAAACTTTTTAAAAACATCTGCAGGCAAAATTGTTGATTCACTGAGAATTTGTAATAATATTATGTACGTGGATAAAAAATAAAATTCTTGCGACAGTAAAGTATTTTATTTTTTTCGAATTGAATAAAATGAATTGAATAAAAAAAATTAACAATGTTAATTATTTAAATTAAATCCAAATTTTATCCTATAAAAAATTAATATTGAAATTCAAAAAATCGATTTTCAAAAATTCAAACTTTTAAATTTAAAAAAAAAATTTATCAAATAAATTAAAATCGTTTCACCGGCACATTTCATAATGAGAAGACCACGCGACAGTAAAAAAATTAGTGGTCAACATTTTCTCTTTCAATTTTCCCTTCTCTCATTTTCTAAATTAGATCATCACGAATCACAATACAACGTCTCATAAATAACAACATGTATTGATAACTGACTGATATGTGTCACTATAATAACAGTGATTGTTTCACATATCATTAAATAAAATTTTGTTTTAAATTGCAGATAAATCTTCGATCCATCACCGCCGCATAGAGAAATGTATAACAACAAGAAATCTTACCTGTTTCATGCTTGTATGTGGTTGTCGTTGTTCGCCGATATTCTTTCGCTGCCACGTCCAGTTCGATACGATGATGATGATGAGAGTCTCACTTTATTTTTTATATTCTTTTACCTTCTCTTTCTTCACTTTTTATAAAATTCTCTTTTGATTGTATATTTCCTACTGCTGCTAATGTATGTGCCCAGAATGTGTGTTGTAAAAAATGTTGATTTTACAGTTTTAAATCCACTCTGATTCTCATTCTAATTCCTCGCATGCACTTCCTTTTTTTTGCGCGAGCTATAATTTTTTTCAATGCCAAGTTGACTGACGAAAATTTTTATTTTTCCATAGAAACTTTTTGATATCTAATCTGAGCCCCATAAAACCGCTCTCATAAGTCATTCGTCAGAAAACAAACTCAACTTGTTCTCGATGATATTATTATTTTTTTGAAAACTAGTAACTAATCGCCTTTTTGTGTATCTCAGAACATAACAAAGCAACGGGAACACAAAAATGTGCTAGGAAACCGAAAAAAAAATTACATGAGAGGAAAAATCGATAGCGACAAGAGAAAACTTTTTTCTTCTGATAATGAAAGTTCTTTGTCGAAAAAACACGTAATATTTTATTGTGATATGTATTGAGAAACAATTTTACTTTTTCGATACAACAAAAAGTTTTTAAATTCACATCAATTCCTTTTTTACTTCACTCGGCTTTACTGATAAAAAAATTGTTGGATAATTTTTATTTTTTTTCTCTTTATTTAGAGGTACTGCGATATGTATACGCGTGTTTTCGTTGGAAGGAAAGAATGGACTGGTTTGATGTTTAATGTGTACATTTCAGTTATAAAGAAAATGAGAGAGAATCATGAAAAGTTTTTTTGAGAGAGAATTTTAAGTTTGAGTGGAATTGAAAAATTGGTTTAAAAGCTTTTTGAGTTGTCAGGTGGATAAAAATTGTTGAATGTTTGTGACCGTTTTATTTTCAAAATTTTAAAATTGAGTAGAATTAAATAAAAAAAATACTTTTTAAATTTTTCTAAAAATATTTTCTGTCTCAATAACAACTTTTTTAAAAATTTTATGTCATTCCGCCATCTTTTTCTCTTAACCTCAAATTTTAAAATTTTTCGATAATGCTACCACATAAATCCAATTGGACTGAGTTTATGTATTGTCATCTCACTCTCGCTTATTGAAAAAAGTGTTTGGTTACAGTCTGATAAGAGTGTACAGAGGTGATATGTGTAGTGCATACATTCAGTCGTTTTCAGTCTTCTCAAGTGGTCGCGCGCAAGGAATAAAATCAATGTTAAATCAATTTAATTTGCGTTCTTATGCAAATGTTTAAAGGCATAAGAATTTGTCATTGAACTTGACTCAAAAAAATTTGCTGTGCTAAATTTTCCTAGTGAAGAAAAAGTGAGTAAAAAAATCTACAAACAGGTGGTGCTGAAATTTTATCAAGGGAAAATTCGCTTTTATCGCTTTCCATTCACTGGCATCCAAAAAAGAATTAGAATTTAATCCGTTTCGTAAAGCCTTTCATGGATGAAAATCGTGCAAGTGATAGTAAAATCAAAAGAAATGATAAAAAGAAGAAATAATTTGAGGCCTGATGATATTGACACATGTATGCAATAAAAGAGTTCATTATCGTTTTTCCGTCACTGTCAGGGCAAAATAAATTCTTTATTCATTTTTTTTCGTGATGCAATTTAAGTGAGAACGACTAGCAAATATAAATCATTTACGAATTACATGGAATGAGTGTGATTTTTTTATTATATTGCGGTTGTACTTTGTGACATTTATTTTGTACTTTGACACGATCGATGACCTACATTTAAATGTAAGGAGAAGGACTATGATGACAGTGAAAAGGATATTATAGGGGTGAAAAATTAATGGATGACGAGAATTTTTTAAAAGGGTTTTTTTATAAATAATTTAACCCAAAAAAAATTTCCATTTGAAAAAATTAAATTTTTATCAGATTATTAAGCAATCAATATCAATAAATGATTACATGTTCTTTTAATTATAAACTTTTTTGTCATTCGTTAAATAATAATTTTTTAATGATTTCTCAGAAATAGAAATGACTCACTTAGGCAAACGTAAATATTTACCTTCTCATGATGACCAATTTTTAACATGTAAAACCAAATCATGAGCTTTTCAATAATAAATTTAATTAAGTTCTTGACCTTAAAATGTTCAAACCTTGGTTTAATTAGGTATTATAAAATTATTTTATTTAAAATTAATTAACAGATGTGGAATTATACTGATTAGAATTTTAATCCATGGATTTAAAAAAATTAAAAGATAAATGTTTTTAATCCATAGATTAAAAAAGAGAAATAGATTAAACAAAACCAAGGATGGAAGTAAACTTAGGTCAAGATAAGAAAACTAATAATTTTTAATAAGATAAAAGAACTAAAGTCCAAAATTATTTTCCATAGGTTGTTAAATTTTGAAAGTCATGAGACGTTTGTAACGTTTATGCGTTTAACTTTAGAAGACTTTTGTTCACTGTCAAATCACATGAAAGCATATTTTTTACACGACATGTGAAACATTAAGGTCGTTGATAAATTTTGAATCTGACCAACACGTTGTTCCTCTCTCTTCATATTGATCAAACTTAAACTTCAGTTATTTTATTAATTGCTTATAATTTTTTTTCTCTCTTTGTGTCTCTAGGTGCCTTTAAACTTTAAGTACATACATTTCTTTTTCTACACTCATCGCGACTGCAAGTGTGTACATTTAAGCAATTTTTTCATATGTGACAAAAGAAAATCTAAAAGTTGATAAGAAATGACGACAGCTGGAATGGATTACGGTAACAAAAAAAGAAGTAATGACAAAAGCTCGCCATCATCATCTGATCACTTCAATGGTAACATTGTTGCGCGTCGTACAAAAATTCCCAATAAACCAAACTACCACTTGAGTCTGTGGAACATTTTGAAGAATTGTATTGGTAAAGATTTGACGAAAATCCCCTTGCCTGTAAATTTTAGCGAACCGTTATCGGTGCTTCAAAGGTAATAATAAAATTAATGTGATCTCTTTATACTTTGTGAAAAACTTTAAATTAAATTTGAAAAACTTTTAAAAATCACCACGAAACACCATGAAAATAATTTACTTAAATTCATACGTTCACTCTCATAAAAATATGATCGCACATTGACCTTCAAACTATTTTTAGAGCCGCTGAAGATTTCGAGTACTCAACATTACTCGATCGAGCAGCAAAGACGGATGATTTTGCCGAACAATTAGCCCTAATTACAGCGTTCACAATGTCAACATATTCGACAGTTAGTGAACGCATAGCTAAGCATTTTAATCCCCTTTTGGGCGAAACATATGAGTGCGATAGAATGAGTGACAAAGGATGGAAGCTCATCTCAGAGCAAGTTAGTCATCATCCACCAATTCTCGCACAGCACACCGAGTCAAAAAATGGATGGAAATTAAGTCAGCAATTGCTGTTAGAGACGAAATTTAGAGGCAAACATATCGCTGCCATTCCAATCGCATTTTCACGTCTTGATTTCGAATCAAGTGGAAGGACATACATCTTTAATCGACCATTTATAAGTGTTTATAACATCTTTTTTGGCAAGATGTATGTCGATTTTCATGGCGAAGTTAATATTGTTGGCAAGAAGAAGGCAAAAGGCTGGAAAGCCACACTAAATTATATTCCTCAAGGATTTATGCAAAAAGAGCAGCCAAGAATTGTCAAAGGTGAAGTCATCGATCCTTCCAATAATGTTCGACTAATTTTAAATGGCAAATGGAATGAACACATTACTGTCGCTCAAGTTTTATCCGGTGGTGGCAAAAATAAGTTTGAAACCACAGAAGCAAAAGAACTTTGGAGAAAACGACCTCCACCATCAGACTCGCATCTCTATTATCATTTTACAACTTTCGCATGCTCGCTCAATGAACCAGAAGAAGGTGTCGCAAGCACCGACTCACGCCAAAGACCAGATTTAAGACTCATGGAAGATGGATTGTGGGATGAAAGCAATTTAGAAAAAATTCGATTAGAAGAAATTCAGCGAGAACGAAGAAAGCAAGGTGATGATGTAAAACCTTTGTGGTTTAAACAAAGCAGTGAAGAGTTTAGCGACAGACCAGTATGGAAGTACACAGGAAATTACTGGAAGTGCAAAGAAAACCGAGATTGGAGCAAATGTCCCGATTTGTGGTAAAATGAGAATTATAAAAAAAATTGTTACCATTTTATTGAAATATTTTATGGAGTTTATGTTCCTTATCAATTATTATTTTAAGGGTGTTTATTTGTGCGACATGGAAAAATATAATTTATTTGTGTTTTGTACAATCTTTATTTTATAAAGGATAAAAAGTACAAAAAAATTTCAGACATTCATGTCACATATCACCAAATCACCCTCATAAATGCGTCCTTCCATAAATTTTCAATGAAATGCGAAAAATTCGTCCAAAAATCATTTTTTTCTGGGTCAAGGCTTAATTTTCTTGGCTTTAAACCAAATTACAGTAACCATTAGCTTTTAAGGAGCTTTTAAAAAATAAATTTTGCGGCACAACAATTTTCATTTCCAAATCGAGAACCAAAAAGTAATAAAAACAATAATTGTGATTAATATTTAAATTTTATTATCAATTGCCATTTTTAAAAGTTGCATGTATAAAAATTCCTATTTATGCCATTTGCTATCGATGCTTACACAAAAAAAAATATTTACAATAAAATGTTTATAAAAGGAATGATGTAGTTTTTATAACCGCAAGGGTTGAGTGCTTTAAAAAAATTTTTAGAGTTTGCTTTTAAGTCTTCGATGCTTTTCGATAAATTCACTAACGACTCCAGCCATTTTTTCAGGGTCGGTCAAATGTAAGTGGTGTTTAGCGTCAATTGTGTGATATTCAAAATTTGGATTTTGCTTCATTATTTCAACGACTTCATCGTGATAAATTTTCCTTTCATAGTATGGACTGTCTGCTGCTTTTAAAAACATATAAGGTATGGTGATTCGCTGTGCTAGTAGAATAACCATTTCCTGATTTATACCCGACACCATTAAATACTTTAATCGGTTGTCACGCGCAAAATAGTATCGACCTGGATATTTTTCGGATTTTTTGATATTTCTCTTTAAAAGATAAGGCGCACAATCCCTATTGACGCTCTCGAATGTTCCTTGGTAAACTTTTTCAACCATTTCGGCGAGACTGTAAGATGGTGGCTCACTTTTATCTTGATTCCTCTTGTCTGCGATCATAAAATTCTCTAATCGATTTGCAAGCGTGTCGGTCACCATCTCTGGCCTATGAACTTGGGGTTTAAGTGCATCAATTCCAATTACCATGTCAACTTTTTCAGGAAAAACTGCAGCAAACACGAAACATAAAATTGAACTCATCGAATGACCCATGAGAGAAATTTTTTCCCACTTGTATTCGTCCATTAAGAAATTAAGGATAAGCAAATAGTCTTCTCTATGATAAACCATTCCATCCGGTATCCAACTACTCAATCCATGACCGGGAAGATCAATTGCAAGATAAGAAAAGTTGCGAGGTAGCAACGGAATTAGTCTATCGAATGTACCGGCATTATCTTGCCAACCATGTAGACACACGAATGGCCTTGAAGTAAAATAAAATGGGTCGATATCGATTGGGTTAAGTTCAATGACATTTGTTATGCTTACCGAATACTTTTGTCACCCCACCATTTTCCAGCTAAATGACCACCAAAGGGTAAAGCAATTCTCACTTCCTCAACCTACAAAAAATTATTTTTCATTCATGAACTTTGAACAGTCTGCAAAAATTACCTCAAATTCAATTTCTTGGTCACTTAACAAATCACATGGCTCTGGATCATCTTGACGATTTTTTCTTGATCTCTTATCGTCAGATGTCGAGTAAAAGTATTTTGCTATATGACGAGGTTTCACTAAATATTTCATTTTACTCAATTTTTGTGAGTTTATTCCACGAATAATTTTCACTTTCTAATCTTTACGAATATGGATGGAACTTTTTGCTTCTCAATTTTTAAATTCAAACTTTATTGTAACGGAAATATATTTTATTGCTTTTTATGTTTAATTATAAATTCACTAACCAACCCCGAAATTATTTCAGGCTGTGTTAAATGCAAATGATGAGTTCCATCGACCAAATGATATTCAAAATTCTTGTTGCTCTCTTTAAGAACGTTCACAACTTCCTCGTGATATTCCTTTTTCTCAAAGTAAGGAGCATTTTTAGCTTTAATGACCATGTATGGCATGTCCATTCGCTTTGCCAATTCAACTGAAACGCTATTGTTAAAATTAGCTCCCATGCTGAACTTTAATCTGCTGTCGCGTGTGAAAAAATATTTTCCAAGATGTTTCTCAGACTTTTGAACATTTCTTCTGAGCAAGTACGGAGCAAACTCTTTTGTGACACTCTTGTGAGTTCCAATTTCAAGTTTGTCGGCCATTTCCTCGAGTGTGTATGATGGTGGTTCAGTCTTCTCTCGATTTCTCTTATCAGCCAACATGAAATTTTTAATTCTATCCTCGAGCATTTTAGAAATATATGTTGCATCGTAAACGCTTGGTTTAAGTCCCTCGATACCAATCACCATATCAACATTTTTTGGAAATATGGAAGCAAACATAAAGCATAAAATTGCACCCATTGAGTGACCAATGAGTGACACTTTTTCCCATCCATACTCCATACAGAGATCATGAATTTGGTAGAGGTTGTCGATACTGTGATACTGCATGCCATCTGGCAATCTAGAACTCAAACCATGTCCGAGTAAATCAATCGCCAAGTAAGAATGTTTTTGAGGCAGCAACGGAATTAATCGATCAAATGTTCCAGCATTATCTTGCCAGCCATGTAGACACACAAATGGCCTTGAAAAATTCTTATAAGATTTTTTAACACTTTTAATATATTAAAATTTACCTCACAGATTTATCACCCCACCATTTTCCAGCTAAATGACCCCCAAACGGCAATGTAATTTTTATTTCTTTTACCTGAATAAAAAAATAATTTGTGAACTTTGGACATTTTTGATTACAGCTACAAAACAAAAATTACATCAAATTCTTCCTCTTTCGCTTTCATGGCATCAAAAATTTCACAAGATCCTCGCGATGTAAATTTGGCTGTCGAAATAAAACGACACAAAATTGTTTTCGATCCACGAACCAATAACTTCATTTTAAATTTTATTTAAAGCTTTTTAAATTTTTAGAGTTCACATATGAATGTGTTTGTATGTTGAAGGCAGAGATAAATAATCAAGGGAGAGAAACTTGGTGAAATAATTTATAAAAAATTATTCTCAATTTTCATTTCAAATATTTTGAAGCTTTTAAATTTGTAATTTTTAGAAATTTCAAAATCTTCACCAAGTTACTATCCCTGAGATTATTTTTTGGGTGCATTTCTTCTTCATTATGGTTCACTTTTATGTTTGCGAATAAATTCAGAAATAATTCCAGCTACTTTTTCCGGCTCTGTGAGATGAACATGATGAGTTGAGTCGACCATGTGATACTCAAAATTGGGGTTTTTTTTGAGAATATTAACAACCTCCTCGTGATAGGCTTTCTTTTCGTAGAACGGAGCGTTTTTAGCTTTAATAAACAAATATGGCATGTTGATTCGCTTTGCAAGTTCAACTGAAACTTCTTGCGGAAAATTGGCACCAAAACTAAATTTTAATCTCGTATCTCTTGTGAAAAAATATTTCTCTGGATATTTTTCCGATTTCTTAATTGTTCGTTTCATTAAAAATGGCGCACATTCTTTAGTGACACTTCCAACTGTGGCAATGCTCCATTTCTCTATCATTTCATCGAGATAATAAGCGGGTGCTTCCGACTTCATTTGATTTCTTTGATCAGCAAGAATAAAACTTTCAACACGATCTTCTAAAATAGAGGCGGCAATTACAGGATCAAAAACCATCGGCTTAAGGGCATCAATGCCAATGAGTATGTCAACTTTTGAGGGAAACACTGATGATTGAATGAAGCCTAAGATTGATCCTAAAGAATGTCCAATAATTGAAATTTTATCCCAATTATATTCTTTACAGAGATGTCTGATCGTATAAAGATTATCGACTGTATGATATTGCATGCCGTCTGGAATTCTAGAGCTGAAACCATGTCCAGGAAGATCAATTGCTAGATAGGCATGATTTCGAGGCAGTAGAGGAATTAATCTGTCAAATGTTCCAGCATTATCTTGCCATCCATGCATCAGTATGAAAGGTCTAAAAAATATCAATTAAACTCATCACATGACTTGTCATCTCGCTCTTACCTTATGTTTTTGTCACCCCACCATTTACCAGCCAGTTGACCCCCAAATGGCAATGAAATTCTAACTTCTTCAACCTAAAAAAGCAAAATTGCACTTTGATCCTTTGACGTCATCAGAGACACTCTTTCACAAACCTCGAAATCAATTTCATCATTACTAAGAACATCACATGGCTCGAAATTAGTGTTATGACTAGACGATGAAGTTGAAGAGAATCGCAAAAGTTGTCGAGGAATTTTTGCGAATTTTATTATTGAATTCATTTTTATTCAACTTTATCTGAAAAAATATTTTAATGACTAAATTTTTGTTTATGTCGAGGAGAGAAAAATGTCGATGGTAAAAAGATTAAAATTTCACCCTAATTAAAATCACCAAAAATAATTAAGCTTCAACGATTTTTTTAAAACTCAAATTATTCTTTAAAATCAGTTAACAAATTTAATTTTTTTTTTAATTTTTACAACTTTGATTTTGCGGAATCAAAATCACCATGCTTTTCTATAAATTCGCTAATTAATACCGAAACTTTTTCAGGATTTGTTAAATGAACATGATGAGTGTCATCGATTGTATGGAGCTCAAAATTTGGGTTCAATTTTAAAGCCTCGATGACATCTTCATGATAGCTTCTCCAACCAAAAAAAATTTCTTTTACACATTCAAGGACAATTAAGGGAAATTGAAGTCTTTTTGCCATTTCTTCTGATGATTTTCGGAAAATATTTAATCCCGTGACGGTTGGCGGTAGAAAACGGTTATCGTGAGTCAAATAAAATTTTCCTGTATCTTCAGCTTTTAAAGTTGACCGCTTTAAAATGTACGGTGCTAACTCTTTTGTGATACTTCCAAAAGATGTGGCGCTATATTTTTCCGATAGCTCTTTAATCGTGAATGATTTTGTGAATTTTAATTGATTAAGTTTTTCTGCACGATAAAACCTATCCAGATATTCCACGAAATTAGCGTCAACTTTAGATGGTTCAAAAACAGGCGGAACTCTCGCATCAATGTCAACGACCATTTTAACTCTCTCCGGAAAAATTGCTCCATATGTCAGTGCAATATTCGCTCCCGATGAATGACCGATTATTGAAATTTTATCAATTTTAAAATGATGTCGAACCTCATTTAAATGATGAATGTAATTAATGGCATCAAATTGCAATCCATTTGGAAAAGAAGAACTTAATCCATGGCCCAAAAGATCCAAAGCTAAATAAGAATGTGAACTTGGCAGTAGAGGTATAATTCGATCGAATGAACCAGCATTGTCTCGAGAGCCATGAATACATAAAATTGGGCTAGATAAAATTTTTACTCAAAAAATATAAAAATTAACTTTTCAAATTTACCTTTTAGACTTATCACCCCAAAATTTGCCAGCCAAAAATAAATCACCTCCTCCAATCGGAATTTTTACTTCTTCAGCCTAAATTTAAATGATTAAATTTTCTTTATTTAAATTCTTTAAATCATACCTCTAAAAGTTTTGGCGTGACACGTGTACAAAATTGTGAAGCCAAAAAATTATTCCTCCCAATAACTCTCGCTAAAGTGATCATCTTAATTTTTTGAGATTTATACGTCTAAATTTCTCAAACTAAATAGCTGAAATATTTATGTCTGAAATTCTTTATATACTCCCAAATAATGTCCATCAATTAGTAGCTTAAAATGAAAATTTTTATTTTTTTGACACATTTTCTAATTGAATATTTCGAAATGATTTAAACTGAGAGCAATTAAAAAACAATTACAAAAATATTTTGCATAAAAATGGAAAATATCCACTCCAATAAAAAAATAAAGAAAGAATTGCCACAGAGAGATAGGAGAGACAGATTTTAGCTTAAATAATCATACTAAATTCAAGCTCTTTCGGTTGCATTGCTGACTTAGCCGGCGTGGAAGATGAAGGAGTTTTAACACGTTGGGGTGTGGTCAATTTTTTAACGATCGGTGAAGCGAAGCCGTAATGATTTACCGCCAAATATGAAGGTTTGCAAATTGCGGATGATCTGACGACTTTTTTCGTTGAATGAGCGTAGTTCTAAAATTTAAAAACATTATTAATATCACACATTTAAATAATTTAAAAAAAATACCTCAAATCCTTCATAGCTGGTCGTGTCTGATTCAGCTGATGATGCAGTCGGAAGGCAGATTTCAGGAATTGGACGCTTTAGCACAAGACTGCTCTTACGTTTCTTGCCAATACTCTTTCGGGATTTCGATCTTCGCTTAATAACCGAACCAACATTATAAACTTTGATGCTTGTGTTCTTTGCAGGTCTTCTCATCGAGCTGCCCGCTGCTCCATCGGCATTTCCAGTAAGGGGCTTAAGTACACTTCTAGGCGGTGCGGGTGATGCAAAAGCTCCAAGTAGCTTTCTTTTGGCAGGCGGTGCCGATGAAATTTGATGAGCCACTTTACGCTTTCCATTCTCTGTGTAAACTGAACGTACAGATGAAGCATTTGAGGAAGCGGTTGTTGAAAGTGTTTTGTGCGATTGTGCAAGTCGTAAACGACTTCCAGTAGTTTTGATATTAGTGCGATTGGTGAATGTTTGTTCGACTGTAAGAGGAGTACGCATGGCAGTGATATTAGCTCGCATGGGTGTTCGGCCAGGTGTTGGAGGCGCCTAAAATAAAAGTTATTTTAATATTTCACAAATTTTTTGAATATCTTCAAATACCTTCTTTACACTTTTAGTAATCTTTTCTTGCTTCTTTTTCTCGTAGTCACGGTCGATCAGATCCTTGACTGACACACCATAAATGGTAAATTGCCGTTTGTAGTTTTCCTCGAACAGTTGTGCCATTTCCATGAGCCTTGCTTCAATTTTTGGCAGCTTGATACTGATCATTTTTCTTTCCTTTTCCTCTTTTAAGAGTTGACCACCACGATTAGCATAACGCTTTGGATCTTGTTCCTTATTTTGCAGAATTTCCATCTGACTCCAAAGCTCTTGACGTTCTTCGACGAGTTTAAAGATTTGCTCGTTGATCTCATAGAAGGACTTAAGGTTACGCAATTCGTCTTCATGAAGCTCCAAGACATCCTCATTGAAAATGTTGGCAGTGAATGATGGAAAGCGGAGACGCTCTGAATCAGATTTAAGACACTTTTCCCAATACTCTTCAATCTCTGCTCTAACACGCTCGATAAATACTCGAATGTTGTCTCGCTTAATTTTCTCGCAACGTTCGACTTCAAAGTGCAATTTGTCGTAAGTTGTTTGAGTAATTTCAACATACTTATCAAATTTCTTCTGTTGTTCCTCAGGAACGTCCAAATATCTCCATAATTGTTTCAAGCGCTTACGCATGTCCTCAATTTGACAACGCATAGTGTGGAATTGACTTTGAAAGAGCTCTTGTAAATCTTGAAGCTTCTTTATGTTGGATTTTGTCGGTTTCATGTTATCGCTTTTCAAAAGATGGAGGTCATGATCATCGAGAACTGAAATTTCAAGACTTTTCATCAGCGTCTTCACCTCCTCACGAATGTCCATAATTTCCTCCAATCGCTTGAATCTCAAGTCTCTCAATTTTTCGAGATGATCAGCAAAAGCATTCATTTCAGCTTCAGATGGAAGAGGATCTGAATGCAGAGGTTTTTGTGGCTCGCTGAGCTCAGTGCACAAAGTTTCTTGCTCATTGAGGAATGATTTAATTTGTTCATGACGACGACGAAGCTTTTCCCTCAGTTCTTTGAGACTGTCATCGATTTGCATCTGAAGCGTGTAGAGAGGCATACTATCATCGGCCACTTCCTCTACGTCCTCTTTGAGGAGACGCTTGAGATTGTCTTTCTCATGATTTAGGCTTTCGATTCGCTCAAGAACTGAAGATTTTCTCTTTTCCGTTTCCGAGATGATATCTGAGAAAAATGCATCAGTGTGATCGATTAGCTTTCGAATGTGCTCCTTGTTTATGTCCTCCTCGAAAACTTCCCTCCAGATATCAGTCAGGATCTCAACTTTTTCCTTTGCTATTTCGCAAATCTCATTTAGAACTGTTTCTCTGAAAGGAGTTGAATTATGACGATGTTAGATGTATCATAATATAACTATAACTCTACAACAAGCTTCAAAAGTGAGATAATTAATGAAAAAACTTACTTTAATTCCTCCATTTATTTACATTCGCTTTTAAAACGTTTTCCACTATTATCTCGTCTTGTCTTTACTTTTTTTCAATAGTTTTCTTAATTTGCTTAATAATTATGCACTTCTTGACCTTTAAAGTCACTTAAAAACACGCTAATTAAATAAAATAATATTTCGAGTAAACTAGACCGTTGATTTTAAAAATGACCGTTGGAGAAGTTTAATCCGAATTTCGTTCGGATAAAAAATGGGCTTGAGCGATTTGAATTTGCAAAAAGAAGGCAACATGAGATTTAACGGACAAATTAAATTAATACATGAATCAAGATTGAAAAATGTTATTTGAAGAATAAAAATAAAAATAAAAATAGTAAAATATATTTTTTAGATAAAAAGTAGTAATCTTAAAATCACCGCAATTTTATTAAATTTTTTCAAATTAAATAACTTGACACGCGTCAATTAACAATCAAAACACCATAAAATAAAAAGTTCAATCCAACAGTTAAGCATTAAGTAAATATTTTTGTAAAAATCAATCGTCTGCATCTGACCACAAAGCGGCACTCTTTTCTCACGATCAATATGCAATGTGCTCAGAAGAAATATGAAAAACTAACGCGCGTCTGCGATATTTCTCAAAAATAAAGAAGAAAAAAATCAGACGAGATTGAAAAGTCAGCAAACAACAATAAGCATGTATAGAGAGAATGAAAAGCAATGTGAGAATTTGGAGCTTTTTCTCATTGCATTGCATTGCGGTATATCCTCTATGTTGGTGTTTTTGTTGAGCTCAACAACTCAAGAAACTCTCGCTTCTACCTCGCTCGACCAGTCTTCATTCAGCGCTCATCGGTAACAGTCGGAAAAAATTGAAGCAGCAGTAAAACGGTGAAATTAAGTGCTTGAAAAATTATCTCGCAAAGGAGTTTAAAAAAATTCGATACTGCAAGTTCAATAGCATAAATCGCGATTCCGGCAGTGAATAAAATTTTCGGTGGTCCGTTACAATTTTATGTGGCTATAATCGCTATAATTTTGATCGTGAATAAAAAGTGAAAATTATTATTTAATTCCGTAAAGATCGAGAAAATTTTATTGTGAGCTGAAAAAGTTAAAATTTGAAAGAACAAGAAGAAAAGAGGAGGGAAAAATATTTTTTTGATTGAGAAAAAGTAAAATGAACTTATTATTTATAAAAATGTGGTGATGATTATAAAAAAAGAGTTCAATTAATTTTCTTAAAATTCAAAATTTAATAATTTTTTAATCTAAAAACTTTTAAAATTGCTGAAAAATTTTAAAGCTCACTTAATAACTCTGTAATGTGTGATGATAACACACACAAAATTTCTTAATATTCTCAAATTTATCATCATAACCACAAAATATTAAAAATTTGCAAGCTTTTCTCTTTCCTCATCTTTAATTTTCTTCCAAATTTCTTTAAGATGATCGAGGCAATGAAATTAATATCATACCAATTTTAACAAAATACCAATAATGAGAGAGAGGCTGCAAAAATCAAAGATGTGACCAACACACGGTTGGAAAGTGTAAAATCTCAATTCCGAACATAAAAAAAATGAAAATAAGAAAAATGTGAAATTTATCTGTGCATAATAAAAATGTATGAGGTGTGCAATATATAATTATCAAAGAAATCAATAGTTAAAAAGTGCAATAAAAAGTCATCATCAACCAAAAATAAAATCACCCAAAAAAAAAAAAGATATAAAAGAAGAAATTACGCAATTAATTATATTTTGATAGCAAAAAAAGGCACATAAAATAAACAGAGCGATGAAACTTCATTGGATTATAAAATTTTCGTTTCTTTGGATAACTTTGTGTAATGGTAAGAATGAAAACGTCCAGAGAATATGTTTATGCATAAGTACCGCGTATGACCTATTTTTAAAATCATGTTCTTCTCGATCGAAGTAAGAATGCAGATGATTCTGCGAGTATTTCTAGTCAGTGCAAAAAAATCATTTATAACGCGACTGGCAAGTGAGAGAGAAAAAGAAAACTTTCTTCGGCGACAAGACCAGATTTGTAACTTTTCTCTCTCACTTCATTGGTTGCTTAAAGTGCATTTTATGTGTATGTCATGCCTGCCTGCATAGCCATTAGCAACGTTAGACACACATCCTGAAAAAGATCAAATCGATTCACTTGTAGTGAATAAGAAATTTTATTTGAAATAATTTAAAAATTTATAAGTTGTGGGCAATGAATGAAAGTTGATAGAGAACTTTCTCATGTGGCAGCTGAATTTTTAAATTGAATTGATTAAATAAATATTTAATTTTTTACTTTAAAATGTAATTAGGATTAATTAAAATTAATCAAAGATTAAAAGCGTAAATCTTCGATTTTAAATTAATTTAAAAACTATTTCTTCGAATTAACCGGTGGCCAACAAAGAAAATCATAACTCATTAAATCACTTTCAACTGTTGCAAATTTTCAAACTAATTCCTCGGTGAATGGCCGAAAAAATATCATGCAAAAATTGATTAACGTTGCGCAACTTCCGCTAATGAAAGTTATCTCCCCTCGCAATTTTTTTTATCACTTTTTCTTAATGTCTATCGATCTTCTAACGTTGCTCAAGGTGATCTGGAAATTTGCAGAGTTTATTGAGCGAGTTTGTTGAATAGTGAAGTAGAACTACTGAAAAATCTCAATTGATAATTACAGTTATAGAAGATATTCAATAAATGTGCGTGTTAATATTTGTGGCTGCTAAAGAAATTTCTTGCGCGTAAATTAATGGGAATGAAGCAATAAGAAAAGAACAATAATGAGTCTTAATGAAAGTCGATAAGAAAAAATAATTTGCGTGTGAACCAATTTTTTGGGAACTGATGAAAAATTTAGACAAATTTATAAATTGAATAGGAAATTAATTTTGTTAACCTTAAAAAAAGAATAGTAGGTAAATCAAGGTAAAAAATGGAGCAATTAAATGAAAAACAATTTTGATTGGAAATTTTTTTATAAAATAAAACTCTTTTGATACGTATACCCAGGTTCAAGAAGTGACCAAGGAATTTTCCAATAGTTGGGAATTTCCCAGTTGTTGGGAATTTCCCAGGAGTTGGGAATTTCCCAGGTGTTGGGAATTTCCCAGGTGTTGGGAATTTCCCAGGAGTTGGGAATTTCCCAGAAGTTGGGAATTTCTCAGGAGTTAGGAATTTCCCAGGTGTTGGGAATTTCCCAGGAGTTGGGAATTTCCCAGGAGTTGGGAATTTCCCAGGAGTTGGGAATTTCCCAGGTGTTGGGAATTTCCCAGGAGTTGGGAATTTCCCAGGAGTTGGGAATTTCCCAGGTGTTGGGAATTTCCCAGGTGTTGGGAATTTCCCAGGTGTTGGGAATTTCCCAGGTGTTGGGAATTTCCCAGGAGTTGGGAATTTCCCAGGTGTTGGGAATTTCCCAGGAGTTGGGAATTTCCCAGAAGTTGGGAATTTCTCAGGAGTTAGGAATTTCCCAGGTGTTGGGAATTTCCCAGGAGTTGGGAATTTCCCAGGAGTTGGAAATTTCCCAGGAGTTGGAAATTTCCCAGGTGTTGGGAATTTCCCAGGTGTTGGGAATTTCCCAGGTGTTGGAAATTTCCCAGGTGTTGGGAATTTCCCAGGTGTTGGGAATTTCCCAGGAGTTGGGAATTTCCCAGTAGTTGGGAATTTCCCAGGTGTTGGGAATTTCCCAGATGTTGGGAATTTCTCAGGCCTTTTATCACCAATCTGAGGAGAGTAAAATTTTGCGGGGTTTCTCTGACGAGATGGAAGAAAAAATATTTTGGTTGTGATTCCTTGATCGCATGTTATACTCGAGTCAATGTTATTAATATTTTAATAAACAAGAAACTTTCTTTATACATTAAAATGAATGGAATATTTCGTTTTAACAATCAATTTTTTTAAACCTTAAGTATTGACTTTAAGAGAACTACTTAATTCTTATCGTTAAAAAAACTAAAGTGTTATAAAACTATAAAAAAAACATATTTTAAAAAATAAATGCAATTTTAATGGAAACTTGTTTAATACTTTTAAAAAATACAAAAGATGTGTATTTAAATTTTAGTAAATGAATTTTCATGCACGTTTAAAGTCTTCTCCTTTCTATAAAACAAAACAAAAGCCATGAAAATCAATTCATTTTGAGTTTAAAATTTAATTTGTAATTTTTTAGAGCAAAAATCCCGTTTGAAAAAAATTCATTTATCTTCTTCTTCTCTCTGTCATCACTGCAGATTTAACACCTAAACTTTTTGCTCTCTTTAATTATTTGATAATTATTCACTTTTGCTTTTCATTCTTCTTCATATTCAACACTCGAAATGTCTCTTTCGAGTGGCAAATTTTCATTTCAATATCTTTTGTGCACTACACTTGAAAAACAATTTTTTAAAAGCCCATTTTACGATTTCGTGCATGCATGTGAACAATTTCAGCTATAAAAAAAGACTTTTTTACTTCCATGATGAATTGCACCTAAAAAAGTTAAAATTTCACTCCAAATACGATTATTATTAATTAATAGATGTCATAAAAACACTTTCAACCACTTTTTTATATTTTTCCATTTCCATTTCAATATTCACATGTCTCATGAAGTACTTTCGATGAAGACGACGTGCGAAAGTGAATTTAATGCTACCATTATTAGCAAGACAAACTCATCATGAGCGTTAAAATCCAAGAAAATATAAACACGCTTAAATTTGAATTCTTTAAAACTTAATTTAAAATTTTCTTTGAGCAAAATATTAAATTAAATATTTGTAGAAAACTCTCTTCATCATTTTCTCAGTTCTTCTAACTCTGCACACAAAACAAAATTATTCATTAATAAAAAGCTAAAAGCAATGAATAAAAGATGTGCAATGAAACTAAACAACACTTTTTTTTCTATTATAAAATTTGTATCGCATCGAAAGGTGAACACAATGGTGATATGAAAAGAATGATGAAGATTCTCAGACCTAGTAACATCAAAATCTAATAAGCCATTTCTCTTTCAAAGTCTCTCTATCAAATGCATAAAAAACTTAGTTTCACTCTTATTCATGAACTTTTCATTGAATTCGGTCGACATTATAGTAATTTTAGCATTTTAAAGGGTCTTTTGAATTTAACTTGGTCATGATAATTGAAATCTTGAGCTGCAATGTAATAATTTTCATGCATAATAAGCAAATCGGCGAGACTTTCTTTACAAAAATTTGACGATCACGATTTAAATGAGACAGAAATCTCTTGAGAGCAAAAATGAGGAAAATAATCATCATTATTGCAAATTTTTACATCTTTAGTTCAGTGTGTACTTCTTCTTGTCTGGATTTTACTAATTTCTCATATGACGTAACTTTTTAATAACAGTGCGGAAAAATGCATTTACGTTCGTACGAGTGCTATGCAAAAAAGCGAAAATTATTGTGATGCAAAAAGAAAAATGCATGTGAAAAAGTTCACTTTTCAGTGGGAAAATAATTTTAACTTTTCCTCTTCTTGGTCTTTGATTTTTCTGCATATTAATGTAAAGCGGTTTCACTTGATAGAAAAAATATAGTTTTCGTTTTAGTTTATTTGTGATTTTTTTTGAATGTCAAATGTTAAATATTAATAAAGTTTAAATAAATTAATCAAAATCAAATTAATTTTAAAAGAATTTATTCTCATTTTCCTCAGGAATCAAAATATCAAAATTTTTCAATAATTTTACAAATTGTTTTATTTTAATTTTTTCTATTTAAATTTTATAAAATCTCATCAATTCCGTTCTTATGCCACTCATATAAATAACTTTTGCGTCGCTTCCCACTAAATAAGAAAAAGTAAAGAAGAGAAATTTTCATTCTTATTCGCGTGCATTTGCAATGAAAATAAAATTACGACATAGTACGTAGGAGGAAATGAAAATTTCAATTAATGAAAGTTCATGACTAAAATAAAAATTATTTAAAAAATGATTGAAAAAGAAAGACAATTTGAATTAATTTCAAAAATATATTTTCCATTGGTATAAAAAGCAATTCATAGAAAAAAATGAATCAGTAGGATGGAAATTAAAATGAAAGCATAAAAAAATAATTAATTTGTTTATTTTTTCCAAATAATATACTTTAAAGTGTCTAATTGTAAAACTTTACTCACGCCACATCAACATCTAAGACTCCATAAATCCACTTATATGAATTGCCTCATTCTCTATTCTTCCACTCATTCGCTACCTCTTGACAGTTGCCAAGGGGAGAAGTGTGTAACAAGCTACTTACAATTGATAGAGTCGATGATGGGAAAAATGCGATCGCTATCGTTTCATCTACTTCTTAACACTCTCGTGCGAGTCATTCGCAGTGTTTGCTTGCCTAACGAGGTGGCTTGGACAGCGAGGTAGAAAAAATTTGCGCAATATTTGAAGGTTTTCTGTCGCCCAACAAGATGAAAATGTAAATAATGGCGAGCTGTCGGCATCATATGCCTCTAAGATTTGTCTCAATTTTTTTCCACGATAAAAATCTCTTTTGCTTCTAAATGGCCCCGATTCTTTTTATACGTGCCCATCATTTGGGTTAGGTAATGGACGGTGTGGAGTTATTAAAATATATATTCAAATTTTTAATGCCGCAAATGATGACAGAATGTTGCAAATTTTTCTTTTTATAGGTTAAATTAATGGAGATGAAAGATTTGGGTTAAGATGCGACCTTGAAAAGTATTTGATATATTTTTGTTCATAAATTAATTTTGTGCGTTTTAAAAAATTCAAAATGTGAAAAAAGAAAACCGCAAAAATTGAATCGAAAAAAATCAATTAATCTGAATCACATTAAGAGTTATTTCCTACACAAATGATCCATAAAATCTTATGCAATATGTACTTTAAAAAAAATTTTTATGATGGAATCTTTAATAATTTTTAATTTATTTGCAAATATTTTCGTGTCTAGGTTGCACATTTTACTCCACAAATGATGAGTACTCAGCGACAGATACAGAATCGGGAAATCTTTACATACCACTGAAAGAAGATCATCAGGTGAATGAGATTGTGCACACCATGAATGTGTATCCTAGGTCAGTTTATCAACCAAGTGTGAAATTAAGTTTTCTTTCTTTAAATTAGAAAATTATAAACTTTGCTTTTTCCACCACAGAAAATCCATCGAGCTGCGAGCAATTGACCGCTCAACCGACGATCACAAATATTTCCGTATCCAAGAGGTGAACGGAACGACGATACAAATTATTTTAAGTCAGACACTTGATGATTTAGTTGATAGCGACGCTCCGCAAAATGTCTTAAAGTTCAAAATTCAGTGCAATAGTGCCTCGCACAGTAACCGAAGGAATCATGATGTAAGTGAAATTATTATTTAATGGTAATAAATAATTAAACATGAGCATCTTCACTTCTTTTAATTATCTCCTCTTTACAATCTCTTTATATTTTTTAATTTGCTCTTTCCTCCTCTTCATAATTGTTTGACTTTTTTACTTCTTCATCTAGAGGAGTGCGCGAAAATTACTTCAATTTTAATTAAAATTTATATTTTTTAATTTTAAGAATTAAACGTCAATTTTATTTTAAAAACTGAAAATTCAATAATTTCAGATAATTTTTTAACTCAATTAAAAATTCCAAATTTTTTTCTCTCAACTCTTTTGTTTGCTCAGTGAACGTGTGTAGTGTCTTGAAAATTGACCACATAGTGGTAAATTAATGCACAAAGAACACGTGCTCTCTCAACCTTTTAACGCTTGGTCATTGTATGAAATTTCATCTAATTTTCTTCTCTTTCTCTCCCACAGATATCATATCTCATGGTCACCGTTTATGTGGAAGACATTAATGATAATAAAGTAATTTATTTAAAAATTTAAAATATTATGAATGTCTCAACACCTCTCTTTAATTTATTTTCTCACAGCCCATTTTTATAAATTCACCGTACGAGATTACAATAGACGAGACAACGCCATTGGGCTCGAGTGTCTTTATGGCTATAAAAGCGACCGATCGCGATAAGCCGAATACTCCAAATTCTGACATTCAATACTTCATCGGTGCACAAACTTCAGACTCAAAAGGCGGATTTTTCATGCTCGACAGTCCTCATCGTCCGCACGTTATCTTAAAGCGCTCACTCGATTTCGATCATGGCATTCGACAATTTGATTTGAATATCATAGCACGCGATCGTGGCATACCGCCGCAACAAACAAACACAACACTTTCAGTTTTCATTGACGATGTCGACGATTTGCCACCGTCATTTACACAAGAGGCTTACTATACGAAAGTGAAGGAATTTTTTACAATCACTGGAAAATCGATTCATAAAGCGTTGAAAATTGATCCGCCAATCGAAGCGTATGATCAAGATTCGCTCAATTCGACGCTCGTTTACAGCATTTTAAGTGGAAATGAGAAAGAAGTTTTCTGGATGCATCCGACAACGGGTGTGCTCTATCTCAAGAAAGAAATTGATCTTGAAGGTGAAACTTTACCCGAAAACACTTTTGTGCTGCAAATTGACGTTAAGCAGAAAAATGATCCTCTTAAGAGAGCGACAGCGCGTGTTGAAATCGAAATAATTGACATTAATGACAATCAACCTGATTTCGAGGTGGATTTGTATAATATTTCGATTGTGGAAAATTTACCAAATGGATTTTCAGTTCTTCAAGTCAATGCGTTTGATCGCGATCAAGGAGAAAATGCGCTATTTTTCTACAAAATTTTTAAAGAGGATCCTAAAGGTTAGTTTGTGGTTTTTTAATGCAAAACTTCTAATAATTTTTTAAATTTTAACAGGAGCTTTTGACGTCGATCCACAGTCGGGTTGGATGACAGTCAAAAATCAATCTCTCCTCGATCGTGAAGTGCGACCAACAGTTAAATTAATAATTCAAGCTGTTGAGAGGGTTAAGCCCTACATTAGACGTGAATCAGCTCCTTCAGACTCAACAGTAGCTGTTGACATAACACTCCTCGACAGCAACGATAATAGCCCAGTTTTTGAGCAGGGAAATTTGTATGAATTTAAAGTCGATATAAACTCTTCAGTCAATGATGTTGTTGGCAAGATTAAAGCTTTTGACCCCGATGACGGACAAAATGGAAAAATAACTTATGAAATGAAAAATCGTCGAGAGACTTCAGTGCCCTTTGTACTAGATTCAAAAACGGGGGTACTTAAAGTGATTGGAAAATTGCTCACGGGTCGAGTTGCGTTATTTGTTGAAGCATGCGATCAACCTGTAAATCCATCTGAAACACGATGTACACTGGCAGTGCTTACTTTAGATATTGTCGACACAGCAGATGCGGCTGAAATTAAATTCATGGGAGCTCCCTATGAATTTTGGATCGGTAGCAATGCACCAATTGGAACGTCAGTTGGTCAAGTTCGAGTTGTTTATAAAGATGATGTAAGTGCTTTAAAATATTTTGAGCTTAAAAGCATTTTAACTATTTCATCTCTTAGATTATTTTTGACCTCTTGCATTCATATTCGGAGGGGGTGCCATTTGCGATAGAAGAGCAATCTGGAATAATTACCGTGATTCGGCCGATAAATAGTTTCAATAGAAATGCTTACACTTTTGAAGCTGTCGCTACTTATGCACACACACCTGTTGAAGTGAGTTATAACCTTTATTCATGATGAAATTCTTTAAAATACCTATCATAACTTCCAACACCAATCATCTCATATAAAAGTAACTAAATTCACTCAATTTCAAATAAATTGAACTCTTTTCTCTCTTATCGCAATTATTTTTAACAGCACGTAAAAAATCAATCGAGATCACTAAAGAAATCATTGCCGGAAGAGCTCGGTTTTCAAGTCGATGAAGGCATTGTTCAAGACTTAAATTTCTCGAACATGTTCATTGCCAATGTGACGATAAATGTCGTTAGTCCAGGCAGTAAAAATGCAGTTTTCGTAAAGAGTTCTCAAAGTCAATTTGTGGAATTTCGAGTCATGGAAAATTTACCGAACGCGATTATTGGAAATTTGCTGAATAAAAATTTTACCGAATTAAATAAATCGATGGCATCTCCAACTCAGGCTACTGTAACAACAGCAGCACAAAAACGTCAAATTGGGCGTGAAAATCGACAAATTGCCAACATGAGCTCATCGAAGTTTAGAAAGCCATCGCCGACCGCTATGACGGCCGCAAGTTCCATTGAAAAGAAGACAATTACAGCAACTGTGACAACTCCATCAAGTCTTGGCTTGATTCAACGTAAATCGAGAACAAACATCTTCAACCATACCGCGAGACGAACAGCAATAGCACAGCAGTACGGACGAGTGGTTAAACAATTGCCACCAATCACCTTAAAGAGTAATAAGACATCAGATGAGAAACCAATAACTGGTAAGTGATGATGAGTGAGGCGTTCAATTTATTCTTTAAATATTCTCAAAAAAATAATCTCTATCCAGGCTTAAATCGTTATTTACAACGCACCAGAAATCGCATTGCTCGAGCGGCGTCAAAGAACCTGAATTTCTTCATCGTTAATGATTATGATTTAAAAGAAAAAATGTACATTTCAAATGATGGAAAGCTCATGACAATCAACGGTTTAGATCGTGAGGAGAAAGATTCTTATAGACTGAGCGTAATTGCTGAGTACACAAATGGTTTAATAGAGAGTGCTGGAATTTATCAAATAAACGTCATTGTCGAAGATCAAAACGATTGTCCGCCTAAATTTACACGCACGAACTATATCGGTGTCATATCGGAAAATTCAGCGCTCGGCACGGAAGTGCTACTTAATAATCTCATCGTTGTGAATGATGGAGACTTAGGAAAGAATGCCGAATTTCAATTGAGCATACTTGGCGATGGAAATAGACTCTTTACAATAGAAAAAAGCAATCATAATGAAATTTTGGAGCAGCAGCGTTTCAATAAAATTAATAACAGTGCATTATCGCTTTTCTCCGATACGGTTCTCGATGAATACAGTAGCATGGTCGATATTAATTTACATCTAATGATGTTAAGTACACGTGATGATGTGGCCACCAATCAGACACATTTTGTTGTTAAATTTAGCGGTCCAAGCGTTCTCGACCGAGAACAGAAAAATTTCTACAAACTTAGACTTCTTGCTAAAGATTCCGGTGGATTAACTGAAGAGGCACAACTTGTTATTTTTGTGCTCGATCAAAATGACAATGCACCAGTTTTTGACAAATTGGCGGTCTTTAAACAGACAGGAATTGAAATTTTACAATATACTGATAAAATGGAAATTTATTTCATCGATAATGCCATCAAACCCGTAGCAGCTCCTCTAAAATCATCAACATTCACTCAATCGAAATACAGCATGACACTAGAGAAATTTGAGGAAACAAATATAAAACCAGCAAAGAAGGTAAATTTGAATTTTTAACGTTTTTTTTAAATTAACTTTAAATTTATTTAGATTCGAAGACCGGGTCGTCCAATCGGAGCTCCGCGTGCACTCACAGAAGAAAACGATAATCAAGAGCTTGCGACTGAAGATCGAGCCTTTAAAGATTTTGCTCCCCAAATAGTCTCTAAAAATGCTCGCTATCCAATTTTTTCAATCGAAGAATCTCTCGAACCTGGCACAGCTATTCTCCAATTCACAGCCACCGACGATGACTACGGTCCCAATTCTCAAGTGTCTTATGAAATCTCAAACGAACAAATTATCGCTTTAAATTCATTCAAAGGCAATTTAAATCAACTCAAATTGTCGAGATTCTTCACAATTGATCGAAGTTCGGGAGAGCTTAAAGTCAATCGACAACTCGTTCCAAATCTTGAAATTTTGGTGAACGTGACGGCAAAAGACAGTGTTGGTTTAGAAGATACAGTTCAAGTCGGCGTGCGAATAAGTGACGTTAACAATCACGAGCCGGTCTTTTTGCGACCATTCTACTCGTTTGATATTGAAGAAGGTTTTCATGTTAGCAAAATTCTCGGCTCAATTCAAGCGATCGACGATGATTTTGAAGACAATGCAAACATAACTTACAGCATTGTTAATGTTGACGCCGCTAAATTTCCATTTAGTATCATACCGAAAACAGGATTGCTTAAAGTTAGCGGACAATTGGATCGTGAGCAACGTGCGATGTACGAATTTAAGGTGATGGCACAAGACAATAGCCAAAAATATAAGCGATTAAATGCAACAGTGACAATTGAAATCAACGTGATTGATTTGAATGACAACGCGCCAGTTTTTATTAATTATGATGACTTAATGTCCAATGAAATCATTCCACATCCAAGGGGTCGAAAGCTCAACAGCGATTTACATCATAGCGATAATATATTGCCACAAAACTACACTGCAGTTTATAAGGTTAGCTTGGATCGTAATGTCAGTCCGAGACGGTTAATTAAAGAGGTGAAAGCCACTGATGCAGACTACGCACTCAACGGTATGGTTTTCTATAATTTTCTTCACAGCAACGTGTCTCATTTATTTGAGATTGATGCACGCGAAGGATTCATTATGACAACATCTCATCTCGATCAGCTTAGGGATTTAAATAAATATAATTCGATGAATTTAACAGTGATTGCATCTGATTTAGGAAATCCTGTTAAAACTTCATATGCGCTTGTCTTAATTACTTTAATTGGTGAAAAAAGATTCGAACCGACTCAAGCACCACCAAAACTTGAAGCCTTTCGCAAGCAGCCGATTATTGCTAAGCCAATTCTATTTATTAATCAATATTATGAGCTAGATGTGCTTGAGAATAGTCCAACGCCCGTTAGATTAATTGAGTTTAACACCACCAGCGATGCGGACATTTATGTTTGGTCACTTGAGCTTGAGAATAAAAACTATTCCAAAATTGATGTCAATGAAATTTTCAGCATTGATGATGGAATTTTATGGTTGCAAAAATCACTTGACAGAGAAGAATTTCCAAATTATACTCTTAAAATTCGAGCCGAAGTAACAGGTCCAAGGCGACCTAGAAATGGCAAAAATATTCAAGTTATGTATCCTGTCAGCGACGATAGGATAGAAAATCTCAATGATAATGAAGTTAGAGTGGTTGTACGAGTTGTTGATGTTAACGATCATTCACCGGTGTTTCGTGAAAATAGTCCCATTATTGCAGTCATACCTGATACAGTCACATATGGATATAATGTTCTTAAAGTAAATGCTGATGACGGTGATACGGGACTTAATGCTGATATTCGGTATTCACTCATTAATGAGCCATCGAATTTTTTTGGAATCGATTCACTGACTGGTCAAGTACGAACTTTGGGACCGCTTTGGAGGAGTCATGATAAAGTTTTTGGTTTTGATGTCAAAGCGACCGATAGGCAAGGATCGGAACATGGAAAGAGCAGCATCGTTAATGTGCTGGTGAGTGAAATTGCTTTTTTAGATTTTTGAATACTAATTTTGATTTTAGGTTTACGTTCTTGAGGAGCACAAACATGTGAAATTCATAATGAGTGGAAACACTATGGACATTGAGAGACAAGCAGAAATAATTTCACGAAGTTTATCAGACGCCACAAATTTGATTGTAAAAATTAGAATGTTGGAACCTCATGAGACGAGTAGAGAATTTTGGACAAATGTTTATATCTATGCAATCGATCCAAAAACTAATACAGTTGTGGATATGGAAGATCTTCAAGAGTAAGTTTAAATTTTAAATTGCAGATTTTTTGAAGATTTCATTTAAAAATATTTTTAAGCATGCAAACCATTTAATATTTTTTTACATTTAAAAATTAGAATCATGGAGCAAATCAACATGCAAGAAATTCAGCCATCACTTCCAATAGTTGAGCTTACAAAGCTAGGCGTTCCCGCTCATCTTGCGCCAAAAATTAAACAAGGGTCAGGCGAGCTAGCCTCAATTGTTCTTTCTATAACAATCCTCGTAGGAGGAATTTCAACAGCAATTTGTATACTTTGCGTTCGATACAAACGGTGAGCTCCACCAAAAAAATATCACTTTTCCTCACCACGTACAGTCACATACACACATGTCCATTATTATTCCTCTCAAAAGCATTTAAATCAACAATCACAAAATTTCAATTTTATAATCAATTAATTCACGTATTTTGTACTTTTTTGAAAGGCACTGACAAAATTTTATTACTGTTGTTAACATATTTTTTAATAAAGATATATTTTTTTTATTATAAAAGAAAGCACTGAGAGAAAATTTTGCACCTTAGTCACTTGAACACAAAAATTAAAAATTTAACGAATAATTTATCCAAAAACATTTAAAGTTGTTTTCTCTCAGTGTAAAAGCTCACGCTTGGAGGAGGCAAGAAAAATTTGTATTGTAATTAGTAATGTTAATTTTTGTGCCTTGATGCATTTTTTGCTAATAATTATTTATAACATTAATTAATAAAATTAAAACTTAAGTTGTTCCCCAAAAGAAGAAAAAAAATCCAAAATTGAATTAATAAAAATTTGTGTTGAAAATCAATTTTTATATTTTTCTTTTCACTCAATTCATAATTGGCTGCAATTGATTTCTTCCTCGCTAACATATTGACCTATTTTATTTATCTTGGATCTGTTCTGCAGAACGCTAACAAATAACTGTACATTCTAACCTGATTAACCAGATCCATCTAACTTCTTAGACAGTCAATGTTGCATAACATCTCCTTCAAAACTCACTTACTCACGACAACTTGTACGAGGTAATGGTCATTAACAATTATTCATTCTCAATGAAGAAATTCTAAAAACTTGTTTTATCTTTTTAGTCGCATTCAGAATGCAATTGCGCCGGTTCGTTCACTTCCTTCCACACGTGCGCCATCTCAAATTATCAGACAACATTTATTTCTTCCGCAACCAATAGCAGGCGAATCAACCTCGACAGATATCAGTGAAGATACAAATGTTACTGACCTCTACACCACAACGCCGGTTTTGAAACAATTGATACCAACAAGAAAAAATAACCATATTAGTGGAAACCACAATAAGCGAGAATACGTCGATATACCATTACCAAAATCAATTCTTCAAATTAATCTCCAGCACCACGATGCAAAATGCACGCGATATAACGAATATGTGACACCAAAAAATAATGTCATCAAACATTACCATACAAATAATAACAATAACCATTCGCGTGCGAACAGCAATGAGTGCTCGTGTAAGACATCTTCGACCGACGATAAGCATGACATCTCTAGCAACAATAGGTAAAACTTTTATTACCATTATTCAACTATTCGGTTGACACGTTGTCTAAAATTTGAAATTTTTCAAAAATTCTTTAACCAATTTATAGCTACGAAGACAGCCTTAAAGAATACGAAGAGACAACCATTATCGCAAGAATGACCTATGATCAAGGATTCGATAGAAGACCAAATCGACATTCTTTCGCAGGATATAAACGAAAATCAGAAGAAAGACAGAACCGAAATGAGAGAAGAAATCGCTCTTTTATGTACCCAAATAATTTAAGATGAAAATTTATTATTTTTTACATTTTTTTAAGAAAGCCAATAAAGTTTATTTAAATAAATTTGACTTTTTTTAATAAACATTGATTTTTCAAAGCAAAATTTCTTTGATTACATTTTTTGCCATTAAAATAACGTTTTCATAATTTTTGAACGGATTTAAATTTTTTGTTGAAAGTCGTTAGAAAATAAAATAATTTTTAAGTCGGCAAAAATTTTTAAAACTTTTAAATGGCAATTATTGAAAAATATCAGCTGATTCGATTTTAAACATATTATTACACATCTATAACTTAATTCATGCTCAAAAGCATTATAAATCTGGAGATAAATTTATTTATCTTAAAATTCTACCACATTCCACTTCCCCTCGTTCTACACACCAATACATTCAAACAAAAAAAATTTCCAAAGTCAGAGAAAAGAGTTTAAGAAAAAAATTATAAAAAAAGATGAAATAATAGTAAACTAACTAAGTGATAAGCATAAAAATGGATTGCCATCAAATATTAAGTGGTGCTTGCAATGCTGGCGATCGATGTTTCGCAGTCGGATCTGTGGAAGGTGTTCCTTTTACCGTAAGATTAATTTTCGTTTTGCAAAATTTTACTATCGCCCAAAAACATCACTTATCATTGCGTTTATAAGATTCTAACTACTTATTCACGATTAATTCGTTCTCAATTACATTTATCTGTGTGAATATCATCAAAACCCGTTAAATTAAGTCAAATTCCAGTATGTGAAAAAATAATCGATAATTTTTTTATCATCAGAAAGTGAGAGAGGATGAAAAAAGTTTTCAAGTGACACATATTTATTATTTAATTCATGATGTTCAAGTGCTAATTCATTGTTATATTGTGAACACGAGTTGGCTTGATGAGATCCGGACGCGTGGAAAGGATTTTGAAGCACTAAGTCAGCTGACACTTCATTTTTGTCATAGTGTTGTCACGAAAATCGGGAGTGGCAGTTTAAGTGAATTAGTAGAGTTAATTAATTAATGTTAAAAATTATCGCACGATAAATTGAGTGAATCACGGACACTTGAGTGATTTTACTGAAAATCTTAATGTCTCCTCCTGGATGTGAAGCTTTGAAGTTGTTAATTACCTTAACTAAATTGTTAAAGTTCTTTTCAATTATGCTTATTCAATAGTTTTAATAATTAAAGCGGATGAACCTCATTATCGTGATGACACGTTAAAGTTTTTCATTCAATTTTCTTCTTGTTGTTCACTTTTCGTCTTTGCTTTGTGATATCATTCTGATTTCGATAATAATGTACTGTGTGTATAAAAACATTTACGTAGCGCAATTATTTTTGTAAACAAAAGATATCTCTTTCACAGCGCCGATTCAAATTTTTTCCAACAAATAGATTTAATAAGATGCTGTTAATTTAATTTATTATTGGCCAACCTTTATGAAATGCTAAATGATATTGCTTGGAAGTCGTCCAAGAGACAGCGAGAGGATTGAGGAGATTTTTCGCATTGATTTTGTTTTCATAAACTACGCAAAATGATTTTGAAGAGTTTAAAGTACACACACGTAAAAGAGATAATCGATTTCGTATAAAAACAATTTTAATCTCTGATACATATCAATTTTTATCTCTCTCTCTCGCCACCCAACCTGCCGCCCCCGTGTAATCAAATTATTTTTAACCACTCATTATATTTTCCAGGCATATGCTGCCGGATGCAACATTGTGGTTCTTGCAAGCACTTTTGAGCGTGTTCAAATTATTCCCGGAGCAACTCATAATTACATTCGTATATCGGCATTAGATTGTAGCACGGACACTGGAAAAATTGCAGCTGCTTATGAGGATAAAGTGTGCATTTTTGAACCAACACCGCTAATTCATAGCTCACATCCACCGTCGCATGGTCTCGAATATAAATGGGTTCAAACCGGAACGCTTCAGGCATCGTCTCACATTAGCTCCTTGTCGTGGAATTTAGAGGGCACGAGACTTTTAACGGGTGGAACTGTCTTAGAACTTTGGCATGAAAAACTCAAGGATGACGATCAGGAACCGACAAATGGTAAATATCTCATTTTTAAATAATCAATTTATTGAGTTCTAATTTCATGTTTTAGTTAAATTTGAAATTGGCGGAGCGGATCCACGAACACCAACAAATGAACGAGAAGATCCTAACCAGCCGGACGAGACGTGGGAGTGCGTTTGGAAATGCCACACAGCTGTGCCTGTTCATCATATGGCATTCAGTCCCGATGGCACTCTCTTTGCCACCTCTGGAAAGAGTGACCGCTTAGTCAAAGTGTGGTATGAAAATAAGCATTGTAAGTCGCGATAAATCTTCATTTGCCACTTTAATTTATCATAAAAAATAAATAATTTTTTAGTGCTATTTCCATCGAAGAGCATCGAACATAATCAGTCGATGGGCGGAAGTTTTCTTGGCAATCCGTTTGAGTTAAATTATGGTTTTGTGTACGTCGCACATCCACGTGCTGTTACTCACATTTCATGGCGAAAAACGAGCAAATACATGCCAAAAGGATCCGTTTCGAATATGTTGGTGACGTCATGTCTCGACAATATTTGTCGCATATGGATTGAAACTGTTTTACCCGACGATGGACTTGTAAATATGAGTCAATTTGATCCGCTCGCAACGCAAAATCCAAAGTTTAGAACACATCGTCACAAGCATAGATTTATGCAGCGACTAAAGCACATGAAGACGTGTTTCCACATTAGACGTCATGCAAAGCATCAAGCAGCGACGGGACTATCTGGAATGGGCGCTGGGTTCGGGGGATTAGGAACGCATAATGGTCTTGGACAGCCACCAATTCCTACGCTTCCTTCCACCTATAGTGTTCATGATTTTCATTCATACGGATATCATGGAACGGGCGTTCAAGCTGGACTTCATTTTCATCTTGCGGCCAGCATAAATGCAGAAACAGACATTCCATTAGTGCCATCGATGCAGACAAATGATCCCTCGATGCAACCGAACTTTATCCTTCATTGGCTAAATAACAAAGAAATGCACTATTCCCTTCAAACGGAAGCACTCATGAAAGAGATGGCCAGAAAACTAATTGAGAAAGAAGATAATAATCCGAGTATGGCGGAAAATAGTCACTCTGAGCATTCTGATGAACACCAACAACCTCCTGTTGATGAAATGAAAAAGAAATTGAGTAAAATGAATAAGTCAATGAGTCACGATGATAGCCAACAGAGTGACGAACACTTTCAGCAACTCAATCATCCACATCAAAATCAAAATCGATCACATTCAATTGGCGGAAATGCACATACTCTTTCGAATACGACATCTATTCAATCTTTATTGACTGACGGCCAAGGAGGTAACGGTGCTCAAAGTATCGGAAACATTACGGGTGGAACTGATTCGTTAGATATGAAAATTGAAAGTTTATTAAAAGATTGGCATCACAATCCCGATCTTCTCTTCTCTATACACCCAATTGATGGAAGTTTCTTAATTTGGGTGGTTGAGTGGCTCGACGAATATCATCCGAGCTCTTTTCGGCAAGCACAAGTCTCCTTTTCAACAAGAATACCATCGGCTTTTCCTTTAGGCGATGCAATGTCAATGTCTACGACAGTTAGTCTCTATTCGAGTGCTGTTAGCTTTTTAAATGTTCGCGATACCATTATTAAGAGCGTAAAAGGATCAACTAATTTAGAGCAATCAAGAGAGAACGTTGGAAATAATAATGACGATCAATTGCCGAGTGTTCAAGAAGAAGATACTACAGGCGAAAATGAAGGAGATGATGGAAACGAGAATAAATCTACAAAAACAGCAAACGATAAAAATTCAGTAGCAAATGATTCGGGAAATATTAATGACGGCCATTCAACAAATGACCTGTTAATAGCTCCTCCATCTCCAACAATTTCAATGGTAACGAAGCATGCCAACGGAACACTCAACTTGTGGCAGCTGACATTTGCCGATAAGAGTAAATTCTCTCAAGTTTTAAGTATTGGACATGCATCGAGAGCGAGTGGACATCGTTTTAGAGTCAATGATATTACTTGTCATCCAGTGTTACCTCTATTGCTCACAACCTCACATCACAATGTCCCCGAATTAATGGAGGAGAGTGAAGGAGGCTCTGTTCCAAAATTTACCGCTGACAAATTGAGTCGCGGTAAAGACGTTTGTGTTCCACTTGGCTTCTGTTCAGAGCTGATTTTATGGCGTGTCGATGCCGTTGGTCCTTTATCACAATCGGGTGGTGTAAGTGAATTGGCGAGAATCAATTCACCAGAAATATCAGCATTTAGTAATGTCGCATGGATACCGACACTTTTGCCGAGTACAACATTGGGAAATCTATCAAACTCACCTTCTGCATGTTTTGTCGCCTCCGATGGTGAATCTTTACGAGTCTATCAGGCAGTTATTGACGCAAGGACTTTATTAGCCGAAATATCGAGTTCAGAAAGACGTCACCGAATGATGGACTCAATGATGTCCCTCTCCGAATGTTCGAGTATTAATGAAAACCTCCTTCATCAACAATCGCCCCTTCATGATAAGATCAAAATTGTCAGTCAACAATCGACAGCACGTCCTGGCTGTATAATTCAACTTGATGCTATCGCAGATGCCACTCACGATTGGCAAAACACTCAATTTTTGCATGTTTTCCAAGAACAACTAATTACCGGTGAACGTAACGACCCAGATTCGGCTGGATTAATTGAAAATTTACTTGGAACTGCTGAACCGGGACTGATGGAGAAGGATCTTGATGCAATGGTTGATTTACAAAGAAATTCAGTATTTGAAGAGCCTTTCTATATTGTGGTTCTAGAGAGAACTCCCAACGGAACGACTCTTCACATGTGGAGAATTGTTATCGCATCGCAGCCAATATCTGCCGATGAATTAACAAGTAGCATGATGTATGTACCGGACAGTAACATTATTCAAGATCTCGATGAGAGTGAAATGGATCCGAAAATGGCAAGACCCTCAATGGCGGGACTTGATGAAAATATGAAAAATATTCCTGGCACCGCCGACTACTGTCCAAGAGTCAATATTTCAACGACTAAAGTTTGCACACAAGAACTTCCCCTACCCGAAGGCGTTGATGTTGTTCATGCTGCACCAGCTGCTGGCCATTTAAGTTCATCTTCAATTTATCCGGCTTGCTTTGCTCCCTACATAATTGTCACCGCTTGTTCAGACTCAAATGTACGATTCTGGAAGTGCAACGTATCGAAGAAGAAATCAACTGAGAGCGGTCATAAATTTACGTATGACTGGTGTGAGTGGGAAATGATCCGCAAAGATCAAGAATCTTCGATTGATGTTCATGGACAGTTACTTCATATTAGTGCCGCTTATAGTGGCCGAATTGCATGTGCTTACAAGTATGGAAAATCATTTACCCGTCCATCAAAGGATCCAGACTCGCGCTTTGTTAATCTCGTTGTGGCAATCTATGAGTGTGAAAGCACTGGCGGAAGTGAGTGGGTTCTCGAGGATAAGATCGATTTGAAGAATATTCATTTGCCGAAAATTGAAGTTGATCCACATTTGGATTTAAGTTATCTTTACGATCATAAGTCACTCGCTAAGAAACAGAGGCTACAGCAAGTCCTTCATCCCTTCGCTCACGATGATTTAGTGAGAACACCGGGACGTGTGACTGGAAGTCAGGGCAGTATTAATAATAATGGTGATATAACTCCTGATGGACTAAAAGCAAATGGAATGTTGGCTGTGCCGAGTTTTAGCACACTTCAGAGTTTAAGAAAATCAATAACCGAACACGGTAATACGTGTCCATTGACACAGAAACATTTAGTTCAGCTTGATTGGGTGTCAAAAGAAGATGGCTCACACATTCTTACCGTCGCAGTTGGAAGTAAAATTATGCTCTTCACACCCGTCTCGAGTGATATTGCTCAAGCAAATATGAAAGCAATGAAGGAGAGTCAAACGGCTAATCGGCCTCTTTTGAGAAAAGCCAGTTCCCTTGCTCGACCACACTTCAACGATGAAATTCGATGGATGAAATTGAGACAAATTGAACTTAAAACAGCCGACGGATTGCCGCCACTTCCTATGCAAATTTCGTGGGTTCGCGACGGAATTTTCGTCGTTGGCATGGATTCAGAAATGCACGTCTATTCGCAGTGGAAGCCGAGAGGTTACGAACAAATTTTATTGCATCATTTAGAGAGTTTAGACAATTATAATGACGCACGTTTATTGAAAGACGAAGACTTGAGGTCATTGACAACTGAGAGTAATCAAAAGATTTTGGCAACTGTCTCGTCCATGCCACACTTGTCGAGAGTTAGCGTAACAAATTTACAATTGTTCGGTGCTCAAGATAAGAAGAAGAAAATTACATCGACTGCAACGTCGCCGGGAGGATTGACAAATCAAATTGGTCAAGATGTGCCCATGAACTACGACTATATGAATGATTTTGGATTGTTTGAGGCATCGAGAATTGCCTGTCCTGTCTTACCACAATATCATCCGAAACAACTCATGGAGCTCCTAAATTCTGGTAAAATTCGATGGGTGAAAGCTATTTTAGCTCATTTAGTTCGATGCATTAGCGGATCGTGTGCAGTGCGAGGAAATAATCCCGACGAAGAGAGTCTTAATAGACAGGTGAGTTGTTATGCTCCAAAAAATAAATTGCTCGTGTAAACTTAATGTCTAAACTTACTCACAAGACACATCTAACAACACTGATGCTGTCAATAACTTTATGTCTATTGACTAACCAAACTATCACATTTATGCTAACAAACTGTAAACTAACATGGCACTTTCTTCTTCTCCTACATTTAATCTCTTTGTCCTTTACAAAGTTCTCTCATTTAATTGCAATAGCTTTTTTAATTCTCACTCTTTCGCCATATATATATTATAAAAATATCTTTAATCTATCACAACTTTGCATTTATTTAGAGAATGCTTCGCAAATAAAATTTAAATCCATATTTTGCATCCTTATAAATTCCCATTCATGATTTAAAATATTTATCTAAATTCCGCATTTCCCCGCTTTATTTTTTCTTTATTGGAATCTTTACGAATCTCTCTTATAATTTATTTTTCGTATGAAAAAAAAAATCTTTTCTATCTCCTGCTTTACAGCGAGGTTGGTCGAGATCTCGCACACTATCAGTGAGCTATCCAGCTGGCACGACTAGTCCATTAGAGCAACGTGGTTCAACCACACAGGTGCGATTTTTAATTTTAATTATTCACTTTTTATTGTTAAAATAATTTCGAGGAGTTTTAAGTGTGCGTGTGTGTGTAATCATAAGATCTTACATGTTGGTCTTTCGCTGTACTATGCTGCTGCCTATAAATTATATTACAAAATTTATCTGTAGAAAAATTTAGCTGTAGATTTTGCCAAATTTTTGCATTGATGATAAATTGCTGTTGCTTCAAATTTGTGACTTTCGTTAACTTGAATTTAAATCCAACAGATACCCGAAGAACTTACGCTAGATTATGCGGAAATTACATCAATTCCACCTCTTCCATTGTGGACTCTATTGGCGGCTGATAAAGAAAATCTTTCTCAACAACAAAAGGAGGAAGTTAAAGTAAGAAAAGCTAACTTTAATATTTAAAGTTTAATTAACTAATTAATTGATAATTTTAAGGATTATAACGAGCTGTTCGAGAGCAACGTAACTGAAGATAATTTGGATGATTTATTGGAGGAAGATGGAGACTCTTCTCGTCGCTATGATAGACGCTCATCAATTCCAGAGCGTCAATTTCTATCACATTTTGGCCCACGTCAAGGTCAAATTTTATCGCGTCTTCTTACTCACACTCATCTGCCCGGTCTTTCAAGCTTAGATCAAATGCATTTACTGGCGCTTGCTGACACTGTTTCAACCTGTAATACCGATTTTGCCGAGAGATTTGCTAATGACGCGGCAAAAACTGCTATTGCTAAGGAGAATTTAACTGGAAATCCCAGCGATAGTGAGGCTGCTGTTTCAACCGACTCTCTTGACGACTGCGGACTTCGTTTCTTGATGGCAATGAAGCACTTCAACTATCTTATTCTATGCTTACCCCTCGCTCAACGTACTCAACATCAAAAGCAAGGAGTGGGAACTTCTAATATTGCATGGGCATTCCATTCTGAGAGTGAAGAAGATCTCTTGAACTTGATCCCGAATTATGCGAAAGGACAAGTCAAGTGGGCAACATTAAGAGAGTTAGGTGTTGGATGGTGGTTGAGAAATCAAACACTACTTAAGACGTGTGTGGAGAAACTTGCAAAATCGGCATTTCAACGTCAACAAGATCCCCTCGATGCCGCACTCTTTTATATAGCCATGAAAAAGAAGTCTGTCGTGTGGGGATTGTATAAGAATAAGCGTGACGATAAAATGACTGCATTTTTCGCTAATAATTTTGCTGAAGATCGATGGAGAAAGGCGGCATTGAAAAATGCGTTTGCATTGCTTGGTAAGCAGAGATTTGAACATGCCGTTGCATTTTTCCTTCTTGCCGGAAGCTTAAACGATGCCATCGAAGTTTGTCTAAATAAACTCGATGATCTTCAATTGGCATTGATTATTGCGAGACTTTATGAGGGCGAACACGACAACACACCACCGACTTATAAGAAACTTCTCTACGAAGAGATACTTGGAAGTGATAAAAATGGTGAAAATCAAGATCTCGACAGGGCTCATCCAGATCCATTCCTGAGATCAATGTCATTGTGGATATTAAAAGATCATACGGGAGCATTATCAACATTATTGCAAAACGGTGCAGGAATTCTTCATAAAGCATATGACGACGAAGATCCTCTTTTACATCCTGAATTCCATCACATAGGCAATTCACATTCAGCAACTACAGCTAATCCAAATGTATTCAATTTCTACGTGTATTTAAGGACTCATCCACTCATCATTAGGCAACACATTGCCACAACTGCTCAAGAGAAGAAGAAAAATCAAGTTGTGCTGAGTGGCTTTAGTTTTGGCGGTTCGGGTGGTTTAACACGCACCGATAGCATGTCAACGACGATGATGGGTCAAAGCGCGAAAAACAAATCAAGCACAATGACGAACGATAAACAATTGCACTTAGAAGACTTTGGTTTTACTCCTTTGGAGAGACAACTTTATTTTACAACTGCACACGGACATTTTAAAGCTGGCTGTCCAGCATTAGCGTTAGAAGTTCTAAGTAAATTACCCACCAAAGTTATAGATACGGATGTAAATGAAAGTGATGACAATATTAGTGTAAGTACGGCAGCAACTAAAGTGGATACACAATCAAATCTTATTGCGACGGGAACGCTTGATTGGGGACAAACGGCCGATAGTCTCGACTGGGGTGCGCCGATTACAAACCAATCGGACGATGCATTCAAAATCGTTTGGGATGAAGAAGAAAAGGACGATAGTGATGATGATGGTTTGGGCATGAAAATGGACGGCGCTGAGAAGAAGGAAGAGTTAGATAATACCAAAAATGTTGATGAGAGTGAGAGTACTGGTCAGTTGGACATTATGGCACAGCAGCTGAAATTCATTGCATGCCTCAAAATTCTCATGGAAGAACTGTCCACACTGGCAACTGGCTTCGAAGTCGATGGTGGTCAGCTGAGATATCAATTATACGTGTGGCTTGAGCGGGAAGTAGAAGCTCTTAAACAATTGTGTAATTACAGTACTAACGATAGTGGCGATAGTTCAAATGTAACGCTCGAAGATGCGGGAGCTGAGAGTACTCATGAAACACCTCTCATGGCCAGTAAATTCCATCATGAGCGACCAACACTTCACGAGATTCTTCTTCAAGAAAAACATGATTTCGAGGCTAAAGTTGCCCGTGCAGCGAAAAGGAAAAGATGGTTGAAAGCAAATGAAACTCTGTTGAGGACACTCTTAAGCTATTGTTCACTTCATGGAGCTTCGGGTGGAGGTTTGGCATCGGTTCGAATGGAATTAGTCCTTTTACTTCAAGAACTTCAACAAGAAAAGACACAACAACAGCTGCTAAGTCCACTTCCATTCCCAACCACCCTACCTTTGTTGAGTGCATGCGTTGCTGGCAATAAAACTGTCATAGCCGATCCCATTCGATATCTTCAACAACAAACCAGTGACATGCTTCAGACAATTGTAGAACTGAGAGGTCCACCCGTTGGAATGAATGATCCTCACACGTCGGATGTCTTCATATTGCGAGACTTATCGGTGGCACTTTCAGCTTGCATCTATCAATCGCTCTGTGATTCTGATACTTTTAGTGTTAAACAACTATCATCAAATGAATGCCATTCACCCGGAATGGAAACAATCGCTAAGCTAAATGCAAGCTGTCGGAGTACACACTTGATGGCAAATGCTGCTGCTCACACGAGAAGAAGAAAGTATTCGACAGATGAACCGATATCTGTAAGCACACCGCCAGCTAAATGGCCTGGAGTTACTAATTTGAGGGCTTTGTTGGCGAGAGAAAAGGATGAGGATACGCCGAGACTCAATGTTTTATTGAGCGAGGTGAGTTATGACTTCTTTTTTTATATTGAACCTTTTCACTTAATTTCTCACCACTTCAAAGACAAACTCGGACGGACAATATAATTTTTTATCTAATTTTTATATAATGTTTAGGCTTTCATTGCATCGTACACATCACTTCTGGTTTACGCATTGTCGACTTGTGATTGCCACATTCTCTATCGGTTGGTGGGTCAAAAATTCACCGACTCAACATGGGCATTACTTTATGGTGGAGGCGTCAAAAAACTTTTGAGAAAGGCGACTTCGCATGTTCAGGCAGCTCAGCAAATGGTTCAACAGCAGTTACAGCAACAGCAAAGCACCGATACAACTACAGAGAGCGATGCGAGCGGAACTATGTGGAATACCGTGACGTCAATCACCAAACATCGTGTAAAGTTAAATATGAAAATTTTGGGCCAGTTTGGAAGTCAGCAGAGCTCGTCGAATATGAAGGAAGATAAGCCAACTTATCGTGAACAATTTGTGCCACCTGAGATGTCAATGGTCAGTTATTTCCTAACGAAACCAATGCGAATGGGCGATAAAAATGAGGATGATTACGATTCAGCAGATTCCGCCGTTTCTGATCTCGACGACGATGACGACGATGAAGATGTCTTTAATGATCCATTAAGCAATGATCCGAAGAAATTGCAAGCAGCCATGGCAATTAAAAAACACAAGAAAGATAATACTGAACATTTAAATCCAAATTCACTTTCATGGTACATCCTTCGGTTGGCCATTCTTAAACACTGTCAAAATCAACTTCATCAATTCATTAGCGTCGCTGGTTTAGAATTGCAAGAACTACCCGTTTGTAGTCCTCTTATACACGGAACTTTGAGATCAATGGCCATTTGGCAAGATTTATTAAAGGACGAACTAGAAAATCGAGGACCAGCGACGGCTGATTTTATTCCAGGTAAATGATTTTACCTAGTTTTTAGGAAATAATTTGAAGTAAAATTATTACAGGCTGCTTCGTTGAGGACGATACGAAAGGACCGGCTCTTAATAAATACAGAACACTGCTCGATAAAAACAACACACCTTTTAGCCCAAGTGCCGCTTCAGCTGGTCCAAGCCGGCGTCTATGGAGTTTCATGGTGCGCCAAGAGGTGTGTCAAGATGTCTTTATTCGAGCAATCTTCGGTAAACGCAAGACCTTCACTTTCGAAACAACATCGGCCAGTGCCAGTCAACCAGTCACTACCATCAACGTTCCATCCGTCTCTAATTCAGTTGTTGATTTCTCGCAGCACAGTGATGTTAACGTAAATCTTTCAGCCTCGGCTAATAAGGAACAAAATCATCAACAACTCCTCGAACCCGTTAGAATTATTCATAAAGATCAAGAGGCAATTTCTGCTTTCTGCTTGAATCACATCAGCGGTGGAATGATGGCACTCGCAACGCCAAAAGATTTGCAGGAAATTGACATTTCCCTTCTGCTCGAATCTCCAAATTGGCTTGAAGACGAGTGTGAATTGGACATTTTAAATTTAGCAAGAGATGTCGATACAATGCCATCGAGTGGTTTTCTTGTTATTCATGCGGCTGGCGTTGAAAAGTGAGATATACGGAACGCTTTGAAAAAAATTATTAATTAAATTTTTTATCAGATCTGCTGCAACAAATCAAGCACAGAATTTGCAGCAAACGCCAATGCCGATCAGTCCGCAGCCAGGTATGGCTCCACAATCGGGACGCGGTGCCTCTATAGTGAGTTTTATTAAATTAATATTAAATATCTCACAGGCATCACACATAGCTCACAAGAATATGTTTGTGTGTGCATAAATTTGTTTGTGACAATTTGCCTGAAAAAAAAATTAACTGAAGGTAAAGTTTCTTCTGAAAAATAAATTAGAAGAAATTTTACTATCGATACGCAGCATATAACCTGACTCATTTTCATCTCTCTAATTCTTGTGCATATTTTCTTCTCTCTTCCATTCAATGCTTACCAATGAAAAAATGCTCGTTGCCTGTTTGTACTGTTAAATGTCCAAAAAAATATATAAATATTAATCTAAATTTATGTCGATGCATTAAATTCACTTAACCAATAGATTAAGGGTGCAGTGTTTCCCGGAAGTCATGATGCAAGATATTGCAAATACATCATAGATCGATCAAAGCACTTTTTGAGACCGGTATTGATTTCAAATAATTTTTAAATGTCGCCTTTTTCGTTTTGCTACAACAAATTTTTGGTTTCGCTATTTATGAAATGTTTTATTTTTTCCACTCATTAATTTTTGGTTGTTAATTATTTTAAGAATTTTTCAATTAAATAAAATTTTTAATTACCAGGTATTAAAACACAAAATTGACAATATCAAACGAATGAGTGCCCATCCATTGATGCCATTGTACATTACTGGCGCTCAAGATGGATCGGTTCAAATGTGGGAGTGGGGTCATCAGCAGGCCGTTTGTACTCCTCGCCCTCCCGGAACTTTTGCGAAAGGTGATTATCATAAAACTCAATTTAAATAAAAAACTAACTGATATTTTTTAAACAGTAACGAGATGCAGATTCTCTCAACATGGAAATAAATTTGGAATTGCTGATGGCGATGGAAAATTAAGTTTGTGGCAAGCGGGTCTTGCGTCAACGTGCAACAGAGCATTCTTTGTAAGATTTCATGCTCAACTTGTTAAATAATTTTTATTCATTTTTAAAACTATTACAGACACATGAATGTCATAACAAACTCATCTCCGATTTTGTATTCCTCGGTTCGTGCAGCTTAGTTGCAACAGGTAATTTTCAGTTATAAATTTTGTTATTATTTTTTAACAATTTAACATTTTTCACAGCCGGTCACAGTTCTGAAAGTAAAAATGTAGCAATTTGGGATACACTTTTACCGGCAAAGAAAGCAATGGTTTCATGTAAGATAAATAATTTTTAAATTTTTCTTACAATCAAATAATTTCTTTTTTAACAGCATTCGCATGCCATGATCAAGGTGCCTCTAGCTTAGCTTACGCTCCGCAACATCAATTGCTTATATCAGCTGGCAAAAAAGGTGATGTTTGCATTTTTGACGTTCGGCAGAGGACACTTCGTTATCGCTTCCAGGTAAACTATTAAATTTTACTTATTTATTTATTAACCAAAAATATTGTCTCACAGGCTCATGATAATGCCATAAAATGTCTGGCGATCGATCCACATGAAGAAATCTTTGTGACGGGTTCGGCTGATGGTGATATAAAGGTAAATATATAAATATTTGCTTTACATTCAGGTTGTTGACATAAATAATTTTCACACAGATTTGGGCACTGCCAGCGTCTACAAATACACCGCTTTTCTTCTATCCGGGAGAACATAAACACAGTAGCTTCTTCAAGCACACCGGTCAAGGTGTCACTCAAATTTTCATCGATCAAGGCGGTCGAATGTTCTCGTGCGGAGCCGATGGTTCCATGAAAGTTCGCTCACTTCCCGATCGTGACACTATTGTTAATTCAATATATTAAGCAAGTGATTTCAGAAAAGATTGATAGTGATTTTTAACAAGAACACATTTAATGGAGAAAAAAAATTGTAAACGATTCTTCTTCCCTCCTGATAATTCATGAAAAAAAAACATTTTAAGAGGATAGTGAAGACAATTTTTTGTATCCTTTCAAACATTTTTAAAACTTTCGATGTTTAATCAAAAATTCTTTAAAAATATCAGACTTTTTTAAAAAACCATTCATGCATTTTTCTCTTTTCTCTCCTTTTTCTTCGAAATTAAAATCATAAAAAATTATATATGACTTAAAAAAAATACTAAAAAATGATAATAACGAAAATGATGATAATCTTTAAAAAAACTATATTTAATCTTTAACACATTTGATATCAACTTAATTTTCACTTTAATCGCTCATCTTTCATAAACTTATACAATCATCGCTAAACGAAAAAATATTCCCCGATGATTACTTATAAACGCTGTTAATGTTGTTAATCCATAATGAAGATATTTAATCGATAAACACACATACACACACTCACCATGCGACCCCATAAAAAATTTACTAAACACACATGATTAACTGTTAAATGGGATATGGCTGATTCCTTAAAAAAATATATGCAATATTAAAATAATTTATGCGAGCATGCGTAGCGTTTAATTCAAAGTCGAAAGTGATAGAAAAGTTTGACTTTGAAATTTTTCCCTTTTGTTGATTTTTCTTTAATTAGGTTTTTAAAAAAACGGTCCTCTGATATAAAAGTCATTAGCATTTCCTTGATTTTTCTTTTGTGAATGCAGAAATATATAATACTGATATGTAACTTGATAGTAGTAAGAATGAACTTTAAAGTTAAAATCAACAGCAAAGAAAAGTCTTATGATATGAGGAAAAAAGTGTTTTAGTTATACTTAAAATTAATTAAATGATGAAAATTATTATCATGCTGAAAGTGAAAGATAAAATAAAAAAATATTGTTGGCTATGAAAAAATCTTTTCTATAAAATATTTTAAAAATTTTCAGGAAATTTTAAATTAAGATCGAGTTTTTCTTGCTTCCTGTAATAAAATCGAATTGCGTTAAAAAATCATAAAGTGGACATTCGATATGGCAAAAATGATAAACATTTATTCGTAATAAAAAAAAGTGAGCTTACATTTATGTTGTTTGTTATCTAATCTTCTTAATGCATTTTAAAGTCTATAAAAAATACTTGCGTGACTATTTTCAAATCTTCATGCGCAATTACATCAGTTCGCTTGCTCTATAACGCACATTGATTTATGTCTAGCCGAACACCGCCTTGTTGAACGTGATGATTTTTATCATCGTTCTCGCGGAATATGGACACATTAAATAGTCCTTGTAGCACTTCTCATAGTCCTTTTCCTTGTTCTTGTTGTACTTATGGCCCTGCTCGAATGCTTTTCTCAGTTTCTTTGGTACTTTGACATGATCAATTGAGTTTCTGGAATTTTATTATTTTGTAGCCACGTGGAGTTATTTTACAAAATTTACTCACGATAAAAATTCATAAATATTATTCGCCTCTTCATTTTTCTTCTCAGCGCCTGCAGACAGTTGACACACGAGCGATAAGGCACAATTGAATGGATCTCGCTTGAGCACATTGTCCCAGTCGATTTTCTGCTCAAATTCAATTTCTTCTTTTGTTATATTTCGATTCGCGTTCGCTATGTCTCTTTTGCCCAGCAGGAAACGTGCTGAAGTGTGAAGTCGAGAAATTAATTGAAAGCAATAGCAATTTTTTCAATTAAAAGTTAATTAATTTTTAACACACAACACGTGAAAGCTTCACAAATTTTTTTAACACTAACCTGCAGCTTGCCCAGCAGTCAATTTCATGTAATCCTGAGCAAGGAGATGAATCGCATAGAGAGCACCAAGTCCAACAACGAGAAGAAGCAACAATCTCAAACCCATTTTAGTTCCCAAAAACTTCCCGACACTTGTTGCTAATGGCACTAAATACATGAGGAATTGAGGATTGAGAATGAAGATTAAAAACTTTATGCAAATGCTTTTTATCTCTTATTTTTTCATCGGCCTGTTAAAAAAATCTTATTAATCAGGTCTGCACCACGTGAAGCTTAAGAGTCAACTAAAGAGTTGATTACTGCGAATCCCAATAATAAATTCAACACAATTTCATTTCCAATCCCGACTCACCAGACACTTTTCGTTATGTTAGAGGAAAACTCGATTTTTTAATATAAAAAAATTCAATTCGCGTAAAAACCAATTCACTTCAAGCGATAGTCTGGCAGACTCGCGAAATTTCCAACTGGAAAAGAGGCTTTCAATTTTTTTCGCGATTAAAACTCGTTAGAGTGACTATGCCAATAGAGCATGCGAGTATTATACAATAGTAACAAAAAAGTAGGTGCATTACTTGCACTCTCTCTCGCGATTACTACTAGACTCTCTGCGGAAACGAGTTTCCATGAAAAGTAAAATTAAATTTTTGTCATTGCAAATTCCCTCCTTCTTCATCTTCTTCATGCGCATCTCCTTCTCTAGTGACTTGTCATTAAAAAATGCTGCTTTCTTAAGCATTATGAATATGTTTACTCTCGCTTTCATGGGATGAATTTGGATGTGATTAAATTTTTAAATAATTGGAAATAAATTTGTGATATTTTTTAACGAAAATTTTCGCTCAAAGTTTCCTGGAATTTCTTTGATTTTTTAAACTGACTTCACCGCCGTACAATCCCCTAACATTTGCACTTTTCACTATGCTGTAATATCGCAAAAAATGTCATCAAAGTTGCTGGATTTATTTTTATCATCTCAGCACGTTTTTCTTCTTACCTTACATAATTTCCTTTCGTGCTAGCTTCGCGAAGATCAAGCGTGTAAACGATCGTTTGAATTGTAACATTAAACTTGAATTATAGTGCATTTATGCGTAGCGCTATCGTGTGATTATAATTCAATTAAAATATATGGGTGCGAGCCAACCCACTTGTCAGAGGGGCGTACGAACAAGTCATTGATGTTAATTATGAGCTAAATGAATGAGCCTCGTTAGTGTGAATTAGTATATGGATAACTGAATAATAATCCACTTTAGTGATTGCACGTAAATCTGCAATTAAGTGAACATTGAAATATGAAATATATGCTGTGGACTTTTCTTACAATTTTCATGGAATGCGACAATTTTTGGAGCTCACAATAACTCTGAATAAATATTGTAGTAGTTTATTAGCATGATTTATTTAAATAGTCATAAGTAGCCGCGTTTATTTATTTATAAAATGTAAGTATCGCACCTTATATAGGTGAAGTTAAGAGTGAATTTTATTTTTTTTTACATTTTACTGCAGATCGATTATTTGGAGATCAAGAAATCAAGAATTCAAGAATAATTTTTAATTTTTCTTAAGAGAAGCATAAAAATGAAAGTTGAAAAATAAAAAAGAAGAATTTTTAGTTTTCCCTTATTTCCTCATCAAAATGATGTTGAATTGAAGTTTAAAAATTTATTTTCGATTTTTACTAAAATTTTAAAAATTTCCGTTAGATAAAAATTCAAAAAAACATTTTCACTTTAGTTGTTTTACCCTTTGGATATTTTGAGGGGAAATAACCACGAGTTGGAGGGCAATAAGTGAGTTTAAAATTGCGAAGAAGAGAGATTAATTTAAAGAAAAGCTTCGTGGTAATTTAATGAGATATTAAGGAGCAAAGTAAACAAAAAATTACTGTCATTGGCTCCGCAAGCGGAATGTGTAGAAGAATATCGAGGAAAAAGTGATGTGCTGACTGGAAATTGCCGTGAATTTTGTGTGATAATTTTTTTGTGTGCATATTTAAGAGAATTGTGTGAGGGAACGAGAAAGAACAATAAGAAGAAGAGAGAGAAAAGCAGATTTATCATCACTGATCGCTGAGGTGCTGCTGTTGTTGTCGTCGTCAGCGAGCTTTTATTAGAACTTTATTTTTTAGTTGATCATATCAGCGAGTGAATTAGTGCGAGATATCGTATCATGCAGACAAACATGACAACATCGAGTGAATTAAGGAGTCGCAGCAATTCAAATGGCAACGGAACTAGTAATAATAGTAGCAGCATCAGCTCGGAAGACGTCAACAGTGTAAAAAAGTCCGATCAAAAAATCAATAGGAATGTCTTGATAAAGCTCAAAAGCTATCTCATCGCCCTCCGAGTCTGGTCATTGTCAGCGAGCATAATTCCGACGATCTTAGGTGAGAGAATCCGCAAACTTAGAATGTATAAATACACGAACTTGATATTCTATCTCATGTGACGGAGATCACACTTCCTGATCTGTTCGAAGATGGAAACATCTTTCCATTCATTTTTTTTTCTTCTTTCGTTTTTTTTACGTATTTCATCTTCCCTCTCACTCTCCATTTACACACCGTGTATATATATACATATGAGTACATAAAAATATGTTAAGATAGTATAACATGCTCATCTTCACAACCTTGTGGCTGATACACACAAAAAACTGGTTCTTTTATTTATTAGTTCATTAAAATCTACTCTGCTTTTTTTTAACGTCTAATGCTCTATGGATATTATCACTACCATACACACCGTCTCATAATCATCTGTTTTTATCGTCATGAGCGACGACTCTCTCTCTCTGTCTCGCGCTCTTGAATAAGTGCATTTTGTGTCTCACTTATAACTTTAAATTTTTTTTTCTTTTCTTTGGTCTATTTTTAGGCGCTGCAATTTCTTATCGAACACCCACTCAACATGATTTTAGTCTCATAATATTTATTTTGAATGTCTTCATTATCATAACGGTTCATTGTGCGGGTAATTTGGTGAATACGTATTTTGACTATGTCAAAGGAATTGACACTCGAAAGTCCGACGATAGGACATTGGTTGATCATCTCTTGACCAAGGAAGAAGTGAGTGTTATTCACGTGTCTGTTTAGTGAGGAAATGCGATCGAGTTTTTTTTTTGTTAGCAATTTTTTTAATGACCTTTAAAGACGCACGTGAAGATTCAAGTCCAGAAAAATATTTTGTACTCATTAAATAGACTTTTTTAGAGAACATATAACTCAAAATGCTAATTAATGATTTGCGAGATTTTTTTTTTCGTGCCCTAATTAAATTTTTTCTGAATGTTAATTTTCCTCACTTTTAGCTACAACAAAATAATAGAAAAATCCTAATATATTTCTCGTATTTTTTTAAGGTGGTTTCATTAGGTGCAGTGCTTTACACAATCGGATGTTGTGGCTTTATATTGTTGGCGATGCTTTCACCGGCTCGCATGGAACATCTCGCTCTCGTCTACTTTGGCGGATTATCTTCATCTTTTCTCTACACCGGCGGCATTGGATTAAAATATATTGCGCTCGGTGATCTGTTAATTCTCATAATTTTTGGTCCAATCTCGGTCATCTTCTCCTACATGTCGCAAACTGGAAATATCAATTGGGCACTAATCTACTATGCAATTCCATTGGCACTCAACACTGAGGCCATTTTGCACAGCAACAATACTCGAGACTCTGAGAGTGATCAGAAAGTTGGAATTATCACATTGGCAATTCTTATTGGACGGACAGCATCACACGTACTATATGCGCTTCTTCTTTTTACACCCTACATTATATTTGTGGTGTTGAGCTTCAAGTCATCACTCTGGTTTTTTCTGCCACTCGTTACACTACCTCACGCCTTTAAGATTGAAAAACAATTTAGAAATGAGAACACACTGCAAGGCGTTCCAAGGCAAACGGCAAAGCTCAATTTCTTCTTTGGCCTTCTGTACATCGTGTCCTGCTGTTGTGTACCTCACTTACCATTAATATCTCGAATTTAAGTAACTCTTATTCTTTTTGCATGCAACAACATAAACACACCGACTCGACTCACAAAATGCAAAAAGAAATATCCACACATACTCGATATCCTTTTTTATAAAAAAAAACAACACAGAAAGATGATGATTTTAGAATGTGTCACACAAAACACATTAAAAAATCTTGCAATATTTTAGCGATTAAAACAAAGAAGAAAAATCAATTAGATCATTATGGATGGTTTAAATCTTGTGATTTATCGGCTTGACATACACACACGTTTTTTTTTCTTAGGGGGCATTATTAAAAATTGTTGTTAAAAAAAATATACATTTATATATGTTTTTGTGCTTGTAAATCGACCATCATCATTAAATGATCTTTTGATTCAAATTGGCCAAAATTTAATTTTTTTTGTGAGCCTTTTAAAATTTTATTAATTTTTGAAGGAATAATTTATAGATAAAATTTACAATTCATTCCTTGGAAAATATATCGGTGACAACAAAAGTTTGAATATATCTAGAAGAAAAAAATAATATGTACTTAAAATGGCTTGTTAATTATTTTTGTCGTCTCTATTCCTCGTTACTCTTTTGCTGCTATTAAACCCCTTTTTTCCTTTTTATTATTGACTAACTCTACTATACTCGATATCAAATCATGAAAATGCATCTACAGAGTTTAAGATGAGAGAATGTTATTTGAATTTTCTCATAGAAAAAAGAATATCAATGAAAAATATCTTGCTCTTTGGTATATGAAATAAATGAAACTTTTCTACATGATCAAGAAAATCTTTATAAAATAATGAGTAAAAATTATAAAATAATGAACGTTAATTTTAACAGAAAAAAAATGATGATGATGATGATGACAATAAAAAGAAATCATTGATAAAAATTAGATTAGATTAGATTAGATGACGATTAGGTGGCCACTACCGAAGTAGGAGAGACGTCCAACGCAACCACACATGATTGACCCCCGATTCCTCGGAAAAGCAGGGTCTAGCGGGCTACTTAGGCAAGTATCTACAGTCGATACAAGCCACAGGTTACGAACAAACCCCTTCCGGAATAAAACAATTAGAAACGAGTGAGAACGAGCGGGCCAACCACCCCTACCATCAGCGTGTAATAGGGAATTTTAAAATACCTTACGGCAATGTTAGTGTTAGTTTTTTTAATTTTTTTTTCTATTTTTTTTTATTTCTAGCAAAACGGAAAGTTTTACACAGTATTAATTTCCAACAAAAAACAAAAACCTTATATGTCAATACGGGCCCACCCCCCAGCACCAGTTCACAAAAACGCATTTTAAAAAAAAACACAAACCCCCCGAGACGAAGGCAAAAACTCATCTAAAATATCCTTGGAAAAACAAAAAAAGCCGCACATTTTTATTAAATAATACTACAAAAAAAACCCAACCAACAACTTCCGTTCCTCAACTATCCTTACCGATTCAGTTGGATCCTGCACACTTTTATTAAAATAAATTACATAGTACCCATGAAAATTTTCTTAAAAATCCTCAATGGACAATTTTTCCAAAACAGACTTACTTCCTTTCAAATTGAGTGACTCGAACATTTTCTAATACTACCTGTCCTAATCTAACTAACTAGCCACTTTTACCTACTCTACCCCAAAACCCAATTAATCACCGGAGCAAATAATTTTTGCAACTCACTTTTCAACGCACACTTCGATCTCAAAAAGAAATCATTGATAAAAATTTATTAAAAAAGAAAAGTTTTTGAATAAATTTTTCATAAAAAGCTTTTTTAAAAATTATTTCTAACGGCCTTTTAAATTTCAAATCGAATAATTTTTATTCTAAGCCAAGAACCCCTCGAGAGTGTGAGTGAGACGGAGATAGAGCTCAAAACTGACGTGGTCTTTCCATTCTTATAAGAAATCGAACAAGAAGCTTTTTCTTCTCATTATTAATTAGAGTGAGCGAGTGAAAAGTCGAGTTAAATTATTAAGTTAGTCTATAGGAATTTAAAATGAAGTATTTATTAGCTACAACGCTAGGAATTGTGTTGTTAATCTCCACAAGTAAGTCACTGCCGGGCGAGTCCCGAAATTTCCGCAATAAAAGCATAACTAAACTCTTTGCAATTAGGCATTCTCGTAAATGGCAACGCTCAAGATGAATCCGATGGAATTAAAGTTGATGCGAGCCTCAAATCATCAACCGGAACCGATGCCGAAACATTAGCGAGAGAGGAGGAATCAATTAATATTGATGGGATTAGCCAAAAGGAGATGAAAGAGTTGCGAGAAAAGGTAATTTTCACGCAATTTGGTCGCACTTTAATTGATAAAAGTGACTTAGAGCTTATCTTTTGACCTTTTTTTTGGGCCACGTAATTGTTTTGTGAAACATCCAGAAGGGAACTTTTAACAAAGCTTTTATGATTTAAGGCGAGATAGTAATGTAATATTAATTATGTTTTTCTCTCCTTATCTAGTCTGAAAAGTATGTTTTCCAAGCCGAAGTCAACCGTATGATGAAGCTCATTATCAATTCACTCTACAAGAACAAGGAAATTTTCTTACGTGAGTTGATCTCAAATGCTAGTGATGCTTTGGATAAGATTCGCTTGCTTTCGCTCACCGAACGTGACCAGCTCGACACAAATAGCGATCTCTCGATTAAAGTCAAGACCGATAAGGAAAATAGAATTTTACACATCATCGATACCGGCATTGGCATGACACACACCGATTTAATTAATAATCTTGGAACAATCGCAAAATCTGGCACAGCTGAGTTCCTCTCGAAGGTGCAAGAAGATGAGGAATATAGTAAAGACGCAAACGACATGATTGGACAGTTCGGTGTCGGTTTCTATTCAGCTTTCTTGGTCGCCGACAAGGTGGTCGTTACGACAAAGAACAATAATGATAAGCAATACATCTGGGAGAGTGACTCTGCCAATTTCAATATCGTTGATGACCCACGCGGTGATACACTCAAACGAGGCTCCCAAATTTCACTTCACCTCAAAGAAGAGGCACAAGATTTCCTCGAGGAAGACACAATTAAGAATTTGATCAAAAAGTATTCGCAATTCATCAACTTCCCTATCTACATGTGGACATCAAAGACCATTGAAGAGGAAGTTCCAATTGAAGAGGAACCAACGGAAGAGCCAGAAAAGAAGCAAGATGAAACGGATGACGATGAGGCAAAGGTTGAGGATGAAAGTGAGACTGAAAAGAAACCAAAGACAAAGAAACAATCAAAAACTGTATGGGACTGGGAGTTGATGAACGACAGCAAGCCAATTTGGACGCGTAAACCAACGGAAGTCACGCAAGAAGAGTACGATGCATTCTATAAGAGCTTAACCAAAGACACATCCGAGCCATTGACACAAACGCACTTCGTTGCCGAGGGCGAGGTGACATTCAAGTCACTTCTTTTTGTTCCAAAAGTTCAGCCATCCGAAAGCTTTAACAAATATGGTTCAAAATCCGACAACATTAAACTGTACGTCAGACGTGTCTTCATTACCGACGAGTTCAACGACATGATGCCCAACTACCTTGGATTCATTCGCGGTGTTGTCGATTCAGATGACTTGCCATTGAACGTGAGCAGAGAGACACTCCAGCAGCACAAATTGATCAAGGTAATTATTACGTGGTGTTATGTTGAAATAGCCGATAACAGAATTCCCTATGACGTGGTGCTTTTATGATTCGTCGCACATATCACAAAGATTAAATGATTTTTTTATTTAAATATTTCAGGTCATCAAGAAGAAGCTCGTTCGTAAGGCATTAGATTTGCTCAAGAAATTGGAGGGTGAAGAATATGAGAAATTCTGGAAGGAATATTCGACCAACATTAAATTGGGTGTGATGGAAGATCCATCAAATCGTGCTCGCTTAGCAAAACTTCTCCGCTTCCAAACGTCTCAAACTAAGAATGAAAAGGTGACCGGTTTAACTGAATACGTTAGCCGCATGAAGCCAAAGCAAGAATGGATCTATTATATTGCTTCCGCATCACGTCATGAGGCTGAGAAATCACCCTTCATTGAACGTCTTATCGCACGCGGCTACGAAGTCATTTATCTCGTTGAGGCTGTCGATGAATATTGCATTGGAGCCTTACCCGAGTTCGATGGAAAGAAATTCCAAAATGTTGCCAAGGAGGGATTCACAATGCCAGAATCGGAAGAGGCTAAGGCCAAGTTTGAAGAGTTGAGAAACAAATTTGAGCCATTGGCCAAGTGGTTCCAAGAGGTTGGTCTTAAAGATAAAATTACCAAGGCTCAGGTTTCTGAAAAACTCACCGACACTCCATGCGTTCTCATTGCCTCAATGTTCGGATGGACCGGTAACATGGAAAGACTTGCTCTCTCGAATGCACACAAAAAGTCAAATGACGTCTCACAATCGTACTATCAAAATCAAAAGAAGGCTCTCGAATTCAATCCACGTCATCCAGTCATTAAGGAACTCCTTCGTCGCGTCGATCTCGATCAAAATGATGAAAGAGCTAAGGAAATTGCCGAATTACTTCTCGACACCGCCGTCCTTCGTTCCGGATTCATGCTCCACGAAACTTCTCGATTCGCCGACAGCATTGACAAGCTCCTGCGCACAGCATTGAACGTTGAAGATTCCGAATTTGATCCTGAAGTTGAGGATTTCCCAGAACAAACTGCCACTGGAGAGGAAACGACTGAGCCAGAAGAGGAAGAGATTGATGGCGATCTAGAGGAGCACGATGAACTCTAAAAGTCCTTCCCTATAGCATTTGATAGCTTTTAAGTGTAATTGTAAGAGAGATAAATGCACCGTTTGTGGTGAATTTTTGTGTACATTCTTTTTTTATTTCCTCAATCGATTCAAATTTATGCCGAAAAGTTCACGCGTAAATTATCAAATTTGGAAATATCTCGATGATGAGGAAAAAATATTTTCTCCATCATGCGTTAAATTCATTTTTGTATGAAATTATTATTCTTAAAAGAAAAATCTTGAATAAAGATTTGAGAATAGTCAAGAATTTATCAAAAAGACATTCCATAAAGAAAATTACTTTCTTGACGATATTTTTTGAGAGAGATTTGATGTCTTCATCTTCCTCCCTTTTGTGTATTGCCATCTCATTCAACTTTCTGTTTAAACGCATTGCAGACCTCAAAAAATGACTTCAAAAATTAAAATTATTTGTCAGCTCGCCAGTGGCAGTTTTGGGTAAGTGACTGCTTGTTAAAATACAAATTTTTAATAGAAAATTAATTAAACCACTTAGAAATGTTTTTCTATGTGACTTTAAAGGACAACGTCGTGTTTTAAAGAAAATTCCTCTCAACAAATTCTCCGATAGCATTAAAATGGAGCTCAAAATTCTCCAATATGTGAATCATCCACGTGTAATTAAGTTAATTGATTTTTATGAGACCAAAACCGACTGCAATTTAATTATGGAATATGCGGCAAATGGATCGTTGAGAAATTTAATCATTAACTATCAGGAAAATCATTGGAAGCTCTCGAATCGCGATCTCATCGACATGTTTTTAGACATTGCATTCGGTATCAAGTACCTCCATGATCACAAAATTATTCATCGCGATCTTAAGCCGGAAAATGTGTTGATGGACGAAAAATATCGATTAAAAATTGGTAAGAGAAATAATTGCAATTAAATTAGAGGTAAAATAAATAATTTCTAAGCTGATTTTGGCGTGTCAAAAATTGTCGATGATTTAACACCAAACTACCACACGTCAATTGGAACATTGTGCTACATGAGCCCGGAAGTATATCTACATCAACCATACGACAAGAGCTGCGACATTTGGGCGCTGGGATTGATTTTCTATGAAATGGCCATGATGAAATATCCGTTCTCGAAAGCTGTAAGATATTTTAACTTTTTTCATCATCAACTTTAATCAAATTAATGCAGGACAAAGCACGCATCATGAACCAACATTTAGCATTCATGCCGCCAAAAATTGACTATCCACGACGCAACTATGAGCCGTTTGTTCAACAATTCTTAGAGTTAATGCTTCATCGTACTCCAAAAGATCGCGCTACCATTCAAATGATCTGCAACTTTCCGCCGATCAAAAAGTCAACGATGTATTCTCAATTAATGCATGAAGATCAACTTTTCCGTTAGATTTTAAATTCACATTTTTATTTAATTTTCTTCGTTGAGAAACTCGGACGACAAGTGACCCGATTGTAGCATTTTAGTTAGTCTCTCGACCTCGTGAAGTGAGCTCGCTTTAGAAATTGCGTCACGAATCTTCTGAATGTCGGCCGATGAAGCTGTCTTCTTCTTAACTTGTTCCGTTTCCGTTGCTTGCGAGAGGCGAGCCTTCTTCAAAATCTCACGTTGAATTTCCTTGCCCGTTTTACTTTTAAAGAATGCAACCGCCTCTTTACGCTCCTTATCCTTGATTTTTTTGAAGTCGAGTAAACGCAAATGAGGCAATCTAGATTTAAAAAATTGTTAATGATTTTTTTTTTATAAAATTGTATTTAACTTACTTGAAAATGACGTATTCACGATAATATTTTTTGCTCGTAACAGGATTGGTGAGAAGTGAAAGGGCAACGAATTTTTGAAGCTTAGACAGCACATCAATCTCACCAAGCTCTTGAATATTATTACCGGTAAGCACAAGTGACTCCAAATTGGGAATTGTTTCGGATAAGTCATCGGAAATGCGACTGCAAAGTTGTTAAATTAAAATAATTGGCTAATTTACTAAAGAAATATTCTTACGTGATGCGATTATTGTTGAGGAGCAGACATTTAATTCGCTGGAGATAGGGAAATCCACCCAACTTTCTGAGGTCATTATCAGACAAATCTATCGTGTCGAATTGATCCAGTGTTGCTATGAATGATTTAAATGTTAGATTTTATTGATCCAGACTTTTATATTAGCACAAACTTACCTCCCATATTCTGAATTTCCGGAATTCTGTAACCTTAAAGAATTAAAAATATTAATTATTTATTTAAAACAAAAACTTTGTTAAAACCTCACCTCTCAAGTCTAATTCTCGATCCCGGCACGGATTGATGTACTGCATACACGAATTTATTAGTTCCGGCGTTAATTTTACCATTTTGTTTTACTTATGATTTCAAACGATTTAATACGATAAAATTGACTTTTAATCGAAAGTTTTTGAGTTTCTCCGGTTAATGAATATTTAATTTTAAGACTAAACTATATATTTTAGTAGTTTTTGACTTCTTTTTAATTATTTTTAGTAAATTTTTGTTTTTTAAAAATGTAAACAAATGCGCAGCAGTAAAACTTTGTTAAACCGAAATATTTTTAAAGCTTGAAAATCCGTTAAAAATATTTCGCTATATAAGACTTTAATGTGCTCTATTTGTAAACTTTCAATTGAGCAATCGAAACTTAAATTAGTTATTAAGCTGCATTTATCATGGGAATAACAGGTCTGACTAAGTTAATCGCTGACATAGCACCATGGGCAATCAAGGAAACTGAAATTAAAAACTATTTCGGTCGGAAAATTGCGATTGATGCGAGTAAGTAAAAATTAATTTTGGCGCCATAAAAGTATTTTTGTTTTTAAATTAATTTAATGAAGTTTACGATGTTGTTAATTTTAATAACTTAATAAAAGTGATAGTTTAAGGTATCAACTTTATAATCTTCAACTTACAGTAACTTAAATATGTTAATTTATTTTAGGCATGTCCTTGTATCAATTTCTCATCGCTGTCAGAGCTGAAGGTGCTCAGCTCACCGATTCTAATGGCGAAACTACATCGCATCTCATGGGAACATTCTATCGAACAATTCGGCTTCTCGAAAATGGAATTAAGCCAGTGTATGTGTTCGATGGAAAGCCGCCAGATCTCAAAAGTGGCGAACTTAAGAAGCGTGCTGAACGTCGGGAAGAAACAGCTAAAGCTCTGCAAAAGGCAACTGAAGCTGGTGATCAAGCTGAAATGGACAAAATGAGTCGTCGTCTTGTTAAAGTCTCAAAGGAGCACAATGATGAAGCAAAGACACTTCTCAAGTTGATGGGAGTTCCTTATATCGAGTCGGCATCTGAAGCTGAAGCGCAATGCTCGGCAATGGTTAAAGCTGGAAAAGTTTTTGGTGTCGCAACAGAGGATATGGACGCATTGACTTTCGGTGCAACTATTCTTTTACGACACATGACATTCAGTGAAGCTCGAAAGATGCCGGTGCAGGAAATTCACTATGAAAAGGTCCTGAAAGGATTAGAATTGGACGCGAATGAATTCATCGATTTATGTATTTTGATGGGTTGCGATTACTGCGATACAATTCGAGGCGTTGGACCTAAGCGAGCATACGAGATGATACAAAAGTACAAGTCGATCGAGGAAATTATTAAAAATATCGACAAAAAGTATGAAGTTCCTGAAAATTGGAACTATGAGCGAGCACGTGAGCTTTTCAAGGAGCCGGAAATTACAGATATCGCTACGATGGACTTAAAGTGGACAAAGCCCGATGAAGATGGCTTGGTGAAGTATCTTTGCGGTGATAAGCAGTTCAATGAAGATCGCGTTCGTGCTGGAGCTCAGAAAATTCAAAAGTCACTCAAGACAGCGACACAAGGACGCCTCGATAGCTTTTTCAAAGTCATTCCATCATCAACACCACCAATGAAACGTAAGGTTGAAGACAAAAAAGGAGCGAGCAACAAAAAGGTCAAGGCTGAGCCGAAGAAAGGCGGTCGCAAGCCAAAATAAATTTTAAGCTATCCAACTTTTATTAAATTTTCATTTGTTACTATTTTCTATACCTGGCACACGATATAAAAATTCACCATCGTCACTATAAAAACTCTCATTGATTTGATAAATTTTTCCACGCTGCCAGAGCTGTTTGGGAATTTTTATGAAATCCTTGTTCTCCATTTTCTCTACTTCGCTTTTGAATTCACTTAATGCTGTTTGTTTTTCTTTTGGAAGCGTGATTGTTTTAAATTTTGGGACATGCTTCTCAAATGACAACTCTTTTTCTTCCTCTTTAGGAAGTTTAAATTGTGGTGCTAACTTTTGGAGTTGTTCTAACGTAATATTTTTACTACTAAACTGTTTACGGCCTCGCAATGTCATCTCATTTTCATCTTCTTCATTATATTTTAAATCGGGCAGACGAGTCTCTTCTGATTCAATTTTTCGGACTCTCAATGGACGACCAGATGTGACTGGCTCGCTTTCACCGTCCCCTGCATATTTTTTACAGCTCGTTATTATGCTCAAAAATTCATTTCCTCGGGGTTTTGGAACTTGCACGCCCAATTTCTTATATGGTTGTGGCTTAGCGAGATGATTAAAGTCACGTAGAGCAAATTTCTTGAGATGTTCAGCGAGCATAGGATCAATTTCAAGCTTTCCCTCTTTAAAAGCTTCCCAATTTTTTTTCACTGCCTCGTCGTGCTTTTGAACTCGTATCGTATCTTTCGGTGTCCATCTACTTCTTATTAATACGCCGATTGTCATTGGATCTGCCGGAAATGCTTGTGAAAGATGATCGATCGTATATCGTTTGGGATCTTCATCATGGAGCCTTCTGATTTTCTCCTTTTCAGTGAATGTAAGGAAATTTGGACTTTTAGACTTGAAATATTTCCTCCTGATGAGCATCGTGTGATTAAAATCTTTCATTTCTCTAACTTCCTTCTCATGATCGCGGTGAGTTTTGTTGAGTGTCATGAAATCAGGCTCTAATGCGTCCTAAAATATAAATGCAACAATCATCAGGCTGAATCGATTAAATTAATTTTAATAATCTTACAACATATTCCGGATCTTCATTTTCAATAAAATCCTCGCCAAAATCTTTAATTCTGTTTTGAATTCCCGGCTCTCTTTTATACCTCGGTACATAACTTCTAGTAATAATTAAGATACTAGATCTGTTGCCAGCTGATAGTGTTAAAAATTTTAAAGTTTTTCGCAACATGTTTAAAATAATTTTTCCGATGTAAATAAAAACCGTGCAACCAAAAAAAATATCAAAACCTTCTGAAAATTGAATAAACAAGCTCAAACATAAAATTGTAAACAAAGATTTCAAAAATTCTTTCATTTGGAAAATTTATTTTAAATTTACAAAGTTAAGCTCCTTTTAATATAAAAAAATGGAGAACAAACCAGTTCCAGATGTGGGTGTTCAGAATCAGATGGAGATTCAGCAGCAAGTTCGTCAAAAAGCGCTGGAAATGCAGCATGAATTTAAAAGCATGAAAAATTTTGAACAGGAAATGAAATTAAAAGAGGAAGAAATGCTCAAGAGTGCTGCGATGGAAGTGGCAGCCGGTGCAAATGTAAGTTAAACACTTCCAGTTAGTAAAAAAAGCAATAAAAATTAAACTTTCAAGTTACCAACACCAATTCGATCAAACATTAAGAACTTCCAGAAATTTCACGAGGAATCGTCGGCACTGGAGAAGATGAGCATCGATGAGAAGGTGATCGATAGTGAAGAGGACTTAAAACAATCAGCAAACGAATATAAGGAGAAGGGCAATGTATTTATCAAGGCAAAAGACTATGAATCGGCACTGAAGATGTACACTTTGGCCATAGAAACGTATAGCAACGAAGCTGTTTATTTCTCCAATCGATCGCAATGCTTTTTGAGCCTCGGCAAATATAATGAATGTGTTGAGGACACAAAGAAGGCAATCGCTATCGATAAATCATTCTCCAAGTCTTACTTTCGTCAAATGACAGCGTACGAGAAGATGGGACAAAACATGCGAGCACTTCAAACCTGCCAACACTGGATGGAGGCAGTGCCCAATGACAATATTTCGCAGACCAACTACGATCGAGTTCATAATAAAATCATTGAGGAAAACAATAAGCTCAAGAAGTCACAAATCAAGTGGTCAAAGTATCCGAAGGAAGAAAATTTTGTCGAGAAGAAGCCACACATGCAGTCAAAGAAGCCCCTCAATCCAGTCACCGTCCATCTAAAAAAATCTCAATCGCCCATTCCCGAGCACGTGCTCGATAAGATTTTCAACAACAATACCGGCGAGCACGTGCCTGAACCAAAGTGTGACTCGAAGCTATTCAAGACCAATTTCTTTGAGAAAAATGTCGTTAAACCAACGCCTGTAAAGCCTGCTACTGATGAAAAAACGACTGTTAATGAGAAGAATGAGAGCTTAAAGGCAAGCGAGCGAATTCCAACACTCGATGAACTGCAACATCTTAAAAATAATCTCATCGTACTGCCGCAAACTGGTCCACAGTGCTTCATTGCATGGAAGGAACTAAATGAGGATTTAAAATTCCTCTACTTGAAGAACATTGCGGACAATTCAGTCGATATTGGAAAACTTCTCGGCGCTCAACTCAACAGCGACATGCTCACTGAAATTATTCATGTTATCCACAAGTACTTCATGCATCATAATCTTCCCTACATCCAGCTCCTCCATAGTCTCAGCAAAAATATCGAAATACCGATTCTCTCGATGTTCATGGCGGGTGACACTGTCGATGCAAAACTTTTGACCGAACTGCTTGACAACACAAATCACGGAGGCGATAATAACGTCAACAATATGATTCAACAAATCAAAAAGAATTTTCAAATATAATTTGTAAAAACTGAGAATAAAGAAGTCATTGATTTACATAATAATCTCAAATTTATATATTTCCTCTCCCTTCTTATTACATCCAAAAAAACCAATCATCTAAAAACTTCCTTTAACAACCTCGAAAATAATTAACTTAAGTAGCCTGAATTAAAATAAATTGCTTTTACAAGACAAACGGAATGATAGCTTTACGCTGCTTTGGATAATCTTTAAACTCCTTCTTGTAGTTCTTGTGCTTTCCAATTGCCCAAACAGCCATTTGATAGACGCCAGCAATGGTAAAAAGAACCGATGGTAAACACTGTGTCATAACGGAAAATGAAAGCCAGGCGGTAAACTCGTAGAAATAATTTGGGCATGAGACAAAGTTGAAGAGAGCCGTCAATGGATTTGAGTCAGGAACTGGAATTTTCCTTATGTTTGTTCCTGGTGGTCGCAAGTTCCTCAAATTGACGTGAATTGAAAAATTTCCAATTTCACTGATCTAAAAAAATTAAATTAAAAATTAATGACCGTTAAAAATTTAAACTTTTGATGACTTACCAAAAATGCTGCCAGTCCAGCATAGACTTGAGTCATGCAGGGCGATGTAAAGAGAGGATGATTAACATGATACGCGACATATCCAGCGAATCCCCAATAGTAAATGCAGTTTTTGAATAAGTTTCTTATTGGCATAGTCGCATGTGAAAAGCGATGAACGAAAATTGTCTCCAACAAGCGCTTGGCATAGTGAATTGTCCAACAAGCAGCGGCAATGCTGTAAAAATATTAAATCAAATAATTGCGTAATAAAATTTATGTTTTTTTTGCTTACTGTGCAGTTTGACTTATGGGTGCGGTGACATCACCATAAAATACCCATGGACGTTTATAGAACCACAAATACACTAAGAGAGGCCCTGCATATTCAGCCAGAAAGACAGTGCTCCATCCAATTTGAGGTCCAAGATCCTTAACAAAAAGTTTGCTTCCACCGCGTAAATTTAATGCCTCAACGGTGTCAGAGTCCTTTAATGTTTTTCCTCGCACCTCCAATCGCAGTGCTTGACGATTAAGGTTCAGTTTCTTGTTAGCCGCATAAACATGACTCTTTATGTCTTTGATCGTAGTCGATGGTTGAGCGGTACATTTAGCAACGACTAGATATAAAAGAAAAAAAGAAGAAGTAGAGGAAGAGCGTCAAATAATTTATTCCGGTCAAAAGTCAATTAAAAAAAGTTTTTTTTTACCTTTTGAATTTCGTGCATCGAGAATTTCAATCTGTTTAATGATAAATTTATTTATTGATTTATTAATTTAGTTAATTTAATGATGAAAAGAGCAATTTTTTACCTCCATGGTTCCTTAGTTAATTTTTAATTTTTACTCCAAAAAATTACTCGCACAAAATTGATCGTTGGCACCTCAAAAAAAAGAGAAATAACTGAGTAAGGGGACACAAGCACAAGTCGTAGGAATTAACGCGTATTGCATGCATCGAGACTGTCGATGATAATCTTAAGCTTTCAAGTCTTTGCAAATGTATTGTTCACAACATTTTCGCGTAAAAAATTCCAGCAACTTAATTCACTTCAGTGTGATTTTAACAGTGGCCGTGAGAAGATTTTCAAGCGAATTTCAATCGAGTTTTGATCAAAATATTCTTAAAAATCGCCTAAAAATGATAAAGACTATTTCTGAGAATATTTCAAAGCTGTCCTTGAACCGAAAATCGTCAACTTCTTCGGTCGATAAAAGCAGCGCTGAGGTAAGCGAAGTAAGAATTAGCGATTATGCGCGATTTACATTATGTGGATGTTGTAACCTTGTTACATGCCAAAATTCCATAAAGATTTTGAGGGTCGCGAGACACATGTGTGTCGAACTAACGTATTTGCGAGGTAAATTCAAAAAATGGATGAGTGAATGTTCTTATTGGAATTTTTGTTATATATATGGAGTGTTCAAGGGCGGCACACAAAAATATTTCATAAGAATTTTACATTATTACAACATAAAAGCCTTCTTTAAAGTTATTTCGGTTCTTGAAATATAAAATCATGTTTAAAAATACTTTCTTCATTTTAAAGGTAAATTATTGAAATTAATTGTTAAAATTAAAAAAAAAATATTGAAAACTGATAAATTACAAACTTTTTTGAAGAATTAATGTAAAACTATAAAAGTGAAGTTAAGTGAGAAATTTAAGTCAAAATAATTGCTAAAATCCAAGTGATTTCAAGAAAAATTCAAACCCAATTCTTCTTCCTCCAACTAACCTCTAGAGTCTCTGCCTGATATTTATTTACTATATGTGTATTTTTTACGAGCGCAAATTTATTTATGTGTGTTTTAAATTTCATTCAGAAAAAGCCGAAAGCGTAACACAAAAGTTGTGAGGTGGCTCGATAAAAAAATATAAAAATTCAAACTTTAATGAAGTTTTGTGATAGTTTAATTATTAGAACGGTTCGATTAAGATAGCGAAGTAAAAATTAGTCAACAAGAACTTAAAAGATGTCCTTGACATTTAACAAATATACATATTTGATATCCCATGTCTTCCTTGTCTATTGCTACTTCCATGGCGTAAGAAGTTTTTAATCATTTAATTAAAGATTAACGATTCTAAATCCAATCCCATATAAATGCCTCCATATTGTCTGTACTGAAATATTTTATTTTTAGAAAACTCTCCCCGTCCCAAAACATGATATCGATACGACCTTCGAAAAGGGTAAGCACTGATAAAACACTTGTCGATGATGACTTTTAATTTTCAATTTCATCATCTAGCCACTTTTGGCATGGGATGCTTTTGGAGTTGTGACTCACTTTATGGCGCACAAAAGGGCGTTTTAAGAACTAAAGTCGGATACACTGGAGGAAAGTTGAAGGATCCCGTCTACCGTTCATTGTATGTTAAATTCAAATTATTTCTATTTAATTATATTAATTTAAAATTTTATTCATCCAGAGGTGATCACACTGAAGCGATTGAGATTCATTACGATCCAACCACAATCACCTATGAAAAATTGTTGAATCTCTTCTGGAATAACCACGAGTATGGACTTACAACGAGAATTAAGAAGCAATATGCGTCAATTATTTTCTTTCACAACGAAGAACAAAAACGAATTGCCGAACAAAGTCGCATCGATGAGCAGAAAGCTCGCAGCAAAGAAACCATAATTACTGAAATTGTTCCAGCTGGAATATTCTATTCGGCCGAAGAGTAAGTTTTCGTAGGAAAAATCTTGACATTGATCGTCTAGACATCTTATCACGTTTCCTCCCTTGAAATCAATTACTCTCAATGGTCATTGAATTATCGCAATTTTTTAATTTATTTTTCCAGTTATCATCAAAAGTATCGCCTTCAAGCTCATAGAAAGCTTGCAAGTGAAGTGGGTCTCGGACCAAGTGCAAGGAACCTCCTTCAAACCTCTTATCTTGCAGCAAAATTAAACGGATATCTTGTTGGCGTCGGTGGCGCAAAGCAATTTTCTGAAGAGGCTAATGAATTAGGTCTTAACGAGCGTCAAATCGAGTATGTGATGAAACATGTCAAGGAGAACGAACATGGGGGTCTAACGTGCTAATCGCTAGCACTCGACAACAATGATTATCTTTTTTAATATTGCATTTACTTTGACTATTTTCAAAAATGATATCAGAAAATTCCTTTTCATTTTTAGTCAACAAAATGTTCATCAGATACTTAAAACTTATTACTTCATGTGTGCTTCTAGAAGAAAATTTTTTTCGGGTATTACTAAATCAACTTTTTTGTATAAACAATTTATAATTCAAATGGTATTCGATTAATGAGAGAAAATATTTAATATCAAATATAGAAAATATATGTTATTGATGGTAATCCGGCCATTTACACGTACTTTATTAATGTTAAAAACATTTTGGCCGCGTGCAATAGAATTAAAAATTTTAATTAAAAACAATGGCTTATCTGTATACAGGGAAATTACACAATCTGTACAACGATTTTAATTTCTAGCTTAGAAAATTTACAAAGACATTTTTTTTAAGTTCATGACATTTTGTGCAACGAGGAAAATTTATGTTAAATTTCCAAATTCCATTTTAAGCTGCTGGAAAATATTTTATGTAACAATAAAATGTATTTCGAAAATAAAAAGCCTTATTTAGATAAAAAAAATGTTTCAAAACCCACACGTGGGTGTTGCCGCGTAACCCACTTGTAACAGATCCTTGTTTGAAAATCAAGTGCATAAAAAATGAGTTTAAGTCAATCCGGACACTTTGGCTGTCCGTGGCAGTCCTGTTCGACCATTCCTCAAAAATCATCTATGTCAATAGATTCCTGGTCCAATCACGAGTTCAACGATACCCATGAAGCCATAGTTCTGAAAAATGGACATTATGGCTGTCCGTGGCACTACTGGCCGTCCATGATGGACATTCATCAAAAATCATCAATGCCATTCGATTCCTGGTCCAATTACGAGTTCAACGATACCCATGATGCCATTTTTCTGAATAATGTACATTTTTGCTGTCCGTGGCACTAGTGGCCTTCGATGATGTAAATTCCTCAAAAATCTTATATATCAATCGATTGCTGGTCCAATCACGAGTTCAACGATACCCATGAAGCCATAGTTCTAAAAATGGACATTTTCTGTCTGTGGCACGACCATAGGTCACGACTCGAAAAATCATGTATTAATCGATTCCTGGTCAAGTTACGAATCAATGCCAATCGAATTCTGTCCAATCACGAGTTCAACGATACCCATGACGCCATATAAGAGAAAATTTGTATGAAAAATGGACGTTATGCGTCCATGGCACGACCATAGGTCATGACTCAAAAAATAGCAGTGCCTGCACATATAGACCCTAAGAGCTACCATCTGGCGAAAACTAGAAGTTCTAGCTGGTCCAGGGACCGAGATCTCGCTTGTGCAGACAGTAGGACGGACGGACGGACGGACGGAATCACGAGCATATAAGCGTTACACCACTTTGTGGGTTACGCTAAAAACATATCATAAAGCGTAATAGAAATTTCGGGAAAATAAGTGTGAAGAAAAGCCCAGAACATTTGGATAATTTTTAAATTTACATCGCACTTTCTTTGACTGTTAAAAAAATATTCAAACCCTCAGATATTTCGGGTAGTTGCAATAAATTTATTTTTTCTAGCACTTTTCATACAAAACTGCAAACAAATTTCCAAGAACTTTCTAAAAGTTTCTAGATGTTGCGAGGTTTTTCGAAAAGAATATGCTAGAAATTTCGCATTTTTCTCGACGATTCCTTTTACTCACTTTTTTGGTATATAAAGGGACGTGAACGCAGTAAGCAATCATTCTATAAACAGAGAGCAAAGTGAAAGATTGAAACTTAAGAGTAAAATAAAAAAACTAAAATATTTTCAAAGTGAAAGTTAAAGAAAAAGTAAAAATAATTTGAGAATTTAACAACGAAAAAAAACTATTAAAAATGCCTACAAAGAAGAATGCAACTGCCATTGGAATTGATCTTGGCACAACTTACAGTTGCGTCGGAGTTTTCAAGCATGGCAAGGTGGAGATCATCGCTAATGAGATGGGCAACAGAACTACCCCGAGTTATGTTGCTTTTAACGACACAGAACGATTGATTGGCGATGCCGCTAAGAACCAAGTCGCATTGAATCCAGAAAACACAGTATTTGATGCTAAGCGACTAATTGGCCGCAAGTTCGATGACGAAAAAATGCAGGCTGATATGAAGCATTGGCCATTCATTGTATTTAACGAGTGTGGAAAGCCTAAAATTCAAGTTGAGTTTAAGGGAGATATTAAAAGATTTTCACCAGAAGAAATCAGCTCCATGGTGCTCGTAAAGATGAGAGAAATTGCTGAGGCATATATTGGTGAGAAAGTAACAGACGCTGTTATCACAGTTCCAGCCTATTTCAATGACTCACAACGTCAAGCGACGAAAGATGCGGGAGTTATTGCAGGATTAAATGTACTACGTATTATTAATGAACCAACAGCCGCTGCTCTCGCATACGGGTTGGACAAGAATCTCAAAGGAGAAAGAAATGTCTTAATTTTCGATCTTGGTGGCGGAACTTTTGATGTTTCAATTCTAACAATTGACGAGGGAAGTCTCTTTGAAGTGAAATCCACAGCCGGCGACACTCATTTGGGCGGTGAAGATTTTGATAATCGTCTCGTGACTCATTTTGTTGAGGAGTTCAAGCGTAAAAACAAAAAAGACATCAGCAGCAATGCTCGTGCTATGAGACGCTTAAGAACAGCGTGCGAACGTGCAAAGCGAACTTTATCATCATCAACTGAGGCAAGCATTGAGATCGATGCAATGATCGATGGAGTTGACTTCTACTCGAAAATTTCAAGGGCACGATTTGAAGAGTTGAATCTAGATTTATTTAGAAGCACACTCGAACCAGTCGAAAAGGCATTGCGTGATGCAAAGATGGATAAGAGTACAATTCATGATGTTGTTCTCGTTGGCGGTTCAACTCGCATTCCAAAAGTTCAGAAGCTCCTTCAAGATTTCTTCTGCGGCAAAGCATTGAACTTCTCAATCAATCCCGATGAAGCTGTTGCATATGGCGCTGCTGTTCAGGCTGCCATTCTATCGGGTGACAAAAGCGAAACAATTCAAGATGTTCTCTTAGTTGATGTCACACCATTGTCACTCGGCATTGAAACCGCTGGTGGTGTGATGACAAAACTAGTTGAACGCAATGCCAGAATTCCATGCAAACAGCAAAAGGTTTTTACCACATTCTCAGAAAATCAAAACGCAGTCACAATTCAAGTTTTTGAGGGTGAGCGAACCATGACGAAGGATAATAACTTACTTGGCACTTTCAATCTCACCGGCATTCCGCCAGCGCCACGTGGTGTACCTCAAATTGAAGTTACATTTGATCTCGATGCTAATGGAATTTTAAATGTCAGTGCCAAAGACAGTTCAACCGGCAAGGAAGAAAAAATTACAATTAAAAACGACAAGGGACGCTTATCAAAGACAGAGATCGAAAAAATGTTAGCGGAAGCTGAAAAATACCACGATGAAGACGAAAAGCATCAACAACGCATTTCAGCCCGCAATCAACTCGAAACATACATTTTCGGATGCAAGCAAGCAGTTGACGATGCAGCAGCTGACAAATTATTGGAAAGCGACAAAAAAATTGTTCTGGAAAAATGCAAAACTGATCTCGCATGGCTCGACTCAAACACTCTAGCCGAAAAAGAAGAATTCGAAGATCGTTTGAAGGAGTTTCAGAAAGTATGTGGTCCAATCATGGTTAAGATGCATGGTGGAGCGGCTAAAAATCCAAATTGTGCACAAGCTGAAGCACAGCAAAAAACTTCCAAAGGACCAACCGTTGAGGAAGTTGATTAAATTTATCATGATAAAGAATTTTAGTATTAAGTGAACCACTAAATAGATGTAGAGAACTTTCGAGTATAATGTTGTTTAAATAATTAAGTTAATTTTAAGATCCAATCAACCGCTAGTCAATATTAATCTGAATAAAAAATTTATTAGCAGCTTAGAAAAAACTTTTTTGACTTTTTCTTACAGGATAATTTTTTTATTCACATGAAACTTTAATAAGGCCAAAATTTTGTATAAATTTTACTTTGGGACTTGCAAAATTATCTGCATGTTCTACAATTTGAGCAAATTTTTTAAAGCAACTCAATTTCTTATTTCTGTACATTGAAAATTCAGAGCTCAATGGGGTCATTTTGACTTTAAATGAGAGTAAAATAAAGTCTATAGGTAACGCAATATTTCTCATAAAAGGCTTAATATCACACTCATGAAGACCCTCGTCCCAAAAAATATCTGCAATTTTAAACTCACCCGTTAATTTTTGACATTTTAAAGAGTCCAATTCGTAATGTATTTGTGACGAATATTTGTTGATGTGCTTATCAATATTAAGCGTTTTCAGGTTGTTGTTTGTTACTTTGCAGCAATTCGTCACCCAATTGCTATTGATGAGCTCTCCATAAAGAAAAATTTTGTATGGTATTAAAATGCCTTCATTTGTCAGAAGTTGCTGGTAAATTTGATAATTTCCAATAATTTCGTTATTTATATCGCCAAGATCTTGGAAGGGATTTAAAATTATTAGATCAAACCTTGAATCTGCTACTTCCATTAAATTTGAATCGTCAATGAATTCAATCGAATTATTTTTGATGCAGTTATTTTTTGCCAAAATTTTTATGAGCTCCTCACATCTTTGAGAACACCACAATTTTTCCACTCTTGATTCTTTTAGCATCAAAAATCCAACGTAAGGAAATGGCGATAGATCTAGGCAGTTTTTAACACTTTCTTTGTAATCATTTGCAGCATTTTCAAGATTTTCTAGATACTCTTCGTCGTTGAGAAATTTCATAACAAATTGATCGATTTCAATATCAATCTTTTTTGACTCATCGTGCAGCGTGTGGTTGATTTTTAAAATTCCATCCTCGCACGAAATCGATAGCTTAATTATTTCGTGATCTTTTAAAAGTACACGCTCTTTTAATTTAAATATTGCCTGATTCCAACACGATCCTGACTTTGGTTTCGTCGTTATTTTATTCTCTTCGTCATTTTCACTCAAAAAAAGCTCAAACCACACGACAAATCCATCTAAATATTCACTTTCTACCTCGCTTTGCAGTTGAAAGCTCACAGATTCTCCTTGAAAATGCTTTTCCATCGACGCTGTGCTATTAAAGTTGACTTCAAGTGTTTCACGTGTGTCAGTTATAATTTTGAAATCAAATATTGTGTCCACATATTCGGCATCGTAAGGCTCATTTGACTCTGCGATGAGTCTCAATTTATCAGTGAATATGTAATCGTAGAATGAGTCGTTAATTAAAATGTGGTTAGCACAAAGCTGCTTAGAATTGTATCCGGCTACAAATATTTTTACTTTCCATGGAATTATTTTGCCATCAGGTTTTAAAAGATTTAATTTAGCGTGCAGAAATGTCTCTAAAATGCCTTCGCCAAATGCACCGGCATCAAGAGTTTCAGAAACAATCAAATCAACTTTTGATTCAATATCTTTGGATATTTGCAGATCAGTTGAGTACTGATGAAGCAATAAAATTTTATATTTATTGTCGGCGATTACTTGCGAAGCTATTGAGTGCATAATTGTGTCCGCTTCAATTGCGATAACTTCATGAACATTTTGTGTTTTAGCAGCATAAATTGACAATAATCCCGTACCAGCACCAATATCCATCACTCTCCTTTTGTCACCTTCTCCTATCCAATACTGGATAGCCTTTTCAAACTCTCGATTTCTCGTTTCATCGTTGAGCATTCTAAAGTGCCATCGTGCGACTTTTGAGCGAAGATTTTGGAGATTTTGGTAAGCGATCAAATTTATTTTGTCTTCATTGCAAATCAATTCGAAAACACGTTGTGCCTCCAAAACTTTATTGCAACTGTAAATAATTACAAAATTACATTACATTGAGTAGTGACAAATGTTTTCATGCTATAACTTTCACGATTAAACTTTTCAAGAAACTCGTTTACATCCTTTTGAATTTTAGAGCTTTCAAGAAATATTTCATGCGGTACACTAAAGGAGAGCAACACGTGATTTTTAGTTAGAACTTGAAAAACTTTCAGCTCTCGATTATTTAAGCAGTTATCTTCTGTTTCGCAGTAATAAAGAACGGGATAGTTAATTAGAAATCCAAATAACAGTGGACAATAAAATCCATAAGAACCGAGCTGAATGACATCATTATCGTTTGAATTCTTTAATTTATCAATAACTTCATTTAAAACTGACTGAATCACTTGATCATCATGCAATTGTGGTTTTTCTAGATTATTACTAACATTTACGATATTTAAGCTAGATACAGTGAACACTTTCTTTACATTGAGAATGAAAATTTCCAATTCTAAAGTCACCACTTTGATGTCATCGCCAATTAACTTTTCTATGCGTAATTCATTAACGAGCTTTCTCAATATTTCAACATCAGCTGTTCCACAATCAAAAAGAAATGCATTTTTAGGGACATTTAAATTATTTACAGCCTCAATCTGAAGCGCAATTGGAAGTGAATTTTTGTTAGATTTTAAGCAGCGACTTATAACTTGTGACATCATCTACAAGGGAAATGTTTCATGCTGAATGACATGAACTGATTTAAAAGGCTCACCTTGCCAAAAATGTTCCTATATCAAGCAATGAATTTGGCTCGATTCCACTACGCAAAAGTTGAAAATTTTGACTAAAAAATAAATATATAAAATTAAGTTTATGGAAGCGTTAACACAAATTACCTTTGATCACTGAATATGTAGCTGAATAAGTTGTTTAGTATGTCATCACTTTTAGCCTGATTTCTTATGCTTTCGATGAGTAAATTAAAATTTTCTTCAAATTCCATTGAGCTCAAAGTTTTGTAAACAAACAAAAGTGACGGTTGAAAAAAAAATTTTGAATTTCAATAACCCTGCATGTGTTTTGCAATAATCGATTAAGTTTGCAGGGTTTTAAAATTTTTGCGAAGTAAAAAACTTGAAAATAAGAATTCAATAAAATCAATTCTTTAAACGGAAATGAGTGTTAATCCCGTGCCAAGAACCAAACGCGCTTGGATTGTCGTTCTCGGCGATGTCGGAAGAAGTCCACGAATGCAAAATCATGCAAAGAGTTTCGCTGAAAATGGAAATTTGGTAGAAATAATCGGCTACGTTGATAATAAAGTTAATGAAGTATGTATACATAAAAAAATTATATTAAAGCACTATGTTGCTTATCTCTAATTAATCAAATTCATTAACTTTTAATAAACAAAAAACATTTTAAGGAAATTGCGACAGATCCTCGAATAAATGTCAACGAGATGACTTCATTTCCAGATCTTCAACTTCCACGCCTCCTCAAGTACATCTTTAAAATCTTTTGGTCCATTCTATCGCTTCTCTCGATTTTTTTGAGTGTTAAAAAGGCCGATTTGTTGATGCTTCAAAATCCACCGGGAGTACCCGCATTATGTCTCTGTTACATGTACTGTAAGATTGTGAAAGCTAAATTCATAATTGACTGGCACAACTATACGTGGTCTATCATGGCTCTGGATTCGTCGCCACAAAGTACAATCGTTAAAATTGCGAGACAATTTGAATTTTATTTTGGACGTAAAAGTGACTTAAATTTTTGTGTAACCGAAGGAATGAGGCGTGATCTGTGGGAAACTTGGGATATTGAAGCGACAGTTCTATATGATCGAGCACCCGATAAATTTCACCCCATTGACCTGGAGAAAAAGCATGAATTCATGAGGAAACTCGTGTGGGTCTACAAAGAGCTCTATGTCGCACAAAATACATTTTATGAGGAGATGTCAATACTGACAACCAAAAGTCATAAAGGAAAAATAGAGCTGAGAGAAGATCGACCTGGCGTGATTGTTTCGAGCACAAGTTGGACTTCCGATGAAGATTTTCAAATTCTCCTCGATGCACTCATTCAGTACAATGCAAAAGCTAAACTCTTATTAAATAAATACCGAGAGGAAGAAATTAGAAAATTACCCAACCTACTTTGCATAATTACAGGAAAAGGGCCACAAAAAGAGATGTATCAAGCCAAGATTGACAAATTAAACCTAGAATATGTAACAATCATGACACCTTGGCTAAAATCCGATGAATATCCATTGATTCTCGCATGTGCTGACCTTGGCGTGTGTCTTCATAAAAGTTCAAGTGGCCTCGATTTGCCTATGAAAATTGTCGATATGTTTGGATGCGGGCTGCCAGTGTGTGCAATGAATTTTAATTGGTAAAAATATCTACTGTAATTATGTGTAAATTATATTCATTATTTTAATTATTTTTTAGCATTCCTGAGCTCGTCGAGCATGGCAAAAATGGATTCGTATTTTCAAACGCAAATGAGCTATGTTTACAGTTAATAGACTGGTTCTATTGTTTCCCTGGTCAGCTCATGAAAAAAGATAAAGTGATGGTGAGGAATAATGTCCAAAAGTTTCAAGAGCTTGGATGGTCGGAAAATTGGAGAAATGTTGTGCTGTCTAGACTTTAAGAGCTTTTTATATTTTGTCTTATGTAATTTTTTCATTCTTAATTGTTGCTAATGAAAATAAAGTTTACAAATTTTCTCCATCATTAATATTTAAAATCATTTATTGAATTCTAATTTAATTGTTTTATGCAAATGCCTTACAACTTTCTACACTCTTCCCAAAACTGATATTTTTTGTTTGTCGCTTCCTGACGATCCTTATCCATCAGCTCTTTAACGAGCCACTGAGGCAATTTTTTACCTTTATACGTCTTCGGAATTTCATCTTCAGTCGCTTGACGAATAATTGCATTGACATGATCCTCGGCAGAAAACTTTTCGGCAGTTTTAATTTCACTCATAAGAGAATTAAGGAACTTTTTTTCCTTTTTCCATTCTCTTCGTTGCTTAGCCTTTGCCCAAACGAACTTCATCTTCTTTCGCAGCTTTCTTAGCTTGTGCTTTCTCATTTTTCTCTTTCTGATGACGATGAGACGTGCCGCTTGTTTTTCCGCATTTCTATTGGTGTCTGTTGGCAGGTCAATGGATCTATCAATTTTAACAACATCCTCTATTATTTTGCTGATTTGTATTGGATTTTCTACAATCTTGTTGGTTAGAGGAATATCCAAAATTTCCTTCCTCCAAAGTGGCTTGTGACCTCCAATTTCTTTAATTAAACTCGAGTTGGTGCTTTGAAGAGTGACATTATTGAATTTTAAAGCATCTTCAGGCAGAAACGGGTTCGTAATCGCCGCTGGACTCGTTGAAGATGAAACATTTAAATTTCTAATAGAAATCGATGCTAATCTGCTACATAATGAAATGCCTACAACATTATGTGAGTTAATTAATGAATTAAAATGTATTTTGACTTGAATTACCTTTAACAGGCCTGAGAATTAACATTTTTTCACAAATTTATCCGGCAATGTTTTCAATGTGTTCTAAAATAATTTTTTCTTGTACTAAAAATTAAATTCAAATTTCAAAATAGCGGTAAAAAATTAATTCAACTTTAAAAATCCCCAAAAAATTTATTTAACTTTGATTATTAAGTTCTAGCGATTTAAATTTGTTAGTTTGTTCCTCACTTAATTGCTCAAATTTGCATTCGAAAATGTTTGAAAAGCTCTCTAAAAACTTTGGTGTAATTTCTTCGATGCTGGTGTCTCTTCGAAGCTCTTTACTAATCGATGTCACTTCCTTTCCTTCCAATCCACACGGCACAATGTTTTTAAACCATTTCAAGTCCACGTTACAGTTAAGTGCAAGGCCATGTGTCGTAATATATCTTGAAGCATGAATTCCAATCGCGCAAATTTTTCTATCCTCTACCCATACCCCCGTGTCCGCTGTCGTTTGCGCTTTAATATCATATTTTTTACACAAGTCAATGATTGTTTTCTCAATGTGACAAACGTACCATCGAACGCTAGGTTGAAAATTTTTGAGATTAAGAATTGGATAAGCGACAAGTTGACCGGGGCCATGAAAGGTTATCAAGCCTCCTCTATTTGTCTTAAAAAATTCGGCTCCAAGTTTTTTGAGTTTCTCTTCGTCTTCAATTGCGTAGTTTTTGGTTCTCAGTCCAATTGTATAAACGGGATTGTGTTCGGTGAGTATTAGGAAGTTCTTATAATGTCCATCATCGTTTATGAGTTGATTCGATACCACTTTTTGGAGATTTAATGATTCTTGATAAGGCATTTTGCCCACTTTGAGGACATGAACGATACGATTCATTATAAAAAGTTCATTAGCTGACTGACAGCGTCGTTGAGATTTTCCTTTGGACTCGTTGAAGTATTAAGCTCGTCACCATACGAACTAAAGTAGCCGGTAAATGATGTTTTCTCTTCGTTTTGCTTTGCTTTTATAAAGTTATAAATTCTCTGTCCGACCTAAAAAAGAAAAATAAACACAGCTGTTTAGTACGAAGGGATGATAAGCAGGCATTTGGTTGCTTTGAATGACTTTTTAACGAACAAATCATTATCTTTTCTGCTTTAATTTATCTTACATAGACATCGATGCTGGCATATAACAGCTGAGTTTCAGAGAGTGGTGACCAATTCCAATTACTCATTCTTAGCTGTCTTGATTTATCTACTCTGTTTTTAATGGTTTGAGCTGTTAACCGATCTAAACTCCACTTTTCTTTCGAACAAAATACTGTATTATAAAAATCTCCAAGATCCAGGCACTTCTCAATCAATTTGTCGCCATTGAAGCAGGGAAAGTCTCTTGCTAACTTTCTCAAATCATTTTTGATATTAACACCATGCAGAATTGTTTTAGGATGGTTAAGAAAGGCAGACAGCGATGCTGGAATTTTTTTGAGATCAGACATTTGGACGATGTAGCAGTTATTAAGATCCATGCAGACTTGTAGCACAGCTGTTGGAAGTGGGCCTGTCTTGTAGTCGAAGCACCACTCAAGATCAAAGGAAACTGGAACTTCTGGATCTTTATTTTGCTCAACATCACATAGTAAATTATCAAATGCTTCCGCAACGTCGAAGAACTCACGAAGATATTTAATTTTCCCATCATATTTCACCAGCGGCAGTTCAGAAAATCTATCGGGTTCTTTTTCTTCTTCTAGTCTACCCGAATTATTTTCCTTCTTAGTCTTTTGTCGCCGCACGGCATCTTCTAAATCCGTAAAAATGTTGCTTTTTTTAATCACTTTTGGCTTTGAAGCATCAACAATATTATTTAGAGCACTTCCTACGGCTTTTCCGCGTCCTTTCATCCATCCAGGAAGTTTTTTTGGTTGCTTACTCATTGTTAAATTAATTAAAATAAAATTTCGTTATTTAATTGAAGATTCAAAACAAAAATAAAAAGTGTGGGAAATTTAAAATAAAAAGGCGAGGAGTAGACACTCGATTTTTAGTACAAGAGATTTCAATGCTTCAAAAATTTAACGAGAAATTTAATTATTTATTTATTTTAATTATTAAAAATTATTTAAATTATTAAAAATTATTTTTGTTAAATTTCAGCCACTCAGTTGATGAACAAAATTTGAACACCTAATAATTATGTTTTGTTAACGTTTTATAAATATATTAATTATATGACTTAATTTTTGCGACAAAGATTTTCAAAAAAAAAACACCTCCCATTTTCCTTCTTTTTTTCTCATCCATTCCAAGTCCAATGTAAGAAATAATGTAAGAAAAAGGAGTGTCCGTCGACCTATATTATTATTAACACCATGAGAACAATGCACCATGAGAAAAGTTGCAAAATTCTAGAAGAGCATCACCCTCGAGTGTGAATGTGAGGAAAATCAACCCCTAACAATAATTTACTTACTTAATGTACCACCATATACCAGCGAAAAGCCAATTTTGGTCAAGTAATCTCTCTACTTTTCTTCAATTGATTAAAAAGGCATGAGAAAAGAAAATCTGCCTCTTAAGTGAAAGACTTATCCCTCAAACATAATCAACAATGTGTGAAATTCAATTCTGTTATGATTGATATCATTTAATCCGATTCTCCTTTTGATAAACTGGACGTGAGTGGATTGAGAATGAAAATCATCTCATTTTCTTTTTCGATTTTCACCTTTTTTAATGTACTTTTTTATGCTCGAATTTCTTTTTCGGTGTGGCTATTCAAATAAAATAATAATCGAGTCCATTAAAGGGAAATTTTGCTTTCATTGAAGTTTTTTTTATGCTGAGAAAAATATAAAGTGAAAAATGAGTTTGATGAACTTGAGTGATATTTATGTATATTAATGCTTTCAGTAATCGAACTGATTTTTCAGTCGAGGTAATGGATACAGATGCTTGATTTAATGGAACCTTTTAAATTATTAGTTTTAAATCATACTGAAATAATTTTTTAAATTTTGAGGTTAAAACTTTTTCCTAAAGAATAATGTAAAAATGTTATGTAAAAGCAATCTCCACTTTCTCCCCCACGAAATGGAATAAATGGACGAAAAATCAAAATACAATATCAATAAATTTTTCATTTTATTGAATAAATATTGAATGTCGTCAAACGAATGCTGTATCGCACATCTACGAAAAGTTAGTTTGCGAAAAAAAAAAATTGTTTTCCTTATAAATATATAAATTCTCAACGCACAATGGACTGTCGCGAAATCTTATGAAGGAAGCAAATATACGTTTGTTTACATATCGGATTAAGGATTTTTTGTTGAGAATTTTCCTCACTCCCACGAGACATTTTTCCATTTTTCAGCGGTTTATTCAAATTTTTTTCCTTTTCTCATTTTGATATTTCAATTGCATTATGTTGCGAAAAGAAAAATTTTCATTCTATTATTCCAAAAAAAATGTTCAATTGATGATAAGAAGGAAACCTTTCAAAGTTTCTTTTTTCACATAAAAAATTCCCACTGATTTTTTGAATAAAAAATTTAAATATGAATTAATAAATTTATAAACTGATGAAATTTTTATATGTCGACTTTTAAACTCACACAAAAATTACTAAAAAATTAAATTCAATACCGAAAAAAATTTAATTTTACTGTTTTCATCTCCCAAAACTGATTTTTACCATAATTTCCATTTATCGTCGAATGTAAAGAAAGCAAAAAATTATCATAACAAAAGATTTGATATTGAGAGAGTGAGCAAAAAAAGTCTTTCAGCGGAAATAGTTAGTATTCGATGTGTGTGCATGTATAGAAATAATGTTATTTGGCTGTTATTTTTATGTTACCACCCTATAAAATAAAATTGAGAAAGAATCATGCAAAAAATTGTGATTGTTATCGGTTGAATAAAAAAAAGAGTATAAATTGCTTGAAAATTATGTGACGATAATGTGCTGTGTAGGGGAGTTTTTTGTAATGGGTGTTTAGCATGGAAATTAAAGCGATTTTTTGCATAAATATTTTAAAATGTGCCCAATCCTTGCAAATTTCCTTACTCGCATATATTTTCAACATTCTCATGCACTTTTTGATTTAAATTGGAGCATGTTCACTTGAATATAATGAACTCTACGTACATATCGTAATCAAGATGTTTGTTCAGCAAAAAGCACTTGAAATTTATACCTCGTTCGCATGAAAAGCCACAAATTTTAATATCGCAAGTCGTTAAAGCTTCACTCGCATGCAAGTACGAACGTTAAATTTGTAATCGATCTTAAACTGCATAAAACCACTCTCAATTGCTCTTGAAAATAAAATCTCGCATAAATTGAGTCTCATGTGGCTGTGAGAGATTTTTTGCATATATTGTTACTGCGTTGAGGACTTTTTAACTCCTTGTGAACCCTTCGGTTTCCTTTTCTCAAGTATCTACACCCTGCCGCTCTGTGGCCATACAAAAACCGTGTGATTTCTCTGCTGCGCTCGGGGCGAATTAATAAAATTTCCTTAGACCTTCAATTACCTCCTCACTCATTGTGCCATTGTCAATTGATTATAGTGTACTGTGTTAGCGCTGTTTGACGTGATTTCATTTAAAGTGCTCAAAAAGGGATGCAAGAATAGTTGCTGCATGAAGTTATTAACTCTTTGCAAGTATGAATTTTAATTATAGAGAAAGCAATTTTTTATTTCGATTAATTTTTTACAATTTTTTCTCTACAGTTAAAATTTAAAGATTTCTCAATAAATCGGAGGGACAGAAAAAATCTTGTAAGTCACTTGAGATTTCTCTCTCTCACCATCACAATGGAATAGCATTAAGCTAATGCAATCAACTAAACACTTCATAAATTTTTTCCCATTAGAAATCATCAGCACTTCCGTTCATATTTTCTCTCACATTGACTATGATAATTTGTTTGCAAACAAATTTATTGTAAGTAACCCTCGATGAAAGCAATTGTTGTCAATATGCGCTTCTCTTACTTAAAATGCCATCCACACACACACTTTCGATCATAATGCGTTCCAATGACACAGAAAAATAAAGAAATTCCCCGGAATATTGTGAAGGGCAGAAAAAATCCCATTTTTCTTCTCTGTTTTGATGGCTTTCGGAAACAATTGGTCATAAGCCAGTGAATGCAGTTTTTGGCAATAAATTTCCACTCGACACACAGATTTCAATTGTCAATTGACAGCAATCAACTTTTCTTCTCTCTATTGTGCGCAATTTATTATTTTATTAGCAGTTAATTTGTCATTTATTTAATTATCAATTTTTTCCGACGGGGTTAGAAAAACAATGTTGCTGGTTTTTGCAAATAAAAATCCCATTGAGAAATTTTTTTTTGCCAAGATAAGGGTCAAAATTTTCTAAACCGCTTCATCGATTATCTCCTCTTCCATTCAAATATATTTCCTATTTTTCTCTTCATCATTTCCATTCTATCTGTCACAACAGAAATTCACTTGAAAATAAAGAAAAACTTTTTTTGAATGGAGGAAATTTTTTTCATCATAATATTATGTACTTTAATACTTTTCATTCTACATAAAAAAGCAAATTGAAAGAAGAAAAAAAGGCTACAAAAGATATGAATACGTTTTTCACTTGACTGTATGCCATTCATGCGATGAGCTCACAGGATGTAAAATGAAAAGAGAAAATCGCACATAAAAAAAGTTTCATTTCAATGGCAAATGCAGGAATTTTCCTCTTTACTTTTTAATTAATTTATTTTTCACTCTCCATTCACTGAATGGAGTCGAGAATTGTCGCATAGAAAAGTTGCTCCCTTTTTTTATTAGGTTTTATTTGCCTCCAAGTATATAATCGCTCATTTGTCAGTTACCACGTGAATATAATGTGACAACTTCATTGCCACGAATGAGAAAAGAAAAAAATATAAGTGAGAATTGTGAGTTGGAATAAAAAGATACAATTAAATAGATAATGGATGTGTGGGATGGTGTGAAATAAAAAAAAAATATGGCTGAATCTCAAAATTTAAACAAGTAAAATACGTTGAATTTTTTTCACCGACAAGATCATAAAAAAAATTCACATTCTTTGACGTTTTCTGCCGCATCTCACAATCACAATGGTCATTGATATTATTAATCAATTGGCAGTGAATAATGAGGTGCCGAGTGATGAATTCTTTGTGATTGTTGTTTACACAAGAGCTTGAGTGTGAAAAGCTTGAAATTTTTATTTAAAATTCAAGACAGCCAATAAATTGCATCATCATCATCGTCATTTTTTCCGATGCAATCGCATACACAATTAAGTTTAATTGATGTTCAAAGAATGACAGGGCATGAGTCTGTTAAATTATGCATACCATGAACGCATGTCCTTTCATGCTAAGAGTTTTATTTAAAAGATTTTCTCTCAACGACTTGAAAGGGTGAAAAAAGATTCTAATACTGATGAGATACAGATTAAATCACATTGTTGAGCGATTATTAGGCAATTTAAGTGACAATGAAATTGTTTTGTAAACTTTTAAAAGAGGTTTTTCTAACCCTGAACTCACTCGAGGATATTTTTATTTAAAAATTGTTAAATATTTTTATTCCACGTATTTTTAAAATTATGACATGTGCACATGTGTTGTAAATTTAAAATTCTCTCTCCGCCCACATTATCAAAGTGTCATGAATTATTTTTTTTGGAAAATCATTTCCTAGTAAATAAAAACTCGACGACGCTCAAGTGACGTAAACAAAAATTTTCTTTCCTATCTCTTGTTTGTTGATACTCGAAGAGGAAATTACATTTGTTTCCTATTTTTGTCAAAAAAAAGTGTCTACCCAATGTGCTCACAAACACATTTTCCACTCGATTTCAACAATTCATTAATTATCACTCGTTTTTGTGTACTTATGATGTCTATCGATGAGACGTAAAATGAGGGTGAGAGGTAACACATCGGTAAGCGCTCTTTGTTGTCATAAGCATTTAAAAATTAGTGAGAGAGATATTCATAAATTCAAATTACGTATCAATCAACTCGAATGTCAATAGTTATTTAGCGCGGTTCAACAGCACTTGTAATGATTCTCAGTTAATCAATCAAAAAGCGATTTTTTTTGCGTATTTAAGAGAAATTTTTCGCATTTACGATAAAGGATTTTTCATCTTTTTTTGACATTCAAGAGAGCTCAAATGATTAAGGTTAGAGTATTGACAAAGTTGAAGGCGTCAAGGGATGATGAAAAAATTAATTCACATCAGTTTTCTTAAAATTAAATACCAGGAAATTTTTAAAATATTTCTTTTCCACTTTATTTGCAAAGATCTCAAAATTTCTAAAAACTTTCAAGTGTCATCGATCGAGAGAAGAAATTAAAATGAGAAAGTCTCGAGAAATTAAGCGAGCGCGTTTTGTCAAGTGTTGATTGAAATTTACCTTCGGAACCCTCATTGTTTACACGCAATTGAGAATTTTTCGTTAAATTTGATCGAGTTGAAGTGCCCACAAAATTACATTTAATTACTGAAAACCATTTATACGAAAATCACTGCTTATTTACACTACACAAGATTATCAACATTGGACCAGACCGATACTTAATCCAAACAACAATTTCGCAATTCATTTTGAAGTTGTCGTTGGGGGATTAAAACCGAAAAACTCGCCCTGCCATCATCCCTCGTTAATGGCCATAATTCACAGACAAGAAAGAAATGTTTGAGAATTAAAATGTTTAAATATTTAATAATAATCTCAAAGTTGTCACACAACGAGACCAAAAATTGATTGTTTGCGTAAATTATTGCCTTTTTATGAGTGCAATTATTGAAAAGCGAAATTTATATATTTTTTCTCTTGCAAAATAAAAGTTGATGTCAAGGGGTGGCAGTATTAATTTAATTATTAAAAAAATTACAATTTGTCGATAGTTAATAAAATAAATTATTGAAAAAATTGTAAAAAAAACATCGCTTGAACACTTAACTTGGAAGTTGGCTGTGAGAGCATTTCGAAGTTAATAAATCATGCGACAGTTTATAAAAAAATTATATATGGAGAAAAAAAAGTTGTTGTGCATCCTCTCCAAGCAGAAATGTGTGACCATTTAATGGAGATGATTTATTTATAGAAAACACGACTTTTCCACTGTTCCATTCTGACTCTCGAAATGCAGCAGTTATTAATAATCATTGGCTAATGTAGCATTTTTATTCTCTCGCATATACAAAGTGCACTTTTTCATTCGATTGTATTGTTCACACATGAATTATGTGAAAGATTATGTTCATAAATAATTTTCAATTTTCCTCCAATTCTTTCTCTGCCGCAATAAAATGTTAAGTTTGATGAATTGAAGGTCGCATCGTTGCGTAATAAAATTTTAACAATTACGTGCTTGCGGATCAAATGCGATTTGTAAAAATATTTTCGCTCGAGGGTGATTGATGAGAGGATTTAACGTTTATATCTCATTATCGTGGTCGATTGATGTTAATTTGCGAATATTCTATATGAGCTTGATCTTGCCGACTGTTGAATTATTAAATTTAGAATAAAATTTTAATTTTGATGAAAAATATCGTATGACAGCACTTATAGACTAAATTTACATCTTTAATAATTTTCAGCACAACATGGTGCTTTTAAATTACTTAGTTAAAGAAATAATTATTTTTATAAATGTATGAATTTGTCTAATTTAATTTGAATGCCGAATAACCTCGAAATGTACTTTTAAAAAAATTAATATGACTCATTTTAAAAGTTTATTTTTATGCACTCATTAAAAAAAATATTTTATGCACATTGTACGAGTCAAAAAATTCACCCTAATTTAGCGATATTTCAGCATATAAAAATGCTCTCGAAAATGTCAAAAGAAAAAGATTTCAATCACTCGACAGTGGAAAAATTCAATTTCCTTTACATTAAATCACACTTAAAAATCAAGTCAACCCTATCGCCGAGCTGTTTTGTGGTTGTTTAGAGAAAGCAAATCGTCGACTCAATTGAGAATTTGCAATTTTTTAGAAAAAGAGAGAAAATTATAATTTGGATTTAAAAAAGACTTTGTCAATTGTCCTTTTTCTTCAAAATCTATGAAGAAGTTTATGAAAGCAAAAATTATTTAATTTGATGTTTTGACAGATGTCCCTTGAAAGAAAAGTTCTTCGCTTGAAATTTCTCCTCATAATCGAATTATTTCGATTAAAAAAAGGGAAAATAAAGAAATTAAAGCAAAAAAAAAATCTTTTATATTCTAAATAATTTTAATCCGATTTGTGCTCGATAGAGGAGAAAAATCTTTTAGTGACATGGTCAATCAACAACAGCAATCAAGATATGAGAGATTTTTATGCATCCGAGATTGCGAATTTATGATAAAAAAGAAAGTTTTTCTTTAATGCATATCTCAGGAATTTCATCGCTTTGATGTTGAGTTTGCGAAAAAAATCAGCTTAATGCTTACGATGTTTCGATGTGAGAAAAATGTATGAGAACGTCCATTTTTTACAACCATCTGTCTGCTGATTTTGATTGAGCTAAATCATTATTTTAAATTAATTAAACACACAAATAAAATTACAGGCAAGTTGAGTGAGAAAAAAAGAGGTAGGCAGAGGCAGTCAATTAATGAATGTTGAGGAAAAAAAATAAAAGATTCGAGTTTAAATGGAGACTAATTAAAATATTTTATAGCTTAGCTATATTTTTAAAAGTTTTAAAGAATATTTAAAAATTTCATCAACATCCAGGGCTGGTTCAAATAATTCTAAAAATTACATTAATGATATATAATCAAGCTCATTGGTGATGGAGCACTTGAACATCTCGATGTGGTCTGTTAAAAACAGTTTATCACATCTTCATGAGAAAAAAAATTAAGGTAAGAGTGGCATTAGAGAAACCGAGTGAAGTGTTATGGTCGAGTGACTTGCACAAAAATTCATTAAAAAAAGTTAAAAAGAGCCCAATGGTGTGTGTCTGGTGAGTGAGAGAAAAGAATTTCATTCTGAGATTTTGCCTCATTGTAGTCAAGTCCATTCAATAGCAGCCATATGAAAAGAAGAAACGGAAGTTCCTTTTTAAATTGATGTAAAGAGCGCTGAAATTTCTTCTCAATGGATTTTCATCTTCTTATTTTTAAGAGTCGAAAAATAGTTTCAATTGTAGACGATTACAGTCGTAAGTGTGAAGGTAAGAGGGCGTTTGATAGGGTTTTGATGATTTGTGTATTTTATATTATTGAATTAAAATTTAACAGTCATATAAAAAATGCTTTTAAACCCACCCAATCATTTTCTAACTTTTTACTATCCCTCGCAACTTACTTACATTACGAAAAAAAATGTTTCAAAACCCACACGTGGGTGTTGCCGTGTAACCCACTTGGAACAGATCAGTATTGGCTTCCCCTTTGGCTTCCCCTTTGGCTTCCCCTTCTGGCCTCCCCTTTTGGCTTCCCAAAAATGGCTTCCCAAAATGGCTTCCCAAAAATGGCTTCCCAAAATGGCTTCCCAAAATGGCTTCCCAAAATTGCTTCCCAAATTGGCTTCCCAAAATGGCTTCCCACTGTGTTTCGACTGTGTTTCATTTTCCATTGTGTTTTATTTTCCATTGTGTTTCATTTTCCACTGTGTTCCATTTTCCATTGTGTTCCATTTTCCATTGTGTTCCATTTTCCATTGTGTTTCATTTTCCATTGTGTTTCATTTTCCATTGTGTTTCATTTTCCACTGTGTTCCATTTTCCATTGTGTTTCATTTTCCATTGTGTTTCATTTTCCATTGTGTTTCATTTTCCATTGTGTTCCATTTTCCATTGTGTTCCATTTTCCATTGTGTTTCATTTTCCATTGTGTTCCATTTTCCATTGTGTTCCATTTTCCATTGTGTTTCATTTTCCATTGCGTTCCATTTTCCATTGTGTTTCATTTCCCACTATGTTCCATTTTCCACTGTGTTTCATTTTCCATTATGTTTCATTTTCAATTACGAGTTCAATGAGGTACATGAAGCCATACTTTTAAAAAATGGACATTAGTGGCATTCCTTGGACACTCCTGGCCGGCCGTGACGGTCATTCTTCAAAAATCATCAATGCTAATCAATTCCTGATGCAATTACGAGTTCAACGAGGTACATGAAGCCATACTTTTAAAAAATGGACATTAAGGGCACTACTGGCCGGCCGTGATGGACATTGGTGGCACTCTTGGATGGCCATGATAGACATTCCTCAAATATCATCAATGCCTTTCGATTCCTGATACAAATACGAGTTCAACGACATACATGAAGCCATATAACAGGAAATTTGTATGAAAAATGGCATTTAGGGCTGTCCATGGCACGACCTGTGGTCATGACCCTCATAATTCCTAAAATGGCCGAATCTAAATTCATAGACCTACCATTTGGCGAAAACTAGAAGTCTCTAGCTATCTCAGGAGCCGAGATCTCGATGGAACAGACAGACAGACGGACGGACGGACGGAAATAGGCGCATATAAGTGTTACACCACTTCGTGGGTTACACTAAAAACTTCTTAATGGGCGCACATATTGAAAGTGTATTTTTGTGGTGATTATGAAAATTGATGTAATTATGATGTTAAAGTTTACACTTAAAAAGCCAGATATATGTATAGTGAGAAAATTATCATGAAAATAATAATTACATCTCGCTTCTCTCTCTCATGAATGAAAAATTCTCAAGAAGAGTTTTTTTTGAAAAGGATTTTTTTATGAATGATGAAGCAGCAACAAGTGAGAATAATCATAATTGATGAGGATACACGTTCATTATGTATGTCATTTTCCATCCCCTTAGGCTCTATGGAGGAGCTCGAGTGTTTATGCATACAAGACAAGATTAACATGTGATTTATCGCACATACATATATGAGACACTCTTCAAGGGGTTAAATATTGAATCTGCACTGCACACTATAAATTGTTGTCCTTTAGTCGAGTACAATAAAAATGTTACCCATTGTGATGTGAATTGGGTTTTGAGTGAACAATAAAAATGTGTAATTTAAATATCAAAATCATGTCAAATTCACACTTTTTTCCATCGTCGAAGGAGGATAACATGCAATGGAAGTGAATGTTGAGGACAATAGTTTTGTCATAACACGTTTCCGCTTTAATTTTTAAACATTTTTATAAAAATTGTCATAATGTAACGTGCACAATGTGGTTTTTTTCACAGTGAAGTGAATAGAATCGGGCATATTGAAAATATTGAGAGTGACACAAATCGAGAGAACAATAAATTGCATTTCATTGTACTTAATGTCATGTTTTTTGCACCCCCGATCAATTTTTATTGTTCAGATGGGAGAGAATTATTATTGAAAAAATGTCTAATAAGTAGGTTGGATTTTCAATTGTGGTGTGTGCTCATGGCAACGATTTGTTGATAATTTTACGAAAATAATGATGAAACACGATTTATTGGGTATTGAGCTGATTTCGAGGGTGTTTGAGCTTTAAATTGTCCTTGAGAAAATCTTACAACCTCATCGAAAATCAGCACTGCCACTAAGTCAAGGTCTTCATAAACTTCTCATTTACCTTTTTACAACTTGATGCGATTTTCTTAGGAAACTTTAAGCTAATAAAATATTATTGTCACCAAAAAAGGCAAACGAGAGAAGGTAATTAAAAGTCAAAAATGTCTCGTGGGCGTTTTATCAGAAATTAAAAAGTCAATTTTTAGCTTTTCTACTCGCAAAAACAATTACCTCGATTTTATGATATGCAAAATTTCTATTGGCGTGGTTCAACTGTGAGGAGGTGCAATAAAAGTGCAGAGAAAATTTCACTATGGCAGGTAGGCAGTCGCGCCACATTGTTTATTAGATTTTCTTTGGAGTTTTTGTTGACTTTTATTGTTTCTCTTCTTGACAATTAAAGTCAAAAAAATATTATTATTTACCTTTTCTAATGGCAATTTTTCCTTTTCTTCTTCGTCTTTTATGCATATTGTTTTATTGTTCTCGAGAAGAAATAAAAGAAGGACCTAACCTACCCAACAAAAATGCACTTTTATTGCCCATTTTTAGGAAAAAATTTCTTCACATTTTAAACTCGTGTGCATGTACACAAATTTCGATTGTAAAAGTGAGGCCTGATAACTGTATGCAGTCGAAGACTTTATGGGAGAGACAAAAAAAAGAAAGAAATGCAAATTTTAAAATTTTACAATTTTCATAAAATTCCAAGAAACAATATTCCATGGCTATAAAGAATACTTTTATGTTCATCCATAACTGCTGTGAATCCTCAAAAAAGATTCTTTTTTTGGTTCTTTTATATATTTTTTTGTTTATGATTTGCATTCTAAAAGTCAAAATTTATCTTTTTTTCGTATTCTTATTTAATTTTTATGACGGATTAGCTAGTGAATTTTTAGTGTTGATTGGGAATTGTTTTATGTTTATTTGACGTCAAGGCAAAAATGAAATTAAACAGCTTAGGGTATTTTCGGTTAATTATCTTAAGAGTTCAACAATAAATTTTGCCAAAAAAACAATTTAGAGAGATTAAATTTATAAAAATGAATAAATCCAGGAATTTCCAGGATTAAACTCGCAAAAGCGTAAATCTCTGTTACTAGAACACGGCAGTTGTATGTTGCTGCACTTTCAAATAAAGGTTTCAATTTCAATATTTTCACAACAAACATGATGAGGCAGACAGTCAATGACCACAAAGAATAAATTTCCGCAACTATGAGCACATTTTTAGTCGCTCGAATAAAAGCTTTTTTTAGAGTGTCGAATATACATTTTATTTTTCAATTAAATTATAAAACGAGACGATTGTGAAAATAAATAAATAAAGAAGGCAAAGTCAAAGGCATAATGTGTGCATTGATGGATGGGATTGAGTGTTAATGGATGGATGGAAGGAAGGCGTTTTGAGTGAGCTTACAATTGCCACAAAAGGCGACAGTAGAGCCTTACAATGAGAGCTTATACTCCGTCGTTCGTGCACAAAGAACAAAATAATAATTTTCTATCATTGTATCACATCCATGCACACAGAGACTCAATTTCGAAAAAGAATATATTCGAACAATGTGAACAATTTCCATCACACATACACAACGAACGAATAGAGCGAATGTACTTTGAGGGGGGAGAAAAGAAAAATAGTAGAATAACCAATTATATGAAAAAGGCAAAATGAACCAATCGTAACAATCACAAGCATTCACACACAAGCATAACACAATTGAATATATGTGAATGCGAGTGAGAGAGTGGAACAAATAAAACACAATTCTCTCACTGTGCGCGCATTGTAGCCGTGTACAAAAGGGGGAGAACATAAAATGCGAGAGTGAGAGAGAGGAAAGAGAGAAAAACGGCAGCAGCAGCACACAACAATAACTCATGAAAAAAAGCATGTATATATCATAGTCAAAAGCAATTTTGTTTCATAATTCTTTGCCCATTCTTCCAATTCTCTCGTTCTCTCTCACATCACAGTTGAATATATTGTACCTTTTTTGTGTTCAACTATATCATACAGTAACAATACCTTGGTTTGAGCACACACAAAGCCGAGAGCCGGGGAGAATTGAAAAAAAGAAAAAACAAGAATTGAGAAAAAGAAACAAGTTATTACAGATTTTTGCGTCGACGTGTGAACAACGTTTGTTGCGAGTGTCGTGATTAAAAAAAATTATAAGAAGAACATTCTTAAAAAATATATAAAGTTAAATAAAAATTCCTAAAGACTCAAAAACATTTAAGAAAAAGTTTTAAAGTGAAAAAATATTTTATAAAAAAAAATATATATTAAAAATGGCAAGTTTAGCGCATCCTCATCATTATGGATTTGGCATCCCAAATGGGTTAGAAATGCCGCCAGCGGGCGATTACGCGCCACAATCAAATCACAGTCCAAATGATTCACATTTAAAAAGAAATGGACTATCATTCTCAGCCGCTATGGGACATCACCAGCATCATGGCTCAATGATGAGCAGTCAAATGCAAAGCGGCGGCGTTCATCATCAAGGCCCAGGACAAGAAGGTCACATTAAGAGGTGTGTAAAAATCTTAAAAATAGATAAAATTTAAAGACAAATCTAATTTTCAAAAAAATTATAAAAATATTTTCAAAACAAATATTTTAAATAATAAAAAAGTTTGTCTCGACTTAAAAAGCTTTTCGCACATTTTTAACGTAATTTTATTAATTTTACAGACCAATGAATGCATTTATGGTGTGGTCACGCATGCAGAGACGTCAAATTGCAAAAGACAATCCAAAATTACACAATTCGGAAATTTCAAAACGCCTCGGAGCCGAGTGGAAATTATTGACGGAAATGCAGAAGCGACCGTTCATTGATGAAGCTAAGAGACTGCGTGCATTGCACATGAAAGAGCATCCCGACTACAAATATCGTCCACGAAGAAAACCAAAGAATCCATTGGCTCAACAACAGCAAAATCTTTCACTTCAAATGCAACAGCAAGCGAAACAAACTGCACTTCAAAACTCGTACAATCCATTCCATCCACAATTACCTCCATATTTTACCGCCGCATCGCATCCACTCGAGCAACATTACCCCGTTCCATACTTCAGCGGCTTCGATCACCTTGCACTCTCAAAATTATCAGCACAAACCAATAACAACCACCAAACAACTAATGCCAATATAGTGACGAGTCAATCACACCAATCTTTCGATACATCTGCCAAGCTCACGACCTCATCACCTCAATCGCTTGTTGGATCATTTTATTCGGGTCTCTATAACAACATCACATCACCCGCCGCCGCACTCTATTCACAAATGCACTCGATGAATCAGAATGCCGTCGCTGGAATGTATACGCCGTCATCAACCTCATCTGCATCGCCAGGCTCGAGTCCAAATACTGGCTCACAATCAACACTACCCGACCTCGATACGTCAGCCCTTCGACGACCTGTTCCTGTCCTATATTAAAAAAAATTTAATGTGAGTTTAAAAGTGGCTAACAGGGTGATTACAAATTTTCCTCAACAAAAAAAGTAATTAAATAATTATTTCAAGTGTTGTAAATAAAAGAAAAAATTATAAAATGTGGACGATAGGAAAAGACATAGAGATGAGTGAATTTTGAGGAAGTGTTGAACTCATCTGAAACTCCACTGTGTCATCAAAATTATGATAATTGAATGTGTACTATAAATAACCTCTTTATTATTCATTAAAAAGAAATTCTTCATTTTTCTAATTCCATTCTCACAATTTAAAATAGATCCCACTGTTGTGTAAATAAAAGTGATAATTTTTAGATAAAATTTAGTTGAAAGAATTCCTATATGAAACAAGCAGTAATGAATTTTCGACAGACAATGTGTTTTATGACGCAATTTTTTTTATCTTTTTTATGGCACATAGAAAACGTGCAAAAAACTATTCGATAAAAATAAAAACCTTGCAACAAGTTTCGATTGAAGCTAAAAGAGATTTTTAAATTTTCTTTTTTCTCTCAACGATGAAAAAGATGTTTTAATTGCTCGCTGTAGATTAATTAAGCTTGTAAATTAATTTGAATGTAAGTAGAAAACTATGAGATGAAAAATAATTGAATAAAAAAAACTTTATGAAAAGATTAAAAAAATAAAATATAAATTTTTTCTCACTTCAATTCCTTTTATTACAGTAGCAAATCAGTGTGGATAAAACTGCGGAGGAAGGTCTTCTAATTGTGTACACACACCGCTCATTATTTGCTTTTACGATTTAATAACAATATTCTGAAGTGGATTCATATTCTCTCCCTTTTGTGATATTATTCACTCTGCTTTTTTATACGGATATATCTGCAGCAGTAGCAATTTCGCCGCCAGCACAATTTTTTTCTCACTCTGTTTATTTTTTATATTTTTTATTTCTCTTCATCACTTTCGCTAAAATAATATTTAATTGATTGCATTTGTTGGAAAGTGAGAAAATATTTAGATTGAGGGAAATTTTGTCATAACGGTCATTCAAAATTTAAATAAATACTTTTGAGATTTTATGTCGAGGAGTTCAAAAGTACCCACTTACAAAGTTATTAAAATAATTTATTTTTTTCTAAAATAATTAATGAGACAATAAAAAATCTCGCTCATTTTTCACAGATAACCATTGTTGATGTTTCTAATGCTACAGTTCCCGACATTATGTAACACATATTTTAATTTATTCATTAGACTCGTCCTCGTCACTTTCGCTTCACGACATAATGGATTACGATCCTCTTCAATTATATGCACACTCGTCATATGGAGAGCAATTTTTAATGCTCGATCGAAACAAAAAAGAGTCCATAACGAAATATAATTTTGTATAAATGTGAACCCTCGATAACCTCGAATAACAATTGACAAAAAACAATTTGCCACTGACTCTCATGATGCATGATCGTTGCAATACATATTAAGTGAAGAGAGAAGGGAGAGGGACGTTATGAGAGGGATGAAATGGTAATGCAGTAATAGAGTGATTATATCAGTTTAATTATTCAATAATCGATAGGAATTGAGGCATAAAAATAGACACAACGAGAGACTCTACAAAAGTATCAAACTTATGGGTTTTTATTTTTATTTTCTCGATCCCATGCGGTCCTCTCTTTTATATCTGCAAACACACACGCACAATTTCTATCTCTTCGGGTAATCTCACCACTTGAAAAACTATTTTTTTATAGTTGCGAAAGAGGGTGAAAATGCGGATGAATCTTTTTTTATGATTCTAACAAATTGATACCAAAAAGCAGATTGTTGCAATTACGCAGTTAACTTGAGATGATAAAAAAATTAATTCTTTAGGTTTAAAAATTTATTTTTTACATCAATGACGTAAAACTTCCATTTCTTTTTATTCAACCACAAATTATCATCGCCGACAATATGTTTCACTATAACAACGGTTAGCATAATAAACAATCGTCATTAGCATGCACACGAGAGAGAGACATAGCGGAGTGAAGACATTAAAGAAACATGGAAAAAGGGTGGTTTCACTTTTTATTTCACTCCGCGCGCTTTTATATGGCCGCTCGAAGTCGGCAATGTAAAATGGAAATGACATTTTGGAATTAATTTCAGTTCGGTGGGTGTCAAAAAGAGGTAAAAGAAATGAGCTATAAAGACATAAAAATTGCCCAAGTTTTACAGCATGAATAACTTTTTATATAATTAGCTAATTATTTAATTTGACTTTTGCCTCACACTTTTATGGCTAGATTGAGCACATTTATGGCGAAGGACGATGCTGTCATAAATTTAGGACGTATAAAGTAATTAAAAGGGTTGAAAATTATTGCCGTTGCACGGTTCAATGCCAAATGTGTAAGACACGACCCTCAAATGGGCCTTAAATTACCTTCTAACGCAACGAAAGGGTCTTTATGGCATCTAACTGGAGAATTTTGAGTTATTATCACATTTTCTTCTTCTTAGCGCAAAAAAAAACAAAATTATGACTCATAAACAAGGCAATTATGACATATTTATGATTTTCCAATTGATTTCATTTTTAAAAGCTCTCCGCTACCCGCTCGGCAGTTAGTAATTATTTATGCAGTATATGTGAGAATTTTTTCGCTTCGACATCTGCACAGAATTCATGAGAGCGAAAATGCGGCATCAAAAGTCAGCAACGTAAGTGGTTTCAATGTAAAGAAAGAAATTTTTTTTCTCATTTTTTAATAAGCTTTTGCAATTTGTCAACCGTACACCCTCAATTAAATAAATTTTAATAACCAACCATGTGCTGGTTAGGATGATGATGACAGCGATGGTGTGAGGGAGAGAAAAATCACTTCAGTAGAAAATAAAATTAAAATTCTTCCTTTTTTTATTGCATTTGTGTACAAAAGATTGGAGATGAGTGTAATTTTTAGGTCAGGGATGAAGGACCTGAAATTTTTTAGATATTTTTTAAATTCCTAAAATTTCAAAAAATTAAAAACTTTTAAATTTAATTTATTGAAATATTAAAAAAATTAATTTCTCTGCCATCCCTGGATAAAAAGTATAAAATCATAATTTTCCTCCTCTCCATTGCTCTTTATTCAGAGTGACTATTTGAGAGAGAGATGATTAATGATGATTTTTATGCTGTTTACATAAAATAACACAACCATATAATGTTATTAATGTTTTTATGATTTAAAACGCACATTAATCCGCATACTTTTATGGCTCGAGAATTCATTAATATCTCTTACTCATATCTACACAAGTCACAATTTAATATTAACGCTCTTCGTACGCTTCTTTTAATGATACAATTATTTCGTGTTTCAATGGAATGCCGGAGAGCGATCGTTCGATGAATGTATTCAGTGTGTGTGATTGTTTTGCTTATTATTATCCTTTTCATCACTCGAGCTCAAAGAGCAAATGCATGGCTGACCCGCTCGAGTGTGAGCCGAGTGTGAATAAGAGAATTTTAATTTAATATTTTTCAATTGACTTCATTCTTTCTGCTCGTTTCAATTCTTCAATTTATTATTAGACCTATCCGATGGAGAAAAAAAGAGTTGTGAAAAATGATAAATTGAAAAGTTCTTTTTCATTAATATTAAATTCAAACTTTTCTTCAACCACGTGCACATTTGCTGTAAAGCGAGTCTGATTTAAATTTAACGGTTATCGAAATTACAATTTTTAAACTAAAGAACTATTTAAAGAAATTACTGAACATGTCATCCCCAGAAGTCGACAAATAAAAACCATAAAACCCCACTTTTTATATCATATGAATGTGTGTATACTCAATAACTTTTGTCTTCGAAACAAAAACCATTTTTATTTACATTTCAACATGTAAGTGTGCTCATGAGTGAGCATTTGATAAATTTAGAATTAAAAATTTGCTCATAAAAAATCTTTTGAACAGACCGTAAAATAATTCTCTTGTGCCTCCATCATTTGTGTATTTTTTATCATCAAATTTCACAAATCTATTAGCACGTACTCATAGTCACATTGTCCGTGGATTCACAAAAAAATATATCTACATTGACTATTGAGCAAATCTTTGTTTTGAGAATTCAAGTAGTTGCCATCAGCACTGTGAAAAGAAGAATCAGCCTTTTTTTATTTACCGTACACATTTTACATACAGATATTTCCTATTGTTATGCGAGGAGCTATAATGATAATGCCTGATGATGTCTATAATACAATAAACGCGATGAATGTTTGTCGAAAAGTCGTCATCATCGCTGCTCAACTATTGACAGTTGGCGAGATGATGTGAGACAGAGAAATATTTTTCAAAAATTACTTTTTAAACTCTTTTTTTTGACGCCATTATTTACAAAGAAATGTTTCTCTCTCAAACTTCCTGGGAATCTTCAGGATGCCATCGAAAGCATGTAAAATTAAAATCACATGGATGGATAAGTTAACCATAAAATTAGTTTCAAACGTTTGAGTAAATACAAAAATAATTTCAGAGGTTTAAACATCAAAATTTACTCTTTATAAAATGAATTTAATTTGTTTGCATTTCGATCCCTGGAAGCTCCTGCACACCAGCAACATTTTTCACGTGTTAATTCCTCTCTAAACGAAACTTCTTCTTCTCACTCATCGAGCGCAAACAATTGGAGTGTAGAGAGCGATGAGATAAGTATAGACATTGCAACAACGCTGTTTTCCGTTTATTTGTCAATGAAATTAACGAAATATTTGAAGAGACATCGAGAGAGGGTACAAAATTGTTTATACGAGACATTAGAAGAGATGAAATTGAGTTGAACCACGAGCTTGGTAGCAAGCAGAGCTTAGCTGAAAGTGCGATGATGTTTACTGAAGTTTTATGGGTTGGTGAGCAAGATTAATATTTAATGTATGCATGCATGTCTGTAATGATTTTCAGGAATGCAAGTTTTATGGGCTTGGACTGAAGTTTAAATATTTTCATGTGAGTTTTAATAATTAAATGGCGCTGTTTACAGAAAGTTCATGCTTTATTTAGTAATTATATGATGGTTAAATTTGAGATGTTATTTCGATAGTTTTCTGGTGTAAATTCCCTAAAACTAAAATCCTCTCTCTAATTTGTGAAAATATTTACCATTTAATTATCACAACTCTTTGTTCCCTGAATAGCTAATGCCATTCAAAAAGAGTGTTTGCGATATCTCTTCGAGCGAGAGAGCGATCGTGACAATACATCGATGGAAGTAATAATAATTTTTATCGATGTCTGATCGGAGCGAAGTTATTTATCACGTATATGCTGTAGAGTGACCACAATAAAGAGATTCTTTAGACTTTAGTCGGACGCGTTTGTGTCTTTTGTGGCATTATATGCTAAAGAACCATAATAATAATCGCGTCTATTAAAGAAAAAATAACAACAAGAGTTCTCTTATTAAAGGCGACTCATTATTCAGTCATCAATAGCTCATTTGACTCTTTGTGTCCGATCCATTTGTGTGTGTAAATCATGTGTGAGGATATGAAAATTACAACAATGAGAGTCCTTTGAAAAATAAAAAAAATTAAAGTCATCGAGCAGGTGTAAAAAATTATTTCAATGCAACTCAAATGTAAAACAAATCGCGGACTACAGTACCGAAATAATAAATCACCGGCAAAACTATTATTAATTAAAGACTCTTAAATTCAGTAGCCAAAAGATTCTTCTTCCATCATTTCTTTTATCTTCTCTCCGCACGTTTGGATGTTCATTTTTCGCTTATATTTCGATTTAAAAAAATTAACAAATGTTTCTTACTCGAGATTATCTCTATTTTATAGAGTCAGAGTTGATAAAATTCATTTTTTGTGATATATTTTTTTAATTTCAAAAATTTAACGGTTTAAAATTAAAAATTGTAAAAATTGTAAAAATAAAATTAATTAACAATTTTTAAAAAAAAATCCACAAGAGCCGTAAAAAATATAAATTTCCTCAAGCATCTCAAACCCTGTCACGATTGCATGCAAAGCACGTATAAAAGACACTCGAGAGAGCGAGAAAGAAGGAGTTAATTCTTCTCTTCATATGTATCTGCTTGAATAATGTCCATTGATGACTTCTCAATAAATTATTCTCTTAATGACTTCTTCCACATCGGACGGCTTAGCCTCTCCAGCCTCCGATCATTTCCATTCATTCAATTCTTTTGTTTTTAGGCGAGAATGAGGAATTTTCATTGAGAGATTAAATGCCGGAAATAATTTTTAACATCATCTCGCGCATTTGCATTATAAGAGAGAATCAAAAAAATTTCTTATGTGCGATTCACATACTTGTATGAAAAATAGAATGGACACTTCCACATCTCGACGCTGCTTGAGGTTGAAAAATTTATTTCTTCACGTTTTTTCATCTCATAATTTTTAAGCTCATTTTCTCAATCAGACTTCGTTCCCTTGATTGACTCAATTTATTTGAAAAACTCTTGAACTTCAGTAGCAATTTAAGTCACAGCATGGGAGCCAGCGTTCAGCTCTTTACTTTATCATCGCGCGATCGACGGTGATGGGACTGGATATAAATTTGAAAATTATTCCGATTATAAATTTTCCATTCAGAGGTGGACAGTCGAGGATTTTTATGGTTTTTTTTTGTTTTAACTTACTGATCAAGAAGTTGGAAATATTTCGTTGAAAGTTTCTTCTCAACTCAGCCGTCACAATTATATTCATGTTCAATCGTGTTTTAATTATTATCAAAGCACAAAGTTTTTATTGTACACGGCTCCGAACTGTGTCTATTGATATCAAATTACAAATTAAAGCGGATCGTTTGGACAAAGCGCTGCGAAATTTAACGTGAATAGAAAAAGCACTACCAGCTTATTTGCAACATCATATCTATTCTATTCAACGACATAGGAGGTCTCTCTCTTTCTCAATTTTCACCGCAACACCACTTTTATTGCTTTCTCAAAATGCCGAAATCGGCCCTTTAAATTAAATTATTTTCTATCGAGCGTGAGGCGAGGAGAAAAGTTATGAATCATAAAAAAATACAATTTTGACTATAAAAGAAAAAGAATGACACTGCAGAAAAAAAACTAATTCACTTTTTTATATTCACAGGAGAGTTTGAAAACACATGAGTTCACCTTTGCCATTTGCTATTGTGCCTATTTTCATCAATCCGCTATTGTTGTATGATAATAAAGAAGAAGATTAGAATTAGTCTAAATGATAATTAAATGCCAAGAGCTGGTGAATTAGTTTTATTTAAAATTCATTTCAAAATATAAAAAAATTTAAACATTTTCATGTTTTTGGCAAAATAGTTCGAAAAGTAATTTACAGCATTTTCGAAATCCATCAATAAATTGCCATTATACGGTCAATGAAACTGGACACAGTTGGACAACATTCCAGCCTCATAATGGATTTTAAAGGAATTGTGTTACGTCATTGTTCAACGTCACAGATGTCCTTTTGTGACGAAACGAAGACAAAAGATCAGGAAAAATAAAAATATATTGTGCATGAAGCACAAAACAATATTTGGTCTTAATTTCCTTCATTTTTGTGTGATGATGAATAGACCCTCTGGCGACCACCTTCATCGAATGTCAATTGCTGTTCGTTACATCTCCATTCCAACTAAATGATGCGTGTACTTACTTCCAATTGTTCTGTTTAAATTTTAGAATATTCTTTTTGAGCTGTTTTCACAAAATATCTTTTTGTTTCCACTTCATTTGGTCTTTTTGCTGGTCCATCAACAATGACGAATATCAAGTTGTGAGAAGAAGAATTTTTCTTTGCAGAGGATTATTTTTGTTTGCAAACTTAATTTAGTTTTCTTTTTCTTCTGAGAATTTTTATAAAGCTGCAAACCCATAAAAATAAGAAAAAATCCTTTTCGTTGCACCTTTGAGCTATTAAAAAATAATATCGAGCAAGTTTTTTTCCTCTGATCTCTCACGTGATTATTGTCCTCGATATAATACAATTATTAACGCGACATTAACTTTAAATTCGGTGAACAAAAAAGTGAGAATCAAAATGTGCTCTTTGTGAGTCTTTTTGTTTAAGAAAGAAATAAAAAGTGATCACGAGAGGGTGAAAGATGAGCGACACTTTAAATGTTTTTAAAATTAAATTTAAAAAACTGAAAATTCAATAAATTTTGCTTAAAAAAATTTGTAAAAGTAACTGGAGAACTAAATTTATATGTAAACATCAGAAAAAGTACAATGAACAAAATAAAAGCGAGATTTTAAAGTAGTTTCAAATATCCTGAGCCTTAAATGCCTCTTTTATAATTTTTTTGGCAAGCACATGCTTATTATTAAGAATTGTTATTAAAGGGAAATAAAAATCGAGACCTTGTGCTTAAGACGAAAGTTAAACTTGTTTTTCTGGATCCTTTTTGCAATTGTTACAAATTTTTAATAGATTTTTTTTTCATTTTATAAAAACAGGAAACAGAAAAGAAAAAAAACTTTGATGGCTTGTAATTCGCCTTTGAATGGCTGCGTTGCTTCACATTGTCCTTGATCTTTTATGCTCATTCTCTCAGCGACAATGGCGGTGTCTGTTTGCCTCATAAATTTGAAGCACACCTGAACCACAAAATTCGCATTTACTGTGACATAATGAAAATTCAAAATTGCACCGATGAACGCAACGAAAGCTGATTGCATTCTTTTTCTCCTTTCAAAAACAAACAATTAAACATTTCAAAAGAGATTTACGTAATTCAGAACAAAAAAAAGTAATGTGAATATCGGCACCGTAAAATCTCCTCTTCTGATTTCCGAAAACAATTGTCGACTACAAAAAAGGGATCATCTATTTACGCTCAAATGCAACAACAACAATGGAAAGGATAATTTATAATGTTACTAATATTTCGTTGATTTCCTCTCTCGATGTGTATTAAGGTCGCTTGCGCTTGATTCTCTCACATTTATCATGCCGTGATCTATGCCAGCAATTTTGTAGCTCTCACTGCAACACTTCACGATAATTTCTTTGGACATTAATGGGAGAGAGGGAAAATTTGCAGGAGAAGATAACTTTAGCTTAAAAATTTTGTCTTAAAAAAATTAAGTTGCATTTGAAAATTAAAAATCACTTAAAAAATATTTTTAAAAATTTCCAACCCTTGAATTACGCAAGAGAATTTTAAAATCCTCTTCATGATACCTGTAACATTTGCAACATTTTCCCTAAAAAAATATCTCTTTGATCTTCATCTCATCTCGGAACAAAGCATTGCATACATATATCAGTATTCATGTCGATCTATTTAGCGTGAAATTCAGGATGTTAAATAACAATGAGATTAATTTAAGTTCTTTCTTTCTCTTTTACGTTTTTTTTAAAAAGGGAGACTCAAAAGTTTTTTTACAAGAAGCAAAAAATTGGTAGATGAGGTGAGAACTGTTTGTTGGAACCATTCCCTAGTAGACATAGCTAAACATTCTGCGCTTGCAATTTGTGTTTAAACAAATTGCATTTAATTTTTCTTGACCATTTTTAAATGAAAATTGTTGCATAATTTTCATTTGCGATTTGTTATGACATTTATGTGCAAAATTTTTACATGAATGAATAGCTAAATAATTCTCAAGGAAATGTTTAGTGAATTTCTATTTGCAATTTCATTTAACATTTTTATGCAAAAGTGATTTACATTTTCATTTGCAAGTTCATATGCAGTTCTGCATGCAATTTTTACTTGCATGACTTTCGCAGAACGACCTCGAATTTCATTTGCTTATATGCACTTGTAGATTAGCATGCAAATTTCATGAAACAATTTTAGTTTAATTTAAAATTTTGCAAATTATTTGAAATTTAAATGCAAATATTTTCGAGAGAGTTGAGAAATCAATTGAAGTTGAGAAAAATTTCAGTCGATGCTGATTATTCAAACTGAATTGACGTGAAAATATAAGACGATCCAGGTAAGCGTGAATTTAAAATTGATGTTGATAAATTAACTAAATTTCTTCAAAAGGTGTGACGTAGACGATGGCAGAGGATTAAATAAAGAACTACGAGGATTTATTCAACTTGTCATGGAGCTGAACACGAGGTAAGAGATTTATAATATTTTTAATCAGTGCAGTTTAAGTATTAATTAAATTTTCTAAGGTCGTCGGCTACAACAGTTCAAGAAGGACGAAAAAAGAGAGACTCAAGAAAAAACATGTGCTGGAGATGGGACTATCACTTTGGATGCTAATGCTGAGCGGGGTAATCATTAATTTCATAAGTTGTTTTTTTGCTCATTTAAATTAATATTAAGTGCAATGAATTTATGTATTTTAAAGACAAAACAATAAACATAACCTTTCATAAATTTAAATCCAAAGATTAAAAATTAATCCGAATGAAATTTAAAACTAATAAAATGAATGCAATTTGCTAGTGCTGACTTTTATGAAAATCGCAAGTGAAAATTATTACACATTTAGCTCGTTGAAATTATATAAAAATCTTAAATGAGATTTTCTTGCAATTTTCACATAAAATTGCAAAGAAATTTCATGTGAAAATTATAGTGCAGTTTTTCACATGAAATTTGCATGCTAATCTGCAAGTGCTTATAAGCAAATGCAATAGTGTTCGTTCTGAGAATAAACCGAAAATGAAATTTGCATGCAAAACTGCATTTGCTAGATAAAGTTTTGCATGCGATTGTTGAAACAATTGCTTGATAGCTGTCTACTAGGGATTGATATTGAGAGTAATCTTATGGATCTTAAAAAAACAAGAAGAAATTAAGAGAAAAATTCATGTTTTCATTTTGTTTTGCATCGTTTCAAAATTATTTAATTTTGATATTTTTTCAACTTTTTGCACAGTTAAAAAAATTTAACGTTTTTATTAAAAATAATTTTTAAGCACATTAATAATTTTTCCATGGCTCAATAAATATTTCGACAATTTTTTAAATACATCCTTAAATCTCTCTAATAGCACCAACAACATATGCTGCAAGAACACTCCTGAAATTTTTTCACACAACTTTACCTCAAAAAAAATCTTCTATTTTTACGCTTATTAAACAAATCGTCGGCATCGACTGAGAGGAATCTAATTTAAAAACTTGAAGTGTTTATTTGGTTGAGAGAAATTCTCATCCTTAAAAATATTGCATTTAATCCACCATCTAATCGATATTTGATTTTTCTCCCATTGTTTCCGACCTATTTTTCTCAATTTTCGAATGATCCACCGTGAAAATGCAATAACCCAATTCTCTTCTTCATTGTTGTACTCACACAAAACTGCTGCACCTGTATATCAGACCATTATTTAAATAAATTGTTCTCTTTTGTGTTGATGTGCGATCAACTGTTAACAATTTTTCGGGAACATAAAGTAATTAGTAAGAGATAGTGGAAGAGAAATAATTTTTGGGAGGAAATTGATGGCAATAGGAAGTGACAAAATGTGAGTAAATAAATTTGTTCGAGAGCATGTGAAGATCGTCACATGATGGAAATTCGTTTTTAAAATATTTCAATTTAAAATATTCGCATCGTTAAAAATCCACGCTCATCATCGCATTTTAAAATATTTTTTCAACGACATCATGTTGATCTGAACGTTGATTAAAAGGAGATTAAAATTCACAAGTCTAGCAGAAAGAAATATCTTTTTTTGCGAGAGGTGTTTACACGTTCGCATAATGCCGCGTTGATAGAGCAACGTTCAGAGAGTTTTCATGCTCACTGATTTCAAATACTCGCGTATACACACCGGATATGCTTTGCACTTCTCAATGAATCGACGATAGAAAAATATTTCAACAGAGATTTTTATCGTACACACATTTTCGAATGGTCAAAACACAGAAATGTAATTGGAGTTTTAGTAAAAAAAATGTTTGCATATTGAGCACTTCCTAGTTCACATGTTCATCATCATCGGAATCACTATTGTATGAAATATGTCAACTTTTTGTTCACCAATTACTTGGTCGATTGTTCCGATGCATTATTTGCTCGTAGTTTTTTTGTGTTTATTCATCTCTCTCGCGTACAATTGTAATTTTTTAAAAACACATTGTTGTTCCGGTGTTTATGAGAAAAAACATTTTTTGTGTAATGAATTTTTGTTTCATCGAAATGGTCACTGTGATCGATGTCAATGAACTGTTTGATTGGAATAAAATATGTTAAGCAAAAAACAAATTAACAGCCCGTTTAATTTGAAAATTTTAGGATTCGAACCTTAATAATATGTCAAATATTTTTTTCTCAATTTAACTTTTTCTTCAAATTAGTTTTTTTCGTAACTTAAAATTTCGAAACCTATTTTCAGGAAAAATTTTTATCGCAATAAATTTTGTAATATCCAACTGTGGATTTTAATCTTCTTATTCTTCACCGAAAACGCGTTCTTTTAATTTTCACGTGAAAATAAGTGCTGCCGTTTTGAGAACGTGCTGTTGGTAATTTTAAACGATTTATATCGCTCTCGACGGTATTGTTTGCTGAAAAAAAATATATAAAAAAGAAATTATTGTACCGTGCGCACGTTTTTACAATCATTCAAATTTTTCATGTGTTTAATATGGTTGTGAAGAAATTTAATCGCTTAACAATTTTCAAGTTATTTTTTTTCTAAAGCATATGCTAATGGATCAATGAAACCTTCTCATTATTATAATTTTTTCACTACTTCTTATTGTTCTTTTGAGAGTGTTAAATTTTACCTCTTTCTGTGAGCCAATTGAAAAATGTTTTACATTAAAAATATAAATTTACAAAATTATTTAAGGCTCAATTAAATTTCAATTTTAATTCCATAAAGTGCATCAACTTTTAGTATTATACCAGCCATTGAGCTGAAAAGTGGTTAATTCTTCGACTAGACATTTGCCGACAAAGAGAAGTATTAAAGGAATCCATTATAATATTTCGTTCGAGCTCTTAAGGGATTTCCATAACAATGTACGATGTGGAACAATTGAGCAGTGAAGAAGGAATAATTTACAAACATATCAACATTGTGAATTTGCGTTGAAACAATTTTTTCCTATCTTGCGATAAACAGGATTTTCAAGTGCGGTACAAAAGTGATTAAGAGCGGTTTTGAGTGTAACAATTTTTCGATTATGATCTCATGGATGATGCCACTTGTGTGTTCTGTTGAGCGTAAAACAATTGTTGAATTATATCCATATATCCTGTTTCCCAAACCACTTCATCGCATATATTGTATCGGGTCGAGTGAGAGAAAATTATTGTGATGCAGAAAATTTTCTCTTTTTTTCGGTTTCATGCCGCAAGATTGAAGTCTTGAGGTTTGCATTGTACGCAACAGAAAAAAATCCTTCTTTATAGGTTTTTGTGTTGACGATTTTCTTTGTTAATCTTTTTGCATGTGAAGCATCTTCGACCAGAAGCTATCAATCTTAAGCAGCACTCATCGCTCAGTCCCTCATTTCAGTCGAATTGTGCGATAAAATTCTAACCACAAACGAAAACGTGCCAAAATTCATAAAAGAGAATTTCTAACGAATCTTTTTTCTCTTCAAATCTTAAGATCAACACCTGGTCGCATGAAGATGAGTGATAATCGCCTTAAGACATTGGTGCACGATCTTTTTAACACCTTCTCCATTGTATGTTACTAAAACAAATAGTTAGTTATATCTTTTTTTCTCTCTCTACACATAATTGCTAATCCTCTCATGAGATTTTTCTTCTTCTCTATTTTCGCATGCAAATTTTACATCTTTAAGCTTCAGCAGCATCAGCAACATAATCATTATGTCTTTATTGTTTCGCTGAATATGCTTATTAATTTCTCTTTTTTGTGTGGCATCCTTTCTAAGGTAAAGAATTGTTGTTCTTACTTTTGATTTTTCTTGGAATTGTCTTTGAAAATTCCTTTTCTAACTTTCAAACGTCCAACAACATTCTTTTCTAGATTTTTTGTTAGTTTTGAATTATTTTCTTTTCAACAGTAATTTATCATCGTTTATTCTATTCTTTCGGCTAATGGAACTATGCTGTGTATGTGTAAAGATCCTTTTTTTGTGAGAGTCCTTTTGCTCTCACTCAGAGACGGCTTGTCGCCGCTCAGACAATTTTTCATGCTTTTCACATGCAAATTTTTACTTCACCATTAATTGTTATTTTTACTTCTATTCAAATATTGCGGCGTGGACATAAAAGGACTCTCATGAAGGCTCTCTCTCGAAAGTGACAAATGATGAAACTAAAATTCTTCTAATTAATAACAAATTTTTCAAGGTGTGATAGCTGTTTGGCAATAAAATCAGGTTTAAGGTGATAAAAACACAGCGAATGTTTCCAAGAAAATAAATTTTATTTTTCAAAAAAAAAGAGACTGGATGAAATGATCATAAATTATGATTATAAATATTTTTTAGAAGTTTTTTTCAGTTTTAGGTTGTAAAAAATGCAACGCAATGTGGGATTGTAAGAGACAGCATGTGGAAGTTAGAAGTGTGAAGGTGGGTAATGTTTAAAAATTTGGTGGCTTTAAAAAATTGTGAAGAGAATTTAAAATTTTATTATCACATCACTTTGACACTCTCCCTGCCTTATGAATTTTACAGTCTTTTGCAGCACTCGCAAGAGAAGTTAAAAAACTCACACTCGGAGCCGTAATGTCTGGCGAGATTTTGACGTTCGCACAGCACCCATTTTTATACCTGATATTCACAAATATCTCCAGGTCAAATTCAATTCCCTTCTCTTTCTTCTTCCTTTTTTTCATCTTAAAACAATTTCAATTCTTTGTTTCTCATTATTCACGCAACAAAAGCGAACTAAAAGAACGTGTATGAACGGAATGTGAGAGACATTAACAAAAAGAGGCGAAATGCTAACGAATCACTTGACAGGTCAGTGTCGGTTTGCGTGAATGAACATCTCGCGCAATACTTTTTGAGAGAGATATCAAACGATCACTCAAAACTACTGAGAGGTGTCAAGGGATTATGGGAAAATTTTAAATTTATTTAAAAAATATTCAGTTTTTAAAGTTATAGAAATTATTTTGTAACTTCTGCAATTAATTTGTCCTCCATCTGTAGTTTCTTCTTTTGTTTTCAAACTTTTTGTCATGATTAATTGGAATGCTTTGTGGTAAGTGATACTTTTAAGACATTGTTGAAGCTCACATTTGAATACTGGTCTGTGTGGGAAAAAATCTCTCGATGCTCTGATTTTTTTTATGTTTTATGCTTTTGGCAATTTCTCATAAATTATTGAACAGAACCTGTTATGAAGACCAATATAACGATGATGATAAAAATTTTAATGCCGAATCGAAAAGGATCCTGAAATAATAAAAATTTTCAGTGTTAAATTCCTCAACAAAAAAAGAATAAATTGTTTTCGATTGTTTCCAATATTTTTCTTCTCTTTCATACTTTTAGCCTCTCTTTTATTTAAAAAGGATTTTTTCTCATTGTTCACCATCCAGCATCCTTGACCATTTGATTTTCCATTTATCTAGCTTAATATTTTTTAAGAAAACAATAAAGGAGAATTTTCAATAGAGGTGAAGTGAATGAGACTCAAAGAAAGCCATGCGGTGCATTTTTACAGACTGTCTGTCGCCCGAAAATATGCTCTTCAGGATAAGATGATTTTCTCAGGAATTCGATAAATTGGGAAAGTCCGGAATTAAGTGCTTCAAAGAAGAAGAAAATATTCTCATTTAAGATTTACATACTAATTGACCATGAGATGGTGATGCTGGAGATGCTTATTAAAGTATCTACTTGGGTGTTTATTTAAAATTTTGAGAGGATTACTCGAGAAATGTGCATTGAAAATTTAAATTTTCTGTATTTTGAGGTTAGGTAAAAATAATTTTCAGGTTGACAAGATGTTCTAAAAATAAAAATCTTGTTTCATTTATTTTCTAACTAATTTACAGCTCACGCATCTTTAACAGAATTAGAGAAACAAAAAAACTTCGACATCATCCGATCGCCATTTCCTCTAATAAATAATCATAAAATCATCTTTTTATAGTCGAAAAATCTAAAAGAGGAAAGGCAAAAATCAGCGATGAGAAAACAAGCAAAAAGATTTTTTTTATTGTGTAAAGTTCACAAAAGACAGCCTAAGAATTGCGCATTTAATTACTAATGAATGTCTTTTTGATTCATTGTACGTTATGACCTTTTTTAAGGTATCAACTCAATAAATTATTTATCCTTTCATTGTCTGTAACGAATGGAGGACGACCCAAAGAATTTTCCACAATTTCTTGCAGATCTAATCAAAGATAAACCCCTTTCCAAAAAATCAGATCATCGCAAGACATCTGGATGATTTTTTTTCTGGGTTAACAAAAATAGCAACAAACAAGTCCATGAGAAGTTCAGTGGAAATGTTCTGTAAATAATTAAATTTGAACTCTCTTCTTTCATGTACACACCCTTGCGTTTATCTCATACGATGATCGGTCATAATTTATAAGTCTTTTTCTCTACCTGCGGCTTCGCTAATTTTCCAAAGAATTTCTTCCGAAAATTCCATGCAAGCTCGAGAATGCAATCATAGAAAAGAATTCAGTGAAATCACCTCGACCAACTTTTTACATCCTTCTTTATTCATCTTACTTTTATTAAAAAATTAATTTAATTCAATTTTAAACTATTTTTATGAAAACTCAAAATAAAAGGGAATTTTTTAAAAATATATTAAATTTTTTGTCATTCATGAGAATGTTCAAAGGTCCAAAAAAATAAATTCATTGTTTTGCTCTATTCTGACACACATAATGCATGGAAGTAAGAAGGGTATCTTCTTCACGCTTCACTTTTTCATTCAGGTCTTCTCGAAAAATAAAGGATAAAAAATAATAAAATGAGAGAAAACAGGATATGACAAGGATAATGTGTTTGATGAAGATTCATTAGATACAAAGTTAACACATTGTTCCATTATGTGATTCTTTTGCAATACTGTGACCTCTTCTAGATTATTTTTCCTCCTTTTATTGTCATGTTGTTTAGTTAGCTGCTTTACTTCGCATTAAAGAAGGACAACTACTTGAGATGTTTAATTAAAACCATTTCATTCTCAAGCTGGCATTAAATAAAATTTTTTCAATTGTTAAAAAAATAAAGGAATAGTTTTGAGACAAATGAGGTCAATCTGAGGGATCGCAATCAAAGGCTAAAAAATTTTTTAATTAAAATTTGAATCAATTCTTCATTTAGAAAAAAATTTCACATTTTGAGGTTAAAAAGATTCACTAAAAAAATTTTTTTCAATGATGTTCAATTAAATTTTAATTAAAAATTCCATGTAACTGTCCATCTCTGAATTTTTTCCAAAGCGATCACTGTCAAACTGAACATCGCAATGAATTTTTAAGCTCTTCAAAATGTTTGCAAGCGAAAATAATTTCTGTTATAATTTTGCGTAAAAAGTAGAGCGCAAAACATGTCATGTTGAATATCCTTTTTTGCTGCTTTCCTAAGACACATCACTCACAATAGACACAAACAATGGCAGGGGTCTCAAAATTATTCTTTGTTACAGTTTTTTTCTTCTTTTCATTCTCGATTAACCCCTCGCTATTTTAAATTAATTGAAAGAAAATTATCTTTTTTCTTCTTCTGTATGGAAGAATTGGAAACCTGAAGTTCTTAAATCATACATGCACATCCTCGAATATGACATTTTCACTGTTGATTGTTCCTTTACGCTAAATCGAATGTGAAATCTACCGAACATTTCTTTATGCACGTCGAACATTGATCCCTAAATTGCAAAATTAAATTTTATGTCTTCCAAAAAAATTGCAAAGAGTGAACATAATTTACCTTCAGCGACCCCTTAGATTCGCTACAGTTCATTCCATTGTGTTTGTCATCACACATAAATATTTATGTAGATCAAAGCAAAAAGAAGTCTTAGAATGTTTGCGAAAATTTTGTCGCTTTGATTGAATTTGAGATTGCGAGACAAAAGGTTTTAGTGAGGATTCTGGGTCCTTTTGTATTTTAATTGGATTTGAAATTTTTAATCAAAAAAAATGTTTAATTAAAAAATTTATAATAATTTTATCAAAAACTCAACAAGACCTCCTTGATAGCAGCATCCAATATATTCAAATAATGATCATAATCACGATGATGTGTCATAAAGTCATTCATAGGTTAGAAAAGATATCTAAAAACTTTTAATATCATCTCCCATAAAATTTAAAATATTTAACTGGTTAAGAATGCACTTTGTTGAATTCAGCCCCCGAGGGCAGAGCTCGAGAGATGTGGTAAAAGTGTAACAAGCACACAAAGTGTCTGTTTTCGAATTATGCCATTGTTCGTTTGGCATTTATTTAAATAAAGAAGAATGCGCTGCTCGAGAACCGATTTATACGAACAGTCGCGTCCGAGAGAAGATGAGAGAGAGAGTTGTAATAAGAAGAAAACAGCCCCGCAATAAAAAAGCAGCCAGAGCGATACACACAAAATTTATTGGCTAATAAATTGGAATTAACTTTAATCAAAACAGCAAACAAGAATAAAAAAATGGATTTATAAACAAAATTTATGTACACACATTATGGTGTGAGTGTGTGTTACACATTGCATTCTAAATTACACCTTTTAACATGCGAGTGCCTACAGGTTTCAAGGAGATGCGTGCAAAGTGCAAAACAGCAGTCGACTTGAGCCCACGAGGAGAGAATAAAAAGATTTAAAAATATTAATTTTTTTTATTTACACAAAAAAACTCAATTAACTTTTTTTTTGCTAGCTAAACCATAAAAACTTTACAATATTTGCGTTTGGTCCGAGAACATAAAATCGCTTTGGTGGTTAAACGACACACAAAGAACAAAAGAAGAAGTTTGTGCAGAAAGCGAAAATGTCAAAATTAATAATGAAATATCGTCATAAACTCATAATTTGCACAAGCGAGAGAGAATGGAGCATAAACACCGCAGTCAGCGAGTGACCATAAAGAATACGAAAAAATTTCCAGCATGAGCGAAATAGGGTCGTAAAGTTTGGGAAAATATTTGGTGAAAATTATACGAGCACTTTTAGATTGGAAAACAAAAAATAATTTGTTAATAAAATTCTCATTTAATGATGATTGAATTTATCGATTTGATGATCTAAAAATTATGGAATTTATTTTTTCTCAACCCAATTTTTTAAACACAATTGAAATCTCAATAAATAATTTTTAAATTGCATTCGCTAATTGATAAAATAATTTATCATCGATTCACTTGAGGCCATCGAACAATGCACGATAACCTCTGGCGAAGAAAAGAGTTTCAATGATGGAAGAAGAAGAAAATAACAACACGAAATCACATTAAGGCTATTGATAAAAATAATAATGATCGTCAGGTTGGAGGTTGCACCTTGTTATATTAATCAAACACTCACTAACATTTTACAGTGAACTCAAGAGAGAAATTTTTTTTATTGAAGATTCACCGAATGAAAAAAATATATTAAGAAAAATTCTTATGGAAGTGAAATCAGCGGGTGTTAAATGGCTTGTGATGCTGCTTAGTGAAATATTTAAAATTCCTTTCGCCACGTGAGACACTGTGTGTGTGTGTCGGGAGGACGGTGATGTCAAGGTGGATCGTAAAAGGACGATAGAAAATTCTTGAATGAATCTTTTTAGGCTTCTCTAGCAATAATAAAAAAATTCTTTTCATTCATAAAAAAGAAGTTTTTTGATTCATAAAAAAGTGTTAAAGGAGAATCGAAAATTATGAATTGATTATTGTTGTCTTATTAAACGCTCGTCTTGCCTTGTTTTGTTTAATAATTTCGAAGGTTTATTAAGAAAGAATTCATGTCGGCACTTGTTGATGATTCTTTAATAATTTTTATTTAAACGTAATAAAATATGGTTCGAGTCCTTATTAACGTCAATTTCGAGCAACGCAAAATTTTACTGTGTATGACTCCATAAAGTCTCTGCAACCTCCAAAAAATTATTATTCAACCCTGCTTCGACGAACAATGAAAAATTATAATTGACGATTAGATTTTTGTTTATGTTTTCGCCTCTTCTTTATCGGTTTTGTTTCCATTTTCTGACACATTCATATTTCTATGGCGAGATAATTTGAATATACAACACCTCGATTGCTCTATGACACTTGAGTAGATTGCTTTGAAGATGAGCGTATGAATGAACTTTTTTTTCGAGAGAGGAAAAAGAAGAACTTGATTCATTTTTTATGGTTTAGATTCTCATCAGAGCTTAAATATGTTGAATGAAGTACTTGAATATGTTTGTGAGACTTTAGAACATATTTTTCAGAATTAAAGTCACTCGAAAAGAAATTATGATGGTCATTAAATTAAATTATGACGCAGATCTTTAAAATTTTGAAAATGTTAAATTTTGATTCCTTTAAAAGGTAAAAATAAAATTTTATCTTATCTCCTTGCAGAGAGAAATTTGAGCACATAATGGCTGACAATAAGGAGAATAGGTAGAAAAAGAAACAAAAACTGCATTCCATTGCAGTTGCATACAATGCAGGTATTTCTCTCTTTTGTCGCACAAAATCGCTCTGCAATGGAAAATGGAAGGTATTTATGTGATAAATAAACTGAAACTGAAAAGACAAAAGATGAATATTATGAAAGAGGAGCGAGAGATGAATTGGACACCATGGAAACAAAGGCAGTCTTTTCCTCTCGCAGTGTCTCATCAGGGAAAACAACGGTGTATTGTTGCATAAAAGAAGGCATGCTATACACACAGGCAATTCCTGTTTACGTGACTCAAATTCTCTTATCGATCGAAGGCTTTTTAGTCCTCAGTTTTCGTATTTTTCTTGAGAAAAGAATTAAAAGTTGCACAAAAAAAATTAACGCGATTTTCCCTTTTTAAAAAAATAAAATCATAAAATTTAAACGAAATTTTATAAAAATAAAATAATAATAATTTTAAAATCGCAAAAAACGCGCTCAATCGCTCCTGATTGTCCCGAAAGGATATATTGAAAGAAAACATTGAACATGACACGCAAAAATTCAATTTTTCTCTTTTGTTACTCGACAAACTTTTTCCTTTCTTTTTTCTATTGTCAATCGATAATCTTCGATCTGTTGCACACTCATCTCGTCATTTCGAATGCAATCGCTTTTGTCTGTGACAGTTTCTATCGGCTGAAGTAAATCGATGCCTTTTTTTCTAAGACGATCTAAATGTTATGCTTAATCAAATGTCATACAATTGAGGACAATGATGAAGAAGACAGATGGCACAAGAGGATATGGAGAGGATCTTGATTGAAGGACACTTTGTGGATTAAAAGTAGTTCCAAGTTCTTCTTTTTGTTCTCCAATGGCACATTAAAGTGCGTCGCTTAAACACAACAAAAAACCGTTCAAAATTCACTTGAAAATCGGCTAAGAAATTGGTTTATTGTCATTTCTTTTAGACTTACGGTTATTTTGGAGGTTTCCACATTTGCCAGTAGCATCTGTTACTTTCAATTTAATTTCTTCTTTTCTATTCTAATGTTCGAATAACTGAATTTTGGTGGATGAGAAAGACAACAATCGGATGCAAAATGAAGAAAAATTTTGAAACGTTCTGAAATGAGAAAAAAATGGCAAAAAATATTTTCTTTAAAATTTTAGAGAACAACTTTAAAATTTAACTTTTTTACAAGGTCTGAAAAAATTTGAATTACCTCAATTTGTATTTTATTTTAAATTTTAATTTTTTTGCCAATTTTATTCTCTTTTCAGTCCACATTTATGCTAAAAGTGAAACGACCTCATAGAATCAGAAAAAAGTATCAATTTCATGCAATTTATATTTTTCTAACATCCTCTCAAGAATCAAGAGAAGCACTTAGATCTGCATAAAAATTGATTGTTACCGCCAATAATAAATTATGTAGAAAATTATTAAAAGAAAAATCCGTTGTGCCGCCAAAAAAAATCAATATGAAGAAGAACATTCAATTGTAAAAAAATTACTCAATGAAATATTTGAATAAATTCCATAAATATCTTCCACAAAGATCATTCATAATTTTCATTTTATTTTGTCTATTCTCTCACTTTTTTTACAAGAGTGAAGTTGAATTTTTCGTCTATTATTAACATTAACTTTCGAGAGCTTCGAGAGTGAACGAGAATTTTTAAAAGAGCTAAGAAGGAAGAAGAAAGATGAAAAGAATTTTTGAATAGGCGATAGGTGTATGTAAAAGAGAGAAATATAGAGACGTGGCACAAACGAAACAACTTAATAAAACACATTATTTATTAACCATCCGATGAGTCGATATAGATTCATAAAATTATGCTCGTGGCAGGGTTTTCAGTTAAAGTAAGATCCATACTAAAATATATTTTTCGACACACCTGAATGCATCAAAGTAGCGACTCCTTAAAAAATTCCATTCAAATTAAGGACAAACGCGCATTTTATTCATTTCAATCCTTTTAAATAAGTCTTCACAATAAAAGGTAACATCCTATTGATATTAAGGATTTATGAGCTTCGATGTGAATTCAAGTATGATGAGATCGCTTTCATTGATCATGTTTTGCATAATATTTCCACTCAATTGAGCAATTGAGAATTTCGATACTGAATGAAATAAATCGTGATTTTTGCATCACTTAATTCATAAAATTTAATAAATTATTTTTTCTGTTATTTTTAAAACCATGGTAAATTTCTGCATTTTGAACCAGTTGTGAATTGGTATATTAATTGAAATTAAACTAAATATTTGTAAAATTCAAGCGATTTAAATTAAATTTAACAAAATTACAGCCATAACTTTAATTCCCTTGCAAAAATCCATTCGCATGTGACTATTTTCATACACATTTTAATACTTTTGTGTTCCATTCACTAATTCCCGCTCGACTGCTTAAACGTGAAATATAATAAAACATAAAAAACTCCACGTTTGTCCATCAGCATTGTTATCAATCCTCTCAATTCAATGACCAATTCATTTCATTTCAAATTGTTATTTTTATTCAACAAGTTTTTTTCCATACACATCGGACAATAATTAACAATGAGAATCAATAAATTTTTGTTCGGCGAAAAAATAGAAGAGATGAAAGAACAAAGAGCAGTGAAAAGAATTGAAAAAAAATCCAAATCTATATTTCCTGTTTATTCAATGATGATTCCCTCACTTTAGTCCGACTCAGAAGCTTTTTAGGGATCATTCGGAGAGTGAAAGAATCCAATTGTTACGTGCACAAAAAATCATTCAATTGTGATAATTTTTTGTTATGATGTTGTGAATTTTTTGATGATGTTTTTTTGGTAATAAGAGTAAAATTAGATTGGGACATCAGATGTGTGAAATATTAAAGATTTTTGAAAAGCTTTGAGTTGATTTTTAATGGGTTTGAAAAACTTTAAAAAAATATAAAAATAATTCTGATTTTAACTAATTTTGGATAAAGATCAAATCCTTCAATTAATAAGATGATTTTTTTAAATTTTAGTTCATAAATTTCAGTTCTAACAAAACTTTCATCTCGTCCCTCACTTCACCTCTGTGCTATCGATCAATTTTCAATTTTGTACATCTCATTCATCGAATTAAATATAATGAATATCATAGAAGACACAAAAACTCATTCACAATGTGGACATTAACCATAGAAAATTGTTGTCTTCTCTAAACTTTTTTGTTAATATTCTTAAAAAACATAAAAATATAAAGAATAAGAAGAATAGAAGTAACACCTTCTCTTCAACCATTAGAGAACTTTTTTAGTACCTGTAAAATAAATTTTTTGGCACTCTCAGCAACAAATGAATGATAATTTTCGAAGCTTAAGACTTTACCGAGAAAAACCTGTAAATTAAATAGGAATTCACACAATGGTCACACACAGCATAAATTTCTTGAATGAAATTCTTAGATTCAATTGTTTGACTTGAAAGCGATACATTTTGAATGGGCGAGAAAGAGAGAGAGGTTGCTGTGGAACCCTGCAATTCTTTTCAGCAATCGCACAAAAAAGAAAAGGAAGTTGATGTATTGCACGTTTAGGTGTAAAAGAAAAAGAGAGATTTTTTTGGAAAACATGTAATATGTCACACAATGCGAAGAATTGCTATAAAAATTTGTTGATTTATTCTTTTGCACTTATTGTGTAGACTGTGAGGCATTTATCTATGAAGAATGCACTAAGAGAAAGAGAAATGACGATGCACATGTGAACATCCAAAACCTAGAGAATTTTTTCTATGAGACAACGTGACTCCAATTGTGAATTTACCTCCATGAAGTGCAAAAATTGTTGCAATTTTAAATTTTAATAATTTTTTCACATCAATAAAAAATGATGACTCAATTTTAAAATATATCGCATTAAAAAATCACCTCCCATTTTTTTCGCATCAATTTGTAATTTGTGCAATGTGCAATAAAATTTTTAATGCTCTGCCGAAACTATTTTTTAAGAAGAGTCCATAAAGGGGTTAAAAAGAGATGATTTAAAATAAATTTGAAATTTATTTCAGTGCGGTTTTAAATTGAGTGAGAGAAAATCATTCGTTATCCATTTATGAGCTCGCACAATAACGACTCAATTTATACGATCCAATTTGCAAAATATTGGGAGGAGAAGAAGTTTATGCGAAAATTAATTTAATTGAATTAATTAAAAAATTATTATGGGCGCGCATGTTTAAAAAAATAATGCCATATGGCGAATGTGCAGAGGAATTTGCAGAATGAATGAGAGAAAGTTTTTTTTCCGCAAATCCGTTCACATCATAAATATTCATGATGTCTTAACCCTCCTCGTATTGTAATTAAATTAAATTCATGAAATGTCAATCGATATTTTTTTGCAACATGTACACGACAATCCTTATTCCTCTTCTTTCGGGGCGTAAGGATATATTCCTGTGACAATTATTATTTTTTTAACTTCTTCAATTGCAATCTTTTTCACCCTTTTAAAAATTCATTTATGCACTGCATTGTTGCACTGATTGTCATCTTTTCTTCTTCTTTTTTTCTGCACTTATTAGAATTACAATTATTATGCAACAAAGTAATGTATGTCAGCTTATATTAGGGTCAGGGGTGGAAACTATTAATTTCAAATTAAATTAAAGAAAACTTTAAAAAATTTAAAAATCATTAAAATTAAGTTCTTCCACTCCTTGTACGCCTCACATAAGATGCGTTTCCAATCAACGTCATCAGCATTACAATTGCGCACACATTCGGTGATATTACATGTAACGAAAACTCTTTTGCTTATTTTTTTGCGTGCCCTCTTTTCATTCCATTCTCATTCGAATGAGTCACCTTTTGTTAAAATTCTAAAAACTGATTCTTTTCTCTCGAAGATTGAATTGCAAAACATTGCTCAGCCATTATTCTTCTTATTTCTTATTCTTATGCAATTTCTATTATTCTCCTCTTTTTTCGCATTCAATTGACATTTAACTATGAAATTGAAATTTTTATGCAAGGAGTTTTAATTTAATTAAATCGAGTGAGAGTTGAAACTTTCTCGTGTGATTCTTTCGCATCGCTGAGTCTTTGAGAATGCAAATATGTCCTTTTGTCGATGAAATTAAAAAAGATTGAAATGCATCTCAGATTACAAGTCACATCACAAGCAATTGATTGCGAAGAAAAGAAAAAATTTAGCGAAATTCAATTTGCATTGGAAATTAGGCGAGATTACATGATACTTTCGATTTTTATTGGCAATCACAATTGTGTGAAAAATGTTTTAGGAGATGAGAGAATTTTTTATGGTTTGCACAATTTCAATATTGATTGAAGGCATTTTGACATGTGACAAACATTTGAATGTGAAAAATTTTAACTCTTTTAGCAGAAATTTATAAAATTTATAAAAGTTTACGAATATTTCAAACCCAAAAAATCATCTGTCGACCGATTGCGTGTGATGTCTCCATTTGATTATGTTTTTCTATCCATGTCTATTATAACTTTTGTGTTAATTCGGCCATTGTGTCCGTCGAATGAATTAAGTCCATTAGATGTGATGTCCACAACAATGCCGCATTATCAATACGACTTTTCTCGTTCGTGCTTCAATTGTTGGCTATAATAACATGAAAATATAAAAATCTATGTGGAGGAAAATCTCGAGATTATCACTTGTAATCCTTTGACATAATTCAATTCACTAAAATATCTTTATTTGCCAAAAAAATATTATAAGTGACCATTTTTCTCTATTTCATCAACAGGTGTGTCGAAAGCAAAAAAAATCCATTTTTAAGGCAGAGAATGAAAGGATTATGGAAGAGAAAGAAAGAATTATTATAACAAATTCCAAAAACCATAATCTCTGACCGACTTTTTATATGCAGATAAAATCGATGATATTTTTAGTTGAGTGAGTTAGACATGAGGTTAGACATCGTGTCACCACACCTCAAAGCATTATAAAAAAAGTTATTGAGACGATTTGTAATAAAAGAGAATTTTTTGGTCGGGACCTCCGGAATGAAGTTTAATCTTCAAATAATTTCAATAAAATATTAAATTTCCATCGCTTGCACTTCAGCTTCCATAATGGAATTTTATTCACCTCATCCATCACTAAAAATATTAAATTGTCTCACTCTAAGTTGAGCACTTTAAAGTGCCGCGGCATTCGTCACAAAAGAGAGAATAAAGATCGATCGCATGTGATAAGATTCCTAATTTCTTTCACATAAATCGCATTAAATAGATTTTTTAGTCTAAATGACTCTTTTGACTTTGTTAACGTTTTCATGCTTCTCGGGTGAAATAGATTTTGTTTGTCGGATATTTTTTCGTTTGATCGCATTGAATATTACTTTATTGAACTCATGCAAATATAGCACGAATGAATTAATCATGAACTGAAGGTGGTTCCAATGTGTGTCGGTGATTTTTGGAGTTGCAGAATGAATAGAAATTAATGGATGTAATGAATGTCCAGGAAAAGATTAACTTTAATTAAATTTTGAAGGATTATAAATGTTTGTAAAATTATAAAATATTTTTTTTCGACTACCTTAAATTAAATTTTTCACTTCTCGTTCCACAAAAAATATTTTTTTTCATCAAAACTCATCAATTTGTACAATGGCCATGATGATAATGAAAAGAGCAGAGTTGATGAAAAATAGTAATAAAAGAATCTCCACACAGACGACATTCTTCATCGCCAACAACAACTGGCTGTATCAAATTCTGCTTGAATGCACACACAAAAAAAGGCTAATAAATAAATGAAGCACATTTCATTTCCAATCGAATGACAACAGAGGAAAAAATTCAAGAAGGCAAAAAGAAGAAGAAAAAATATATCAAAGCGTGTCTTTTATTTCCATTCAGCCATTTTCATTCGACAGAAAAAGCGCACAATGAAAATATTCCGTATTTCTTATGTTATTACACTTCTTTTTATTATAAGGCGAACATAATGTAAGAAAAGTTCACCTGCTTCGCTTAAATTTGTTTTTTTGGAGCAAAAGTCGCACTTCGTTGATCTAATTTTTTTTTCGAGGGGTTTGAAAAAGCCACGTGGTAAAATATTTTATTTAAAAAAAATATTTCTCTAGTTTAAGGATTAAAAAATTATGAATTAAATAATTACATAAGACTTTCTGCGTCTAAATGCGTATGAAAGAATTAATGAATTTTTATGACCTTAATTTCAAAAAATTATTACCACGATAGTGCGGCTATAAAACTGTGCTACAACTGCAATGTCAATCGATTTTTTTCAACATGTCCCACATATAACTTCGGAAGGATATGCCATCGATCATTGTGTGTATGCATAAAAAAATCAGTAATCAATAATGCTTTAAAATTATTTTCTTGGGGGTGCTTTAAAGTAGTTTTTGAATAATTTTAAATTTTCATTTTTCCCCAGCTTCGAGGGAATATTTCTTAAACAGTATTTGTGTGAGAGAGAGAAGTTCACCAACACAGCCACGATTTTGTCTACCACGCCTACACGTTTTCGAAATTCGAAGAACGAGTGGAGGAAACAGAGGAAGAAAAATCAAGCGGTAGCACATGATATCGGGAAAAAAGCTCAGCATGAATTCTCACCAAAAGTTTTTTTTAACCATTATTAGAAACGCGATGTGAATTATTTTATAAATTTAATTACATTTCTTCTTCCGCCACGTTTAGAGCTGAAAACATATTTCATTAATTGCTCGATCTATCGGTGGAACTGTAAAAGAAGAAGAGAAGAAGAAATAATACAAGCACACAACGAATCCGCAGCGCTTCGCCCCCAAAAAGAAAAAAATATTCACGACGCGGTTGAGTAAGGCGGACGCATGCTCATTTATTACACTCACAGCGCACACACAAAAATTATACACAATTTTATGTTCAACGAGTCATGTAAGAAAAGTCTCTCTCTCTCACCACCACGGTCGTGTGTACGTAACTCATTATTATTATCGCCAAAGAGATCGCGCGTAGTTAATGTGAATGTTTGAAGATGTATTGAGAAAAAAAAGAAGACGAAGGAAAAAAAGTTGAAAGAAGTCAAAAAACAAGTGAATAATAATAAAATGTCAGTTCTTTGAAAGATTTTTGCAAGCTTGGAGCTTTTTTTGTGTTGTTCCGTGGCGCGAGAATATGTGACTGCATTGTGACGTGCAAATAAAGTGCAAAAGTTGATCAAATAAAAATGTAGTTTATTTTTTGTACAACGCGGAAATTATTATTGACACATCTCGAGAGAAAAAATTTAATAGAGGTTGACACTTTTTTTAATATTCTCTTTATTAGTCTCAAAAGCCGCGACGAGAATTGTGTGAGAGTCAACAATAGTTGAGATCTGTCATCATTTTCATTATTCAACTTTTTTTCTTCTATACTCTCTTAAAATTTATTCACAAAATCATCAAAAAAAGTCCGGCCGACAGTGTTTGAGTGACTCAATAACATTTTTAGCTTAAAATGCAATGAAAATTGAAAATAAAAAGTTTTTAATAAATTGCCGCCACGAGCTCAAAATGCAAATTTTTATACCCTCCATTGAGCTCTCGATTGACAACTATTGATTTTGAGATTTTGATTAATGACTTTCCGAATTAAATGCACATCAAAAAAAGTTTCTATTGCTTTATTGGATTCCAATTGGGCGTGATTGAATGGCATGTAAAAAAGAACTTCTTTTGGGTCTTCAAACTAGCATAATAATTTTTTGCTGAACGAGTGTAATTAAATTATTAAATGATCCATAAAGATTTTGCATTGCCTATATTGGCACAACGGTTAAAAGATTTATTGCCATATGTTTTTTTGTGTGTGAAATTCTGTAAAAATTTGAATTTTCTACGACCGTAAAATTCCCTTCGAAAAATAAATAGGAATATTATTCACCTATTACGTACGAAAATGAGTGTATTAAGTCAGTGAACACATGCATATCAGCTGATAGCTTTTGTTAGTTAGACGCCATATGACAAGTTAAAAAAAACGCGGCATTGTGTGACATCATCAACGATGATTATTTATTTGGATGAGCGGAAATTCCCCACTAAGTCTGGTTTGAAATTGATGGCAATATTTTAATCAATTAAGGTTAATTCAAATGTGCTAAAATAAATAAAATTAAATATTTTTCTTCAAATTAAAAATTACCTAAATTAAAATGATATCGAATTAGTTTACAATGTCTTCAATAATGCACCTAAATTTTTATGAAATTAGACACAAAGAATTCCATCTAAATCGTCATTCATTGAAAATTAATCTCCATACATAATAAAAGCTTTTTTTCTATCGCATCATCAGTCGGCAGCATCTCACTCTTTCAAAACAAAATCCAATTCAAGGCAGTAATAAGTAATAAAGTTAATTCCTTTTTAATTGGAAAACAAAACCGTAAAAAATGTTTGCCTTTCAATCAATATTTTGAGTCATTAAAAGAGGTTTCACTAACAACGGGGCAATAATCTCTCTCTATGTGATGCTCACTGTGGAGCGGCAGAAACTAATAACTTTAGGAAAAAAACAATCAAACTTTAAATTAATATCCGCATATCATTTTCGATTTTTATTGCAGTTTTAAGAAAGGTTTTTCTTAATGTCGACGATTGTGCAGAAAGACCCCGAAAAAAAAACATCGGCATCGATACAAAAAAAGAGTTTTTCGATTAATAAGATTATAAATCACTTTATGTTATAAAACACAACTGTGAAATAAAATTATGAATATTTAATTTTTATCTCGTTCGAGTTTAAAAGTTGATATTTTTTTATGGACCCATAAAAAAAGTGAACATAATTTAGTGCTGACTCGTGGATGAAATAAGAATAGAGAAAGATATTAAAAAAGTTCTAGAATAATCAAATAGGAAAAAGTTGTAACCAAGTGCAATAATAGTTGTGAAACTCCTGATTGGAGAATCTAATTGGAGTCACAATAAGAAAGTTATTAACTCGACAACAATTCAGGTAATTTTTGCAATAAGAAAATTTTAATGCTTCAAACTTCAAGGGATGGAACTATTTTTGAACTTTTAAATAATTCATGAAATTTTAATTAAACTTCTTCTCAACTCAAAAAAAATTTTATTTTCTCCATCGAAAAGCTAAAGTGGGAAAATCTCGAAAAGAATTATGAATGAGAAATAAACTTGAAGTGCTTCACTCTTAATTAAATGTCAATTAAATTATCGTCCTTTGTTCTCTCAACTCGCCTTCATTGAGTCGGCAACCAATTTCTTCTTCTTTCAATAGCTCTGAAAACTCTTTGTTTAATTTATTAATTATGAAATCAATCGCATTTTAATTAATTATTTGCGTTAATTAAAATTTACAAGCTCAATTTGTCATGAGATCGTTAAAAGTTCTTTGAGGGAATTTTTCTATTAATTAAAACCTTTTATGGTTCAATTCTTCCCTCAATACTTTTTATCCATAAAAATTTAATTAAAATCATAAAATTTATATAAAAATAATAATAATTAAAACACACAAGTGAATTCATAATTAACGCGAAAAAAAATATTTGAATATCATAGGAATAAAATGCGAAAATTCTTCTACACGCTCATGAATGATTTTCTTCCTCTTCTTTTATGCCTCAATCGGAGGGATTTATGGATCAGCAGTGGATAAATGGCCACTAATTTAGCTACTTTGTACGAAAATAAACCTCCCATTATTTGTTCAAAGAGCGGGAGAAAGAGGAGAGAAGGAAAAATTCTAAATAACCTCGAGTGAAGCGAGCACACAACGAACACACGGCATTGCTATATTTTATGAATAAATAAACCGCTGAAATATGGTCAGAATTCTGGTATTTTTGGTTATTTATGTTCAATTTATACACGAAAGTGTAAGAGAAAAAAACTGCTAAATTAGTTGAGTTTCTCTCACTTTATTTTTATTTTTTTCGCTCGACCGTTTTGTCCATTTCTCGCTTCTTTACATGATTTATGATGAACGATATCAGACCAAGTCGATTCTCGGGTGTGCAATGTGTGGTGTATGGTCTAAAAAAGGGTTGGTAAATTTTTCGAATGCATCAAAAAAAATTATCTCGATTAATTTATTTAAAAATATTCAAAATTTAAAATTCCGTTAATTTAACTTGAAATTGTCAACCCTAAAAAAATTAACTCAATTTTCAAGGATATCCAAAAAAGAGTGAATAAGCTGCAAGAAAATCCCAAGACAATAATTCGCGCAACACAATGCATAAATTCAATTTCAATATTAATAACAACCGACCATGAATGCGCGCATAAATCAAATCGCCCTTTATTCAGTGGCAAAATGGTGATATCACAACAAAAATTACAAATTTGCGCTTCGAGAAATTCCTGAGAAATAAAAGTGCAAAGCATTTCACGATAATTAAATGAGCGTGCACGAGTTACGAGTAAATTTTTTCTCTCTCACAACTAAGAGAGGCACTTAAGAATATTAAAGCACGACAAAATCGATTTTTCTTTTTCTTCTTTTACATAGCACACAAAAGTAAATCAGAAAATTATTTAAAGCCATAAAAAATTTTCTCTTCTCATTTTTTTTTTGGTGACGGAAAGTGCATAGAAATTGTGCGCACGTTGAGGAGGAGAAGAAAATCCTAAAAAACCATTTAAATGCCTTTAACCCCGATTTTCGACATCGGCTGCTGGTAACGCGAATATTCTCTGCAAGGAATTTCCTCCCTCGAGCACTCCGGCATTATTTGTATTATTATTATGATGTTGTCAACGACATCGCGAACAATAGACAGCGTTGGCATATTGTCTGACATACAAAAACATATTTTCGAGCGCACCAAACCACCCTCGCACTGCACGCATTAAAATGTACTTTAAAATCATTTTACGAGTGTTGCTAAAAGTATTATTTTATTGCGGAATGTCTTCATTCGAATTTTTAGTATTTAAATAATTAAAAATATTTTGTGCAATATTTCACTGAAGACTTTAACACCTATTGATTAATAAAATTTAGCATTGCGAGCAATTTTTTAATTAAAGTACTAGAAACGCAGCACGACACAAATTGAAAGGATTATTTTTATGGTCATGCGTCAGTGTGCAAGAGCTACTTGAAAATTTCCCTCCCACAATTTAATATTCAGAAAAAAGGGTCAGACAACTTAATATCTGCGTTCTTGGTTATGAATTTGAAATATTTTTATGGCCATGCAGCAGGAAGGGAATTTTGAGAGGAAATCAATTCATCAAGTGGGTGATAATTGATCAATTACGAGCTCTCTTAATTATTTGTATGTGTGTGTTTTTACAATCGGCATTCGCCGACGGCTTTTATCAGCCCGCGTTTTATTTGAATTGCTGCCATAAGCTTCGTAAGCCACTTGAGCTGTTAATGAAAGCTTTGCGGCGTTTCATGTGTGGATCAAAGGAAGAGAGAATTTTTTATAATTAGATCCAATGCACATAGAATTACACCATCTTGCATTCATTTCAAGTGGATACAGAAAAAATCTTATTATAAACACCCTTCCGTCATTCATCGGCTGACACACACGAACGGTAATTATTTAATTCAACGCTTAGGTCTTTGGTGATGAAAAGAGACATCAACAAATGCAAGGGATGACACTTTTTTAAATATTTTTCTCTCAATTTAAAATTGTCACATTGAAATATTTTTTTAATTAATTTCACCTCACCCTTTTTTTCGACACATCATGCCGTTAATGGAAAGTCTACGGAATAATGAATGGCAACCGCATTTAATGAGACACAAAAGCACATTAGAGAAGTCTGAAAAATTTTCTCTCTCTGCATTGACAAATTAAATTATTTTTTTTCTTGCGTTTGGTGAAAATCTATTTATGGAGTGAATAAGAGCCATTTTGTGGCGTTACATGAACAATAATGAGTTACTGTTGTTGCTGTAGAGCGCGCATGATTTTTAATTAAAAATATTGAAGCGCTCCATGCTCGACAGACTGAGAAAAGGGCTTCGTAATTTTAATTACACTTTGCTCGAGTTCTATTTTGATGATTAATGATGATTGTGAGAAATTTGTTAAAGTTTTTATTGGACAAACAGAAGCTCACTCTTTAATTTGGTTAATTATTTTTCAAGAGTAATTAATTTTGTTATGATTTAAAATTTCTAACGGATTTTTTGAATTTAAATTTTCCGACTAATTAGTTGGAATTTAAATAATTTTCTCGGCAAACAAAAAATAAAATCAAAAATCGGTGACAACAATAAATTCTCAAATTGATGCTCATAAATTATCACTCACAGCATCACACTCGCGCCTCCGTTTTCGGAACATTTTTCTATTGTCCACATAAAAAAAAGTCGATCGAGCATCCGAATTTACATAATTATGAAAATGAGACAAAAAATATTCATGTGAAGATTTAAAGGTGCGCTGACTTCATTCATGAAAATTTGTCGTGAAATTTAACGTAAAATTTTAAAATAACGACATTAATTTTGAATCCAAAATATTTTTTGTTCCAAACACTGTAAAAAATGATTCTTATCGACCGCTTGTTCATTCATCCAAATTACAAATTTTATCACACTTCACTACCAGAACAGAAGACGTTAAACGAAAAGAGAATAATAATCATAAAGATTATAGAACAACATAAGATATTAGCAGCAGCGGAGAGGGACATGACACGGTAGAAAGATATAATTTTAGAATATCTCGTGAAAACATATAAAAAACGAGTGAGAGACGATCCCGCTCGATGGACTTTTCTCAGCTGGATATTAATGAATAAAAAATTATAATCATCATCCTACCAGAAGACGCAGCAGCACTTTTTTATGGCACGGTTAGCAGAAATTTGAGTTTAAATAAATTTAACGGAAAATTTTTAAAAAGATTTTTTCTAAAATTTTAAATTTATTTTTCTAAAATTTAAAAATTTAATCTTCAAATTGTTCGGCCCTGCTTTTTAAATCGCATGCTCTCCTCATTCCTAAAACAACCGATCAGATGGTCGAAGAAACAATAAATAATCACCTTCTATAAAAAGAATTCCTTTGAAATTGATCGCGACGCGGTCGAGCGAGTAAAGGAGAAATAAGCATGAAGACTCTTCGGAAGATGAAAAATGATCAACATATTCATAAAAGTTCTCAATTTCTTAAACAATAGATTAAAGTGTGAAAATGCCTTCCTCGAGATTAAAATGTTTAAAGAATGAACGCAAAGAGAGTGAGAAAGGCTAAATACAGTCATCATCCCATAGACGTGTCTGTGGTTAATGGTAATAGACAATTCGAGAGAGATTTTTTTAATAGACTCGAGAAAAATTTCATTCACAAAAATTCCAAAATTGAGTGTCGACATTTAAGTGAGGGCAAAGAGAGGTTAAAAATGTGTGAGAAAAGAAAGATGACCGAAATTTGTGGTTAACTATGTGAAATTACTATTTTGAATTTTAAAAGTACGTTGGAATTAATTAATTTTTTAAATTTGTTTAGTTTAAAAATTTCTCAACACAACAAAGTTAAAAGACGAGAAATTCCATGCCGCTGAGTCATACATCATGCGAGATTTATAATCACGGAGAATTTCTCGCAGTATCAACGTCATTAAATTAACGAATTTTACACTCAACTGGATGTGTCCAATGATGAAAATGATTTTGCAGAATTTTTGAAGGAATTCTCTCTCTGGCGTGAGTGAAGCTCTTCGTCATCTCTAATTTTCCACTCGCCTTCGAGAGATTCGACTCGTAATAAAAAACTCAGCGTGCGATTGTCCGAGTCAATTACTTTATTTTCATTTTTATCGCACCTCTCGGATCTGTTTGGGCCTTTCTTTATTCTCTCCTCTTTTTTTTCCTTCTTATTCAAATCGCGCAGCTACCAAATTTTTATTTTTGCCTCTCACACCTCAGTCACAAACACACACACAAAGGAGGGGAAGAATGATCAGCAGAGAAGAGAATCAAAATTATGATCATGACTTTACATTGTTCTTTGAACGCAGCACAAAAGAGTTGTGGAGGCAAACTCCCCATTCATTTCGGCATTCAGAAAAACGATCAGAAGGAAATGACGATAAGAAATCATGCATGCACCACAAATCAGAGAGATATGATTGAAATTCACGAAATAATCACAGCTTCCAACTTTTCTTATTATCCCACGATTCTGAGGCTGTTGCTGCTTTGAGGCTTTTTGAGAACGAATTTCTGAGAAATTTTTGTCGATGGAATTTTTAAGAATTAATTCGAAAGATTACTGAGAAAAATTAAAAATTCCATAAAAAAGTTATTTCCCAGGTGTTGGGAATTTCCCAGGAGTTGGGAATTTCCCAGGTGTTGGGAATTTCCTAGGAGTTGGGAATTTCCCAGGTGTTGAGAATTTCCCAGGAGTTGGGAATTTCCCAGGTGTTGGGAATTTCCCAGGAGTTGGGAATTTCCCAGGAGTTGGGAATTTCCCAAGTGTTGGGAATTTCTCAGTAGTTGGGAATTTCCCAGGAGTTGGGAATTTCCCAGGAGTTGGGAATTTCCCAGGTGTTGGGAATTTCCCAGGAGTTGGGAATTTCCCAGGTGTTGGGAATTTCCCAGGAGTTGGGAATTTCCCAGGAGTTGGGAATTTCCCAAGTGTTGGGAATTTCTCAGTAGTTGGGAATTTCCCAGGAGTTGGGAATTTCCCAGGAGTTGGGAATTTCCCAGGTGTTGGGAATTTCCCAGGAGTTGGGAATTTCCCAGGTGTTGGGAATTTCCCAGGTGTTGGGAATTTCCCAGGAGTTGGGAATTTCCCAGGAGTTGGGAATTGCCCAGGAGTTGGGAATTTCCTATGAGTGCAGAAATTCTGATGAATGGTGAATCCATACTCGTTAATTGCTTAATTACTTCATTAATTATAATTGTGAAATCAATTTTTAAAAATCCTCAATTAAATTCTCATCAAAAGAAAATTCATTGCATTTCACATCAACATCAAAAAAAAATTATTAAATGACTCAAAATAGATTTTTTTTTTCGGCTTTATGAGAATGTAAAAAGTAAACTCAATTTAGTTCGTGATATGCGTGATATAATCATAAGCTCAACAACAAAGCGTAACAAATGCGTCTTTTGTTGTTGTGAGAAGAAATGGAAATTTTTCTCATACATCTCAGACACACACAAGCACACACACACGTCGCACTTGTGATGGCCAAAAGATATTTCACTGTCGCTTGAGACATGAAGATCGTGTGATACAGTTTACCATAAACAGCGTATTTAGCACCTTATTATTCGAGTTGGCAAGACTGAGCCGTCAATCATTCACACACACTCACAAAAATGAGTTGATAAAAATTCATGAGTAATAAAATTTCGATATGAAATCTAATTAAATGCTTTGTTGATGGATCTCGGGTTTTCATTTTATCTTTCGCCCTCCTCTGAACTTCGAGACGCTCAAGTAGCATTTTTCAATCTCAACTTTTTATTACTCACTCACCGTCGTTGACTCTTTTTTAATATGGCCATCAAAATCAAGAGATAAAAACCGCTATCGGAATTTAATGAGTCTTTTAAGAGTTTTTTTTTGTTATCGAGTCACATGGCGATTTTAATTATATAAATGGGATTTTGCATTTAAAAATAGTTTCAAAGTTCATTTTAGCTTTAAAAATTATTAAAATGAAAAACAATTTTATTATAAATTCTTTCGCGCAAGCACGTGGTGATAATGTGTGAAATTTAAAGACTACTTCTGTCACTTTATTAAGTCGAAATTATGCAATTATCAATGCTAATATCGTCAACTGTATCAGAAGCACCCGAGAAAGAGAAAAGTTTCATATTTCTGCGATATGCGATGATAAAAATTCAAATGACCACAAAAAGAATTCTGAAGAAGCCGAAAAAAATGTAAAATAACGAAAATAAATTTATGAAAGACACATCCGAGGACGTCACGCTGGGAAAGTGGCGGGACGGAGAAAAAAGTTTCTGAATTAATGTTTAATTAAAGATTCGATTCTAATTCTGTTATTTATGGACACATTTTTATTTTCTCTTTCGCTTCTTTTTTTTCAGGATCGAGCGCAATAAAAATAAATAAAATAAATTTAAAACTTCGTAACGTAAACACAAGACATGATGGATCGGATACCGTCATTATCGTTGACAGGAATTTCATTATCCCACCATCCACTCTCATCACTGCAATCGCAAAATCTCTCGACATCCAACTCCTCATCGTCGGCCGCGCTAAATCAGCAAGCTTTGAACTCGCTCAACTTTCATCATCAGCAATCCAATCATAATCATCACACTCAGCTGAATCAGAATTTAAATCATTCGATTATAACGTCGTCAAATAGCGTTGTTCCGCACCACCAGCATCACCAACAGCAACAGCATCAGCAACAACAATCACAGCTTCACTCGACGAATCTCCATCATCATCATCAGCAGCATTTGAATGGATTGCTCAACAATGTTGGCGCTGCGAATGGGTGAGTTTTGAGTTGTTTAGAGTGAAAAGTTTAAGTTTAGAGTTGACGAAAATGGAGTTGTTCATTCACTTTTCGCCATCGATAGCTTTTTGTGCAAAATAATTTTTGTAAAACGAAAATTCTTTTCTAATGTTTAGTTCAACCGTTTTTAGTCTGCTAACATCGTCATCGCTAATGAAAAAGCCACAAGATGATCACATTAAAAGGTAAAATAACAAATTTAATAACATCCACGAGTTGGTGTTGACTCGCAAATTATAACCATTGATTTTTTAATTTTGCTTTAAAATTTAAATAAAAACTCAAAATTTGTTAATTTTATTCTTTCAGGCCCATGAATGCATTTATGGTAAGTAAATTATTTTAAATTAAATTAAATTTAAAATATTAATAAAAATCCAGAAAAAATATTAAAATTGAAAATTTAACAAAATTAAGTTCAATTCATAAATTACGTCGACTTATCTCATCGCTGACCCTATAAAAAATTAAAATAATTAAGAATAAAAATTTTCACAGGTCTGGAGCAGACTTCAGAGAAGGAAAATAGCGCAGGAAAATCCAAAAATGCACAACTCAGAAATCTCCAAAAGATTAGGTAAGTTTTCAAAATATTAAATTTTTAAATCTTTCACTCGAAAATTATTTAAATTTTTCCTAATCTCATGAAAATTTTCATATCATCCCAGACATTGAGATATTCATAATTAAGACTTGTCATGGAAATGTTTTTCCATTCTGTGATTTTCCTTTCAAATAATTTTTCCTCCCTCATTCTTTACATTATAAAATTCTCATATCACTTCCTGAGTTTACTGAGCACAAACAATGAAAGGAGCTTAGGAAACAATAAATGCCAACAAAATAATTACGAAATCCAGAAATCTGTATCAATTTTGAAGATTTTTCGTGACACAATAAATTGAAATGGAAAGGAATTCCATCCACGCTTAAGAAGCTCACTCGGTAGATAAAAGTATATGAGGAAATTAATAATAAACATCTCGATGATTGTTATGCAAATTGCCAGTCTCACTCGCTGCGGTTGACTGTTGCTGTTAGTGAAGCACTTTGCATAATTTTTCGATGATAATTTCACTTTCAGACGCTCGTGTGAGTCTCCATTGTGGAATTAGCTTTAATTTCCATAAAATTCTCGTATTATTAAAATTTTATTTATTTAGAGAGCTCTAGATAGAACAAAGACGAGCACTTTTACGTATATATGAATCTTTAATTAATCTCGAGTGAGTTGTCGACAAACAAAAGCACTCGAAAGAGTTTTTTTAGTCATTTCACAACAAAAATTTGTCATTGTCATGATGAGCTTTTTTAAGATTGTAGGAAAGAATTTTAAACAGAATTTTCATTGTTAAACGTAAAAAATCATCTCATTTTTCTACAAGGCCAAATCCCTTTTTTATAATCCAAGGCAACGCGCAAGCAATTTTAAATTAAAGTTGAGCGAACGAGCGAGAGAGAAAAAATGTTTTATTGTACCACAAAAGGGCAACTCACAAAGCCCTTCTTCACGTTTCTTTGTAGACATTCATCAAGACAAACAACAATGAAAAAGAAACAGAATAGAAAGGGAAAAACTTTTCGGCATTTTTCTTATATAGGAAAAAGTTTCCTTTTTAGAATTTCAATTGAGAAAAGAGCAAAAAAAATCTTTCATCAAGGAAATGGAAAAAAATCTTATTTGTCGATTGAAAGTTAATCGAAAACTTTATGGATGGATGAGATTATTAATTTAAGACTTAAATTTTAAGTTCATAATTATGTGAGCTTAAAAAATCTTTAACGGATTTTTAAAATTAAAATTTTATGACGTCATAACAAAAATTTAAATTTAACCGTTTAAATTTTAATAAAACTTCACGCACCCTCTCTCTAAATTTTAAAAACTGCTAAATTATTAATTGTCATCCTTCCACCTCACCAACCATAATCATCATCATTATGATTAAATTTGAAAAATATTGCCGAGGCAATTTAAAAAAATCCTTGAACGCATGTTTGCAATCACAGCATGTAACCGCAGACGCACACAAATTCATTCACACGGTAGATAGAAATTGAATGAGAGCCGAGCACGTGGCAGACAAACACCATCCCGTCATTATCATAAGCAGCAATCTTCGTCACGTTATCAATTCAATTCTTCTTCTTCGTCAGAAGCACTTAATAAGGTGGCAATTGAGATGAGGGTGAGACGACCTGTTGTTGCCTTGTAACAAATATTAAATCGAGGGTTAGTCAATATTTTGATCCTTTTCGCTTATGGCAAAATCAAAATACTCACACATTCATCATTGCCCTGCTCTGATAGTGAAACAAAGGATTAAATCTCTCATTGTTCGAAAACTTTGAGGGTTGTTATCTCAATAAGAATGCAATATGTGAATTGTTTTGAGTTTTTAATAAAGATATTAATTTTTTATTAGTTTAAAAAATTTATAAATTTTCACTCATCGAAAATTGAAAAAAATAAAAAAGTTAGTAAGAAAACAAAAAATTATCATGCGACTGTAAATTGTTTGTGTCAGTGGCAGTGTCGATATGAAGAAGGTAAATAACAATGCGATCACTCCCACTTACATAAAGCGGGGGATGAAGGCCAAAGTTCTTCTTCTTTTTCTTCAGAACACACTTTTATATTTTTTACATTGTTGAATGAAAATAAAAAAGTCTTGAAAAAGGTTCGACAATGTTTGATTGACGGCTGAATTGAAAATCGGTCCAATTTAAAGAGAGTGAAAAAATATTTTCCACTTTTCCCTCCATCGAACTTGCAACTCATGTGAAATGTAATTAAAAATTTTCAAATTGAATGGATGAATCGTTCAAGACAGTTCTCACATACGGTCTCGTCAATGTTTCGACATTTCAATTAAACTTTTACGACCATTCGAGGTACGTTTGATTACATTTCTTCATCTTTTCGATGCACGGGATTGAAAAATAGTGAAAGAGATTTCAGATAGTGTCCATCAGTGGAGAAACCTTTAGAATTAGGGAATTGATGATGAAATTATAGAAAATTTGTAATTTTTGAATAAATAAACGAATTAAATTAATTTAAATTTTCCTGGATTTAAAAAAATCCAAAAATAATTTTACAAACTTCACGAATTTTCCCCATCAAACTAAAACAATGCAGTTTCACAAACTAAACGAGACAGACCGAGCATGAAAGAGTTGTTTATTCACGTTTACAACATAATCATCAGTCAGATTGCACACAACTCTATTTGCAAAAAACTTCCCCCTCACGCATTGTAATGGAAAAAAATTGGAAAATCAATTGTTCGTGAATGCAAGCAAACAATTGATTTTTCCTCTCCGTAATTGAATGTTGATTAAATATTGACAAGGAAAATGCAGCGACGGCATTGTCTCAATGGTATTGTGTGTCGCATCCTACCTGCCAGCACTGATTGAACAAAAACAATTCACAGATTAATTTTTTCACTCCCTCTTAACTTTACAATGAAGATAACAAGCCAAAGAGATTTTTTTGATGAGTTTTCGTGTGTGAGTGTCAGCTTTGTGACAATAATCGAATTTTCTTAAGCACGTGTCATCGATTTAAATCCTCCATGCATGTTATCTGTCAAAATACCCAAGGAGACACCGCAGACATGCCATCGAATATCAGCTCGCTAAGCAGGCAGGTTTAATCGCATTAGGACTGTCAAAATATAAATTAAATCAAAATTAAATTCTCGCGCGCATGTCGAAATGTGAGAATGCGATTTCATACTTGATATCAAGAGTGAATTTATGGGATATTTGGGTTGTCTGTTTTACACTTGATGTAACCGGAAATTAAAAATGAAGAAAATCCCTTTTACACAATTATCGTTGCATTGTGTGGCTTGACGGGTTGGTGTCAGATTTAATATGAGAACGTTTTTGAGTTGAGAAAATTTGAGATGACTTTAAAAATTAAATTGAGGAAATTTTATTTATTTTGTTGCGTGCACAAAACCATATTTTTGCATCAAATTAAACATTGAGAATAATTTTATGATTTAAATTTTTAATGCACTAAAATTAGAGAAATATTTTCAATATTTTGAAATTAGACGATAAAATTTACTGAAATATCATTTTCAGCATAAAAAAATTTCTTCCCCTAATTTATTTATTTATCGTAATGTCCATTGTCCACAATCCACATATTCTCTCGATTTATTTTATTTATTTACCAGTAATATGGCAACAAAAGAAAATAAAATATCAATTTGGCCTTTTTTTATTAATCATGTAATAATGTTTTCTCCCTCGAAAAATTACATTCTGATGAAATGATAGAAAAATAGGATAAGTGAATTGGATACTAAACAAAGTAATTGAACTGCAAATAAAGTTTAACAGAGGAATTTATGAAAAAAGTGTTTTTAAAAATAGTGTCTGAAAAAAGTTGACGCTCGGCCACAACTCTCAATTAAGATGTAAACGAGCTTTAAAAATATTTTAATCAATTTTTAAAAATTTAACGAATATTTTTTGTTTAAATTTTAAAACAAAAAAAATATTATAGCTTTAAAATAAATTTTTAGTGTTTAAAAAAAGTTAATTAACTTTTAGCGTTTTTATTTTATCATTTTTTGCTCATTCATAAAATTACAAAATTTCAATTCACGGAATAAAAAAATTAAAATCCACACAGGAAACAAAATGGGAGTAAAAAAATGTAAAGGAAAACTTTTTCTTTCTTTTCTTTTCTTTCTTTTGTTTCGCCTTTAATCCTCGTTGTTTCCATTCACTTTTACATAATCATTTGCGTATTAAGGAGCATTGTTCTCGCATTTTTCAATTCATAATTTATTTTCTTGAATAAAAAAAGGAAAATTTTCTTTTTTATGACTGCAAGTGACAATGGAAAATGAAAGTTACTCAATAAATAAATTATTTCGGATGCAAATCTATGCCACTAGTGCAAATATTTTCACGTCAAAAAGAAAATCAACGAAGCATATAAAAGAAATGCAATTAATAAAAAAAAATTGAATTTTTCCACTCGCACTGATATGCAATTTTTAGTACAATGAGAATCGAGCTCTTTTGTAATCTTTTGTAAATGCCAATAAAGGCATGAAAATTCTGTCTCGTATGGCATATTTCAATCTCACTCGATTATTCATGATGAAATATGGGTGTTTTATTGTATCGTCATGACCATATTGAGGAAATGATGTGCGAGTGAGTGAAGTTGCGCATTGAGAGCATGTTTTATCGATTGTTTTTATTAGAATTGGGTTTCCTTCAAAAAAAGTTTTAATTGACATCATTTTTAGTGAGTTTTCAAATTTATTATAATCATCGTTATTAATTAACCGAAACCATATCAACAAACAAATGTCGTGTCGAGGACAAAAGCCTAAACCTCCATTTTCATGGTAAAAAGTCCCTAACATGCTCCATGACAATGATTAACGATGGAATAATATTAATTAATGCAGATGACGCAAGGCTTAACCAACACAAGGATGTTTTTATATATTTTTGGACTGAAATAAACTTTTTTCCTATGAAGCTTTAAAAAAATTTATCTTTAATATTTTTAAATACTTAAAATTCAATTTCACTTCCCTGTTTCGAACAAAACCGACACAACCTAAATAAAAAAATGATTGTAATTTTTTATAGTAATTAAAAACACGAGAATTCCCTTCAATATTGTTAATGACTTTTTTTTCCAATGCTATGAATTTTCCACACAACAATGGAAGGAAAATAACGAAGCGAAAGAGGGGAAATGAATTTTATTTTATTATCATTTCGAATAGAAAGGAAAAACAACGTTGTCATTCGATAATGGAAAAATGTTCTATGGGGAGCGACATGCGTGGGTGGCGAATAAAAGAACAAGAAGTTTTTCCTCCCATTGTCATGATTTGTAATTTTTACAGTAGATTCATTTAGATTAAAAATTTTAACGTATTTTTTAAGTTTAAATTTTGGAATAGTATAAAAAACTCAAATTTCTAAAGATTAATCACGGAAATGAGAAAAACTTGCGAAATCATTTCCGTTCTTAGCGAATTTTTAATTTCGACATCAATGAAACTAACAATTTCACATGTGAATGAATCTCTTTCACTCCATTGTTTCAAATTCTCATCGTATTCATTTTTGATTAGTTTTTCTTCGCCCTCCTTTTGTTTCGTTTCCGCCCACAGTGGCAGATGCGCGCACAGCAGCAAGATAATTTTTTTATTTCTCTTCTCTCTCTTTCCCTCTTCTTATTGCTATTGTTCTTTATTGTCTGTCGCCATACATTGTTTTACCTCCTCTCTCTCATCAACATCAATGTCTGAATTAAAATTCTCACTTTTAAAATCCATTCAGTAGCTTTTTTATATTCATGAAATTTTCTTCTCTCATTGTTTGTGTGCTTTCAGGAGCTGAATGGAAATTGCTAACAGAAGATGAAAAAAGACCGTTTATTGATGAGGCAAAGAGGCTGCGTGCATTGCACATGAAGGAACATCCAGGTAACTTTTTTATTAATTAATTAAAAAATTAATTATTTTTAAATTTTGTTGAAATTTTCACATTAAATTTTGGACAAAATGTTTTAGAATTTTTTTATGAATTTTGTAGCGGAAGAAAGAACTAAAAATAAAATTCAAATTATAAGTCAAAAAATCCTTGACACATAAATTTTAAATTATTTCCGCACCTTCCAGCTTGCAAAAAAAAATTAAATAATTTTTCTTCTTTTGTCATTCTTTCAAAAAAAATGAAAAAATGGCTGAGCAATGGCGTTTTATTTTTCGTACAAAACAAAACCACAAAAACAGATCGCAAGTGTTGAAAATTCCAATGAAAGCGGATCGAGCTAAATAAACTCAAAAATGATAAGCTCAATGAGTTTTTATTTACATTGTTTTAAAATGGTGATACGTGATAAAATGCCTGTTCATTGGAGCTCACAATTGGATCAATAAATGAATTGAAAAAAGTCATAAAACTTACAAAACGTGTCGTTTTTATTTTAAAATATTAATAATTTTTTCGAATTATATTTATAGACTACAAATATCGACCCCGCCGAAAGCCGAAAGCAATGAGACGCGACGGCTATCCCTATCCGATGCCGTATCCTTCAGTTCCCGTCGATGCTTTAAGAGCAGGTGAGTATTGATTTTTCTTAAACCTTTTCTGTCGCGTGTCTTGATCCAATTTTTTTTATCGCTGGCATTTCACATTAATAAAAATGATTTAAGCGACAGAAAACGCGTAAAAATGAAAGCGAAATTTATGTCACAAAGTCAGCGAGATATTTTTCAATTTTCGATAAATTCTTTTTGTGCTGTTGATGATGTTGAAAAATCACGCGATCGCCAAATTGGATTGAAATGTCGTCAGTCGAGGCTGCGAGACAGAAAAGAAGTCGAAAGTGTTGACAAATCGAGAGCAATTTAATTTTTTCTTTCTTCTCTCTTTTCTTTTCATAGGAGCGAGCTATTTCACGCCCGGCAACCCATATCATTTGGGCAGCCATTTATCATCGCAAACAAGTCCGCAAACCACACAACAGGTATTTTTTTAAGCGAGCAAAAAAAAATATTATACATCTCAACATTGTGTGTATGACTCTTTCACTTCTGCATGACTTCCTTCTTAACCATTTTTTATTCACATCATTTATTATAATTTTATGTAAGATTTATAAAATACAAAGTAATTTTGTAAGTTGTTAAATTTAAAAAAAAATTCTGTGGTGCTTCAACGAATTTTTGAACGAATTGCTAACGTACTTTTTTAAATTTTTGAAAAATTTCTAACGTATTTTTATAAATTATTTCAAACTTTATCAAAAATACTTTTTTAAATTATTTTCAATTTTATTTAAAAAATTGAGGATTATTTTGGATCGATTAATTTTGAAAAACATATTTTTGATCAAGTATGAATTTTTCCCATGAAACGACAAAACTCCATTATATCCTCATATAACGAAACTCACGTTGTCTCTTTATTTAATTTATTTATGTAATATTTTTTTTTCCTCTTTTAAAAAATTCATCATGACCACACAATTAAGCAATTGAATGAACAAAGCAAATAAAAAATACTCAATCGAGAGTGTGAAATTGAAAAAGTTCTATTGAAGCACATAATTATACTTTTTTCATCATACTCATCTCATTTTCAATTTTCTATTTTCGTTCGTAATTGAATTAATTTATTTTTTTTAAAACGATAAAATAAACAGAAATTTTTAGTTCAAATTTGTTTGTCTTTTCGCTTTTTTTATATCCGGTCTTCGATGCACTTCCCTTATTAAAAAAATATCTCACACACAGTGCAATTGCGCGTGGAAAAGTAAATAAACACGGTGCGAGTGAAAGGTGCTTGAGATGCGATGAGAGTTTGTTATTTTTAATGGGTGGCATATTAGAATTTTAGGGATAGTCGAGAAGTAGTTTTAAAACAGTTGAATCAATCGATCTCGTTTCGTTCCCACACCCGCAAAAGAGACGTGAAAAAAATCCTCAAAATCTCCATCACCAGTTCATTCATTAAAGTCTTAAAAAATAAAGCAATTTGTAAGTCTATGGACGTGTCCAAAAATTTATTTTTGCCTCTACAACAAAAGCTTCTCATTTTTACTTGTAAACACAACAAATTAAGCAATTGTTATGCTGATAATAATCTTTTTCGGGCCTTTTTCTCCTTCTTCTTCTTCTCTTGGGTAAAAACTGGTAGCTCGAAAAATAGCATTTCATTATAATCATCTTGAGACATTGGCACATCATAACAACAAACAAAAATATCTTTCGGATTGAAAAAAGGCTAAAAAGAAAGCCAGTAGCACTATGAGTGGACAATGGAGGATAAAAAAATTTGAAAAGAGTCGCGGATACAATAATAAGTGCCTCCAGACAATCTCTCACTCTCTCCTTGTATTTTGTTCTCACTCTTCGAGATTTTAAAAGGAAAAAGAATGAATGAAAACATAATTACAAGTCAATGTGAGAAGGAGAAGCAAAATTGTAGCGAAAAGAAGTTTTTAAATATTTTTTCATGGATTTGAAAATTCCAGGAATTTTTTTTAACTTTGATAAATTTAATTTAAACACAAAACTTTCACGTTCGTTATAAAATCTCTCGATTCATCTCCCAATTTTTCGCCTCTAATTCAACTTTCCCACTTTAATCGAATTAAAGCTGCGTTAAAAACCGTAAAAATTAGATTTCGAAGAAATTCCCACCTTCAAAAAAATGAAGTCACCTCAATTTCTCTGCCTTAATTTGATGTCTTAATTAAATTTTCAACGCCTACCTCGTTTGGCTGATTGAATGCTTCGTTTTCACATACACAAGATGTATCGCAACCGTACAATTTAGATGTCGACTACTGGATGTAGAAAAAATATCGTTTAAAATTGGAGAGAAAAAGTTGTGCTCAGAATTTGATGGGATAATTGTTTGAAATGATTCAACAGAAGTGGCGGAGAGACTAATAAACGCCTCTAATGTGAGGCTCGAAGTGCGAAGGTGAAACAAAAAGAGGACGAGAGGAAAATAGAATTTATCGTAAATTTATAAAGCGAAGATTTTAAAAAATATTGATTAAATTTTTACTGGACTTTAATTTAAAAAAAAAACATCCACACCACCTGCCATCAATTTACGTCTCAATCCCTCTAAAAAATCCTTTTCCAAAGTCCATCGAGTGAATTATAATTAAATTAAATTTCTCCCCTTAAATCGATAATGATCATTCAGCAATTTCCGAGTGTCGATAATTGCCGATAATGAGGAGCTGTCAAAACTCTCCTCAATCGTGGAGTCTCTCGGTAGCGCATCGTCGTCGATCGAAACAAAAACATAAAATTAAGTACAATGACTTGATGAAAAAATAAAGAGATGTTCGATCAAATTTCCTGTAAGTGCTCTTTATCGCCTCTTGCACGGGATCTAAATTCACTCTTTTTTTCTGGGGTTTCATTATTTTAAATTATAGACACACACTTGAAGAAGGGAAGAGAAAAAAAAATTAAATTTAACCCAAATCAAATTATTATCATTTTAATACAGCCGCGTTAAAAGTTATCGCCTTTTTGATTGAATAATTGATGGATATTTACACATACACACTCGAGTGTGAAGGAATTTCGAGAATTTTAACAACTTCTTTCACGGTAAATTTAAAAACACTCGAACAATTAGAGAGAAATTTTTTTTCACGCAACATAATTGCCGTCATGTTAGGATTCTCCATTCACAAGTCCATCGCTCAAGCACCTCATTGTAAAGTGATGGAATTTTTATTAATGATTTTTCATCGCTAACGATGGTCATCGTCAATGGACACATTTTATGAAATCTCCACTCAACTCTCTATGATGTCTCATAGAAAAGATAGATTTAAATTGTGTTAATGGACGCTCTTATTGTTAGATGTAATTGTGGGAATTTGTAACGGACTTCATTGAGGGCTTTTTTTAAATTAATCGCAAAAGTGTTTGATGATAATTTGAAATTTTTTTAACTTCAAGGTTGAAAATTTTATAAAATTGCCAAAAATGTTTAGGAATTGAACCTAGAAATTTCAGAATTATTTTTTTAAAAAAAATTTTAGGCGCGGAACTTAAATTTTTATAAAGTTTTTTTGTCTGAAAAATCCAGTAATATCGTTAAATGTCTGAAAATCCTAAACAAATTTTGTGACGCAATTTTTAACCGCTCCACATGTCATGTAAAGTTTCTAAACTCACCGAAAGAATTTTACTCTCGAAATTATTTAATTAACATTCTATTTCTAATTTACATAACTAATAGCTTCGTGCATTATGCGTGTGTGTGTTTTACTTGTTCTCATCATTAGTAATTCATCTTTCTTTTGGTATGCTCTCGTCGTGATGGAAGTGCTCTTTTGTCTCGGCTATTACTGTTTCATTTTCTTCATGCGCTCTGTGTTTTGCGTTCCTCAAAAAAAGAGAACTCGTTAAGATGCTCCATTGTTCATATGTCATCATCCTATTCATCTCATTGTTTCACACTCTTTTTTTTCGTTCTTATTCACTTAAAAGCCTCTTCTGGACGTCTTTTGTTGGCTTTTTATATTCTTTATGACTCTACGCATGTGATTCATAACTTTTTTGTTTTTCATTCACTGTAAGAATTTTTGTTTGCGTTTCGAAGGAAAATGTTAAGTGAAAGTGAAGATTTTCATTGAAAGACTGTGAAAAAAACAGAGTTGATAAAAAAAACTAAAATGAGTCCATCTTTGATTGAATGAAAAAGAAATAATTTTAATTTTAATAAATTTCTATTAAAATTAAACTTTTAAATCTTTTCTCCAATTTCTTAGACGCTGTCGAATTTTTTTTATGGTCAATGGTAGAAAAAATCAAAGATGGAAAAGTCATTAATTTTTTTTATACATCAACTCTGACTCAAAAATTTCACACACATCGCATAAAAAAATTTCTTACTGCCGTACGATGACCACATAATAAAAAAAATTACAGATGGACGTCTCAAAATTCACACTCGATCGTAATGCGTACTTGAATACGGCCGCTGCAATTTATGAGTCGACTAAGCAGCAAGTATCGTCAAATTATAGTGCTTATCTCGATCCATCCGTTCTCACGAATGTCTACTCGAAAATGTACTCTGATCGTGCGGCATCGGCAGCATCGAATTATGCATTTGACATCACCAAAATTTATGGCAATCAGAGTGGCTCGCAAGACATGAGTGCCGAGCGCGATTCAACGCCACAATTGGATGATAGCAATAAGAACAACATGGGCGACGCTCACATGGATTTCAATAATGGTGCAGCAGCAAATTATCAGTCATTCAATCAGCAGCCAATTAAGTTTGAGACCGAGCAAAGCAACGCACAGGCACAGCAGCATGGAACGAGTAGTAGCGGTAGTGGAGGCAGTCAAGATTATCGTCGACCACTCACCGTCATCTTCTAGTAAGAGATTTAAATTCTCTTAATTTTTTATGTGCATAAAAGAAAATATTTAAAAAGATATCTTAATTAGTGAATTTAATGGCAATTGGCTAATTTACTTTTTTGAGTTTAGTAAAATTAATATTTTGCTGATCTCGCTTAGAATTAGATTAGGAAATTCATCGATAGGATGCTTCGATAAGATTAATTGAGGGTTGAACTTTTATAAATTTTTATAATTATTTAATTAAAAAAAAGTTTCAACACCGTCATCAATGAAATAATAATGTTGTCTATGTAACTAATGTACGTTAATCAAATTAGAGAGGAAGATAATCGCATAGTTTTAATCTTATTAAAAGTTCTGTAAATAAAAAAAAAAGAAAATTAATAAAATTGATATTTGTGAATGTAGAAAAAAAACTTTATTAATTGAAACTTTTTTTGATTAAAAACTACAAAAATATTTAATTTAATTATTTTTGCTTAGTGCAAGTGCGTCACGCCACATGAAATTTCTTAATTTCCAGAGAGCATCGATGACTTGATCGGGTCTCTGTCTTCCTCGCTCGCCCAACCACTGAACCGGCAATCGAGACGTGTCGTGAGTAATATTCTCACGGGTTGCTTTCAGTGTCCTTTCCCAATTGCCAACATAAGATGTGTTATTTTGCAGTCCTTCAATATACTTTATGTAAGCCTCCGAATGCAAAACACGTTGCGGACGAGGTGGCACTGTCACAAAAAGCGGTTCAACGGGCGCTTGAACGTAATTAATGACGTTTTGCTGAACTGGTTGCTGATGCGTGATTATAGCAGCTTGAGGACTTCCAATTGCGATTTGTGGCTGCTGAACGGATTGATGTGGATGATAGACAATTTGCGTGTGTGTTTGCGGTTGAACATGAACTACTTGACCGGTAGTATTACCATGTAAATGTCTGCGTGTGCTTGACACATAATTTCGGCCGCGATCTTGAGGTGAAACAATTTTTCCTGGAGCCTTTACAACGTGAACTTCACGAACATGTTTAATCAATCGTTGAATATTTGGCAATGGCGGTTGATTTCTCTTCGCACGAATGCAATTACGCCATAAGCAATGAAAAACAGTCGGCTCATTTTGCGAGTTCAACTGACTGAAATATCGCTGAACGCAACCATTACTGTCCGCGACGGCATGCTCCAACGCATCGCCAGGGTCTTCAAACTGAAAATCGCATTTGTCCCATGCGCATTCGAAAACCTATTTAAAAATAATTAAGAGTTAGAAATAAATTTAAATGAACTGTTATTATTACAAGGATATGTTAACAAATTTTTAGTCAATTGGATGGATATTGATGATATCTTAAAATTTCCGAAGATCATGAACATTTCTTGAAAATATTAAGTGAAAAACAGTTAAAAGTCGCTGATGAGATGAAAAATATTAGTAACAAAAAGATTTTCGGATCTTCGGATCCTCCAACGGTTAAATAATTCATTTAACATATATAAAACCCTCAAGAAAAATAAACTAACAAAAATTCCCTACTTGATTTGTAACGAATTCGTGCTGCATTGAGAGTTGATTTGGAGTGAGAATGGATGAACTTGGACTGTCCTTTCCGAGATCTTTTCCACCGTTATTTGCCAAATCTTCAGCATATTTCGATGCGTTTTGCTCATTAATGGCTGAAGCTCGATCTTCCCATTGACGACGCTCATGTTGCGGCAAAGCACGCCATTCGTCGCCAATCATTCGAGAAATGTCACCGAACTTACAATCAGGATTTTCAAGGACTTTCGCTTTACGAACTTCACTCGAGTAAAGAATGTAGCCAGTGATCACCTTCTTTCCACTCTTGCCTCCCGTAAATGCTGCCGGTTTCTTAGTTGTTGCTATTGGCGTGCTTAAAATAGTCGTCGGTATTGGTGATGATGTGTTTAATCCGAATCCATCTGCCGATCCAATATCCGTGTCCATTGAGTCTTCGGTCAAGCCCAATAAATCGCAGCTGTTAGCTCCGCCAAGAGCTTCCAATTTCAGCGCGTCCTGCATTAAAAAATTAAGTAATTTACGAATTGTTATGAAAAATTTCTTGATTTCAATTTTCTACTGTTATACTCTCGGGCACCACCATCGGATAATGTTTAATAAAGTTTAATAGCATTAATTTTCAATTGAAGTTAATTCCTACCTTCTTCCATTTCCTCTTCATTTTTAATTTTCAATAATGTAATAATTAATAGGAAAAAAATAATAATAATAAAATACAACAGTCTAAGAGTGAAATGATAAATTAGCGAATTAATTAGTTAATTAGCGTGCACAATGGAAGAATAAATATATATTTAAATTAACCGTCAAAGGACCTTAGATACAAGAATATACAAACTACTATAATTCATAAAATATAAAAATATAAAGTGAAAAAATAATAAGAAAAACTTACAATATCAGACAATGTTGCACTCTTTGATTCCAACAAACTCGCAGACATCTGCTGGAGAAGATTTTTGTTTTGATTCATAAACGTAAAATATCGTGCAAAGTGACTACTTAAAAGCTACTTAAAAAAATTAACTAAAATTATGTGCATCAATCTCACCTTTGCAATTATGATTGGCCGCCTAAAGAAATAAATTTCATCAGCCGTAACGTCATTTGTGTGCGTGAATTTCTTTAATCCACCTGGCGGTTCCATTCTCTTGATGATCTTATTGAATTCATCGTACATTGATTCGCAAAGAAAGACGTCAGTTTCGGAAATTTCTGTTGGTCGTCTCGTTGTGTACTCTTCAACTTCAAGGACACAACATTTTCCCACAATTCCTATTGTTGGCGTTGTCTCTTGAACGGTTGAGAGAAAAACCTCTTGACGATATTGCATGCGATTTGCAGTAATTGATGATGGCAATTCAGAGGGAGTAAGGAGCCAGGGTCCGCGGAAGAATGACTTTCCATCTTTCGATTCCCAAATTGAGTTAATGTGAGCGATCGCTTGCTTACCCGACTCTGTAGCAACATAGACAAAATCGCCAGTTTTTACAACTCCACTACAGACTGTATTAAACTGTTCATAATAAGTGTTCTTTTCATCGGCACCATCAACCGTTATGACAACATTTGGCTTTTCTTTTTCGGGCAGTGCCAAGTCAACTTCATCGAATGGAACGTCAATTTTGAGAGGATCAACGGGTCGATCTTTAAAAACTGATTGAACTCGTTTAGGTTCGAGTGAATTTTCACGAAGCATGAGCTTAATGTTAGTTTGGAATGGCCATGCTTTAATTTTCTTGAACGATCTCGCACGAGAGTTATAACGGAATTCACAAACATAAACATCCTTATCAGCATATCCATCGGGCTTGAGTTTAAAGTAATCTCTAACGCTCATTATGAAGCATTTCTGAAGTAAATCTTTTAGTGGAATTGTTTGATGTTGATCACTCTTGAAAACTTCTTGTTCGAGGAATTTTCGCGTGGTCAAATGATAAGTTTGATATGGACGAAGATAAACATTTCCATAGCACAATTTCTCGCCGCTCGGATCTGTGTAGAGTCGTTCAATGTACAAGATTCCTGGATTCTTTTCATCGTCGAGTGAATAATAAACAAAATCACCGGGTGTAAAGACTTTTCCATTGTCAGTAGACATTGTTTCACTCTGTGCTGGTGCGACAATGCTCGTTTCCAACTCCGGCTCAGGTTCGCCTTCTTGCAACAATTTAGTCTGCTTTATCGACTCGACTGCTACATTTAAGTGCTCGATTGTATAATTTAATGCTGGTGAAGAGAGAGTTTCACCATTTTTGCATAACTCATCACGTTTTCTGATGAAGAAAGATTGAAGTTCAACAGAGTCCTCAAACACTTGAGAGTCAGTTCTTGACAACCGGCGAGCTCTTTCGAAGCATGCAAAAATATCCTCTTGGAAAGTCTCAAGACGCTTATAAATTCCCTTGTCAAGTCTCCTCTTAATCAGATCTAATGTGATGGCCCGCTGCTTCAAGCCACCTTCGATTTCATCATATTCTGGCAATTCAGCCATCGAGTCTGAGAAACAACGTCCTTCTTCATCTTGAAAGTTATAAACGGTCGTAAAAAGTTGTAAGAGAAAATCAAGTATGACTTGAGGAACGTCCGGAACGTTTTCATCTTCCATTCGAAGCTCTTGCTTGGTTTGGATACAAACTTGTTGTAATAGCAAAGCATCCTTATAAATTTGACTGTCTGGTTCATTATATTTACAGGCATTCTCAAACATCAGCATTAAGTCTGCTGAAAGCTCATCAACAGTGTCGTATTGTTGCATCTTTAACTTCGTTCCAATTTTCTCCAAATCAATGGGCTTGGCAATGATCTCATAATAGTCGGGATATTCCTAAATGAATCGAATAAAATTACATTAGTAAAATTTACTTAATTTTTTTAACATCAAGCGACACGGAGTTTAATAGCCATCATTTAATTACCTTATTCTTTCATCCACAATCCAACAATAAATTTTCATTCATTTTCACACAGACACATTTGGGGAGGACACAAATATGGATTTTTATTTGATTGTGGAGTTTTTTAAAAAAAATATAATGAAATAGAAACAGCAATTATTTATAGGATTTTTAATGTGGTTAGCGTAGTGCTTAATTTAGAATTGATTGTGGTGAATTTAGATTTTTTTTGCATGGCCGAATGGAATTTAATTACTCAAAATTATTTTAGTCACACAATTTTTTATAAAACTTTAAATTTTACATACCAACTTGCTGGGTAATTTCAAAAATATTGTCGCAACCTGACGCTGATTTTTGGGATCTCGAAAGTCACGAATCGCTTCGTACAGCTGCTTGAGTTTGGCATCTAAAATCGCTTGAACTTTTTTGCTGTGCGCTTTCATCCTAAAATAAAAAATTAAATTAGCAAGTTTAACAATTTTAAAAGTTGTAAAATTACATTTTTGGACGTCGATCGATGACACCTGACAACTCCTTTAATTTGTCATTCAATAATTTTTCCAACATATTTGCGTCATCATAAATCATTGAATTTTCCTCGTTGTATCTTCGACAGTTGTTAAACATAAGTCGATAGTCCCCAACAGCATCATCAACAGTGCCATATCGATCGGTTTCGATATTTTTAAGAATCGTGTTCATGTCAATTGGATGCGGTATGATTTGATAGTAATCGGGATAGAGTTTCTTTGATGGCTTCTCGAGGAAGGGATCTGAAGGTTGTCGCCCATCAAAACGAAAATCGAGTAGCTTCTGATGAATTGCCATCAATTTTTTCTTGAGCGGAGGATTAGTTGGGAAACGACAATATTTAACGCTTGATGGAGTTGGCAATGGTGCTGGAGATATTGATGGAAGTGGATTTCTTGGTCTTCCCTTTTTCTTCTTTTCAGCAGGAGTGCCAGAAAATTGATTTGAATCTTCAGTGTCTTCTGTATCTTCATCGTCATCATCAAGTCCTTCGTCGACGAGTTTTTGATTAAGCACTTTCTGCATTTTTAGCGCATCCTTGTAGGTTTTTGTATTGGGCTGATTAGCCTTCTTAGCATTATCAATCATGAGATATAAATCAGCTGAGAGCTCTGTCACATTTGCGTACTCGTTTTTCTTCAATTTCTTTTGAATAACCGACATAGAAATTGGTTTTTTGATCTGCTGATAATACTCGGGATGAAAACGTTTATTTGGCAGCTTCCATAAAGATTCGCCCAACGGAGTACCTCCTAAAGATCCATCTGTATGTCAGTTTATTTTTTTTTGGAGCGAACATAAAACACATATCGACACACGCATACAGAATTTAAAAAAATATTTTCGAGCGATATTTTTTTGGATGGAAACACAAAATGAAACATAAAATGGAAACAAAAGAAAAATGATAATAATTAGAATCGTCTGAAGGGATCTAAAAGAAGTTTAACTACAACACTAGGATAAAATTTCTACCTAAAACTAGATACTTCAATAATTATATGAAACCCACCTGAACCCGATTGATTGTAGAGATTATCGAACAGTTGCCATAAAGGTCCACTTTGACCTTCATCATCCATCTCCTCGTCTTCATCGGAGGTGTCTAGATTCTCTTTTAGAGCGGCACATGAAGCGCTATAGCTCATTGGACGGCCACGACGTACCGGCTTCTTATATTTTCCACTCTCAATTTCCATCTTTTTTTGCATGAATATTTTCTTCAAAGTTTTTGCATCCTTATAAATTTGGCTGCCAGGCTCATTAAAAATTTGAGCGTTTTTAACCATTTGTACCACATCTTTTTCCATTTCATTGAGACTTGTGTAAGCGTTTGTTTGGATTTTGTTGGCGATAAATTTAAGATCTATCGGGTGATCAATAACTGCATAATACTCTGGATAATGCTTTTTCGATGGCAATAGTTGAAACATAACATGGAGTTGTCTCTCATCAGCAGGATCAGTGGCACTCATTAGTGAACCAAACAGCTCCTCATACATATCAAAATCATTATTCTCCGAAGAATTTTCAGATGTTTGATCGTCGTCAACTGTTGTTGATTTTCTAGGTCTGCCGATACGTCGAGTTTTGAGTGGATCAACAGCAGCAGACGTAGGTGTTGAATCTTCATTGAGACTCTCGACAAGTTTCGATTTGTTAGAGTTAAAGACTTCCCATAATTGACATGCGTCCTTATACTCAATTGAATCGCTTTTATAAAATGCCTTTGCATTATTAATGAGCAATTCAATGTCAGTTGTTAAATCCTCAACATCCTCATAAGAATCTGTTTTCAGCTTTTGCTGGACACGCAACAAGTCTATTGGATTCGTCACGATTTCATAGTAATTTGGCTCTTGACGTCTTTTAGGTGCTCGAATGAATATATCGCACAAGGATGATCCATCCTCTTTCTTAACACTGCGAATTGACTCGTAAAGAGTTTGACATTGTTCCATCTAAAAAAAATTTTGTATGAGTAATAATAACAATAACAATATCTGCATAAAAATTTACCGGATCCAATTTTTTCTTCTTTCTGATAGCTGGAGTCACTGGAAATTGCTCAGAGTCGTTAGATTCCTCAGAATCAATGTCCGAAGATGTTCGGCGACGTTTACTCATGACTTTTTTTTGTTTAATTAAAAATTAAAAATGTCGGCTTGGGTCGGAAACTTTTTTGCTCTTTTCACGTTGAAATCGATTCAATTTCTCACTTATTTTATGATAAACAAATTTTTTAAGGTGTTAACTTAACTTTTCAACAATTTTTATCAGAATATTTTCACTTTTTCTTCATTTAAATTAAAATAAAAGCGAAATTTTCGTGAATCTGAATAAAGTTTGCAGGATAAGCAGAACACGAATGTGCGTTTTTTGAAATTGCCATCGGTCGGTTAAAATAAGTCGGTTAATCGTGTGAAAAGCACGTGGCTACTCGTTTTTTGGCGCTACTCAGTAGATTTTTTAGCGATTTTAAAAATTCACAGTAGCAACTGAAATTTCAATTCTTATTTTTTGCACATTTGACAATTAATTAGACAAACAATTAAGAAAACATGCCACAATAGCAATTATAACAAATGACGTAATTTAAAAAACATAACAAAAAATTGTTACAATTTAATTTAAGTAATTACTTATTCTTTAAAATGAATTACTCACGTAAATTATTATCAATTGTGACCCTTGCATCTCTATTTAATTAATCAAATGAAAAATAAAGATAGCGTCACTCGTTAGTCATCAGAAACCGGATTTGAGTAAACGAACGAAAATAAATTTGTTATCAGGCTCAAGTTTTAAAACTTTATTAACATTTTTTTTCAAACACCGAAACTATCAACAACCTACTGTTAATTAAATATTTTTTTAAAACACACACAGAAAGTATGCGTGTATATTGAGATTATGCGTGAGGAACAACAAGATAAGCCATGTGCGATGACAATATTTTTAAATGTGATTCACTTCTCCCTTGGATGTTGATTCATTATTCTTTAAAGCCCTCATTTGCTTGCAGAAATAGCAAAAGTAAATTCTTGATGCGTGTCTTAAGAGATTAAAATTAGCCCATAGCTATCCATTGAAAGTCGATGATGTGGGAACCATGAGGTCTGTAGACGAAGAGGTGGAAGGTCGTTCAATTTTTAGGGTGTGCTGTGGTATTTCTTTATCAGCTTCGATGCCTATCGAACCGTATATTTCTTTTACGATAAACAAAATTGTGTCAGCCGAGTCCCAATAACTGAAAGTTTAGTTTTAATAATTTTGTAAAAAAAATTAAAAATAATTTAAAACTTACCAAACGTGCGAGGCCAATGCGAAAAGGTATTCATTGAAAAATTCTAAGGGAGCTTCTTGCAAAACATGATCAAATCGCCTTCCTTGATTTAACATTCCTAAATTCATTTGACATGCTGTTGGTGATTCGTCCTTTGGTGATTCCGGTGTTTCAACACCCTCCATGCTAAGCTGCTTATTTATCACTTCATCAACCTCCTTCTCAATTGCCTTATGATTGACGTGTTTGCTCAAAGGATTTAAAGCGCTAACAGTCTCTGTGACATTCTTCATTGAGGACAAAAATTTTGTCTTTATATCAGCCGTGACATGCTGCAATGTCTCTTTCAACTCAAGATGCATCCTCTTTCTTCCTTTATGATGGGGAATTAATACCGGATTAATTGAAGCTAGTTCTGGATTAACCAAAGCCTCAGTTCGATATGCAACCGGATCGAATGGATGAAAAATGTTGAAGAAGTGTTCACATGTTGGTAAAGAAAAGTCAAGTCCTAATTTGTCGATGCCACGAATTGTAACGAACCTTTGGAAAAAAATTATTAAATTACGCGTGTGGCAATAAATAGTCATACTCACATTCCAATGGGGGAGCCAAGTGCAAAAAAATGCATCGGTTCAAAAATTAGCTGAGGAAATTTCATTAGCGGTTGCCCAGTGCCACTTAGGCCAAAATTGTAATCAATTGGCTTTGACTGTGTTCGTTGTATCGGATAATGGACAGAAATTTTCTTTGATCGACCAACTGGCGTTCCAGGCTCATCGGGGTTTTCGAGATTTTCTCCATTAAGTTCAAACGGATTTTGATGACAAAGCAAATCAAAGAGAATTAATGAACCCAAAGAATGTCCCGCTAGACTCACGCGACCATTGAAATTTTGATTTCTTTTGAGAAACATTGAGTATTTTTTGTTTAGCGAATTTGCAACCGTATCTATAATGTTTTGACTAAAAACGGGGCTCGTGTAGAAAAGCACATCGAGTAGAGTTTCGTTTGTGAAATTACGTAAGCGAGGAATAGAGTCCAAGGTGATGGACTTTAGTTTTTGATCAATTCCTGAGTCATCGGAGTGAAGAGCTTTATACCACGACACTGGTAGTACCTCTACTCTTCCAATCTTTCCCTCATCATAGGCCGATCGATAGTGTGCCTGAACAAGCTGCTGAGCAATTGATCGGAACTCGTCTACAACTTCCTCTACTGTTCGCATTTTAAGATCACAGACTGAACCAATTCCATGGACCATGAAGAGAAGATGATCAATTTTGTCGCAATCTCCTTCCTCAATTTGAAATTCACCGATTCCTCTCTTTACAACCTTTGGCTTGGCGATTGCATTCGTTACGGGCGTTCCCCACGAGTCCGAAGTCGATTGCTGCATGAAATGAACCATGACTTGAGCATCATGAAACACAACCTATCCCAAAAATTTTATTTAATTTAATGAATTTTAAATGAGCGTTATTTTATATTTCAGAATCGTACCTGTTCACCATTCGGTAAATCTATTCGACGATGCCACTCTTTTGATTCGAGAGCCTCTTGATATTCACTTTCAAGCAGTTCAGCGATACCTTCGCCGTAAGGAATGAACCTTGAGTCAGTTTTATAGAACCAGCTACATCTTCTCACTTCCGTAGCGGCGGCGGTCCAATAGATTGGAGCTCGAGTTCTTTCGCTTATGTTTACCTCAAATCTTCCTCCATCTGTTGTGATGATTTTCTTACTCGGATCGCGACTCTCATATGAACTTTCTAATGCGTCCGAATCGAAAAAGTTAAAAGGTGTCCATCGATTTTTTCCATCGACTATGTGCTCATAAAACCAATGCTTCACAACTTGTCCCGTATTTGAAATTCCATCTGTATTCTCCTTTGATGATGCCATCTTACGATTACAATCTTTTTTTAATGTAATCAGAGAGAGAGTCAAGATAAGAAATGTTTTTTTTTAACTTTTTTAATTTTTTTACTTTGTTTTATAACTTTGCGTGTTTCCGCGTTCAATTTTCGATTGCGAATGAACTGTTTTACGCATGCATAACAACGAAAATATTTCTATGCTGATTATTTTCACTTTTTTATTATTTATTTCAACATTTTTTTCTTCTCTTCTTCTTTTCTCGTCAGCTGTTTGCGTTTGACTAAAAACGACGTAAAATAATATTAGGGGGAAATCAACTGAAGGTAATTTCAGAAAAACCCACAAGATTCGCTCTAACCTGAAGCTCCGAAAATTTTATTAAAATTAAAAATTAATTATGGGTAGCTCTGCTGCGGATCCAATTTATCTAAACTTATCGGCCGATAATCCTGACTTGGGTGCTACCGAGATCGAGTCGATGTGCGTCAATTGCTTTAAAAATGTAAGTGAAATTTTCTTGTTCTAGCAAATTCTAAAATTATTTTCATGTTTTTAGGGCACAACAAAATTACTTTTGACAAAAATTCCTTTCTACAAGGAGGTCGTCATCATGTCATTCACATGCGATCATTGTGGCTTTCAAAACAATGAGATCCAGTCAGGAGGTGAAATTAAGGATAAGGGAATTAAAATTAAAACCATTGTCGAGGATGCAAAAGACCTCAATAGGAAAGTCTGCAAAACTGATTATAGCTCCGTTCGCATTGAGGAACTCGACTTTGAAATACCGGCTAAATCGCAAAAGGGAGAGGTAACGACAATCGAAGGAATTATCGATCGCGTTGTCACCGGCTTATCGCAAGATCAGATACAAAGAAGAGTGGAACATCCAGATGCCGCGGAACAGATTGATGAATTCATTCAAAAGCTGGAGAACTTGAAGACACTCGAAAAGCCTTTTACAATCATCATAGATGACATCACAGGCGATGCATTCATTGAAAATCTTAATGCACCCAATCTCGATCCCAAGTTAATCATTACGAACTATGAGAGAAGCACTGAGCAAAATCATTTACTCTGCATGTACACCGAAACTGAACTACGAGAGAAGGAGGAAAAGTCTGATCAGGTTCATAATAATGAGATGCTCAAGCCTATCGCTGAAGACGCATGGAATTTGGAAGAACTGCATGGAGAGGTTTTGCAATTTCCAACCAACTGTCCGCAATGTGCAGCCGCCTGCTCGACAAACATGAAAGTCACTAATATTCCTCACTTCAAGGATGTGGTCATCATGGCAACTGTCTGCGAAAGATGTGGTCTGAAGACAAACGAAGTAAAATCTGGTGGTGGAATTGAAGAGAAGGGCGTAAGAATTGAGCTGAAAGTGGCGTCGCGAGATGATTTTTCACGCGACGTCCTCAAGTCTGAAAATTGTGAGCTTAGAGTTAAAGAGCTCGATATTGAAGTTGGACCGTCGGCATTGGGTGGACGTTTTACGACAGTTGAAGGTCTTCTCACGGCAATGCGAGATCAATTGGTCGATAATAGTGCGATGTTTGGTGATTCTGCTGACAGAGATTGTCAGGAACGTTTGGATAAGTAAGACTTCTATTTTATTGATCGCGTGCATTTTCTAAACTTTTTTCTTGTAGGTTTTTTGAAGAATTCGAAAAGGTCCTCGATGGCTCAAGACCAATCACTATCATTCTCGATGATCCCACAGGCAATAGCTACGTGCAAGCACTAGATGATGGCGATGGCAAATCAGATCCCAACTTGAGAATCTTTCATTATCATCGAACTTTTGAACAGAACGATGAGCTGGGATTAAACGACATGAAAGTTGAAGGCTATGAAAAGGAAGAGAGTAATGAAGTTAAAAGTAAATAGAAATTATGAACTTGAAATAAAAGATTTTTTTAACTCGAAAATTAATTTTGACCGTTATTTTTTGAATTCACGATTTTATAATCCGCGGGCAACTTCACAAATTTTTGTTTGTAAACAAAAATCAAGGGCTGAGAACTTCAAAAATTGACGTACATTTACGTACATTCACGTACACTCACGTACAATCAAGTACATTTACGGACAATCTCCCATATATTCACGTACATTCACGTACATTTACGTACATTCACGTACATTTACGGACACTCTTTCATGCAATCACGTACATTTAAGAGCATTAATTTATTTAGCCTCATATTAGAAATAATTTTGATATTATTTTAGATCTGGCTTTAATTTCCATTTCTTATACAAATTTGGTTAAAACAGCTTATCGAAATACGAAATAGCACTAGAATTCGATTGGTTTGGGGTATCGAAGTGTTCGGTTTTTACAAAAATCTGCCAAAATTCGAGAAATAAGTTATTCTAATATAATTTAGCCTCCGGATCACGAAAAAAACATATTAAAAAAATTCCGATCTATTTGCGCCTTCCTGCGGGAACTCAAAAATTTATCTTTTTTAAATCTGTTTTTGAATTTTAATACAAATTTTGTAGCACAAGTTGGTTAATTCGTAAAATTTGCAAGGCAAAAAGTCAATAATGACCAAAAGAATGCAATTTTTTTAAAAAAAATTGAAATAACAAGATTTTTTGTGTTTAATCACCGGACTTGTAGATTAATCGGCTGAAAATCTGGCGATCGCTTGGAGATTTAAAAAAACAGCAGATTAAAATCAGAAGATAATTGGGCAATTTTTTAATTTGCAGAATATTGGTCGATTTTTTAAACTGCAGATAAAAAAAATAAATACAAATTAATTTTTTTATATATTTTTGCATTGGTTTTTTATTTCACTTTTTATTTAATAGCTATAATGGCAAAAATATATAAAATTAAATTTGTATTTAATTTTTTATCTGCTGATTAAAATCGGCCGTTCAATCGGCAGACTAAATAATCGATAAATCGGCAGATTAAAAAATCTGCAAGCGATCGGCCGATTAATCTGCAAGTCCGGTGATATACAACGGAGATCCCCATTAAAAGGAGAAAATGTTAATTTTTTCAAATATCGGCCTCAAAATGATAAGTTTTTAAGTTAAATTTGGTTTAAAAATAATCAAAATGAGTAAATATTAATTTAACTATAATTTTTTGGTTAAAAAAGGTTTAAAAGTTTAGCTTGTTTTTAAGAAACAAAAACTGAAAACTAAATAATATGAAAATATATTAACGTACATTCACGCACATTTACGGACATTTACGGACACGCTTTCATATATCCACGTACATTTACTGACAATTAAGTACATTTACGTACATTTACGGACACGTTTCTATACTCTCAAGTACATTTAAGTACATCTGCGTACATTCACGTACATTCACGTACAATAAAAAATGAAGTTCTCAGCCCTTGACAAAAATTCAATTTTGTAAGATTTAATTTCTTTTTTTTAAAAAAAACGCTTAATATAATTAAGTAAAAAAGTCTAAATGGATAATAGAATAACATTCAATCCTCCACTGCTCATCTACAAAGATCACAACAGACTGGCACATCCACAAAAGTGCAAAATTCCTCACACGAATTCAATTTTGCCGGCAACGTGTTTAGTTAAAGTAAAAAATCAGGAAAGAACTTTTATCTGTCGACTTTACTATCTCAATGAAGTGTACGATGATAAATCAATTACTTATATTGATGATTCTGTGGAACTTATGAAGGAATCATCGACATCCAGTGAAATAAATTTCATCAATGAGCTTGAAGAAATAAAAGATCCCGAAACGAGCTTCTCGAAAGTTAAAGTGAAAATATTCATCAATCAATCTGAAATCGACCTGAAAACCATAAAATCTTCAACAGATATCGCAAAAGTTATTAAATCAATTCTCAAGTACTACACGTTCTCACGCGAGTGCATGATTGCATTTAATCGCAGTGGCATTTCTAAAGTTCATGTATTAGAGACATGCTCCAACGGTTACGGGTCATTGACTGACACTGATGAGTGTGAGGTGGATATAAGTGAAATTATAATCGATAGCAATCAAAGAGAAAATATTCAATTGGGTGGACTGGATGATGCTCGGAAAACTTTATCTAAATTCATTGAAAGAAACATCGAGTTTATGAATGATTCAACAAGCTATAGAGCTTCAACAAATTGCCTTTTAATTGGCCCAGCTGGATGCGGAAAAACATCACTGATTCACCTGATAGCTCAAAACTTTCGATGCAACGTGTTTGAAATCTCCAATGACATTTTTAAACCTTACCCAGGCGAGACGGAAACAGAACTTCAAAAGATTTTCAACAGAATTAAGGCAATTACAAAGCTCCTCATACCATCAAATCCCTCAATCATTCTCATTGAGAATATAGAAATATTTTGTCCGAAGTTTGACCCGAAAATGAAAGAAAATTCTCACTCGATGAGAATTGCGTCACAACTTTTCTCTATCCTCGATGAAGTATCATCATCGAATGGTCGAGGGATTATGGTCATTGGCACTTCTTCAAAAGCTGACCAACTCAATGCTTCACTTAAAAGGAATTCCCGCATGGCCATTGAAATACTGCTCGATATGCCAAATGAAATTCAACGATACGAGATTGTTAAAGTTTTAAGCTCGTCTAGGATGAAAATGGAATTGAATGATGAGCTTTGCAAGTTCATTGCCGAAAGCACGCCTGGTTTCGTTGGAGCTGATCTAGAAATTCTCTGTCAATTTGTCAAACGTCATAATCACGATGGAAGCGACCTCCACAATCTCTTCGAGGATGCGCTACGCAACGTCAATCCGAGTGTGATGCGTGAAAATTTGGGAATTGTTACTCGATCAACCATAAAATTGGACGATATTGGCGGCATGGATGAACTTAAAAGAACCCTTCGAACGTCTATTCTTGGACCTTTACGACACGCTGACAAATTTCAACGACTCGGTCTTCGATCTCCATCAGGAATTTTACTATACGGTCCAAGTGGCTGTGCAAAGACAACCATTGTAAAATGTCTTGCGGGTGAGACACGAATGACACTCATCACTGTTAGTTCAGCTGAAATCTACTCACCGTACGTTGGAGAAGCGGAAAAATTTATTGTTAGACTTTTCAATCAGGCACGTTTGAGCGCTCCTGCCATCCTTTTCTTCGACGAAATTGACACAATCGTGGGCAGCCGTAGTGGTAAGTTCAAAACATTTTGAACAACAAAAAAATAAAATAATATTCTTACAGATAACAGCAATGACACTCATATGGGAATTTTGTCGACTCTGCTAACTGAAATCGATGGTTTTGGTGGAGATGCTTGTGTCAGTCAAAATAAACCGATTATTATCGTGGGTGCTACCAACCGTCCCGAGCACATCGATGACGCTTTAATGAGGCCCGGTCGATTTGATAAACTTATTCACATTCCGGCACCCAATTTTGAGGGAAGATTAAAAATTCTTCAATTTATTTTAAAGAAAATTCCAATCGAGAGGAATTTTGATGTACAATCAATTGCTGAACGAACGCTGAATTTTTCGGGTGCTGATTTAGTTAATTTGTGCAATGAAGCTGCAATGTGTGCTGCAACAAGAGATCTCAACTGTGAATGCGTGACATTTGAAGATTTTGAGTGCGTCCTAACATTTTTAAGGCCGTCGATGAGCGAGGAAAAAATTCGATATTATGAAAAATTTGAAAAGCAGCGAAGAGGAGGAAAGAACAGAACATCTTAAAGATGATTAATTTCACACTCTAGTGACTGCCAACTCAATAATAAAACGAATGGCGCGGGAAGACGAAAATGAGAAAATTATCTCATTACTTTTTTTTTATGCACGAAAACTTATAATTTTAATCCATAATAAAACTTTGTGATAAGTTTCAATGAAGCTCCAATAAAGTGTGAATAAGTTAAAATTGACAATTGATCATTTTTGATAACTAGTTTTTTAACTTGATTAATTAATTAATTAATTTAAAGTTACAAAGATAAACCAAATCTAAAAGGTTTTCCATCTAATGAAAGCACTCGCAGAGTTTAATTAATTTTCTTTCCTTGCTCGCCTTTTCCATTTCCGGATTTTAAATGAAATTGTAAGAAAACTGATAAAACTCTCTGGGCATGTTACAGTTATTGAGGGTCAAGTGCCCGATGAAGAAGAAAATATTGTTTCTGTCGTTAATGATGAAGTTTGTGATAGTTTTGTTGAATTAGACAACGATAGTGATAGTTTTAAAGATATTGGTGGTAGTTTTGCAACGAAAGAAAATGTTAATGTTGAAAATGAAAGGAAGGAATCGACATCAAATACGACCGCCAAACCAAGTTGTTTATTGCGGCGTGACTCGTCTAGAGCCTCAGTGAAAAAGAAAGTACGATGCAGTGAAACGGCCGAAATAATTCCGTCATCGGGATTTTTTATCAATTGCATTGAGATACAGCCAGCTGAAGATGACGAGGATGAAGTTTTTAGTGATTCGGCACCGGCTCAAATCTCGAGAGGAAATATGTGTACTCCATATGTTCCGAGAAAAGGATCACTTCCGATTGCGGAGGCGCTACCTGATTGGTTATCAAACCCAAGGTTCTTTCACGCAACCATTTTAAGGTCAATTTTGTAATTAATTTTATATTTCTCCCCTGATGCTTACACCTCCTAAAAAATTGGACATTAGTGAGAGCTTCGGAACACCTCCAACGACCCCACTCACCCCACTAGATGAATTACACCACCACCCCATTTATAACGCCAAACACAGCAAAAAAAACAATGAATACAATTAGATTATTTTTCGGCACCCATTCGCATATTCTCCTCCTCCACCCTACCATAGAACACAACACCACCCTACCCTACCTCCACATCAACATAAAATCATTTCTCATTTTAAAATTCGCGACAACAACAAGTGTCGCGAGGAGAGAAAGGTAAAAAAAAAATTAACCCTTTGATCAGCCCTTGCAGACATCAGTTCAAAAAATCCGTTAAAACATCAATTTGAATACAAATTTAAAAGTTTCAAAAAAAAAATTATTTTTTTTTCACCCCGTGAGTGTGCGAGTGAAATTATTTTTCACATCTGCAACTTTTTGAGTGCCTTAATTAATTAATTTCAAAAATCTAACGATGCAGTCTTCTTTAGTTTTCAATTCTTCGATTGGAACACAAATAAATTTAAAAGTTTCAAAAAAAAATTATTTTTTTTTCACCCCGTGAGTGTGCGAGTGAAATTATTTTTCACATTTGAGTTACAAATTTTTTTTTTCTCTTCAAGTAACTTTTATGTACTGGGAGTTGCATCTCTTCCTTTCTTGAGTAACTATCATCGCTCTATACTTATTGTTTTAAATCAGCATCCTTTCTCATGTCATTACAGACTCCAACAACGAAGTTTAAAGTTTCTCCTCATGAGAATGGAAAATTTTCTTCAGTGAACTGTAATAAAATCATTCGCAATATTTTCGTTAACTTTTTATTTATGCTGAGAGCACTCGATTACTTAATATTTCTTCTACTTTGTTGAATTTTAAACAATTTCAAAGATAATTTTTATTTTAAAAATGCATAAATTTTTTTACATTTAATTTTTCAATCTCAATCAACTTTGAGAAAATTTTCACACAAAGTCTTCATTCAAAAACTTAACGCGTACGACAAACACGTCAATTAAAATTACTCAAACTCATAAGATTTCAAAATGAACATCACCTTTATTAAGTGTAATTGGCACAGTGTCTTGCAGCATTGATATTAAGTGTTTTTTTCTCCCAATAGACCCTTCGGTTCAGGAATTGCTGGATCTTCACAATCATATCCAGTATCTGCAGTGGGAAAATCATCATCAAAAGCAGGAGATTCAGGATCTGCGCAATGGCATTAATGCTTTCCAGGAGCAGGAGGTTGTGCTATGTCAAACAATCGATGAGCTGCAAGAAAAGGTCAATGATCTTCAAGGCGAACTGACTGAAAAGTCTAATTCGTTGCTCAAATACTCTCATCTTTTGCAAAGACAGGAGTATGCAAATTCAAATTTGATGATGTCAAAAACGGTCTTGATCCTAAACAACCAAAAAATGGAGAAGCAACTCAAAGTGGCTGAACAAGTGATGTTTTATACAGGTAGCTTGCCAGCATATCACCATCAGCTTGATCCAAACGCAGCCGATCCTTGCTCAATTCCTCCATTGACAATTAAACGCTCAAAAACTCCTCAAATGAACCGACTGAAACTTGCAAACTCGCTCGATTCAATTACTGAGGAGGAAAAAGCTAAGTGGTAAGCATACTGAGATTAAAATTTTTATGATTTTTATTTAATTTTTCTTCTCATCTAGCGATAAAGTCAATGGGATTCTAAAACGCCATCATCAAACGGACACTGCCGTTAGCTCACGCAATTCCCGTCGACGAGTTACATTCCGAACACCGGACGGCTCAGAAATAATAGCTGCACAGTGAGAAAAATAATGGGTCAAAACGGCCAAATGTCTCAAAATCAATATCCTATTTTGCCTATGAAAAGGTATATAAAATTAAAGCTTGTGTGTTGCTCTATAACAATCACAAATAACTTCACGATTTAAGTGAAACGCTCTCCCGTAAATAAGCTCCAAAGATGACCCCTCTAAAAGTTCTAAAAAATTCATTTAATTTTTTTCAATGCAAAACTTGAACCTAAGATTGATATTTTTTGATTTTCTTATTCAAAACAGCATAAAGAATTTTTTAAATTGAAAATAGTATCCACATCTTTATCGGAAGTGCCTTTAAAGTGTACCTAAACTTTCCCGATTTAAATGCTCTCCACACTTAGTAGAACTCTGCGGAACTCTAAACGGCATATGGGAATTTATAGACTGATACTTAAATATCAAGACCCAACTAGTTTGGTTTGCATATTTTTGCCTATTTGCTTGATATTTGAAAAATAAAGTGAACCTTATTTCTATGATTTTGTATGAAGATTACAATAAATAAGATTTCAATATAAAGTAACCTTTGGAAAAAAGGATCATAATGGAAACTTTTGGCCCCTATATAAATTCAATGAGGCCTTTTAATTGGAACTGATTCATAAAATCAACATAAATACCATCTTGAATCATCTTTCAAATCTCAATAATCTAGTTATGATGAAGTATAGAGCCACAATTTACATTTTAGTGCATTGACTATGAATTAAGTTTAAGGAGTTAAAACAGGACCCAAAATTATATTTACACCTTTAGCGATAATTATTATCAGTTACTGAAGCTTCAAATGTTAATTTGAGTCAATTTTGAGACTGATGGCCGATTTTGAGTATTAGATTTCCCACTGTGAGCTGAAAACATCCGTCGTCGATCTCTTAGTTCTGCTTCAACTGAGGATCATGGCGGTTCTGCTCGGCCGACTCGAAATGATGGGTAAGTTAATTCGAAATAAAAAAATTAATAAATTTTAATTAAATTAATTTTACAGATTCATTTCCAGCCTAAACACTACTGCACTCAGCTCATAGTTGTAAATGAAAGGAGATGTTGTCGTTCCTTGCGAGGGCTTAGAAAACCCTGACGATGGCGTCTCTTCATCATTCGCAAAATCTCACCAATTACGACAAATTTTCCCGATTATGACAAACAGCAAAATTCAACAAGAATGGCTATCACCGATACTTGCAAGACAAGAAGATTTCAAAGTTTCCTTGCGAGGGCCTAAAAACCCTGACGATGAAATCTTCAGTCAATTACAAACCTCGACTTAGACTTCCAAACCTTCAAAAATGCTTCCTCTATTTTCTTTGCTTCTTAACGATTCTCAACTGTGATCTCATCGACTGCTCTCTATTTATTTTACATTGATCATTATGTTCTTCTTTTTTTAAACCAAAAACTAAAATATATATATTTTTTTACAAAATAATTAAGACTTGAATTTTTTGAAAATTTTCAGGACAAAATTTTTTTGAATGATTGGAAAAAAGTCTTTAAAAATTTTAGACGATCCGACTAAAAAATCTTCAGCTCTTCCAGTCGTCCTACATTGCACTCTTATTTTTAATCTGACTCCCACTCAATTTCATCTTAACTTCTCATTATTGATTTCGTTACTGATTCAATATTTTTTCATTTATTGCATTCAATGCACTTGGCATCGCATCGTCAGATGTTCATATTCTTCATAAAGTTTCATGAGATTTTCTTTTAATATCATCGAGTTGATAAAATTGCTCTTGGCATCATTGTCATGAGATCGAAAGAGAACTTTGTTGTTGATGACGCAAGATGACTCCAGAGAAAAATGAAAATTGATAGTTGTGTTTGCTCAAATGTCACAGAAATAAAAGTAAAATAAATTTTATCGATTGTTTAAATTGAAAGTGTATTAAATTTTAATTCTTTCCAATTAAAGTTCATTTACTGAATTTATACCCTGTATAGGTCTTTCTATTTTTTGAAAAATTACGCGGTAAGTTTTCACTATCATTTAAGCATTTCCTGAATTTATTCACAATAACATAGCATGAATAAAACTTTTACTATTTCCTGTCAAGAGATAAATTTTATATTTACCCTCGTGTGTTCGTGTTGCGAACCATTGTACGTACAAGCTGTGTGTGTACATCTCACTTTTTGAATTTTATGGCATGACAATTTAAATTCACTTGAGACAACAATAAAACTTTTCTCATTTTTCCGGAGGGAAAAGTTTTTATATTTTCATGCTTTCTGTACTCACAAGTTTCTTTTATTAATGACTGTGACAATACAATGAGTTCATAAAAAAAAGAAAAATTTATCAAAGCAGGTCGAAAAAAAATATTGCAAAATTTTCCCCTAAAATGTTCGAAAATATTTCAATATTCATCGTAAACTCATCTCACACCTCAGTCGATGGTATTTTGTCAACGATAAAATCAAAAATTCTTTCCGAGCAACGACCATACATTGCATGCCTTTCCTATGACGACTTTCGTGACGAGTTGAAAAATGAGAGTTTTGAAAAGTTTTTCCGCGAGTTCATAAATGAAAAGCTCGATCAAAGTCGAATTATACTCGACAAATTGAAGCAGAGGAATGAATTCAATCAATTGGAATTTTGGAAGCGTGACACGAAGCGAACGACGAATAAGATCAGAAAGGATAGAAAAACGATGACATTGAAGAATCAATCGTGTATGCTTAGGCGTGATGAACTGCGAGAAATTGTTCTGGATTTTCCAGTCGAAAATAAAATTGAGCTTTATTTGATTCTCTTTGACGTGTACGAGTGCAGTGCCATCAAGTCTATTGCTGAAATCATTCAGAGTTCGATGGCAATTGTCAATTTCTATCCGAGAGATTTTAAGCAAGGCGAAGAAGGTAAAATTTAAATTTTTTTAAAAACCGTTAAAAATTTGAACTTTCTGAACTTCTAGATTTTAAAAATGAATCGTTTTGGCTTGAATTAGTTGGTTTAAAATTCGAAGATTCTTTGTTTGATAAAATTGCATTTATTGACTTGGACGTTCCTGAATTATCGCCAAACATCCTCAAAATACGCTCTCAGCTAATTTACGATCAATTTGCTCACTTCATCTACGATTTCGAGCTCGATATTAAAAGCAGACATGAGGAATATCTCAAATGTCTGAACATCTATGAGGTCATTTTGGATGCGACCGACGGCAAGGACTTAAAGCAATTAGAGAAGCAATTAAATGAAATTCCACTTTGCATGCTCACAATCGAGAAAATTTATGAGGCACTTTTGGAGACAATTGCGCCAGTTAACGACGTCCAACCGAATATCATCCGACAGTCCTATGAGATTGCAGCATTTGGCAAAACATTTCGCGATATGACTGACAAATGGCAGCGCGGATGCGACGAGAATTTCAAAATTTATTCAAATGAAGTTCTGAAACTTGAATCACTGCTGCATGACATTTTCTGGCAGAGTACGGAGACAGTCTCAACAGAGCGACGGCAGATTCTGAATTACTTCATGGAAAAGATTGCAAAATATCTTAGAGCGAGCGGAAATGTAGAAGGTAGGTAGAGAAAATGTCTCGAGGGAAAGCTTTCATGCGAAAAAGTGATTGCGAAAGAGTTTAAGGAGGCACTTTATGAAATTGAGAAGACTTTTTAATTATTAAAAACTTCTAAAACAATTTCATGAAATTTTTTTATGCTTTAAAATTTAAAAGATTTAAATTTTTTATTACTCTCCAAAATAACCACAATAGCATTGCAACATCTCGAATTTTACATTTATGTTCTCGAGTTTACGAGGTGGCACCGCCATCAGCATGCAGAAAATAAAGAATTTTATGAGAATCGAAGTGTTGGACACGCGAAGACGCCATTTCGTGAACACCTGAGAGCTTCGAGCGATATTCACATCGACTATAAAAACCACTCGAGAATTCCAACTGAAATTGAACATTTAACTGATGACGTGATGGAATTGAGGGGCGTCACTGATGGAGGCAATTTTTATGTTCAACTCTACTCGAAACCTTCGATGTTGCAACGTTTGAAAAGTTTAATCGAGCAAGATGGAAATTTTCAACTTCAACATTTTACTCTTTTCGATGTCATGCTGCTCAAATTTCAGCCATTAGAAAGGAGGAAAATTTTCAGCACTGAAAGCTACAAAAAAGTTCTCCGCACGCCACTTTGCTTTCGAGATTTTAATGACTACGGAGAATTCTTCCGTCGACCATCAATGGACTCGTTAGTGAATGACATTTGCCACGATGATGGAGATAAGACTATTCCCAGCCAGTATAAACCTGAAGATTTTCTACTTCAGACGTCTATCAAAAGAAAATTACAACGAAAAAGTGCCGAGTCAGATGGGAAATTGAAAGAGGAGAAAGAGCAACGAGATGAGATGATTGATGTGAGATGATTTTGCTATTTTTATCTGTCGAGATTTTTTTTAATTGGAGATCTAAAAGTTAATTTTTTCTAGCCACCACCTCGAAATTTAATTGATGTTTATGACTCGACAAATAAGTTCACGAAATTCACCGTAAATGAAAGTTTTTTTAACTCCTTTAATCTTGAACTTAAAGTTCAGCTTTACCACTGGTTGAATTATGAAGAGCACTTGAACATATCGTGCACCCTCAATAGCACTCACCTATCATTCTCCAATGATCTGAGTGCAAACAAATTCAGGATTGCCACATTACACGATGAGCTCTCGGGGATGATTTGTGTTGTTGACATGAATAATGCAAGAAAAATAGTTGCTACATTTCCACATGGCATGAGATTTTCAAGTGTCGATGGGAAATCGATTGAATTTGATTGGTTGAGTGAACGCGAAGATGCTTCACCGGTTGTTGGCGATGAGAAAAAGAGAATTTTCTTCTCGAACGGATTTGTGATGGTGAACATGATAGGTGGTGAGTGATTGATGAGTTGATTGAGGGTTAAAGAGCTTTTTTTGTTGATTTTTAAAAGCTAAAACTAAATTTTTAACAGACACTACGAAAATTTACTCTCCATCGGGGACAATTTATGAAATTATGCAATTTAAATCTAAAAATTCATCGCCTAATCAAGAGCTAACAAAACGTCATCAATTTTCCATAAATTCAATACATTTTCTTGCCAAACTTATCAATATTTCCTCCTACACAATGACATTATTTTCTGGCGAGCAATATCGTATCGAGAATGATTCAATCGTTGAAGAAATTAAACCCACATTCACAGTTCGTGAGTTGTGTAGCGATGAAAATTTGTTTTATGCTCGTGATGATGGTTTAAAACTCTTGCATACGTCATTCCGTTCAAAATGTCTCTTTCCCGACGGTACACTTATAGTCACTCATTTCGACCATAATCTCGCGGCATTCATCGCACCACCGGAAGTAACTGAAAAGCCAATTCCAATTCTCGATGAGATTTGGTTGAGTGACGCGGAAAATTCAAGCAAAATTCTTCTCGACAATGTTTTGGAGAGCATTAAAAGCGATTATTTTTTATGCATGAGGCGAACACATCAATTTGAGCATAAAATTTATGGTCGCATTCAATTTAGCGATGAAAATTTCTCGAATGAAATTTGCAAAATGGAATTGTATAATGGAGCGCGATTTTCATTGAAAAGCAATTGCGAGTGCATATTAATATCGTTGAAAAATGGAACTGAATTGCAGTCGAGTGAAGCTGAGTTGCAGTTTTCCGACGAAAAATGTTCCGAGTGCTGCAAGTACGTATGTGATGGATTTATTTTTGAATAAATTCTCGAAACGAGAGCATGTGCTAGGATGAAATTGAATTTATGAGGATTTTGGAGCTTTCAATTTTCATGAGAGCTTTTCTTGTGAAATTTATTTTCATCACAATTATTTATAAATAAAATTTCAGTTTCAATAAACTTTCAATAAATATCGAAGAAAATTTATGTGACATCGATAAAATTCTCGCTTGTGCTTGCGACATTGATGGAAATTCTTTGGAGGTTCAACAATGCACTGGCTCTCGACAGGCGGTGTTCTATCCGGCATGGAAGTACAAAGGAGAGTGCCGAGAGTGTTCGAAATTGAAAGAGGAATTTAATATTCGCCACTTCAGTGAACGATGGATGGTATTGAATCGTGACATGACAGGTTTATATTTCATTTTATCTTAAAAGTGTTGCTAATATTTCACTCTTAAGGATACGAGATTTTCCCACAAAAGCCAGCATCGATGAATGCATGGATTGAGACAAATGACACGTTATTACACCGCTCAAGTGATGCATATGAAATGCTTATTGATGATAAGGACTTAAACATTGACATCGAGCGTGAAACAACATCATCAATGACGCAAGTCGAGAGCGATTCGAAGCGAAAGAGTCAACAGAGTCTCGACGATGTCAAGAAGAAGAAAAATGGAAGTGCAGGAAAGCGTCGCAAGTCAACGAAACGGGAAGAAGAAACCTTTGTAATTGAAAAGCTATCGCCTTCACCGTGGATAACGTTAGATTCATCAATTACCGATGACATTTCACTCGAGCATCGTGAACTAATTGAATTTTATGTGAATCCATTAAACGGAATTCCTGAAACTTTGAATGTCGGGTGAGCATAAAATTTACTTTGTCTCAATTTCGCAAAAAAATAAATTCATCTTGAACTTTTCCAATCAAATTAATTCCGACCTAAATTTCATTCCACACAGCTTAATGTTCAAATTGCAACGTGACAATTTCACAAACGTGACAGACGCCTTGTATCACTTGAAAAAGTACATAAATGAAAAATTCATCATCAATACGAGGAGTCTAACGATGAGTCCTTTAAACAAAAAGTCGTTTGATGAAAATTTTGGTTTTATCGTGCGGAAGTAAGTCACGTTTTATGGTGGAAGAAAATGTATTAAAAAATTTCCATTCTTGCATTTTATTTTCTTCTCGCTCAGGTCGATTGAAGGATACGTTGAAGAAAAATTGGAGCAATTTCGCTATGCCATGGCACGAGCGATCATTGAAGATTTATTGGCGAGTGCATTCAAAGCCCTAGAGAAGGAAGCAGCAGCTGCAGAAACTAAAACGAAAGTGTCGCATGTCATTGTGAATGAAAATCGAGGTGAAACTGCATCATCTGCTATTCCCATCGCCACAAAATCCTTCTCATTTGTTTAATGTTCACTCTTGGAATGATGGAAAATTGATGAAAACCTTTTTTTCTTCTTTGGAATTTTCAATAAAAAAAGTTGTGATGGTGAGAATGGAAATTAAATGTGTTTAAGGGTGAATGGATTAAAGTTGTTGGTAATAAAATTTCTAAAGTCAGTTTTTAATTGGCTAAAGCATTTAAAATTAACTGCACAATTTGTGTCATTTTGAAAATTAAAAAATCTAAAAAAATTACGTGGAACTAAAACTCGAAACCACTAAAAGTTTTCCACTTTCTCCTCAACCGCACTCCACGAGCTTCTGTGTCAGCCTTTTAATCCCTTCCCTCTGTGTATTTATTTTTATTCAAAGTACACGAGAAAGTGTTAATGTGAATGTCGAAAACTTTTCATTTCTCTTTGCGAAATCAAATAATTTTTTTCGAGTGAGGATTTTCTAGTGAAAAGGGTTTAGATTTGGATTGAGGTTTAAAAGCATTTTTTATCTTTGTGTTTTTATTTCTGATAGAAAAACTTTTCGATCTGATTTGAATTTTCCATTTGCTTCTAACTAAAATGAAGGGAAAAAAACATTCGAGAAAATTAAAATTTTGTTATTTTTAGATTTTGAAAGTTTAAATTTTAAATAAAGCTTTGGATTTGAGCTTTAAACTTTTATAAAAAAAATTGAATATTAATTTTATCAAATTTTTTAAATTTAATTTTGGAAGATAATAAAAAATTCCAAAATTCTCTTCCTTAATTTTTTCTCTCTGATTTATTGAAGCAATAAATAAATGACTTAAACTGATAAATAATTTTTCTTCATAACGTTTAATATCGATTTACATTTTTTTGCCTCATTCTCAGCTTGCCCATAAATTGATGGCATTGCATAAAAATTCTGAAGCGTTAATTTATTCACCATAATGACAAAATTATGCCGATCGATGTCAAAACTTTTCTCCTCTCTGATTAATGTCATTTGGTGGCATGCCAAGTTTCAGTGTGCAACAGGTTGACATGTCGATGCACCGACTTTGAGGGTGAAGAGAATAAATATTTTCCGAGTAAATTATTTTGGTGTTAAAAAGTTTTAATAAATTTAAATCATTTTCAATATTTTTCTCTCATTAATTTATGATGACGCTAATTATTTAATGGCGGTCGCTTTTGTTTAATAGAGCGACAAAATTTTAATTTGTCTCTATCGTGGTTTGCGTAATTGATCGCAAAAAAGTTATTAAATGACGTCTAATGGACTTCACATGCAGCCATCTCATCATCCGCACTGCTCGCATATAAATTTTATTTTAATATATACATGAAAGAGTTTATGACGTTCTCAGACGGTCTTTGATAATTTTCAGCGAACATGTACATGCACAAAGGTAGTGCCAAGAGGCATTTGCTAGATTTTTTATGACGTAAGAAGAAAAGTCGATAAAAAATGCGGAAACCGAACATGGTTAGAGAAAATTTAAAACTTTAAGGTTGGATAAATTTTTATAGCTCCAAAAAAGCTTTATTTGGATAAACAGAGATATAAACATTGTAGAAAAATCCATCACGGAGAAGCTGAGATCTCATCATCTATCTATCTGTCCCTTCTCATATTTACGGTGTACACACAAAAAGAGATAAAAATGGATCAAAGTTGGTTGAGCAAATGTGTGGCTTCTGCTATGAATATACTTTGCATGCATATCCCTTTTTCAATGAAATATGCCATCAAACGATTTTATGTACATAAAAATGGAGCGAAAATAAGTTTTTTGCACCGCCAAGATATTTTTGTACACTGGATTAATAACTTACTTTTTGGCTATGAGATAATTTTAAATTTAACTCAACTTTATTTTTGAATTCATCTTATTATCTCAAAATGTTCGTGTAAACAGCTTCGAGTGCTTTTTTCTGTGATGCACATGAAAAAAAACTGGCTAAGAAAAACTTTTTCATCTCGTTAATGAACAATCGTTAACAACATCGTTGTTGTTCTTTTCCTCCTCACTTGATACAAATCCTTAAAAATGAGAGAAAACTTCCTGAGTTGCCTTTATGAGTGCTCGTGTAAGTTTCACTCGAGGCAAACACATAAATAACAAAGTTTTCATCTTGTTATTTATATATTCTCTTGAAAAGATAGCTTTGAGGGTGCAAAGTTAAAAAAACAGAGTATGACAGCTTAGAAACATTAACACTTGAAAAAAAGCTTTTGAGGTTAAGCGTTGAAAAAGCTTTTGGGAAATTAATTTTTAATTAGAGTTTGATTAAAATTTTCGAGAGAATTTAACAACAAAAATCTACATTTTAATTCAGCTTAAAATCATTCAAACGTGTATGTGTGTTTTATTTAATGACCACTCCATAAACACCCGCTGCAATTTTTTTCTCTTTTATAAAACCAATTTATTTCAACATGCTATCAATAAAAGCCCAACTTCACAAACACTGTTGACATTTACAGCATATTTCCGTAAAATTGACTCGAAAGCTAATAAAATTGTGCGCAAAGTGTGAGATTGAATGCTAATAAATGGTTTCCATATGCCGCCAATTTCTCACTCGGAGAACAATCAATTTATATGCAAATCAAATGCTCATAAAGCTCAACGTAATCGTTTCGTATGACGTGAGCTTTTTGTGTCCAGCAGCCTTGGTGAATTCTAAATTACTGGTTATTAGATTTTATTGACCACGTTATGGCGTCAATTGAATAAAAAAAGGAAAGAAATAATTGAAGGAAGTGACCAGCTGAGAGGCGTTTAATGCGAAAAGTTATTGCCAATGAAAATGATGCGGATAATTAATTAAGACATGAGTGCACTCGAGTTTGTGATAAAAAAGGATTTAATAAAGAAATAATTTTTTTTCTGGGGCTGATAATTTTAACTTTCTGTTCTTAATTTTAAAGTTGAAAAAAATTCGTCTGAAACGTTGCAATAAAAATATGAGACCAAATTAATCTTTTGCATGTGGTGTAAATCACCCTTCGCAGATTACTCTTGTGTAACATTTGCGACGTACGTGTTGAATTTTTATCATAAATTTGTGTTTAATCTTCAAGCATATACACACATGTGCATGTGAATTCACATATTAATCCCTCCACGAGATCATCTGCCGTTCTTAGTCACACATGCTGCTAATGCCTACAGTCAATATTTGCACTTTCTCAGAGCGAAATTCAACACACTGTCAATATTTGTCTTTTTTTAGCTCTTCAGAAGTTCTTTTAGACTGTTAATTAATTTTTGTTTGTCGTATGCCAAAAGTTATTTTCTCTTTCTCGCTCCGGCAACATTTTCATTAAAATTATTTTCATCATTTTTTTCTTATTTACACTGAGAGAGGAAAATGAGCAAAGAAAAGCTTGTGAGAGAAAAAAATTTCGTGAGAGAAAATGATAATGAGAAAGAGAGCTTTCAAAAAGCTCAGGATGAAAGCTCTTCAAAAATGAAGAGTGAAAAATGAAAAAGAGAAATAAATTTCGTGACTTAAATTACGGTAAAATTTTCATTAAAATTTATTTAGATTTTTTTATGTGTTTAAAATTAGAAAAATACAAATTGATTCAGAAAATTTTTAAATAATTTATTCAATTTTATCATTTGAACTCTTCTAATGTCACCCAATAGAATCATCACAAACCGCCTCTTGAAATCAGCCACGGAAACAACGAAAGAGAAAGTTTTTGCTTAAACAATTAAACTTCAAGCTTTTATTTTTCCCCAAGGTGTATCATCACCGTTTTATATTCGCTATGATGAAAGCCGAGAAAGTTTAGATTATTAACTGTAAATATTTTCGTTTGATATTCTCCGCCCGTGAGCTCATAAAAGTTTTAAGAATAACGAGGGTTAAATTGATTTCGGTAATTTGGAAAAATAATTTATTTTATAAATTTCGTCCCTGGAGAAAAGCATGAAGAATTTTAAAATGAAATTGATTAGACCAATCAATAATTCATTTTGAGATGTGAAACTTTAAGCTAACCTAAGTAAGATTAAAAGCGGTTGAAGACTTTTTCGATCTTTCTGTCTCTTATTCAAACCGACCTTTTTTTCCTTTTAATGTTGCCGATAAAAAATTGACATCGTTCTCGAGTTGTATCAAATTTCATTGCATATTTCACTCGTTATCTGCATTGTGCCGTTTTTACAATTTATGAGAGATTTTAGGCATTTTTTGGACGCAGTTCTGGGAAGCTTTTTATCGAAACCCTTTTTCTCTGCAGTCATTTCAATAAATTAACGCCCTAAAATTTTTTTATGTTCACGAAAACATTTTACTCGAGTCGAGTCCGGAATGAAAATTTCAAGAACAAAAGGCATCGTTTTACTTGTAACTATAGAAAACATCATTTATTTTTCGCCTTTTAATGTGATCTTGGCACCGAAAGTGCGCTCTTAAAAGAACAACACTTGAATCAAGAGCTTTTAAAGTGAAATGGAGAAAAGTATAATATTTATGTGATACACAAGAAGAGAATAAATCATGATGCGATGAAATGAGAATTAAAATCATTAAAATCATTTTAATTTTATAAATTTTTTTTAAAGAAAATGAAATTAAAATTTTAACTTTTGTTCAATTATTAAATTTTAATCTGATTTAAAAAGTTTCAGAAAATACAACACATAATATATTCAAGCAATTTCGCGCCATAAATTTACAACATAGCAGACCTTTTAAGAAATTCAAGAGAAATCTCTTAGGTTGAAAAAAATAAATTAAAAGGTGAAGCAATAAAAGCACACGGCATCTTCGAAGGGACGATAAATTTACTTTCCATTAAAATTCAATAATAAATTGAATATTCATAGAAAATAAAAAGTATGCAAATTGGTCGTGCCATGCTCATGCTCGAAGAGGAAATTAGTATTGCTTTGAGTTTTTAAATTGTGCTCCTTAATTAAATTATTTCCTCCATTATTTACGATGCACAAAACCTGTTACATGATAATGAAATTTTCATTTTAAAACAACATTGAAGTACAAAGTTTTGAAACCCAAAATGCTTTAATCTTTGTAATTAATTGATTTAATTTTAAAAACAACTTTATTTTGCCTAAAATATTTTTCATTGCATACAAATTGATTCTATCGTGGTAATTTTTTTTATACAAAATAAAATAAAATCACATTGATGAAGTAATTCTTTGAATTCTAAAAATTGTTCTATGATCTCGTCAAACTTTAATGTTTTAAATTAATAAATTAGGTTAATTACACTAACTAAATAGCTTTTGCTAAACATATGGATCAAAATAAAATCTTTTGATAACTTAAAGTTAAAATAGCACTTCTTACATTAATCTTTCTCTTTTTGGTAACAATAATGAATTGGTATTAAACACTATAATTTCCTTTTGAAAATGTTTCATTTTACGAAATTTAAAAGAATTACCACTTTACCATGTGCTTGTACTGTTCCTCAACAGATATTCGTTTAATCGTCTCATATCCGAGAATTATGCTAAATGAAAAGGCAGCCGATTGAACGAGGCGCGCTGAAAGACCCTTAAAGAACATTCTAAATTTCTCTTCAGCCCAGAGTTCAGTTGCCGTGCGAGTAAATGAATTTAATCTTTGTACTTGCAGTCGAGCGCGGATTATGTCGAGGGGATTCGTAATTATTGTCTGTAAAAAATGTATCAACTAATTTACAAATGTATTTCAATTAATTTACCGTCGTAAAACCTCCCATTGAGCCGGCAATACACTGTATGAGTAAATGTGAAGAGTTCGAAGGAAGAAGTTTTATAAGTTCGTCTGCAAGAGGAGAAATTAAGTAATTTTGCGTTTATCTATAATCTGCTCTACTCACCTTGATATATATGATAAAATCCCCACCAAAGCGCAGAATTTGGAACATAAGCTAAAAGCGATGCAGTATAGCCTCTGTAATAGCCCACTAGTCCATCTCTCCGTAGAATTTCTCTCGCAATTTGAATGGCCAATTCTGATTTTCTTAGATTTGGATTAATTCCTAGAGGATTAATTTCATGTCCGTGACAAATTCCTGTTGCGTTCATGCCTAGTACCTAAGAAGATAACGTTTTGATAAGCTTATAATTTCAACATTTATTGCCATACTAACCATCATGTGCTGTGAAATGACATCAAACGGAACGATAATTGTTTGTCCAATTAAGCTCGCAGCACCACCAGCAACAATCGCCTTCGTGTTGGCGCCGTATCCCTTTTGTGTCAGCATGTGTCTCACGCCCTCGTAAGTCGAAATGTAGAATACACCAGAAATAATTTGAAACGATGAGATCCAAAAGCCTCGATAAAGTCCACGAACTCCTTCAGCTTTGTAAATTTTTGAACCGCAGTCAAACATGCCCTTATAGACATCATTTTTAAATTGAACCTGCAGCTGGGTTTTGATGACTGTTAATGGAAAAAGTGCACATCGAACCGAGAATGATGAAAGCATTGATAGAGGAAAGAATTTCTAAAGTGTAAAAAATAAAAACATACATATAAACAGCTGATTAAATTTCACGAAATCCGTTATGATTTTCATCATGAACGCATGTTCAAAAAAATGTATGTGACGATGATGTCATCAATTACCTTCTTGTTCATCATTTCCCATTCGATGGTTTTTAAGAAAGGAGCTTCCATGTTGCTTCCTTTTAAATCACTCTATGTATAAAACTTTACTTGATTATGTAGGTCAGTGACTTTTCATTGCATTAAACAACTTTAATTTTTTTCAAGGTCCCTTCTTCTTCTTATTCTCGTGACTTTGTGACTTTGTTTTTATAAGTTTCAAGTTCAAGTTGTTCGCGATAATTTTACATGATCCAGAAAATCTAAAAGAGATGAATTGATTGAAAATATCTCATCATTTTTATAAATAATTGCATGTTTACCTCAATTTATCAAATATTTACTATTAATTTTTTTTCCAATATTAAATAATCAAACAATTGATTTTCCACGACTTAATTTTTGAAATCTTCACGTGAATGTTCTGATGTGTCATAAGTTTATTAGATTTATGTTGTATAAATTCATAATTAACGACAATAAAAGTGAATTTAAGCAATAAAAGTTATTTTTCTTATAAAACTTTTTATCCGATTTTTTTTCGGATTAAAATCTCCCGATTATTTTATTTAAATAATTTTTGACCGTTAAACTGAATAAAAATCATTTAAACCCAGGTATTAAGTGAAAAATTTGATCTAAGTTCCATCCAGAAATCAGCACGTTCTGTGTAAAAGCCGCTTTTCACTTCAAAAAGATTGTTTGACTTCTTGCCATTTTCATTTCCTATTTGCATGAAATGGAGTGGGAAAGAAAATGCGACGGGCCATTCAGGAATGTCTAATGATTGAGAGTTGGGATTCCTGGAAAATGAAAATTCTAATCATTTGAATAAAGCGCTGAAATTTTTAACTCACCCAGTTTTAGCAAAATTCACCCACAACTCTGGCAACAATTTTTCCAATTCGCGATCCTCTCTCGTGGGTATGGAAGATATGAAAATATTTTTTCCAGAACCGAAAAATGGTATCAAATCATCAACGTGAGATGTGCCGGAAAATTGAGACGTTGCACTGTAACTGGCTGATCCTTTGTGAGTGAATAAATACACAAAAGTGTTTTGCTGATTGTTTTTTGAAAATCTCTGCTTCAAAGCTTCCGTAAAGCCGATAAACCATCCATCAGTCCACAACTAATTAAATTTGAAGAAAATTTTAAATGATTTTTTAAAAAATATTCTCACATTAATTAAATCCTGAGTTTCTCTAGTTGATGGTGTCTCACTTTTGAAATAAAAATTATTTAAAGCTTTTGTCACTTCCTCTTGCTTGTTCAAATCAAGATCATGATATGCGAAAGTGTAAGGTAAAATTTCATTAAACTTTTCCATCAACTCATTATAAAAACTTGAGTTCTCTAAAATGGCAGCTAACTTCAACAGCATCTCCTCAGAATTCATTCCCGTTAACCATGGAACTAAAGTTTCATTGTAATTTCTCGTTTCAATAAATTTTTCTTCGCTGCTTTCAAAATCTTCGACAACGGGTGGAAATAAAATCACAGGATCATAGTCCCAAAAATATAGATTTACGATAGCTAATGTCAAGTAATATGCAGGAATGTTTCTCAAACAATTAACCATAACTTCATTGCTTTCTGTAGAGCAGTTAACTTCATTCGCTAATTTAATTGCTTGAGCACGTGCAGCACCTGGTCTTGCGGGATCAGACCAACATTGATTCAGCGACCCACTATGAGAGATTGCTCGATGAAAAAGTCCTTGAGAGATTGGTGAAATCATGTGATAGTTAACAGAAGCTCCTCCAGCGGATTCTTTAAAAATAAATTAATTGTTTAATGCTTGATTTTAATTAATTTTAATCTCTACCTCCCCAAATTGTTACGGAATTTTTATCTCCACCAAAATGTTCGATATTTTCTTGAATCCATTTCAAAATAAAATTTTGATCCTTAAATCCAACATTTCCTGGCACTGTTTGATCTTCAGTGCTCAAAAATCCAAGAGGACCGACTCTGTAATTTCCACTAACGAGAATCACATCGTGATCGAGCATATTTTGATGGCTGTAAACATTATTTGTAGCTTCACCACGTGTCCAACCCTAATTTTAATTTTGTTATTAAATTTTTTTAACATTTAAATTCGAACTTACACCACCATGAATCCAATAAATCACTGACAATTTTAAAGAATCATTTCTCCGACCAGGTGTGTACACATTTAAAAAAAGACAATCCTCTTGTCCTATCACTGTTTTAAAATCTCTTGCAAAAGGATTAAATTGAACACAAAGTGGACTATCAGTTTGAGTAGGCTTCACATTATTCCATGATGAAATTTTTTGAGGGGCTTTAAATCTCAAATCACCCACTGGCGGCTGAGCGAAAGGAATTCCCAAAAATGCTTTCACAGGCTTTCCAGATTTACTCGTCATATAACGACCGAGAATTTTTCCATCGTTTATTTGAACTGTAAGTTGACTTTTATCCTCCCACGATTCAACAAAAGCGAAAAGTAAAAAGGGGATCGAAAGTTTTTTAAAAATCATTTTTCCTTTCCAATGGTTGAGTGACGACTGAATAGGAGTTTAAAAGTGAATTTATAGATTAACTGAAGTGGTTGTTTTCAGTTGATAAGATTGCACTCGGGAATTAAATTTTTGGACTCAAACAATCAGTTTTAGTTAAAAGTTTATTTTTATTTTTGAATCGTTAATTATTTTAAAGTAAAAATCAAAACTAATAATCCAGGCACTAAAATTGAGGAAAGTTTTAAAATTCCACTTCCATTCCATCTGCTCAATTGATGATCGTCTCTTAATTTCATCCAAAAATTAGATCGATCCTCATAAAGTCCGTTAGCGACTCTAAACCACCTCGTGTTCTCATAAAGTCCATTTTCATTTCCTAAAATCATGTAATCGAATGGAACCGAAGTTGCCACTGGCCAAGTTGGAATTGAGAAATTTGTGAAAGGAACAGGATTGCTGCGAAAAAAAATATTAAATTTAAATCAGCAAAAAAACTTTGCATACCCAAATTTAACGAAATTTGTCCACAATTGTGGCATAAATCGAATCAACGTTTCATCATCAGCAGTTGGCATTGAGCTAATGAAGCGAGTTTTATGTTGAGGAAATAAATAGATCAAATCATCAGCATGGCATGTCCCTTCATAGTTTTCAGTTACACTAATGCTGGCAGAGCCTTTATGGCTGAAGAGATAAACGTAGGTGTTGGCGAAATTATTTTCATCTAGTCTCTGTTTAATTGCTTCCACAATTCCAAGATACGATGCATCGGTGTAAAGCTAAATTAAAAATATTTAAAGACTAAACTTTTAAAAGCGAAAAACTTCTCACATTTGTCAAATTTTGTAAGTTAAATCCTTCGGTCAGTGTTTCCGTTCCAAAATAAAATTTACTGATTTTACTCGTAATTATTTTTTTGCTTTCGTCATCAACATGATCATAATCAAGACTCTTGGGTAGTTCCGAGTTCCATGACGAAATTCTCTCATTTTGAAGAGTTTCATTATTGAAAAGTTTTTCAGTGAAAATTAAACCTTCCTGTGCATTCATTCCAATCATCCAAGGAATGTTCGCTGATTCTTTTACAAAAGCTCTTTTCGGTAAAAAAGCTCTTTCACTTAATTCTTCAAAATCTTCAACAACAGCACGATTTGACCAACCCGATTGATCAGCAGCTAAAATTATTTCAACTGCATCTTTTGATCTTAAACAACTCACAATTGCACTGCTGTTTTCTGTGGGACAATTTAAAACATTTGCTAATCTTTCTGTTGCTTCGAGAGCTTCATTTTTTCGCCATGGATCGGCTCGAGAGTTATGAATCGATCCACTGTTTGAAATCGCTTGTTGAAAGAGTCCTTTTGACGTTGGTGAGAGCATGTGGTAGTTGACAGATACGGCACCGGCAGATTCTATTAGCGAAATTCTGTTTTAAATTTAGGACTTAAAAAAATAAATTTTTACCTCCCCAAATCGTCACTGCATTCTTATCTCCTCCAAAATATTCAATGTTCTCTTGAATCCATTCCAGAGCCAATTGCTGATCTTTGAAACCAAAATTTCCTTGCGCATTTTTATCTTCGGTTGACAAAAATCCAAGAGGACCGAGTCGGTAATTAATGGACACTAAAATAACGTCATTCTCTAAAATGTAGTCGGGTCCATTGTTCACTAGACCTCCATCGCCAAATGAATTTCCTCCGCCATGAATCCAAACCAAAATTGGCAATTTTTCAGAAATTTCAGTCGGTGCATAAACATTTAAGAAAAGACAGTCTTCATCGCCAAATGGCCCTTGCTCGGGCCTTGGTACTGGACTAAAATTTTGAACGCATACTTGACCGTCAAATTGAGTTTTTTTAATTCCATCCCATGATAATGCTTTTTGAGGTGCTTTAAATCTCAAATCACCCACTGGCGGCTGAGCGAAAGGAATGCCCATAAATGCTTTCACTGGCTTTCCTGTTTCAGATGTAATGAATCGTCCAAGAATTTTTCCATCCTTAATGTCTAAAATAAGTTCACTTGTGTCCTCCCACGAGTCAATCAAATTAAAAGTTAAAAAAATTATTGACAATTTAAAAATCGACATAATTCCTCGTTGACGGTTGAGAATTAACTGAAATTAATTGCTGATTAGTGGAAGTACTTTTGCGATAAAAGCTTATTATTGTGTGTAAGCTTATTATCACTTTTAAGTATCGTACACTTTCAAACATTTAATTTAAAAAACATTCAACATCAACAATGAAATAAACATTAACGATTATAGATTTAATGGCACACCCCCATCTGCTTAATTGATGATCTTTAAATCTCATAAAGTCCTGGAAAATTTTTGAATAAAAAGTCCTTTTATTATTCGTTTATAATTTTTTATTTGATAAAAAACATTTTCATGACTAAATTAAATTACTTTTCTGCTCTTTTAACATTTGATTAAGGTAGGTCGTTTCATCACGTGCTAGATCCCAAAATTCACCGGCTTCAATAATTTGGCCATTGCTAATAACAAAAATACGATCAGTGTGCTGAAGTCCATTTAGTCGATGAGCTATAATGAAAACTGTGGCTGTTTTGAAGGCATTTCGAAGAGCAATCTGAACGCCCAGCTCAGACTCGCTGTCTAGATTTGAAGTTGCTTCATCGATGAGAACAATCTAGGATAGAAAATAAATTTATTATTTAAATTTTTAATATAATTAATAAAATTACCTTTGCACTTCTTAGTAGTGCCCTCGTCAGACACAACAATTGTCGCTGACCTGCTGACAAATTCGCACCACACGCTTCAATTTTTCCATACAATCCGCCTAAACTTTGCACCAAAGAAGTCGTCATTGAGTGACTGATTGCATTCCAAATTTCAGAATCAAGGAAAACATTTCGAGGGTCAATATTTTCTCTCACGGATCCTTCAAACAAGAACGGTTCTTGTGAAATTACAGCAATTCTGCTTCTTAATACGTTTAGAGGTAAAGTTTTGATATCAACATTATCGATGAGGATATTTCCTCGACTGAGATTAGACACGCGAAGTAATGAATTTATGATTGAACTTTTTCCAGCACCAGTTCTTCCCACAATTCCTAACCGTTCGTAGGATGAAGTCTGTTAAAAAATTTAAATGTTTAAAATTAATAATTTTTAAAATAACTTTTAATACCTCAAAGGAAATTCCATTCAATGCTGGCACCAAAAATTCTCGATAACTCATGAAAACATTTTTGAATTTTACGACGCCCTGATGTGGCCAAGCGAACGGAGGATCAGCAGTTCCATCAACATTTGGCTCTGGTGGTAGATTTAGATACTGACTGACTCTCTCGACTGCAATCATTTCTTGTTCGGTCTCAGTGAATGCATTGAGAACGCCACTTAACAAACTGCTAACCGATAGGGCATACGAAATCGCTAAACCTACTAGTCCAGGCGAAGATGAGTGGGCTGAAGTTATGGCTGTTAAAAAGCCACTACCACCAACAATCAATGCACCAAGAAGTTGGAGTCTTATTGAGAGCCAACAAGATGCAGCTGACGCTGTGATTTGAGCTCGAATACTTTCTTCTAATTTTACAGAGAAATCTTGCTTGAATCTCGTCGACGATCGCATGGCTCTAATTGTTGTTAACCCTTGAAGCGTCTCAGTAAAGTGAGCGTAAAGAGGTGAAAGAGCGTTGCTTGAAATTCTCCTTATGTCCCTCGATGCATTTCGATATTTTGACTGAATGTCGAGATAAATTGGAATAATTGGAGCGACTACAATGAACAACCATGGAAGTGCATATAAACTGATGCATATTGATCCAATTAATCCAAATAATTGAGCGAGAAGAATGTTGAAGATAAAAGGCAAAGAATCATCGATCGTGTAAGTGTCGGAACTGAATCGATTTAAAATTCTTCCGAGTGGCGTCACGTCAAAAAATTGCAACTGCGTGTAAAAGACTCGTCTAAGGAGTTTTTTATGAATAACTTTTGCTGCTTGAATTCCGCCATATGCAAATAAAAACGATCTGATTAGAGTCAAGACTGAATTTCCAATTGCCAATGAAGAATAAATTGAAAGGTAAAAATCGGTGTCGGTGATGTTTGGTGAGTTGACAGTTTCTACACTAACCCAGTGAGCGAGCCATCCGTCGGTAACGTTTCGTGAGAGTTGCATAAGAAAAACTTTTAAAATTACAAGAAATCCAGTCACATAACCCATTGACCGCCAATAGCATGCGATCACCGATGAAGAAATGCTTCCAACTTCTTTAGTTTCTTCCATTAAGCAGCTGTCCAATGATTTTCTATCAGGATCTAATGGTGTTGGTGTTCTTCTCATTGGCATAAAATCTAAATCTTCTTCGCACAATTCTTCATCCTCATTCATTAGATCTATGCATGTCACGGTGTTTTTATCGACTTGAATAATTTGATTTGCATGCTCTAAAAGTGTTTTGTTCTGACTCACAATGACTCGAGTCTTTTTCATTAGAAATCCAAAAATGCAATATCGAACAATGTGAGCAGCGACATGTGCATCGAGAGCTGATAAGACGTCATCAAAAACATAAATTTGTTTGTCTTGATAAAGTGCTCTAGCGAGTGAAACTCGAAACTTTTGACCGCCAGAAAGTGTTTTTCCACCCTCGCCGATTCCAATGTTGTCACTTCCTAATTTCTCAATGTCTTCAGTGAGTGCACAACATTTGATTACAGTTTGATAGCGTGACTCATCGAAAATTGATCCAAAGCAAATATTTTCACGAATTGTTCCACGCTGAAGCCAAGGCGTTTGCGAAACATATCCAAATCCTTGATTATTGTCCTTTATTGCTACACTTCCATTGATCTTTTTAAGATTGCCTAGCATCGCATTTAATAGTGCACTTTTTCCACTTCCAGTTAAGCCCTCTATCACCACGAGCTCACCTTGTTTAATTTCTAAATTTATATTTTCCAACTTAAAATCTCGAACATCATCCACGACAACATTTTCCGATGTCCTGTCTCTCTCTTTTTCAAATCTAAACTCTCCATTTTGAATTGAAATCACGACTGGATTGTCGTTACTTTTTTTTGTATAACTCGTGGCTATTGGTGAATAATATTTTGATAAATCAATATTACGCAAATCAATCAACTCTTGAACTCTTTTTAGTGACACAAAAGCTTCCATGAGTCCATTCAAAACCCATGGAAAAGCGTTTAAAGGTCCAATTAGTAAATTCAGAAGTGCAACGGATGTAAATGTTGTAGATGCCGTCAAAGTTTTACCAAACAAAGCCATTCCACCGAAAGTAAAAAGACACGTTAGCACGGGAGTTGTCGCCCAGAAATAAACACACCAGGCATCCAAGTATTTCCTCTTTGACAAATAGTAAATTTCATTTTTTCTCAACTCCTCAATTCTCTCCGTAAAAATATCTTCGAGTGCTTGCATTTTAATTTGTTTAGCACCAGTCAATGCCTCCGTTGTCAGTGCTACTCGCTTATCTTTTGCAGTCATTAGAAACGATGAAAGTTTTCCAATTTTCATTGCAATATATCGATTGATGGGAATTAAGATTATCGCAAAAATCACACCAGGAACAAAGGCGAATTTGAGTTGAGTGTAGAGGAGATAAAGTGTTGTAAAAAGTTGAAAAGGAATGCTCCAGAAACTGTGAAATGACATGCATGAATTGACTATTCTATCAGTGTCGGTTGACATTAGATTTAAAATTTCTGGCTTGGCATCGTTTAATTCTTTTGCCTCGAGTCCTTTCGCATAAATAGCTGAAACTAATGCAGTTCGCATTTTAGTTGAGACAATTGAGATTTTCCAGTTAAAATGAACGCCAGAAATGGCCGAAATTAATGTTGTTAAAAAGAGACCACCTAAAAGTTTTAAAATAATTAAATTTAATTATTAAAAAGTAAAATTTTCATACCTGCATAGTAGTAAGCTCGCTTTGATTCGCTGTTCTTTTCATTTTCCATGCCAGTCCTCAAAATAGCACCGAGAAAAAGTGGTCCAGCAAAGCTCGCCAAATCTGAGAATAATCTCAAAACTCCTATGAGATAAAATTCGACGCCAAAAGACCGATGGAGTGCTTTAAAAAGAGTTTTTCCATGACGAATGTTGGTTTCGAGGCTTTCAGCAATTCTCTTAATGTTAAGACATTCAGGTAGATCAAAAAGATCTTCATTTTTCTTTAATTTTCCCAACAATCCTTTTTTAATTAGTGGATTGACCCAATGAAAAATGAGCTGATTAAAGAAATTGTAACCGTCACATGCTGCACCTAATATCATCGACTCCTCATTGCCATCGACTGACAATCTGTGATAGGCATTGATTAATGGCTCGCGCTCTCTTTGTCTTTCTCTAATAATTATTTGCGACTTTCCTAGTGGAATTAACGTGAACGCATAGACGACATTTAGTGCCGCTCTTATTTTACTAAAAGTTGTCATGTTTGTCTCTAGCCAGAGAATTGAAAGAGCTAATATACAGGACCATAAAATTAACAGACTCAATGGTCCTCGATGACTGACTTCTCCGAATCTCCTCAATGATGCAAGCAGCATAAAGTGCACTGTCCATGCAATTGCTTGTACACAAGCTAGAAGAATATCAACTGGCCAAATTTGAACTTCATTCCTCATCGATATTAAAAGTTTAGCGAGAGGCAAGATCGCCATAGAAAGAGCGATCAAAGCTCGAAACGTCAAACAAATAATTTGCGTTCTATTTCTTAAAATTTCAGTCGATAACATTCCGTATTGATAGGAGCTAAAAATGGCAAACAGACCAAACATTGGCAATTGAAAATAGATTTGCTGCACGCATGGCGCTATTGATGATGTGTTTGTTGAAATGTTTAATCCAGTCGAGCAAAACTCATCCCAATTCAAATTATAATCGTCGTCACTAGCCATTTCTTTTTTTATCTCGTTTAAATTATGATTCATAAGCGGTAAAATTTCTTTGTTTTTAGCGGAAATATTTTCGCTATTTAATTATTTTAGTTCATTTTTATAAAAGCTTCACGAAACTTTTTAATTTATAATTTTTTAAACTGTTTTAAAATTAAAAACTTATTAAGTGACTTTCGGCATCGTACTAAAAAAGATTATAAAACACCGATAAAAAAATGTAAACACAGTTATGGGGGAGTTTATGTATAGCAGGTTGGTAACTTACTGAAATGTCTTCCCTTCAGTAGAGATTTAAATGCAGCCATGGACGTTAATAAAATTCTTTTATTTAGGTAGTAAAAAATCATAGAAAATTAAATTTACAACTCATCCTTTTCGACTTCCTTTAAACCCTCTTTTGGCTTCGATTCTGTTTTCCAAACTTTCAAGTTGAATTTTTCCTTCAAATCCATCCAGAATTTTGCTCTCTCTGGATACAAATCTTTTTTGATTTTGAAAATTTCTTTGGAATTTCCATTCTCATTTCCGATCAACATAAAATCGAGTGGAAATTTACTGGCTGGTGTCCAAAATGGAAATTTTGATTCTGAAGACCATTCAGGCGTTGGATGACCAGTCCTTGCAAAATTAACCCACAATTTAATCCAATTTTTTCTCAGTCTTTCATCTTCTTTGCTCGGTATTGCGGATAAAAATGAGACATACTCTTGAGGTGGTGGAAACAAATAGTTCAAATCATCGACATGACATGTTCCATAAAACTTTTCACCTCCTCCCAATAATTCAGATATACTTGCATAGCCTTTATGTGACATTAAATACACAAAAGTATTGTCACGATTATTATCGCGCAATCTGAACTCGAGATTTTCCAATAATCCACACAAAAACCATCCTGGAATTTTTAAAAATTATTATTTTTTTATATTTTTAAAAATAAATTTAATTACTAACCATCACTCCATAGCTAAAAAATAATTAGAGGTTTAAAATTTTGTAATTTAATTAAAAAAATTAATTCTTACATTCGTAAGTTTTCCTTCATCCTCAATATCCATGAATTTATCCTTAAAGTAGAAATCATAAATTTTGACATTCATCTCAAGAATTTCGTCTTCGTGAAGGTGATCATAGTTAAAAGTTAGAGGCAAAAGTTTTTCCCATTCTCTTGTAATTAATTTCTTCTTCTTGTCATTTGATAGAATCGAAGCAGTTTTCAAGAGACCTTCTTCACTTGTTATGCCAGTCAACCATGGAATATCAAGTGAATGTTTTCTAAATCGTAAATCTGTTATAAACGGTTCTTCTTCCTCAATCGCAAAATCTTCTACAACTGGTGGAAATGGAACAACTGGTTCGCCATCAATTTCCTAAATTTTATAGTTTTAAATTTTAAACTAAAAATATTAAAAATTATCAAGACCTGAAATTTCAATACAGCCATTGTGATTTTTTCAGCCGGCACTTCTCTCAAACATTTTATAATTTCTTTCATAGAAGTTCCCGATATCGAGCAGCCCATCATGTCGGCCAATCTGATTGCTCGCATTTTTGCCAATCCTTTTCGAGCGGGATCTGCCCATGAACTCATTAAAGTACCAGATTGAGAAATCGCTTTATGAAAAAGTCCTTTCGAGAGCGGTGAAATCATGTGATAATTTACACTCGCACCACCAGCAGATTCTAAAAGTTTTGAATTTAATTTAATTAGTAAAAATTAATATTATGGCTCACCGCCAAAAATCGTAACTGATTTTCCATCTCCTCCAAATTTTTCAATATTTTGTTGCACCCACTCAAGAATTGCCATTTGATCTTTAAGTCCAAAATTTCCGGGAGAATTTTCGTCTTCAGTGCTCAAAAATCCAATAGGACCAAGTCGATAATTTCCAGCAACCAAGACAACATCGTGATCGAGAAAATGCTCAGGACCATAAAGTGTGTGGCCAGAGTGTCCACTTAAAAATCCACCACCATGCAACCAAACCAAGACGGGAAGTCTCTTTTTTGAATCGGTTATATTGGCTGCAGACTAAAAGAAAAAGTATTAAAAATCATGTGCACGAAATAAAATGAAATCTTACGACGGGTGTGTAGACGTTGAGATAAAGACAGTCTTCTTGCCCCTCAAATTTCGCATCCGGCAAAAATGTATCAATTTGACTGCACTTCGGAGGTTCCTTTTGTGCGTATAAAATTTTATGGAACCACGGCTCAACAGGTTGCGGACCTTTAAATCTCAAATCGCCTACAGGTGGTGCCGCATAAGGAATTCCCATAAACGCCCGAATCGGCTTACCCGACGTCGATCTCATAAATCGTCCAATAATCTTTCCGTCATGAAGCCGAACCTGCAGACTCTTTGACGTAAACGCACCGCAAAATTGACATAAAATTAATGAGAAAAAAAGTGTGAGTATAAATTTCTTCATTTCAACCCGCTAGAAAGTCACGAATTGAACTGAGCCTTAATTTTTTGTGAGTGTGACTTATCGCACTTTGAAATATCAAGAGATAAGATAAGAAAGGTGAAATGTGTTGTTATGTATGGATTTGTTGAATTAAGAAATTTTGTCGCGTGTGGTGAAACGAGAGTTTTTAAGATAACAAATGAAAGATAAAGAGGAAAATAATATATTTTTAATTTAGATGTTGCAAAAAGTTATTTTTTTAAAAAAAAAAATCTTAAAGACCATCACTCGCCACAAGATAACTTTACCTCACTTTATTTCCTTCAATGACTTCACTAACCTTCATAAAGATTTTGAAAAGGGAAAAATCACTGAAATAACTGAGAAAAATCAATTGATTGGAAAATGAGGATAAAATAGAAGATACAACCAAACTATCCGCACACAGCTGTGCAACGATATCATATCAAATTATATGAACAATAACGAGACATCGTTGCTGCATTTTCAACAAGCTTGTGCTTGTTACAATATTGTCATTTTTTTATGGAGTAAAAAAGTTTTTCATAAAATATTTTCTCATGATGCAGCTTGCGAGTAGAAAATTCTATTAAAAAATATTAATTTTCCCTTCATGGAAAATTTTCTTTTTAAACACTCTTGAGAGAAGGAAATAATTTGTCTTTGCATGCTGCACTGCTCATTGATAGTGAAAGACATAAAAAGATTTTATGCATGAATTCACGTCAATAACATTTGCTTTAACGCTCTTGCATTATGAGGTAGGTAGCGTACATGAGTGTGCTTTGTATGTGAAAGAAAGAGTAAGATTAGAATGAATGATATTATTATGATGAAAATCTGGGTTGATCAAGGATAGTAAACAAAGTTTATCGAGCATATAAAAATAATTGAACAATAATGAACTTGTCGTGTAGTAAATGTTCAAAAAAATTTACATGAAGTTGAAAACATTTAAATGACAAAAAATGAATAGTTTAAAATTGAGAAAGGCCAAAAAAAGAGGAAAATTTTAAAATATTAAAACCATTCAAATTTTAAAAAAAATCATATGATTAAATTTTAATTTACTAGCTTTGAATATATTTACAACCAATCTTTCTTCATTATAAATTTTAACCACATCAAAAACACGCCTCAACATATCAGTTTAAATTTATCCATGAAACTTTTAACTTTCATCCTCAACTTTTGTTTAATTTTTCCAAATAACTATGGAAATTATATTGATAAGTTTAACCGAAAACCTTCATTAATATTCACAAAAGAGATTCAAAATTTTCGGCATGAGATTCAAGTCTTTCAAGAAAAATCGCTCGAGTTGCTTGACGACTCATTTTGGATTTTCTACGATAATTTCAATAATGAAATTCATCGGTATTACAGAAGATTACATGAACTTTATCCAGTGTGGAAAAAACTCTGTGCGAATTTCCCAATGACAAGTTTAAATCCACCAGAAATTAGAAGATTGTCAAATATATGCGATGATACTGCAAAATTTATGAGAAAAATGTTTGTCGTGACCCAAATTCACTTGAACAAGCTCCACTCGGAACCGCTGGAAAAATCCCATCCCGTAAAATTTATGGAAATTATTTTCGAGAATTTAAATTCAATTTTGAACAACGAAACTTCAGCGAAGAATATGAAAAAGTGTCTCAGTTCATTAAGACTATCAACATTGGTGAATTATCGAGTGATGGTTAATGAAACAATTAATATCCACAAAGATTTTAACACAAATCGTTACACGAGATATTTTAGTAAATTCGTATTAAACTTTATCGATGTCGTCCATAGGTAAATTTTAATTAAAAAATATTTCAGAATATAAAATTAATTTTTTTATAGTGCAATTCGTAAAATCAAAAGATGTGCAATGCCAGAAATAATTGACACTATCGAGTGCATGATACCAAACCTCAGATACGCCTGCTCAAACTACTACAAGTATGAATGCCACAAAAAATCATGTTCTCGATAATGATTTCCTTCTTTCTCAAATAGCTCAATTCAAAATCGTCGCTGCAATTCAATTTATTCTTCAATTTCATATTTCAAGGAGAAGAATAAAATTATCAGCGAGTTCTTCTCAAAATACTACGAGAAATTCGATGCGATTAACAAGCTCGCAATCGATGCCGAGAGGATTATTCGCGAGCAATTTAAATTATGCAACGACTGATTTTCTCGCCTTTTATCATTCCAAGGAATTCATGAATGTCGAATTGAGTTTTGATTCTGCATCGATTTTGCACATCAGCGAAAGAAAAATCTTCATGTGTAAAATACATTTAGACCCACTTAGACTTTCAGATCATATCAATGCAATGCTATGTGTTGCGGAAAGAAGCGACACGAACACAAAATGAACGTGAGAGATGCGTGAATTCTTCTTAAATTATTGATTAAATATTCTTTAAGGGATTTAAAGGTGTTTGAACTTTAAATAAAACAGTTTTAAAGTTAGGTGGAAAATAAATTAAATTTCAGGAAAAAAAATGAATTTTCTGTTTTTTCATCGAGAACAATTTTTATGGCAGTTCGACAAATGTTCAATGAAAATGTTACAATTTTGATGGGTTTATCCGTGTTATTTTCTCAACGTAAAATTTCCGCTTGTATTGATGGCATTCGATTGATTAAAAAATAAAACGTTGAAAATGTTTTCGACATCAATTTATTTTGGATGTTTAATGACAAGAGAAATGTAATTTTTTCGTGCTGATGGATTTTATTTATGAGGAGGTAAACAGTTTTATGGTGATTTATTTTTTATTTCCGAAATAACTTTTGATGGTGCAAAATAATTTTTTAATTTTAATCAAAAAAAATTAATTGCCATTCCTTGGATGATTTTGATTCTATTACATTGAACATTCCACAAAAAAGCTCGTGGGTTTTCGTTTGTTTTCTCATTTACCTTCACATTAAGCTTATTTACGAGTCGAGAGTCGCTCTTTCACATAGAAAAAGTAATTTTTCTTAACCGAATCAAAGAAGAAAAATTTTCTTTTATTTCATCTGACGAATTTTTTTCGTGTTCTTTTGAGATAAATATTTCCGAGAAAGAGCATCAGTGACTTAATTACACTTTAATGTGCTGTTTTCTTCTGATTGTCGCAATAAATTTAATTTTGTAGCATCGCAATTTTTTATGTTGTAAGATAAAATTTTTGACGTAAAGTAAGAAAATATTTTTCATTTGAAATTTGCCATGGGGGCGAATCACGAAGAAAAATTTTAACTTTGAACTTGACTTTACTTTAACTTAACCTTAACTTAACTAACTTTAAATTTTAGGTAAAAAAAAAAAAAATTTTTTTTTTTACAATTTATCCCCCAATTTTCCATTGCAACGATAAATTATTTTTGGGATTCTCGATAATTTTCTATCATGATTCATTTTTAAATCTTATCAACTCGAAACCTTATCACATTTAGATATTCTCCTTATCATCATAAAATTTGCTTTTTATAGATTTTTTCGCCACCAGTTTGCAGTCAAAATTTAAAAAGTGAAGTTAAATAATGTCGACAATTCCCATTTTCTCTCCTCAGTCTCCTTTTCTTGGTTCTATTCCAGGTGGATTGAAGCAGGGTGTTACCCTTAGAATTCGTGTTACTATCAGTGGCTATAACAATAGGTGAGAGGACTTTTAATCAATGATGAAAAAATTTAAAAATCGGTTATCAGATGTCACATCAACATTCAGAGTGGAGCTGCCTTAAGACCACGCGATGACACTGTCCTCCATCTGAGCATTCGACCACAAGAAAATTGCATCGTACGAAATCATTTCAAAGATCAAGTTTGGGGTCAAGAGGAGAGACATGGCGGTTTTCCAATTAACTGGCATGATTCATTCGAAATTTCAATCACACCTGAGCCCTCAAACTTTCGAATAAACATTAACGGTAAACACTTTTGTGTGTTTAAACATCGATTGCCAGCAACTCTCGCACGATTTGTGTCGATTGATGGCGGATGCACGATTACGTACATTAATCTTGATGAACCTGAGCCGAGTTACTCGAGTATGGGTGGTCCGGTCAATGTACCATACCCCATAATGCCAATGGCTCCAATGCCAATCGTGCCAGCTCCTGGCTATCCTCAGTATCACACGCAACCTAGCTATCCTCCGCCAGTTCCGGTAAAATGATATTTTCATTTTTAATTAATTTTTTAATCAATATTTTTTTGTAGCCACCAATGCCAAATTATGGTCCACCACCGCCCTATCCAGGTGGTCACTATCCATCACCCTATTCGGTATTTAAATCTGAGCTTTTACAAAAACATAGTTCATTGAAACATTTTGAACCGAGTCATTAAAAAAATATTTTCTGTAAACTTGCGTCATTAAATGCAATAAAAATCTTTAAATGTAAAAAAAAATTAATAATGACTTTTTTTTATTGAAGGCAACAGCGACAAAAGATGAAAAAAAGAAGAAAGATAAAAACAAAAATTTAAAAGTGGCAGCCGGAGTTGGAGCTGTCGCAGGATTAACAGCAGTGGCATTGGCTTCAGCGTCGAAAAGTTTAAGGAAGGCCAAAAAGTAATTTCAACTTTTTTCTCGTGCGAAAGAAAATTAACTTGTTTTCCCTATAAACGTCAAAATATTTAATTTTCCTCATCAATGCTAATTTTATTTGTTTATGGAAATGAAATGTTTCTTTTTCGTGTGTCAATAAAGAATTTTTCTCTTTTTCCTCATTAAGCTCTCGCCTCTTGTTTGTGCGTAAATAAAATTAATTTTGTATGGATTGAGTTAATAACCTTTACTAGTTACAAGCTGCTGTGTACATGTTGATTGGCATGTGGCTTAGAATGAAGAAATTTCCCTAAGGTCTAATAAACTTTTATTTACACAGTTTCATTTGATGCTTTTCTATAAGTGATGTGGATTTCTGTATTTAGATATTTTTTGGATAATTTTACCGTGGATTAATAATTTGGTAATTTTCTCAAACACCAAATCACCACTTTTCACTCATTTTGGCACTCATAAAAATTTATTTACGAAAAAGTTCATCAATAAAACGGTCACCAACAAAAAGTGCAATCAAAAATCCCTCAAAGGACAAAAAGTTGAAATTTATATCAGCAATCGCACATAAAAAGCTCTCTCAGGTACAATTTAAATGTGAAATGACATGATAACAGAGCAAAAACCGAATTTAATACGATAATAAAAGAGGAAAAATTTAGCTTTGATAAAAAAATTCCTCACGGTCTGCTGAACAGCAACGTGACAATGACGTGAAATGATATGGTAGAAAAGGATGTGCTTTGGTGAACCTCAAAATTGTCTCCACAACGCAGGATGTGTATATTGCTCAACAATGACATTGACGACATCCTATGGAGGGAGTGTTGCATTATATTCATCAGATTACAGTCGAGCGACATTCGATTATGGATTTTTTTTGTAAATTTATTAATTTATTTTTGAAGTGTTCTGAGAATATCGAAATTATCGTAAAAAACACGATTTTTGTCTTCTCCTATTTACCTCTGTACATAGTGTGGAATCTGCAACTATATTCATGTGTTATTTTTACTCAGTTAAAAGGAAAGCCTTTGTTGTGCAATTTAAATTCACAACATGTACAGAATGTGTGTGACTGAAAATACAAGCGACCTTTTTTGATGGAGAAGTTAAGGATTTTTCTCCCTTTTTAAGGCGTATTCATTGAACTTCAACCATATGCCCAAAATGTCGAATCAAATTAAAGTTAACGATTATTAAGTAAAGACCCTGTTGGTGGCAGCTGTTCTAATCATCACAGCACCGCAAAATTTTAGCCGCAAATTGCTCGCCATAATTTTTCAAGTGCTATTAATTATTACGAGCAAAAGTCCCATAATGCCAAGTGAAAATTAATTGGATCAGCACACCAAAAACATTTATGAATGCGACCTAAATTAATTTTTTTCTTGTTTTAAAAGCTAAAAGCTTTCAACGCAGTTCAAAAAGGTTCTTTACACATTAATGTGAAAATTATAAAACCGTTTTTTAGTTTTGTATAAAAGCTTTTAGTGTTTTTAATTTTCAAAGCACATCTTGGTCTATAGGAATTCAATAGCTCTTTGAAGCGATGACACTGAGGCAACGGAGATGGTTGTGGGGTGATTGAGTGCGGTACATCAACATCATGCTGGTGCGATAAAATTCACAGCTGGAGCAAGGAAGACATGGAAATATGATAATGAAATCGCTATCGAGATAAAAAACCGTCCGCTACTGATATCAATGACCGTCCAACGATACTGCTATGAACGTGGCAAAAAAATCGAGAATGAGATGATGACAAAATTAATTTAATTTTTTCAATTTAGCATTTTCATGTCACAAACATTGTTGCCGGTCTTTTTTATTGAAATTTTCATTTAGCCTCGCATTGTGAATCAAGAATTTTTTAATGGAAAAAGTCGGATGCAGGAATTAAGTAAAATTCAATTAGGAAAATTTGTACGTTCACGCTTTTCAATTTGCGGTGGTCGACTCATCGTCATTTGTGATGCTGTTAAATAGAAACTTGATTCAGAATTGTTGAAATAGGAGAAAATTTTAATGGAGGCTTGAAACATGAAGCTCAAAAAGTTCCGCAAATTCACATTAAATAAATGAGTTTTTGTTAATCTTTAAAAAGCTCAAAATAATTTGAAAAATTCATTAAAACTTGAACAGATAAAATTATCTCAAAAGTAATCATTAAAATTAAATTTCTTCCACACAAAAAAGTCATTTAATTAAAGTTTAAAGTTTAAGAAAATCAAAAAACTTTTTAACTTTGTTGAACAACTTTTTCAAAGAGACGAAAAAAAACTTTCTTACTCGACAGTTCGAAGACACGCGAGACATATTGCTTTGAGTTGTTACCTGCTAAAAGTTTTCTTTTTATTAAAAGCTGGTGAAAGTTGGTATCCGCATTCATTTCAAACTCTTGCCTCGGCATTTTCTCAAATGAGAAAAATTGAGATGAAAGATGAAAGAAAAAATGAGAAAGCGAGAAATAAAAATGGAAGAGATAACACGAAAAATTTTCTTTGACTTAAAAAAGAGTTTTTTAAAAATTCTAGTAAAATATTTATTTTAAATTTTTGGAACTCATTTCATGCCTCAAGTTAAAATAACACAGGTGCTTCAATAACAAAAGACAAAAATAATATTAAAGATTGGCGAGTATAAAAAGAATGTAGAGAAAAATTTTACTTTGTTATAAATCTTCATCGTATGAACTCAACCCACATGAATGTCTATTCAAAAAAGCAAGGAATTTCATGCGAAGTAATATGAAAAGGCATTGAGATTATTATCAGGTGAAAAAGCACTCTCCTTTGTAGCATACACATGTGAATGAGAAAAGAATGTACTTTCGCTACAAATATCTTCTATAAATCATTGTCTTCCATATGAGGGATGTTGATGAGAAAAAAATTGTGATTTATATAAAACTTCATAAAGCTTAGCTGTCGTGTCTAAAAATGAAAACATAGATTTTATGACCTTTTCCAAGTCTATTTTAACCATAAATTTTCGGATTGTAATTTGATAGTAATAGTTAAAATAATATCGAGAATGATAAATGAACAAAAATGGAGAAATTTAATGAAAGCTTTATGTTTTTTTATATCCAAAAGTTTCTTAGCAAATGACTTTAAAAAGTTTATATATTTTTTTTTTCAAAAATTTTCAAATCTTTAAAAATATTTTGAGAGTTTAAAAAATAAAATAAAATTTTCTTTTAGCAAAACTCGAAGGAAACTCATAAAATAAATCGCAGTAAAATTTTCTCTTATTCTTACTTAATTATGCTGATACTACAAAGTTTTTCTCACGCAAAGAAAATTTTCTCTCGCGTACTTTTCAAATCTAAGCCTCGAGGCAGTGCACGAGAGGAGGAAAGGAAATTGAGGAGAATTTCTGTGAGTCATGACAGACTCTAATGAGCTTATAACGATGTAAATTTTGCAATGAGGTAATTAACTAAGTGATTAAAAGCATGCTGTACCACACGATGCCATGACGTATGTTGATGAAGCTTAATTGCTTAATTTTGTGGATTTCATCCTAACATGCAAACTTTGTTCACGTGTATCCACAGGTGCATTTACTTTCAGTTTTAAATGCAAAATCATTTCACTTTTTAAATGAACATTTTATTATGTGATTTTCATCTAGACTTGATCTTCATCTAGATTTTGGTCTGTTAAATTTTGCCTCTTTTTCTGCGTAGGTTTAGTCTGAACTCAAATAAAAAGTTAGCTAGAAAGTTCACAAAAATTAAGCAATTAATTATCCAACAAAAAAGAGTAAGAAAATGGGACGAGTATGATGAACTTCGAGGGCTTCTTATGCGATTAGATTTGTAATCCTTCCACATTGATTAATGCTTCCTTCTTTTTGAGTAAATTAATCATTTTAACTGCACCTCCACTAGAATTAACATGCAACATGTGGTGATAGAAGTAACACTATTAAGATGACTAGCAAAAATAAAGAATTTAGCTAACAAATTAAGTTAATGACGAATAAAAACAGTTCATGTAAAAAAGGTGTTGTCCTACTTTCTAAAAATAAACTTTAACCCCAAAAAAATTACTTCATTTTACCTTTCACATAAAGTGGTAAAAAAATGATATAAAACCATTTGAAGTCGACCGAGAGTGCTTCATATTCATGAGATTCATCTCAACGGTTTTCAGCAAACTAAAATGCTTCCTTCGAGTGCTCTCATGAATATTCAACAGTAAAATGAGTTTCTGCTGTCATTTTTTTCTTACAACGATTCTCTCAGCGCGACTTGGTGTGAAAAATTTCTTGGAAAGTGTATTTTTATGGATTTAATAAAAAAGGAGAACTTGATAGCTTCAAAAAGTTAAATATTTATAGTGAGAAATTAATCTAATTTCTTCCAAGAAATTAAAACTGATGGTACATAATGTATTAAGCTCAATGATGAAAAGTTTATGAAATTACTGCAAAAAAATTTCAGCTCGTAAAATTATGCTTTTAATTTTTTTTAGTTAAAAACATTTTAAAAATGAAAATATTTTCGAACAATTTCTTTTCATATTTTTAAAGAACCTAATTATTCCATTTGAATGTGACATTTAGGGTTGCGAAACAAGAAATTCAAATTTAACATCAACATTTTTCAACTAACAAAAGCACATCGAGTTGATTACATTTCGTGAGAAATAAATAAATTTTCATTTTTGTCGCGAGTTTTCCCTTTATTCTCCTTTCCTATCATGATGTTGCCGTATAATGAACAAGCAGCAAGCAACAGCGCTGAATTTGAATTTGCGGGTTATGAAAGAAGAAAAAATTTCTCGTTTTGGGTTCGAAAATAATTAATTGAAAGGAAATTAAATTTTATCTCGTATCGCAAGGCAACAGTCAGATAGTAAATTATCTCGCCTCACACATATTCAGTTGAATCAAATGAATTGATGTTGAGAGCTTTCCGTTTCTCGTAATTGATGTGAGATTGTGGGTAAAACACTTTTTCCTTTTCCCTTAATCAACGTTCGACACTGAAAATTTATTGCCGTCCTTTCACTAAATCTTTTATTTATCACTGAGTAACTTTTAATGCTCGTGTTGTGTTAGTGAAATGATTAATTCTAGGATTGTGTGACTTTTTTGTTGGTTTAAGCAAACATGCTGATAATTTTTTATAAAGACACTCTTAGATTTTCATTGCAATTTTAGATGCTCATTTTTCAACTTTTTCACTACTCTCCGTCACTCACATCTGCCGTCGTTGAATGAGTTTTTAATAGATTTTTATTAAAAGCTGTTTTGGAGATGAAAAGAAAATTTTGGATTTGAAATTTTTATAACAAAATATTTTTTACTAGGTTTTATAGAAAATTTATAATAGTGTAAAACATTTTTAAAATTTCCTTTAAAATCATTCCCGGTCTGCATCAAACTTTATCTCCTCAATTCAATTTTCAGCGCAAACTTTTTCGACATCCATAAAAAATGATGGTGTGAAAATTTCATTTTAATGCTCGTACTCAATTCTCATAAAACTGCTTCGCCTGCATTTGAAAGTTTTTCAATCAGTTTCAACAAAAATCATATTTTTTTGCTCTTTGTCTGTGAGGACGAATTTTTTGTTGATTTTCTCGAAACCACGTGGAAAATTCGCTCTCTTTCAAAAAAATTAAATTCTCTCGTGAGAGTGAAAATGAGCTTTTTGAAAAGTTGAAGAGAAATGAGAGAGAAAAGGAAAAAGATTTTCATTCACAAATCAGTCCATCGAAAGATTTTCCTCGGTTCAGATGCAACTTTTTTGCACGGAATATAAAAATTTGTGAATACAAAATTGTGAATAGAAATAACAAAAAAAATCTATTACATATCGATAGAAAAAAAATTGGATTTTTTAGCTTAAAAAAGGATCACACAAAAAAATATATTATAGAAGGGAAGAAAGTAATAATCATAATTTACATGATGATATATCGATTTTTGGGTGTCGTGTCGAGAAAAAAATGAGAACCTATTCGCGAAGTGTGTACGATGTAAGTTATATCGTGTGCTATCAAATTAACGTGAATTTTCGTGATAGACCATAATTGCGTTTCTTTCATATCTTCATGACGTGTGTAATTTTCTTCCTGCTATGTAATGTAACAGTTCACTGTCTATCATCGCAATAAATAATTATTGTAATATCATCGTTAAAAAAAGAATTTCGCAGTGAAAAAAAATATCATTGTGCTGTTTATATAAAAATATCACACATAGGAATAAGCAAAAGTAAGTTTCAGAAGGGAAATTATTTTTTAATTCCATCCCTTGGTTTTTGATTGACGCGTGAAAGCCACTCCTAAATCACCCTCCAGCGATGAATCTCATTCTGTCGCTCACGGTGGACACTTTTCACGAATTTATAATTCTTATCGATTTTGCAATTATGAAATTAGAAAATAAAAGAAGAATTGCCGGTTGGTGACATGAAATGTGGACATGTCAAGCACTTATAATTAATGAATTTTTTAATTAGATTTTATTTGCATAATAAATTAATTAAAAAAATTTTATGCTCTAATCCAAAGTATTTAAGTTTTTGCAAAATATTCTCGAAAATAATTTTTTAACAACAAGTTAATGGTCCACAATAAATAATTTAAATCTTTCCGTAAATTTTCCTAAAAACGTGCCATCTGGTCTTCTTTATTTCCTCGCCAACTTTTTCCCATAATTCAATAAATTTTTGCGGTACTAAAACTTTTGAGAGAAAAAAAACACTCAAAGCCTCAAAAAATTGGGACAAAAGTGAAAGAGAACCTTACCAACCACAAGCACATACATGTGCTACAAAAAAAGCACTTTAACATTTGATTACCTGGAAAATTTGATAGAAAGAGCGAGAAAATTGTGTCGACAAAAAAATGTTGACAAAACACTCGAAATATTTTTTCCAAATGAGAGATTTTTTAGGACTTACAAGAAAGAAATTTTCCATGAAAGTTTAAAATTTATTAAGAATTTTATTTTTGTTAAAAATTAAATTTTATTTAAAATTTATTTTAAATTTAATGTTTCGACAAAAGAAAAATTTTTAGTTGCTCTAAAATTTTTTAAGTTAAAGCACACTTAATGATAATTTTACACAAAATCCACAGCTTAGTAATTTAAAATGAAAGATGCATGAATAAATGTTGATCAGTATAATTGAGGCAATTAAAATTTTATAAAGAATCAAATTCAGACTTCAAACCGCATTTAAAAATGAGCTAAAAAAATTCAATTAAACATTTTCTTTACCTCTATCTAATTAATTTTTAAGCGTTTTGTTATTTTCTCGACTCAAGAGGTTGGATGAGAAAATTCCATGTGGTTTTTTTTGGGTGAATGTGCTGAGATAGAATAAATTAAAAAAGTGATTTGAATAATTAATGTTATAAGTAAAATTACAATCACTAGTTAAATTTTAAAAAATAGCTCAAGGTCTTGTTCACTCACAGGTCAAAAACATCGCAAAAAAATTCCTCAATGTGATTAAATTGTTTATCACATATCCCGGTAAAAACAACAAAATCTTCTTGTTCATCTTAAATCGCATGATGGTGTGCAAAGCGAGTTGTAAAATGTTTTCACTCCGAGATTATCTCGAAATTTTATGAATGTTAAGAGAAAATAATTAAAAACTTTCTTAATACTTAAAAATTTTCTCCTACATTGTCTTGTTAAACTTTTCCATCTCAATTCTTCTTAATTGCTTTCTTTTAAATACATTGCTACGATTTTATCTTGTCTGTTTTTTATGTAGACAAAATAAAAGCATTTTATGCTAAGGGACACGAGTGAAAGGTAGCTAGGTCACGAGAGAAAGTGATTTGAATGGAAATTTCGGGGTAAAAATGCTGGCTCGTGGTATCCCTTTTTGAAATTGAACCCAAAACAAAATTTTGTTTGTCGAATACTTAGCGGCGTTTATTTTGCGGAAAATGTACAGTTTATGAAGAAAATTTCTTCGCATACAATCGTGAAGCTTTTCGAGATTTCCTTTAGGATTGAAATCGATTCTTTTTACATTCATCAATATCACTTTTATTTCGTCGCTGTGGGCGAGAAGAATTTGATTGGATAACATCACTCACGCACCCACAGACACACCGAGAATTTGATAAAATGTTTTGTTTTCACGGTAACTCGATATTTTCTGAAAATTTTCATCAATTTTATATAGAAAATTTGATATGTTTGACGCGAACGGCCGTACTTCATTTTTTTGAGTAAATAAAATCGATATATTTGCTCTTCAGCTTATTTTCAGCTTCACTTCATCTTCTACGTGAATATTTTTCCATTCGAAATTTGTTTTGCACCGAGATTTCCTCGAAAAATTGCTTCCTTGTTTTTCCCATTTGTTCCTATTTGCAATATATGTTAAAAATTCGACAAGCGTGTGTGTGCTTTAAAACAAATATTTATTGCTATTATTCGAGCAAAAATTGAAGCCCCAAAAATGTTTGTATGTGAAAAAAATAGGATTGGGTTTTATGGCATTAAAGTTTACTTTACACTTCTTAACAACATTGTCAGTCAATTTTACAGATTTTTGCTGTATTTTTTTAAACTCATAAATTTTTTTACATTTAAATTTAAACTTAGCAAAAGGTTTAAATTTTGAATATTTTAATCTTAAATTAAAAGTGAATAATTTAATTTATTTTCCTTAAAATTTTCAAAATTTCTTCAAAAAATAAAGAAAAAATTTTTTAAATTTTTTATTAACACCAAAAAATTCATCTAGATCATTTTTGGACATGAATAAATTTTTTCATGCAAGTTCAGAAACTATTTGACTGTTAAAGCTTAATAAAGTGCTGAAACTTTTGTTCTAAACTCACTTCTCAATCAGTTAAGATTCTCATCCGTCCTTCTGAGAAAAAGAAACTTTATCCGCATTAGAAAGAAAGTCACTAAGGGCTCTTGAACCCCTCTTGAAAATTTATTTTATGTTTTATTCAAAGGCCTTTAAGCGTGCAGTCGATTCTTTCCTTTTCTCCATTCGGCATTCAAAAATCAATTCTTGATGGCAGTGTCATAAATATTTCTTCGACACAATTCTAATCTCGATGAACATCATTCATTCTCAGTGAAGCTGAAAGGGTCGACGGAAGAAATTCTCCACGGCAGATTGAATTCATAAAATTTATTTCGTTCTTCCTTAGAGACGAGTGTAAAGCCCTTTTTGCTGCTTGCCTCAATGCTTCTACATTAAAACGCTTTCTATTCCACTTCCGCGTGAAGAAAGACGCGGTAAGACTCAAGTTTGTATGAGATAAACCGAAAAAGCAAAGCGAAAAATTAAGAAAGTTTGCTTTTGCCACCTACACCCGTAACTTTTTCCCTTTGTCGCTCTTTTGTGAGAAGAATTATGAGGAAATTTTATCTTCACCCAGTATTTTTGCGATAAACTAAAGACGTAGTAAAATCGATTTTACTCTTCTTATTAAGATTTATGAAGAGAAGAGGATAAAATCATAGCGGAGCGTGTTAGTTTTAAGCTTGATCAGCACGTTCACCTTAAAAAGCAATTTATAAATTTATTTTAAACTCTCAAATTTCTCCTTTAAATATTTATTTATCACCCGAGCGACCTTCAATCGTCGCTTGTCACAACAAAGAAAAAAATCTTTAAATTTTTTGTGTTATTTGGCAAACGAGATTGAAAAAGTTTTTTTTACTCTTTCTTCCTCAAATCGGATGTATGAAAAGTTTTCCATTCGAGAGAAAGAAAAACAAAAATAAATTTGAAATTCAATTCACGAAAATATCAATCATGAAACCGTCGTCAAAGAAGTGATGGAAAGTCCTTTCTTGTATCTCAGAGGAAAATAATTGGAAATTGGACAAATATGTGTCGCATTCAGTCCTAATTTGATGCTTACTTATGACATATGACTTTTTCTTTATTACAGATGGACACACTTTATACAACTGGGCATGGATTTCATGGCTTTCCATCTTCATACAACATATCGTCACCTACATCATCATTTTACAATCCGGGATCAACGTGGGGCAGTCAGGAAGGCATTGTTGCACTTGGTGTCGTCCTCGGCAGTTCAATTTCATTAGTCGGTCTTGCGTTTGCATTCATTACATATAGGTGAGTCTTACCACACATGCTGACAATGATATTTCAGATGTAAGGTTAATAATCTCAGACCATATTTAATCTTTGCGCATTTTTTTTCTCACCATCAACAATGATTTATTACGAGCACCTGCCATTTTTCTCAGTTATCGTAAAACTTCACATCATTCCTTAACACACATGATGATGCATTATTAAATGTGCTAAAGTTAATGGCAAAAGTTTGAATTCTTTTGAATTTAAAAAAATTAACATTTTTAACTCTCTCAAGTCGACTGATTTAAAAATCCACAAGGATTTTATCTACCACAAAATTTTCTGTCATAATTTTACTTTTTCTTCAAATCGCGGCAACGCAAATTCCTTCCGGAGTCGTAAATGAGAAAATTTATTCAGTGAAAGTCAAACAACAAAAATTGACGAGGGAAAAATTTCCTGTCTAGGAAAGAGAGCTTTTACCGAACCCATCATTATTTTAATGGCGCAAAGTTTACAATAAGGAAGAAAAGTTTGATTTTTTTAAACGTTTTTTAGTAGAAACTTAAACTTTTAAGGGATTGTTGTTTTATGTTAAATTGAAGCATTTTACTAGTGGTATTTTTATAGCTGAAAAGCATGTAGAAACCTTTTTTAAACAAAGAAGGTATGGAAAGGTATCTCACAATGATTATTGTGCCATGAGCTCTATGCTTTGTGAAGAGGATGCTTTGGATTATGATAAACAAGAAAGAAAAATTTTGGGTGATATAAAAAGAGAACTTCAAAGTCAACAATGAAGTGAGTGAAAATCTCGTGGAAATAAATTAAATTTTAAAAATTAAAATTTATTTAAAAAATTCATAAAAAAATTAAATTCTTATCATCCCTTGACGTGTGTTATCAGAACAAACAACGCAGCATTTTCATCTTACATAGGGAAACTCCAAAAAAAACCTTTTTCTCATTACTTTCTCTCAGTTTCCATTAAGCAATGAAGTCTTCATGAATACTTTAATTTTTTATATTCCACAAAAAGCAGTGAAACAGAAAAATGTATCTCCGCACCCCAACCAACCTATCTCGGCGTATTATATAAACGAGAGTCAGTTCTTTCAACCACCATCAACTATTACAACGACGAAGAAAGAAATCCGCATTCTTGGTTGAATCTTTTTCCCTTCCATTCTTCATCATGCACATTTTGTGTTCGTTTGTTTAAAGACTCGACGAATGAATTTCTCTTTTGTCATCGTTGAACAATTATTTAACCATTTTTTGTTCTTTTTATATTGTGCTTTCGAACGGCAAATTGGCTGTCGTTAATTGTATGGAAAATGACAATAAATTTTCGAGTCCTTTTTATATTATTTTTTAATATAAACTTCAAACGCGAAAGATTTACAATTATTGGACCTTCTTTATAATACCCCGTAAAATAGCCTCAAAGAAAAAATTACAAAAAGGAAGAAACTTCTTATTTTTATTACGTTGCGAATCTTTTAATATTTCATACAAAAAAATGAATGAATTTTTCTTCCTTTTCATGGAACTGCTAGTCCTAGCTGAACATAATGAAGAAAAAGTAATAAAATGACATAAATTTTGCTTACGTGGGTTATTAAGTAATGCAGTCTTTTGTGGAGGTATAAATTTATTTTGTGTGCGGAAAATTTTTATTTTAAAAGAGCTGTGAGGCAATGAAAAGTTTATTTCGAGAAAAAAATTTCCCTAAAGGATTTTACAAAATACACCATAAAAAAATTTATGACTTAATTTATGATTCATCCATTTTGACTTTTTCAAATTTTGAAAGAAATAAACGTGAAAAGTAAAAAGAAGAATACAGTAAAATAAATGCAGGAGGCTTTGAATCGTTGCATAAGGTTTCCATGTAAATTCTCGAACAAATTTAAAGACGAAAGTTGTAAGGTCGATTTTGACGTCATCCATAATTGTTAAACACAAGCATTTCATATCCGCACATTGCATTCACTCTCTATTCACAATAGAATTTTTCCACAACTCGTGAAGGTTTCATTTCTCAAATTACTTAGAGCATGGCTTGAAGCTAAATATAGCAAGAACAATGGAAAATTTATTGCAGCGAAAGCTTTGAAATTCTAATCGGTAACATGACTGAGAGCAATGAGGGTACCGCCTTCCACAACGATGTAATACAAAAAGGGTTGAAAATTCCTGGTTTTTGAATAAGGAAAGCACTCGAAAAATAAATGTATGGTTTTTTTCTTAACTAAGTTTAATGGAGAAAAAAATTAATTTCCATTATTTTGATGAAATTAAAATTAATGCGATTTATTTGCAACGCAAAATATTTCCTTAATTAACTCCCACTGGATTTCACAACTCGAGTATCACAAGTTTGTAACGTAATTTATGGCAGCATCTCTCGTGTCAGCGCAACAATTAAATTTTCTTCTTGCTCTAATCGCATTTTCTGATTTTTCTTTTGCAGTCTTTTCAGTGACTTGAGATCGTTGGCAGGCACAACGCTCCTAAGTTTGTTAGCAACACTTTTCATGAGTCAACTTTTATTTGTCATCGGAGTTGGTGGCATTCAAGTAATTAAGAAATACCAAATAAAATTCTGATCTAACTTTTTTTCCTCTCAATAGGACGCAGAATTGTGCTTATCGCTTTCTTTAGCTCTTCTGTTTATGAAATTAGCATCACTGTGTTGGATTTGTTGTTGCTGTCATCACTCGCTAATGATTTTTCGCCGAAACACAAACATATCCCTTCAACCCGAACAAAAGATGGGAAAAGTTTTCGCACACTACAGGTGAGTAATTAAGAAGCACATAATTAAGTAATTTCGGGTGTAAATGAAAATTATTTTCGAAGTAATGACCAAACAGTGTCATGAGAGGATGGCAATTAATTAATTAATTAAGATGGTATCGCAAAACTACACACACGAACGGATAAGTGACATTTAATTAGAGTAAATTCAAATTATATTCAATGACATTGAGTGATAATGATGATGATAAAAGGTTGGTCTCAATTTGCTGAAGGTTAAAATAATTGTGATTAAATTTTTTAAGATATTTTGAATGCTGTAATTTTTCAATTCACCTGACCGACTTTGCATGCTCTCAGACACATTTATTATGATAATATTTTGCTACATTCTTGCCAAAACTTTCCAGTTCATTGGCTCTTTGTGGAACTCAATTCATTGAGCCTGAAATTTTGTTCTCATTTTTCGAGACATTTTTCGTTCATTGAACATCAGCATATAAATTTATTGAGCATCCTCGGATGCACATTAAATGAGCTGGAAGGAACCGATTAGAAATTTTTCACAGCGCATCGAAAAACAGTTCAGTCCTCATATGCGTGTCGATCTCAATTTTATAAAGCATGCAACAATGAAAATCGATATTCTAAAGTACCTCGTGAATGTGTAATGTGTGAATATCCACGCAAACAGAAAGCAATAAAGAACTTTATGAAATGAACGGAGCTGAAAGCAATAAAAAAAATGAGAAAGAAGAAAAATCATTAAATTTTATTTGCGTCAAGAGCTTTTTTGCTATTCTCCATGGAAATGAGAGTAAATAAAAATTTTAAAATTTTTTGGCTGCGATGCCAAACTCAAACATTGATTTTAATCATTTAAAAATATTTTTTTAACGAACAAATTAATTTTTAAATTTCCTGGAATTTTCAAGACTCTTATGAAATAATTCACACACGTACACGCGATTTTACACTTGTTGACATGAATTAAGTTATTCACCCATGAGTGAACGACTTTATGAATTGTAATTAGCGCGAAAAATAACTTGACAGAAAATTTGCAATTTTTCCTCATGAATGTTAAATTAAAATCACTGAAAGTTTGAGTACGCGAGGCACTCGGTGTAATTTATAGGACGCTTTTTCAGGGTAATTGTTCCTCATGACAAATTTCTCGTTTAAAAAATAATTTGTTTTTATTGCTACGAGTCCGAAAAAAAATTGTGGAAATTTATTCTGATGAGACTCAATTTTTTCTGTCCGCTGATGCATTATGAAGCGGAACTTAATTGCCAAAAATAATCGTTGATATGAACAATTTCTTGAAGGTTCTAAAAATTGATGATGGACATTCATGAAATAGATCTTGTTTAATTGAATGGCAATGATAATTTATAAAATTAGTGAAATCATGAAAATTTCTCCATCAAAAAATAAAAATGAATTTTTTTATTCTAAATCGAAAATTTTCTTTTCATTTCAGTCTCTTTTCATGGGGAGTTCCTCTACTGATGTTAAGTGTTGCCGCTGCCTTTATCTATAAAGAGCGTGATGCTCGAACCACTTCACTGAAAGATAATCAAAGTGTTTCGGATGTAAATACAAGTGATATACACTGCTGGTAAGCATGAGCAACACAAAAGCTCCTAAAACCCGTTTTAACGATAACAAAAAAAATCTAACAGGTTGATGCATGGATCGAGCTATATTTGGGGCTTTCTCGTGCCCGCTAGTTTTCTCCTTTTTGCTGGATTTTACCTTTCCGCTCAACTAAATGGAGTCGTTAAATTGACAGCTGCGTTACAAATTGATCAACGTGCACGAAACAAAATCATTAAAAGGCGAGGACTTCAAGTTGGATTGTTTTTTAAGGTGAGAGAAAGAGAGAAAATTCCTTGAATGTGCGGTCACAACATTTGCCAGTTGCGTGTTGAGCAAAAATCAGTTTTATAGCGAAAACTTTTCATGCCTTTGAAGTTTTCTGCTTTCGCGGAAAAATAATTATCATCATGCGCTTGAAGGCGAATATCAAATTTAATTTATTCCGATTTCATTATGCTCGCTAGACAAAACGGTGTTCGAGGAGAAAATTTAAAGCACAGCTAAAATTTCCTGATGAGTTAATTGAATTTCGGCAAGAATAATTCAACGTTTAATTCAATTGTGAAACTCTCGAAACGTTTTGAAACGAAAATGCTCATTTATTCGAAAGAGCAATGATAATGAAAATTAATTGAAGATAAAATTAGAGTGCTCGAAAGTTTGATGTTTATTTTTATAGATAATTTGGCACTCAATCAAATTAAGAGAGAATTAATTGAAAAAATATTAAGAAGAATTCTGAAGAATTAAAATGTTTAAATTTTAATTAATTGGATGAAATGTTTCGATACATTTTTAATTAATTTTTCTTAGTAAAACACATAAAATTTAATTTTGTATGAACCTAAACCTTTTTGATAGATGAACAAATTTTAAGTAACTATAGAAATCCAGGTAAAAATATTTTCTAATCAAGCATAAATAATTGAGTATTTCCAAAATATTAATTAAATTAATGAAGATAAATTTTCGTTGCTTTCACCTTGAGCTGTTACTGAGATAAAATAAAGTTAATTGAAAGAATCAAGGCAACCTTGAAGGCAACGGTAATTTAGCGTGGAAACTAATTATCAAAAACGAGCATGAGTGAAATTATAATATTTGTAAAATTAGAAATTTTCTTCCCCTCCTCAAATTCAGTTTTATTTAAAAAACTTTTGTATGATTTTCCAAAATAAGCTTAGATAAACTTTTTGTTGCCAACAAGATCCAAAAGAATTTAAGTGGTTTAATTGAAAAAGTTTTGTTTGAAGTTTTTTATGCAAAAACTAAAATTATGTTGCAAATTTTCAATTTCAATAAAATCAAAAATGTCATTCACACACAATTTAATCTTTTCATTCCTCCCAAATGCTGTTTATGACTTTTATTTTATTTATTGCGTTCAAAAAGTTTCACATATTTATACATATACATGAAGTTTATTTATCAAAAGGTAAAACATTAAAGTCATTTTAGTTAAAGTTTCAATTGAAAAGTGGTTTGAATTTTTCATCACACAAAACAAAACCCTGCGTGGGACATGACCAAATGTTACCGTAAAATTCAAAAAATCCTCAACAAAAAAATTTAAATCTCGGCTCAACGTATTTAAAGAAATTGTATAAAAAAGTATATTTTATTTAAATTACGCTTCAACGGTTTTCATGTCCCACGCAGGAAAAAAACATTCCTATGGAAAATTCAAAATTGTTTAAATAAAAGTTTTCTGCCTTCCACATTGAGCTCGAATAAGAAAATTTTTCGTCTTCAAGTTTTATCTAGAATGAAAGAAAAACAAGAATGAAAGATGGGTGAAGATGATGAGAAACGTAAATGAAAAATATACAGAAGAAAATGTAGCATTTTAGCGAAGAATGATTGATAAATTATGAGCAGCGCTTTAAGTGCTTTAGTTTGTTTAGCTAAGAGAAAACAAACTTTGAATTTTCTTGCTTTAATTATTTAACGTTCAACGACCATGCTTTAATTCCTTTTTTATTTTACAGCTCTTACTAATCCTCACAGTTGTTCAACTTGTCGGCGCGATAGCATCAATATCGAACATTTCCGAATTGTGGGCAATTTATTGTGTTTTACAAGGAATTCAGGTATGAGAAGAAGAAAAAAGTTTTCTTTTGCGAAAGAAATTTCAAGAATCTTTTTATTTTGAACACAGGGTCTGCTGGTATCGATGTTGGTCTCATGTAACTGTAAGATTTTACGAATGTATGCGCAACCACGCGGCACAAAGAAGCGAAAAGAGAATTATACGAGCTTAAAGGAGGGCGAGGGCGGTCGATTTGGCATTTTATCGGTAACGAATCCCAATTATGAGAACTTTACGACCCAATCACCGTCAACTGATTGCGATCACACTATGGTCAAGATGTCTTACAAGGAAGATAATTTTGTCGAGCGAAATGACGTTCCCGTTCAGCCTGCAAACGATAAAATTTTTGGTGATTTGTCGAGCGCATTAAATATTAATGAAATTGTCAATGGACCGACACCGACGACTGTTTAAAAGAAGCACGTATCAAGTCGGCGGGTGCTAAAATATCTCAAGCTGTGTAAGCGACATTTTATATGAAAAAAATTCAATATTTTTCCTCCCATCCGATTACATCGAGAGAACCACGGATGAAAAAAATTTAATCAACAACAGTTTTTTTATTTGATTTCATTGGAATTGGATGAAGAACACACACAAAAAAGGACAATAAATTGAATTTTATGGCAAAAGCTTTTCTCTCACACTCTCAAATGTCTCATTTCTATTTCTATACCCCATAAAAATGGGGATATTTTAGTCTTTCTCTCTTCAATAAATATATAAGACTATGGTGAGCTTAGAGAAGAAATAAAATAACTTTAATTTTTTTAGCAACAGGATTGTTGTCACAAGAACGTTGCCATACAAATCATTGTTGCCATACAATTTTGTGCCAACAAATTTCGAGATAGAAAAACGGGTAAAGGGGAAACATAAAATTGAGAGTGCAAGAAAAAAGCCCAAAAAATTCTCTTCTAATTTATCTTTTAACCACATTAGTTGTGATTTTTCATTTTGTTGTTCTAATGTTGGAATTGTTCCAACATGTTTGAAATTGTTGCTACAATTTTGTGAAATTGTATCATTTAGCACCATCAAATTTTATTTTACCTAATGCGCGCAATATTTGCATATTTTCAAAATACTATTGGAATAATATGAGACTAAAGAATAGCAATTAATCAAAACGATCTATTGCCTCGAGGGATGCGAGGATTAGTGCCCGGGACAATAACAAGATGGCTGGGAGGAACTATCACATTCACCCGGCACACAACGAAAGGTTTCCATGCGGGGAATTTTACAGTAACAACCTACTAATTAATTCAATTTCTTCTTTTTTTTACACATTTCTCTTATCATATGTTTCTCAATAATTCAATTTTAACTCTTTTTGACCTTTTTTTTCACTGTAACGAATATTTATTTAAATGTTTGTACCACTATAAATTTATTTAATTCATTTATATATATATTATTATTCAAAACACTAGGAAAATAATTTTTTAACAATAATCGATATGTGCGCGTTTCTTGACTAGATTTTGTACTACCTCTCTTTCCTCTTCCTGTCTCTCCTCTCTATGATCTCTATAAATAATATTATATAAAACCGGTGACGTGCAATGAACTTAATGATTTTTATTTATATTCAGGTATATAATATTATTACAAAATATATTTAGTAAAAAGAGAATGAATAAAATCAAGTGGGTGCCCGGTACGAGAGAAAAACTGCATTTTAAACAATTCATCTGTAGGGTTATTTGTCTTTTTCCTTTTAAATTTATGTATTAAAATTCACATTATTTTATCTGTTGACGCACCAGTTTTGCTGTTACTTAGAGTTTTATTCTTAAACCTTCAGATCTATCCACTTTTTTTTTTTTTCGAGAGTGCATTTATAAATAGATCAGATTGTTCTCTAATTTATCTTGTCTCTCCATCCTAAACTTCTGTTATACTCTAGCTAATGCAACTTAAATTACTCTAATGGTGCTTTCTCGCAACCTTAAGTAAATAAAAGTTACTCATCATTCTAAGAAATGTGCATTATTGGGACTTTATTCTGGTCTGATTACACGTGTATATAATATTTAAGAATGAAAAAGGGGGTAGGACATTTTGCCCTCACCCAAAATCCGAGGGTATGGGCAAAAAAATATAGTACAGGGAAAATTGCCCACAGATTTGACTATGCCAACAAATTTTGTAAATTTTGCCCTCATTTGACCCTGGACAAATTGACCCTATATTTTTAGTGTAACCCACCAGAGGTGGTAACACTTATATGCTCGTGATTCCGTCCGTCCGTCTGTCTGTCTGTCTGTTCCTTCGAGATCTCAGCTCCTGGACCAGCTAGAGACTTCTAGTTTTCGCCAGATGGTAGCTCTTAGGGTCTTTATTAGCCCATTTTAGGAATTTTTCGAGTCATGACCATAGGTCGTGCCATGGACCGCCATAATGTCCATTTTTCATACAAATTTTCTCTTATATGGCTTCATGGGTATCGTTGAACTCGTGATTGGACCAGAAATCGATTGGCATTGATTCGTAACTTGACCAGGAATCGATTGACATACATGATTTTTCGAGTCGTGACCTATGGTCGTGCCACGGACAGCCAAAATGTCCATTTTTCAGAACTATGGCTTTATGGGTATCGTTGAACTCGTGATTGGACCAGGAATCGATTAATATAGATGATTTTTGATGAATGTCCATCATGGACGGCCAGTAATGCCACGGACAGCCATAATGTCCATTTTTCAGAACTATGGCTTCATGGGTATCGTTGAACTCGTGATTGGACCAGGAATCTATTGACATAGATGATTTTTGATGAATGTCCATCATGGACGGCCAGTAGTGCCACGGACAGCCAAAATGTCCATTTTTCAGAACTATGACTTCATGGGTATCGTTGAACTCGTAATTGGACCAGTATCTAATGACATAGACGATTTTTGAGGAATGGTCGAACAGGACTGCCACGGACAGCCAAAGTGTCCGGATTGACTTAAACTCATTTTTTATGCACTTGATTTTCAAACACTGATCTGTTACAAGTGGGTTACACGGCAACACCCACGTGTGGGTTTTGAAACATTTTTTTGCCCTTTCCTCCAGATTTTGGGTGCGGGCAAAATGTCACAGAGTCATCAAAAAAGAAAAAGTGTAAGATTATAATCTTAAGGTAACAATTTCACAACACTAGAACATTTTAAGTATATTTATATTTTAAAATTGTATGGCAACATATTCGCAACAAAAAAATATTTAAATTTATTTTGTATGGCAACATTTTCACAACAACTTGTATGACAACATTTTCACAACACTAGAAAATTTGAAATTTATTTGTTTGGCAACAATTTCACAACATTTTGTTTGTCAACAATTCCGCAACATTTTGTATGACAACATTTTCACAACACTAGAAAATTTGAAATTTATTTGTTTGGCAACAATTTCACAACATTTTGTTTGTCAACAATTCCGCAACATTTTGTATGACAACATTTTCGCAACAAAAAAATATTTAAATTTATTTTGTATGGCAACAATTCCACAACATTTTGTTTGTCAACAATTCCGCAACATTTGGTATGGCAACAATTTCACAACACTAGAAAATTTGAAATTTATTTGTTTGGCAACAATTTCACAACATTTTGTTTGTCAACAATTCCACAACATTTTGTATGGCAACAATTTCACAACACTAGAAAATTTGAAATTTATTTGTTTGGCAACAATTTCACAACATTTTGTTTGTCAACAATTCCGCAACATTTTGTATGACAACATTTTCGCAACAAAAAAATATTTAAATTTATTTTGTATGGCAACAATTCCACAACATTTTGTTTGTCAACAATTCCGCAACATTTGGTATGGCAACAATTTCACAACACTAGAAAATTAAATTTATTTTGTATGGCAACAATTCCGCAACATAGTATAAGACAACAATTTCACAACACGAAAAAATTTTAAATTTATTTTGTATGGCAACAATTTCACAATATTTTGTATGGCAACAATTCCACAACATTTTGTTTGTCAACAATTTCACAACACTTGGTATGGCAACAATTTCACAACACCAGAAAATTAAATTTATTTTGTATGGCAACAATTCCGCAACATAGTATAAGACAACAATTTCACAACACGAAAAAATTTTAAATTTATTTTGTATGGCAACAATTTCACAACACTTGGTATGGCAACAATTTCACAACACCAGAAAATTAAATTTATTTTGTATGGCAACAATTCCGCAACATAGTAAAAGACAACATTTTCGCAACGAAAAAATTTTAAATTTATTTTGTATGGCAACAATTTCACAACACTTTGTATGGCAACAATTTCACAACATTTTGTATGGCAACATTTTCGCAACAAAAAAATATTTAAATTTATTTTGTATGGCAACATTTTCACAACAACTTGTATGACAACATTTTCACAACATATTGTATGGCAACAATTTCACAACATATTATATGGCAACATTTTCACAACAGTGTAAGAAGATGAAGATTGTCAACAATTGTTGCTTTGAGAAAGGTGCATTTTTAAAATCGTATCGCAACAATTCTGCAACAACTTGTATGACAACAATTTCACAACACTTTAATCCCGTGATTTATTTTGTATGACAACATTTTCACAACAACTTGTATGACAACATTTTCACAACAGTATAAGAAGATGAAGATTGTCAACAATTGTTGCTTTGAGAAAGGTGCATTTTTAAAATCGTATGGCAACAATTCTGCAACAATTTATATGGCAACAATTTCGCAACACTTTAATCCCGTGATTTATTTTGATCTCGAAATTTGTATGGCAACAAAATTGTATGGCAACGTTCTTGTAGCTGGAAATCGTATGGCAACAATCAAAATGTATGGCAACATTCCTGTTGCTAAAAAAATTATAGTATAAAATTGAAGTGAAATGAAAGAAAACTTTATATAAAAACATTTTTATAATCTTTAAAATTCTCAATTTATCTTCCCCTGACCACAAAGAAAGCCATATTGTCTGCGTCTCTTGAACATATCTTTCCTACAGCGTTAGCATGCACACACGGCAAGAGATGTGAGAAAGATGACAACTTTCAGACTGTCAAAGTGTCTCTCACACTATCCTTCGACTTGTGCTGTGAAAATACCGATGGTCGGCAAATAGCCACACAAAAGAGATATTTAATATTGTGTTGAGAATGAATGAAGTGATGTTTGACGAAGGATGATGGTAAAAGAGGATTTCTGTTTTCGAAATTTGTCGTGAACATAAGTAAAGAGATTTGTTTGACATTATGTGCTTACGGCATTAAATTGATGAGAAACGATTTTCAATATCTTACATTTAAGTTTATAGACAGACACAAGTCAAAAGAGGTTATGATTTTTGAGGTTAGTTTTAAGTTTTGACTTTTGAGGTTAGTTTAAAGTTCCAAACTCACAGAGATAAAACTGAGAATTCTAATTTTCAATAATTTTTTATCACACTTATGACTTAAAGCCAATAATGAACCAAAAAGATTACGATAAAAATTTCTTCTTTTCATTTTATGTTCCATTGACCACTTTTTTCTCGAGTATGTTGAATGAATGAACAATTGAGTGGGATAGAGGAGAAAAGCTCTTAAAAGCTTATATTGAAAGCCTCGCATCGAAGCTTAAGGAAATAAAAATAAAAATTCCTGATAGGAAAAACCTTTTGCCATCATAATCATCTTCTTTCTCGTCACGAACTCATTCTAATGGAAAGATTAAGTTTCGAAAAAAAAGAGGGACAAATCCATTTGGGATGCTTTCATAAATTAAGAGTCGTAACTTTTTCGTTTTTACTTGCTACTTTCATTATTTATTATTCAAGTCATCAAGTGATGTCAATTTTTTTAATTTTCCAAACCAGAAATGTTGAAAAAGTGAAAAATAAATATCCATGAATAAAACTCAAAAAAAAATCACGAGAACATGTTGAATATAAAAAGAGAGGAATTAAAAATTGCATGGATCAATTATTCAATTGAAGCATAAATAACATTTAATTGAAATTATATATTTATATAACACTATTGGTGATGATGTTAAAAATTGTATAGAAGAAAATAAAGCAAAAAATTGAGCTACGAAAAAGACAAAAAAGTGTTTTTAATTAAAAGTCAGTGTATCAAGTGGAGAAAGACCTTTCTAAAAATTCTTAAGTATTCGTGACATTATAAAAATTACCATCAGACGTCCAGTGATAAATTGAATTTTTTCAAGAAAATAAATTGAAATATTTTTACTCGTCGCATAATTCAGAGAAAAAGTAATATCAGATCATCATTTGATTAATGATTTTTTAAATGTCAAATTGAAATCATAAATTAGAATCCCTACGAAAAAAATCAATGTTCACTTTTAGTTGCCACTCAGTGTCGGTCTTGGTGAAACAATAAAATGGACTTTCAAAAAATATTTTCGACATTAACATTTTACTTAGGCGTTAACTTTAAAAGTCAGAAAAAAATTAATTTTCTTTTTGTTTTAACTTTTTCAGTGATAAATATTTTAAATATTTACTCGTCATTTTATTACCCGATCGAAAATAAATGGTTTATTGGTCGTGGCGTTTACAATGTCACTGGAATTTTTCAGACATCTTTTCCCTTCTTTATTCAAAATTTTCTCATCCTAAAAGCGTACTTGATGAGAAGTATACAGCACAAAATTATTAATGAACTCAAATTTGAATTTAAATTAAAAAATAAAAAGTGTGAAAAAAATTTCCTTTTGTGTACAATTTTTATAGTGATTGTGAGATTATTAAAATTTTCGTTAACTTCTCATGTTTCTTATCTAATATTTAACACACAATCAGCTTTTACTGAACTAATTTATTCGTGTAATGATTTGATGTTTGTCTTTTATGTGGAACTAATGACTGAAAGTCTTGAAACTGTGAGCAGAAAAGTGATTTTAATTAAATCTAATAAACATCTTAAAATGCTTCATCGAAAAGTTTGCAAGGTGTTTTACATTAAGAGAATAATTGTTCATCGATATTGTGTGGACCTTTTGGTTACAATGACATTTAACTTTATCCTCACAATTATCAGCTTGTATTGGCTTTTAATGCGATTAATATTCAATCATCTGGATTTAATAAAGGCGATTGTAACATTTTCACATTTTATTGTGCCATGTTTCATGTTTTGGATTTTATGCAGAGCCTGTGAAAAATTTTATCAAATGGTTTGTTAATTTATTAAATAAAACTAAATAATTAAACAATTGTCTTCCAGGTTGCACAAATCAACAGAAACGTACACGATAGATTTTTTATTGGGGATAGTTCTGATGTAGAGCGAATGACATTATTGTTGAACTCGCGAGAATCAAAGTTTATTATCCTGGGAATGATCGAATTGAAGATTGAGACACTGACAGATGTAAGCTTAGATATGTCAGCATGATGATAAAATGTAACTTTCTCTCTTTTTTATTTAGGTGCTCGCTCAAATTATTAATTTTTTCGTCATGTTAGTTCAACTTTTCACCAAAGATCCGGTCGTAAAAGTTTAACAAAGTTTTCCACATCTTGCAGTAAATATAATGTCTAACACGAAATGCTATCGATTTGTAATGTCCAATAAAAAAAGCTATTTATAAAAAAGTTACTTTGAGCTTTTTTTAGAATCATAAATCGATTGACACAAATTCTGAATTAATAATCCAAATTTATCTTCGTATTAGAGACACGCTATTCATATTAAATGGTCATTAACATGATTTAAAATAGTTCATTTAAGTTTTCTCACTATAAAAACTCACTAAAATTAAACCATTTTTATAGCTTCGCTAAATATTTTAAATAATTTTGAATTTGACTTAGAACCACATCAAAAAAAATTCACATATCAAAAAGTTTGGAAAAGTGATTTTCAGTTATAATTTTATTTTATTTTCACAAATTTTTTCATCTCTTAAAGTTAAATAAACTTCGCTATGAGCATGAAAAGTTTCGATTTGATTTGATTCGACATCTGGTTAGAAGTTTTTCAAATCAAAAAGATAGCGCTGGTTTAAGGAATCAAAATATTCAGCATTCCAAGGGATGCAAACTTTAGCATTCAAATCAATAGATTTTCAGCATGATCTGATCTAAGAATATCAATCATTGTTTTTTTATGTGCTTTTTTTTAAATTAATGACCCATCGAAAAATAGCTTATTGCATTTTCTCAAATTGCATTTCAAAACTTTTCTCTTCGTATATCCGATTTCATTTTGGCTTGATTCCAAAAACAGCACGTTGCGTTGCTCCATGATGCTGGAGAGTTCTTTAATTGGTTTATAAAAAAAAATCATTTTTTATACAATTTAAGGATATTAAATATCCGGATATTTCATGGAATGCAACTGTATGAGGTTAATAATCTGATGATGGTGAACATAATTTAATAATAATTATTATGGTCGTACTGAACTTTTTTTAAATATTAAATTTTTTTGATATGCCTATGAAATTATGTTTTAAGCGTAACTAACAAAGTCGCGTAACGCATCTTTCCGTCCGTCCATAATTCCTCTCAATAAAATTTTAAAAAGTGATAAAAACATCATAAAACATTTAATGGCATTTTCTTAATTTTGCTTTTGTTTTTTCATTTAAATTTTTTGGTTCAGAAAGTTCTAAAATTCATTATTATCTCATTATGCGAAGAAAAAAGCAATTTCATCCCACACACAATTTCGAATCATGTTCTTAAATTCTTGAAATAATATTTTTCCTTCTAAAAGCTTTTTAATCCTCATTTAGAATTTTACAGCACGCTAAAGCAGTCAAAGCACATGTGTGAGTAATCTTCATTGTTATTATTTTACTCTCTGAATCCCATGTCGCGTATATATTTGAGAAAAACATTTGTTTGCTTTCACATAATTTTTTCCTTCACATATTCACGTGGCAATATTTCAGAGCAATAATTATAAAAAAATCAAGGAATGCGAATGTTAAATAAAATGTGAATTTCACTTTACGTATTTTTAACTAAAAATTTGGTAAAAGTATTTTAAAGACAATTTGAATAAATTTAAAATTTTAAAATAATTCAAAGTTTTCTTTCTCTTGTGGCACATCTGCAAGAACCCTTAAATAACAATTTTCCTTTGTTTGCATGCAAAATCGTAATTTTCTCTTAATTACCTTCCATGTATTCTTCCAATACCAGCTGTGATTTCGCAAAATTGTGCGTCATTCTGGATTTCCATTTTTTATTTAACATTTTTCTTCTTTTTCACCGTAAGGAAATTAAACTGTTTTCTAATACGTGACTTGCATCATCATTCTCGATTCACTTCGAGCGTTTTTTCCTGCTATTGATTTTTTCCTCTACACCGTAATGAGTAAGCGAACGTCGCGCGATCGATAAATTTTCTATTGCCAGCCCACGGATGAAGTAACAAATTACCTTCAGTCAATGTTGAGTACACCTGAGACGCAATGTCAAATTAATCATCTCGATAATTTGATTGATTCTCGAGTATAAAATGACGATGACAAGTAAAATATTTATTTTAAAAAAATTTCTGAGGATGGCGGTAAAGTGGGAGTGAGAAGGCGAAAAAGTCATTTACTTTGAAAGTGTCACGAGTTTTGCTTTTGTCTGTTAATTTATTTCGACTCTTGTTAAATTACTCCCAAATTAATCAGAGATTCAATGAAATTTGAGTTGCTTCCAAAATAATAAAATGAATTTGATACTGAAAAGTTGGTAGAAAAAAAATAATCATATCAAATCTAACCTTAAAACGTGAATGATCGACCTAACTCACGCCATGAACTGATTTCGAACAAACTTTAAATTGAGGAAAATTAATTTCGAACCTTTCCTTAAGTCGCTCAAAAGAGACCCATTTAAGTAATTAATTTCGAGAGCGGGTGCGAGTGGATGATACATTTTCATCTAATCACTTTTTGGGGAATTTCACATCACTCCGATAAATCCCACAATCTCATGTGAGATGTGTAGCTGCCTCATTTATATTTAATGGCGCTTCAAGTGTTGGGGAGATTGCGTTTGTTACGTGACTTTAATAATCGTGAACTCCTCCGTCATTATTTGATGTCAAATTTGGCCACGCTCAAGCAATCAACGCACACAAATTCTAATATTGCTTAGTGAAATTCATGAGGATTAAGGTTGATTATTAATTTATTATTTTTTGATACGTGCTTGGAAAACATTCATGATGTTGTTCGCAAAAGATAATTCTTCTGCTCTAGGGATGACGATTGTTTAGTCAAGTTAGAGAGGAAATAAATAAAGATTGTTTTTCCTCACGTGGATGATTTAATTTAGACAAATGGTATTTGAATGACATTTTCCATACCTTGCCTCAGCACAAAAGATCCTTTTTATACGAAATTTGTTACTGCATTCAATTATGGTCATTGAGACTAAAAGTTGCCAACATTATTTCATGCCAATTCCAATAGAACAAAAAAAACTTCGTGACACCAAGTTAAAAATTCCTGGCACGCGCACATTGAATTTGCAGATTAATTAACGTACTTTTCATCTCTGTAATGCGCTCTTGGCTCGAGAGAGCAAATGTTAGGCAGCCAGCATTACTGCAGTGCTCGGGTCAATTTTTGCGATTACTTTTCGCTTCTCGAATTGAATTGTGTTCTCGTGCTGTCTCGGGGCATCATTAAATCTGTCGCTTTCCATTATGACACTTTCATTGTCAATTTTGAACTCGAGGGGAGGAAATGAGCAAAATAAGAGGAAAAGTTGCGGAAATAAAAGGTCACTTTTGAAGAAAATTCAGCGGGTGATTTAGAGAGGAAGCGACAGCAGTAAGAAAAAGGCTTTTATGCCTCCAGGTATACGGGTTTATTTATTTTATAGAAAATTCTTCCACGTGGCTGATTGTAAAAATTAAAAAGTGTAATTTACGCAGTTGTCATGGAAAAGAATTAAAAATCCCTCAAGCGAATTATCTTAATTATGAAATTTTCTCGGTTGACTCTTGAGAGGCATTGTGGGACAATTTTAGGGCTTACTAGTACTTCAACAATATTAGAGCCACTTAAGGGTAATGCAAAAGAAAATTTTCCACTTGGTTGCTATTAAATTCCACTTCATTCTCTCATCTCCTCCTTCTTATCGATTTTCTGACCATGAAAACAGAAGAAATTTTCTCATGCCACTGCTTTACTATCTAGAGTAGTTCTTCGGAGCACAGTTGTAGCTTGGAAATAATGATACAGCCACAAAATGTTTTGTTGTCAGCAAATATTTGCAGATCTCGCTACTTCCTTCTTCTTTGTTTCTCTCGAGATTAGCAGATGTTGAGCTGCGATGTAAATTAAGCAATTTGTCAGTGGGCAATAAAATGTGAGATGTGAAAACAAAAGTATTTTATTAGAATGAAATTTTTTTACGGCTGACTTTTATTTCAAGCTGTTTATTTGAATGTTTTTCATGTCCTAACACGCCTCAGTATTTTTACATGCTCCCTAAAATAGAATTTTTCCTGAAAATGAGGAAAAAATTTATTTTATTTCTACCCTAGTGGACGAGTACAAGACTTATTGTTGGCTAGGTAAAAAGCAATGAGTTCATGATAAAACAAAATAAGGCTTCTTGTAAACATGTTTTGTTTTTCTCGCTTTGTGTGTATGGCTTCAGTTTATAGAAGGAAAAACGCCTGTAATCTCATCTTATTCAAGATTTATATAAAAGTCATTTTCAGTTCAAAGGAAAAGTTTAATTAAGAAGATTATTTCGTGACCCAACGCAACACAACATCAAATTAATTAAGTATAGAAATAAATCAGATTTTTGAGGAATTTTTACGATTTGCCGCAAATTTTAAAAAAGTCAATTCACATAATCGCTTTAAAAGAATTCTTCTCATTCTCTCAACACGACTAGCTAATTAAAATTTAATTAAAATCACTTTTATTTTTATAATTACGACGTTTTAAAGTGAGTGTAGAATATGCTCGAAGAAGATGTAAAATTCATCGTCGAGTATTTAAATCCCCCACAAATTTAGTTTTGCATAGAAATTTTGTCAGTTCTTTGCACTCCACATTGATTTTATAATCCTCTTAAAAGCTTAAGTTGAAAATAATTAAATTTCTTTCGCAAATGCATTAAATATTCAGGTGAACTTATGTAAGGGGATTTCGAAGGTTTCTGTAGTAATTTTCACCTTCTAACGAGAACAAGAGTGTCTTTTTGCACTCATACGAGTGGAATAAAACTTTTAATGCACTTTAAAAGATTTTGTGGTTTAAACTTTTCAATAATTCGTTAACTTTTATAAAAGTTTCCAGCCCTTAACAAAATTAGAAATCAGGAATCGAAAATAGATGACAAATGAAAATTTTACCTTTGAGAAATAATTTATTTCGTATCAACACGTGCTTGCGTAAATTGAATTTTACCTCACATCGAAAAACTCTCATGCGACAAAGTTCGACACCAAAAAGATGACAAAAATGAAACGTCAGCAATGTCAGCATTAACCCGTTTCATATTTACATGGAAATAGACCAGATGACACTGGACAATTCACTTTGATTAATTTTTTACTTTTTCCTCATATTTCGGACTTCTCCCATAGCCACTCAGCTATGCATGAGATGTAAGCAAGTCAGAATTTATTACATGATAGAGAAATTTCCGTGACATGACGTGTGTGGAAGAAAATGTTGCGAAAAAGATTAACAATTGGACATGAACACATATTGCTTGATTGGAGAGATTGACTTTGAGACACATGCCGGCAATTTCATAAGTTTCAGTGATTAATTCAATTATAATGTTCGTCTTATTGCTGAAAATAATTATCTCTCTTACACTCGACTTCCTCAAAAGAAGCATAATCATGATTGTCAAAAGTCAACTCCCACATATATTTATGATGATGCTCATCGACCACAGCTCCGAAAATTACATGTTTTCATCTCACCACACAATGGTTCTCTCAGCTGAGGTGTCATTCTAACAAAAAAAATAGAGAAGCAAATTTCCGAATTGGATTATTTTTCAGCTTTTCAACCCTCAACCGTGCACGAATGAGCTATATGATGTAAGGTCACGAATATGCTCACACGTGAAGTCGATCTATTTCGTCTCTTCTAGCGTGTCAAAAGATATTAATTGCATATGAGGCATCACGTAATTCTTTGGTGCTTTTTGCATTCTCGTTTAATAAAATTTATGATTTTTCTTGTTCGTATGCGGTGCAGATGAGCGCCACGAAAAAAAAACGCTCTCAAGTTGCTCATAAAAAGAAGTCGGACTGGTAAATTTATGCAAAATCAACTCAAAAAGAAGTTAATTTCACGGTGTAATTGCAATTAATTAGAAGACACTTAAAAAATACGCTGATCGCATAAATAAAGTCTTCTTTTTATTGTTTTATATAAAACGGGTCGTAAAGTAGGGCAGTTTATTTTAAGAGTCTAAAATTGCATTTTGAATATCCCAAGGATGAACACGGTCGTTATGAGAACGAAGATGAAAACTAGATTAAAATTTTATTCGGATCATCGATTTGATTTTTATGGAATAAAAATTCAGAAAATATTAATTAAAATTTTTTTTCTCAAATTTACGATATAAATCCAGAATTAAATATCAAAAGCTTCACATTTATATTCATTTATCGTCTTCCTTCATTTCCGGGAGTTCATTCAATTATTATTAATCCCTTCATATCGGAAACTTCCTCTACACGTTCACGAATGTGTAAGGAAAAATATTTCCATAAATCCTTTAAACGGTCTGAGAAAAGAGCGAGAAAAAGTTTTCACATAAATTTCTAGCATCTCAATGAGTTTTATCTTCGATACACACAATGACACCGGATCTTATTAGCGCTCATTTAACTTCTGAACTTGAATGTGTTTCGTGTCCATGATATATCTGCGTTTTGTACTGTAAGTAATTGCATGAGAGTCAGCTAAATTTGCATAAGACAAAGTTTATGTTTTAATACCTCATAAATTTCACATCTTACAAGCGAGCATCTTTACATCGAGATTTGAGTTGAAGGAGGGAGCAGTAAACAAAAGCTTAGCTTTAATAAAGACTAATAACACGGTGTAAGCTGCTAATTTAGGACAGTGATAAATTTTTTATAACTAATTAAATTTTTAAAAATTAACAATTTAAAATTTTAATAACTTTAACAGTCAACTTTTGTTGGGTTTCACGGTACTCTCAACTCTTCTCGCTTGATTCATTTTTTGCAGTGAATGCAAGTACATTCACAATCACTGGTCAATAGTAGTCAGTAATTTAACAATAAGAGGAACAATTAAGTTTGAAAAAAGTTGTTGATGTGCTTTTGTTGATGCGCGAATAAAGACACGACAACAAAGTAAGTTCAGCATAATCGACTTCTCAATAATATGCTAAATTGATTCCGCAATTTTAGCGTTCGAGTGGCGAGTGAGTGACTGGCTTGTGCTACTGCCACTCAATGATATTCACGGCGCTGTTGATGTCCATCTTCGCTTGTGTTATGATCATTATTAAATATCGGTTTTGCGCTCGTTAAATTCAATTTTTTCCTCCTCTTCTCTCTCTCTTTTCGCCACTAAATTGCCATTCATTTGTAACTCATCACATTTTTTCCTTACTCTGCTCACTCCTCAATCGACTTTTATGAATTGATACTGATTGCAAGTAGAAAGAGAGTGAACGAAAAAAATAATATATGTTTCAAGTTCAAAAGACATATTTAGATTATGTAAAGAGATTACTTTAAGAGAGTGCTGTGCGCCCATCGAAATGGAAATGATTAATGGAATTGACACTTGGGTTGTGAAAAATATTTTGATTCGAATCTAAGAAAATATTTACGTACACACCAAGCGACCTTGAACTTTCTATTGTCCAATTTGTGACCTCACATTAAAAATAAAATATTGTTGCAATTATTTTCTCGACACCTAAATTGTTTTACGGTCAATCATGACAGGATATCTTTGTTGAGATTTAAGAGTTCACAGTTATTTTTGTAAATTGAATATTGCAAAAAAAAATTAACGACTTTTTTAAAACAATCCCAGGGCACTTTTGAGATTCACTTTTCAACAACCATAAACTTTTTCGTCCATGTTCTTCCTTTTTAAGATAATTGAAAATGTTGCAATTTTTTCTCGCGCATCTTCGCAAATTTGTTTCTGTTATTTATTTATTCTTTTTACGTATTTTTCGAGCACACTTGCGGCAACTGGGAACAATAATCCATTTTAATATATGAAAATTTTTATTTCTCTCTTTTACCTTGCAAGACCTTTTACATATAAATTTTAAAAGCTTATTTTTTTCGAGAATGGAACATAAGGATTGAGAAATATGCATACGAGAATAACTCACACTTATGGTTAGAGGGAAAATTTTAAAAATATTTTTTTAACTTTGACTAAATTTTTAAAAATTATAATTTTGATCAAAAAATTTAATAAATAATTCTTAAGTTCTCACCGCTTGATGCCCTAAAAATGCAATGTACTTAACTTCAAAGCAGCTGAGTATGTAAATAGATGATGATCTACATATCGGAACGATTTAAATCACGGGCTAATAGACAACAATACAAGTCTCTTCTCTTTTGCACAAGAAGCTGCATGAAAGACAATAAAAAAAAGAGCTGACATGTCGTGAACAACAAGAGCAAAAGATGTGAGTGAGAAGCGACAACAAAAGACTTCAAGCTGTAGAGAAAATGAAAAACTTTTTTAACATCGTCACAATGCACTTCATCAGCAGCGAATGATTTGAACTGAATTGCTCGTGTCATACTTTATTGAGTGGCTGCTCCGTCATTTCTGTGCATTGTCGCGTGCGCTGACCTTCAAAATAAAATAATTTTTTTGCACATCATCAGTTTCGTAAAAAACTTGAACTAATTTTACCTCCACGCGACCTACGCAAAATCACGACTTCTTATGGTGAATGTGGAATGTCGTCAATGTAGATGATGTGATTTGATGGTCTAATGCGGTTATGTCATAAAGTTTATTTTGTGGGAAGAGCTTCGGTGAGAATTTTTAATAAAAAAATATGAAATTTAAGAAAATAATTTTAAAATTATCTTTTTAAGGTTTTTCATTTCTAATTTCAGGTTAAACAATTACAAAACAGTTGTGGGTCCCAAGCTATTAAACAGTCATAGCCGTATTAATTTCCATTTACTCGCCCCTGAACTTGATCATTTAATTTAATTTTCAATTCCATATTTTTCTCTCTCAGTAATTTGATGATCATGCAATAATCATAATAGGGAAAATTATGGAGATGTATCTAATTGAAATAAATCAGATTCGAATAATCATTACCAGGCATTTAATTTTCGTGTCTTATTTGATGCGGAATATGAGTTTGAAAAGCTCAGCATGTTTCTTGTAAAATATTTACCATAAACCATCAATTTAGTGCGAGAGATGTAAATCACATTTATCGCAATATATTTGTGAGTGGAAGATTTCGGAAGTCATGACTGTCTAGGGATCCTCACGGTGAATACCGGTACGGTGATCACCGGTGATCACCGAAACTTTTCGTCACCGGTGATCACCGATTTTTTTTCCGGTGACACCGGTGACGAAATTGATACATTTTTCTATTCTTTTTGAGATTTTTTTGAACCTAAAAATTGTTTAAACTAGTAAATTTAATTGAGAAATTATAGAATACATTTATAAACTTTTTTATACCAAAATTAAATGGCTAAGAAAATTTGTTAAAATTTGGAAACTTACAAAAAGTTTTTTCAGTCATTTAAATTTTTAGAATTTTTTAGATAAATAATCAAAAAATTTCATACCAAAAAAAAAATAAAAATTTAAATGAGTGAAAAAACTTTTTAGTAAGTGCACTTAAGTGGGCATATTTAGAAAGATTTGTTCAAACGACAACAAATTAACATGTTAGTTTGATATCTGATCAAACTTTAAAATCCTAAAAATTTATAGAGATATTTTGATAAGATTGTAGTTTGATTTATCAATTAATAAGAAAAAAAATTTTTTACAAATAATAAGAAAACCTAACTTTTTTAGCGTTAAACTTTATAATTTATATGGAAACCAAAAAAGATCTAAAAATTGTCATAACAATTTCGTCCAAAATGGTCGTTTTTTCCTTCAGAAATGTTGGTGAAAAGTCGTCACCGGTGTACCGGTGATCACCGGTGACGGCATTTTATTCACCGGTGATCACCGAAATCGCATTCACCGGTGAATTAAGGATCCCTATGACTGTCCTTGACTGGTCTCGGCATTGTCAAGTGCAAAATTTACGCAAAAATTATATGAAAAATTGCCTTTTTAGCATTATTTATGTTTGCTTATTGATTTATGACGCCTTCCCTCTCATGCACTTCGGGGCGCTTGGGTGATTTCATCACACTACTCACATCACCATAACACACATCTTTTTTTTCATTCTTGATCGATCACTTTTCACTGCACGTTTTTCACTCAAAAAAAACTTCGAAAAGAGCGTGTGAGTTGGTGAAGAATTAAGTTAAAGCCGAGGTGTTGAGGCGACATTTTTAAATTTTTGTTAAAAATTATTTTTTACTAGAAAAAAACATAAAATTTTTAAAAATTATTTTTTAAATTTAAAAATATTTCTTTTTTGGAAAATTCCAAATTTTTCTTTTCGACCTTTTCAAAGTAAAATTGCAACATGCAACAAAGCACGCGAAAAACAAAGCATTTCATGTTAAATTAGCATCATAATAATTTCTAACTCGAGTTCATAATTTAAGTTCTTCAAATATTTATATTCTGCCGCGGCAACACGTTCGCAGAGATTGAATTACATGCGGAATGTGTTGAAACAAGGCGAGAAATATAGATTAAACATTCTTATTTTAACTCTTTCGCTCTCTCTCATCTTTCTAACCTAAAGTGTGATGTAATAATAACTTGGTAATTCAGATTTCTTATTCATACACATTCAAGCTGGCTGTGATGACTCTCAGTGAATATTTAATGAGAAAGAGATTTACACTTAGTAGGTGGGTATGAGAAAAATTCAACAGCGATGGGAAAATTTTATAATTTATGATAAAATGTTGTGCTTTGATGTTCTGATGAGAACTGAGTTACTTAGTTTGGCAGAATTTTTTTGGGAAATAATTTCAACTAATCATAAATCAAATCCTCATTTAAAATTCCTTCATAATGTTCAGATTTATCTCACTTTAAGATGTGATCTTCATGATGGGCTTAAAACATATCCGCAAGCACATTGTTATTTCAATAATTTATTGGTAATGGAAAAAAAATTTCAGAATAAAATCATTTGCATCGAAACCTACTGCACCGCATGCGGCATAAAACGTTTAATTAAAGCCAACTAATTGACGAATTGAAAGCATCGAATTAGCATCTCAATTAGTCACTCACTTTTGTCAATGACTTTTACGTCCATGAAATTCCACAAAAATATTGACGATGATGAATTAATGGTTCGAGTGCCATAATTAATATTGTGAGCATCATTAAATTAAATGTGCGAACTGCGAATGTGCATGCATGAATTATTCTTGCAATCTCACTAAAATCATCTCACTCTAAAATGCATCATTATTTTCAAGCTAAATCGCGGATCGTCGCGCGAGTGCATATTTATGAGATTGCACATTTTTATTTTATGTAAGCGATGTTACCATAATTATTTCGCATAGTTTGTGCAAAACTATATAATTTCAAGGAGTGAAAGGATCTGAGACATTGACTTAGATTATTTAATGATCCAGTTTTGTAGCATGTGCGCTCAAGTTATTAATCTTTACTTCACATTCGACTCTTAATTTTCCGTACAATTGATGTGATCATCTCGCGCGCTTTGGAGCCTCAATAGAAGTTAATTGTAGTATCACGTTAACCCACATTTTATTATTGCCTGCCCTGTCTATGTTGCCACTGAATAAATGGATGTCAAATTATGCAGTTCATTTTAATAAATTTTGACATGTTTGGCGTTTGCGGAAGTTTACCAAAAAAGCTTTAATCAAACTGTTAAAATTTATTGAATTTTTTAATTATTGCAATTTAATTTTATTTCTTTTTAATTACAAATTTAAAATAAAATTATTCCACATAAAGCGACATTTGTCACCGCCGTAACAAGCAGCTTTGATTTCTCAATCAACATTCTCATCGACTAATTGTTTTATTTCTCTCTTTAATTAATTTGCATATTATGTCGTCGTTTTAATATTTTTTTTTGTGAAGGAGGCAGAAAGTACTGAGCATGCAATAAAAGATTTATCACCGTCTTAGTATTGCAACGCCAACATTAAACATCAATTATGCTCTTATTCGCTCTCCATCCATACCTCACTTCACCATCATGATGGTTCAAAACAACTTAATTCACTTAATATTTGCAATTTGTTTCTGCTTTTGTCTTTCTCTCTCTTCTTTTTATATACTTTCGTGAAACTTTAAATACTCAATTTGTGTGGTATGTTTTTCTCTTGAATGTGGAGCAATATGCGAAGATGATCATTAAGAGAAGCAAGTAGAAGTGATCGTGACGCGATCTGATATATTATGCGGAATGAATTAACTTAATTATTTTATTTTTAATGGCGAGAAAGGTGGGCAATATGATATTGTAAAGTTGATCTTTCTTACTACTCGCTGCGGTTAGGAAATTGAGTAAATGTTGTGGGATTTGTAAATTATTTTGTGTAAGGATTCTTGTTGAAATTTTAACGGGGTATAAAAATTTGAAAATAAAATAGAAAATTTGTTTTTTCACCTCCCACGTTTCTCTAAATGCACCATTTATTTTTTATATCCCTCCATCAAAAGAAAATTTTCATCATCATGAAAAGCTAATTTTATGTTTTATGTCAACATTCGATGATATTTTTTTATACAAGGCATCACTTGATGTATGTTTTTCAGCTCATCGTCAATAAACGAAATTTTCACGTACACGGAGTGAGAGACTAATAAATCCTCTCTAGAGTACATTGCCTGTCATAAGTGTAGCTGTCAAGTAAAGATCTTACATACTCACGAGAGAGGCGTCTTCGTGTCACAATCAACCTCACATACTGCTCTCGAAAAAATGTTCTTGTGCATTGCAAAATTTATGGCATCAGCTGATGCAACAAGTGTGGTGAGATGAGAAGGTAAATTACTATGCAAACTTTAAAAGAATGGAAGCTCTATGTTTGTTTCAAATGCGGCCCATAATAATAGTCATTTAACGAACTTTTATGTCGAATATCGCTCCGAGGCGAGATCCGGTGGCATTGAAATTTGCTAAAAATTTTCTTCATTTCAGGAAATTTGCATTCGACGATGCGCTTTTCAATATCAATGTCATTTTCGTCAGAGATATTCAAGGAATAGAGTCAATGGGAGAGCTAACGAAGATAATGCAACACCGCCGCTCATGCAATGCCAATAAAATTTTTGTTCGACGAATCAATCATCAATTTTTCTCTTCATTCACGCAACTCACAAAAACTTCTCTAATATTTATTAATTTAATAAAATTTATGAAATAAACGAATACCAATGAATAATTTTTTTGGAGAGGTCATGTTGTTATATTGCATACAGAATCGAGAGGATATTTAATTTGCTTGATTATGAGCTAAAGAATTTTTTATCTTTCGGGCTTCACATTGTTAAACTTCTAAAGAATTTTATGAAACTTTTCCTTTCAGGTTTATTAAGTTCATAATGAAAAGCATGAAGACTGAATATATTTTCTGCATCTTTCTATAATTCTTAAAAATTTGTTGAGTTTAAAAATTTCAGCACAAACTCGAAAATAATTCATTTTTTCCTGGTTCATCATTTAGCTATCCTAATTATTCTAATCATCGCCATTGAAAAAATTAGAGATGATTCTAAAATTAATTTCAGTCAATTTTCAGCTCATGCCAAATCAGAGCTCATTAAAAAAGAATCAATCTCCTGGCCATCCCACAATTGAGCTCTAATCACCGTTCACGCGCAATAATAGTTTAACAAATTCTCAATAAACCACGCTAATTTCAATCAAACGTACCGCTTTTGCTGCCGTACCACACACAAATTCTCTTCGATGCTCCACAAGTCTAATTGTTACAATTTTTTCGCTCTATTCATGATGCCGCTTGTAAATGATGTGCTCGATTTGTAGCGCATAGTAGAGAAGGTGAATTGCCTCTCTCGAAAAAAAGGCAGCATCAACATAATATGTTCCTTCTTCATCTTCGCTGTTGTTGTAACTTGCCACGTGAGAGAGCGTACCTTCATCTGTACTTAGACAATTGTTAAAGTGTGGCGCTCTTACTCTTTTTTTTCGTGTGTACTGAGAGATGAGATACAAATTCATTGCAGGTCGATTTTATATAAATAGACGATGTATCTCTGCAAAAGTCATTCATTCAACAACATAACAATCAAGCATTCAAATATTTGTAACAAAAATATTTCAGCTAGAATATTTTTTGTGATTCTTTCGATCATCACTCGAGATTGTGATTTTAACTGTGAAAAAAAAGTTCTTGTGATTATTTTAGAAAAAAAAAATAATAATTTTAAAAATATTTAAAATGATGAAGGTACGTGAGTGATGCTGGAGGATAATAACACTGGCTAGGGATTAAGTGCATAAAGTGGAAAATTGAATAGTCTGAAAATTGTACAAAATGGATTAAATTTGAAATTCCGTGGTTTTCACTGCAATAATCGGTTAATTTTCAATTTGTGAAAAATTTCCGGTTGTCCTGGCTGAAAATTGATAATGAGCTTACAGACAAGCTACATTTTGTGCTAATACAATTTAAAACATGGCAAACCCAGAAATTACATTTTCAAATATATTTAATGCAAATCATAAAATCAAAATTTCAACTCACAAAATTTTTAATAACAACAAAATTGAAAATTCGTGTCGCAAAAAAGTTTTTAATACAACTCGCAAATAATTTAATTCTGTGAGTAGCAGAGCATAAAAATCGCAACAGAAAGTTAAAAAGTAAAATTAACGCAAAGTTTTTGTTAAAAGCTCGCGATATTAAAAAGCTTAAAGAATTTTTTCAATTAAAGCAGAATAAAAAGCAATTTTCATAATCGAATATAAAAAAAAATGTTTGGAAAATATTTTCGATGAAAATCAATTAAAATTCAATCAACAACAATCTGGCGCAATAAATTCCAGCATGGGATCGCACAGCATGAATGTCATAAACATTGACGTAATAATTTTCTGCAAAATTAATGATTTTCTATTGATGAAAAAATTAGTTAAAGCGAACAAAACAAATTTGATGATACAATCAAGGTTTTCAATGAATTTCTCCCCTCGCATTGCCACACGACCACAAAAGATGGTACACCATAATTTATAGAACGAAAAGACATGTGTAGCATGTGGGAAAATTAAATTGCGACAATTACGAAGTTGCGAGTAATTAATGTGTGTAAAAAAATATCTTAAACCAACAGATTGCAATTGTCTCAACTTTCTTAATCGCTATGGCAATCGCCGAGCCACCGACCAACTCATACTTGCCACCACAAGCTAGAAACAACGCTCCAAGCAGAAACTACGGACCACCAGCCAGAACACCATCGAGATCGTACGGAGCTCCTCAACAAAGCCGCAACTTTGCACCACGCACCAACTATGGCCCTCCAGCAGCAGCTCAACAACCACAGCCAAGCACTAACTATGGCGTTCCAAGCACCAGCTACGGCCTCCCATCAGCTCAGGCTCAAGATTTCAACAACTTTGACAGCCAACGTGGAAACAGCTATCAACAAGCACCATCAAGCTCTTATGGTGTGCCTTCAGCATCTGATGCCACTTTCTCAGCTCCAGGATATTCATCAGGACCAAGCGCAGGTGGATACACAAACGGCGGCTATGAAGAACCAGCAAAATACGAATTCCAATATGATGTTCAAGACGAACAGGCTGCACTCGATTTCGGACACAAAGAGCAACGTGAAGGTAGCGTTGCCACTGGCCGCTATTATGTCTTGCTTCCCGATGGACGTAAACAGGTTTGTATTTTTTTTCTATCAATCTCACTCAATCATTTTTACTCCTTTCTTCAGGTTGTGAACTACATTGCTGACGAGAACGGTAAGAAAACGCAAAATCAATTTGTATCTTCTTCTTTTTCTAATCAACTCTTTCTTTGCAATTTTTCGTATAGGATATCGTCCAACTATCACTTATGAGGATACTGGAAGCTACAACAGCAACGCCCAATCAGGTTATGATAGCAACGCTCAAGGCTTCGGTGGATATTAAATTACTTTAGGCTCTGAATGTGATGACGAAAAATGGATGACGATGGAAAAACTCAATTGCATGCTCTTCTCGCTGGAAGAGAAAATCACGTGCAAAAAAACACATTAGTCAAATAATTATTTTTATATACTCAAATTTCTATCTCTAATCTTAAGATGCCGAGTGAGTGATGGACATTTTGGTTCATTTCAAACATCAAAATTAAAAAAAATATTGTAAATTTTCATCAAAATTTCCTTGCTCACTTACGCCTTGATAAATTTAACTTTATCTCTTGTAATTTTTCAATTTCCTCTCTTAATCAATCATCGATGCTTAAGAGATTGTAAATACATATAATTTTTCATATTCCAATTCTCATAATATGAAGAAGCCATGAATTAAACAAAAAGTAATAGTTGTGAAATATGACGAAGAAAAACGATATTAATAAAATGAAGATTTTGCAAATTTTTGTACAAGACAAAAAAACATATTAATGATTTTTAAATTAGAGCTCTTTAAATTACAGAAGCATCATCCATAAAAGGCGAGGATAATAAAATCAATCTGGTTCAAAAGCATTGTCTTATTGCACCGCGACATTGACCTATAAAAAAAGAAATAGTAAGTGTCTGCCCATGAGGGGTTAAAAAAATAATCAAGGGATGAAAACTTGAAAGAAAATTAAATTTTTTTATGTTATTCATCTAAAAAAATTATTAATTTGAAATTTCAAAAGAATCAACAACCCTTGGCAATAACGAAAAATTGGCAATCAATAAGAAGAGTTTAAAACACATAAAAAATGGGTGAATAATTGAGTTAGAGAAGTTGAGGAGCTCATTAAATAATTTTCGCATTTATGCTTCACTTTTCTCACTCTCTCGCACACGAGAAGAGGATTATTTATGATCATCTTTCGATTCGGTGTATTGTGATGCAATAGTAATGTTGAACGATGGATGATGGATGTCGAGCCGTGTAAATTATGTATATGAGTAATAAACGCCATCAATGAAAAATAACTCACTTTTTGTTGCTTAATTCTTCTTTCATATCACGATCGTTTGGTCTCGTGCATCGCTAGCAATAAAATTGTGTCATAAACCAATAAATGCTTTAAGAATTTATCATCTCACTTCAAGATCTTTAAGCCAAGTCAAATTTTTATTAAAAATTTTAGATTAAAAATTAAAAAGAATTCTCTAATCGTCATTGGATTTCTCTCCCACATGTATTCATTTCAACTTTCAATTTCGAATTCATTCATCGTCACCATCCCAACTGTACTCTCGTCCATAGCACGTGGTTGCATAAAAGCGGAGAAGAGGCAATGAAAATCAAAAACAAAACTAATTGTGTGCAATCTGCATTAAATATTCAAAGTGATTAAATTCAATTGTGAATTGAGCATGCATCTAATGGGTTGTCAATAAAATCAATTTATTGTCTTTCGCATACATCAGCACATGGAGTGGTGATAATTTATTTTTGATGCAATTTAGATTTGAGGCAAATTATAATTGATGTTTCTGATGACAACGAGAATGGCAGTGATTTTTATGAGTCACATTTCGCTTTTAATTGATTTTAGAAATTTTTATTGAATCAAAAAATCAATTTAAAAATAATAAAAAAATTATTTTAAATTTTTAACATTGATCGAATGCCAAAAATACTTAAACAAAAGTTAATTTAAAAAAAATTCCTTGGCACGATCTTTTAAAATTGAACTTGACCTTGCTGATAATGGCGTGACTGAAATAGGATTTACAGGGAATCATTCTAATCACCGCTGTTTACAAATCTCAAGCTCAATGTAATACCTAAAAGAATGTTGTAAAAATTAATAAAAGCACGCGACATTTTACACACGAGCAAGAAGCAAAATGAGCAGAAGAAGAATCTAGAGATTTTTGTGGCGCATGAACACATGTCCCGAAGCGATTTTGCCATTTTTGAAAACCTTATGACGATTCACACGAATGCTCGTGATAAAAAAATCTTCTTGTTCTTGCCTTGAGGGTCTCGAGGGTGGTTAGAGATAAAATGAGTTTGAATTTTTTTACAAGCTTTTTGAGCAATTTTCATTTTGGTAAATTTACTAACTTATTTTTAATTTTAACGAAGGATATAAAAAAACAAATTATGAATTTCTTAAGATATTTTTATAGCGCCATCAATGTCTTTATCTGCAAAATTTTCATCTTAATATTCTTACTATCATTACTGACAGTAAAACACATTGCAGACAAACTAGCTCTAAATGACCATAAAACTTTGTTTGATGTCGACGCACTTTGAATATTTAATTTCTCTTTAATATTTCTAAGGCATTTAAACTTCAATGCTGACACTCTTTTTGAGAAATATATATAAATAGGATTTATTTGAGTAAAATTATTGTCACTCGACTTTTATCAATCGGTATCGTTAGTTCGCCTAAAAATGAAGATTATTCTAGTTTGTGTAATTTTCGGAATTGCTCTGGCTGAAAAGCCTGCACCATATCCACCTCGAGGCTGGAAACCACAAGGCCAGCGATTAGAATTGCCATCACGTGAATATGGCGCTCCTATTGATCCAAATAATGTTGAATTCACAACAGTCAGTAATGAATATGGTCCGCCTCCCGCTACTCCACGTGCCAGCACCACCGATGACTTTTTGCAAGTCGTTCCCGCTGCGAATTCATTTTCACAATTTCGCCAACAGCAAGCAAATCAACAAGCGGGCAAATTTGTGATCAATGGTCGTCAATTTCTTCTTTCGCCTTCATTTGCTCCTCAATTTGGAGCGCAACAAGAGCGCTTAAGAGAACAAAAATTCCCAAATCCAAAAGCTGATGCTCAACGATTCAACGTCAACTTTAATGGAAAAAGTAAGAAGATTAAAAATAATTTGAGGGTCATAATAATAATTTTATTTGTAGCTCAACAGCAACTTCCACAGCGCGAATATGGCGCACCGTTTACCACAGAATTACCCGAAACTCAAACGGAATTTCCACAGAATTTTGGAAATGAGGAACAAGATAACGATGATTACGATGATCAAAAGCCAGTGATTGCGATTGCTAATGCTGAAGCGCATGGAAGAAGCAACAACGGCGTCAATTTACTCGCCGCATCACAGCAAGGTCAGGCCGGACAGTATTACATTCTATTGCCCGACAGTTCATTGCAGAAAGTGCGCTTTGCCACGGGTCAAAATGAGGATGATCGTAAATTAAATGGATTCTCGGCGCAATTAAAGTGAGTAGCGACACTCGCGTAATTTTTAAGTGATTAATGATCGTTCATGAATATAAATTTTACGCTCTTCGCAGATACTCGCCCGTCGAGCCTATTAGAGATCCAGTGTTTGGTTATGACGAGCAAGGCAAAATTGTCAGATTGTACAAGTGAATTTGAGAGAAATAAGAAATTATGTTCGATTTTTTTTGTGGGTTATGTAAAAATTACGTTAGATCTCAAAATTTTAAAATTTCTCATACCCTCAAGTGCACTCGCCACATTTGTTAGTTTTTGTGAATAAATTTTGAACAGTCATAAATAAAAATTATCCAATCTATAGCTGCATAATTCATGTCTATTTTTCGCTAGTTATCGCGATGATCTTGATCGAAATCTAAATCGATTTTTCAAAGGCATAATAAGACTTTTTTACTCATCATCAGTCCTATAGTGACTCAAGGTTAGGTTTTCAATTGTATAAAATTTTTATGTTGCACTTCATAACGTTAATAAAATTATAACAAAATCACTTCTTGTGTCTAGAGTCATGTACGAAATATATAGAGATCAATTTAATGATGCTGATTTAGAAAAATGATTGAAATCTAAGGCATTGTCACGAGGATAGAACGGAAAATTTTAAACTCTAAAAATCTTTAAAATTAAAAAAAATATGTTTTTTTAAAATTTCATGATTTTTTAAAAATTAACTGCAACTTCTCTAAAAAATCTGTCTAAGCCTCATTAATAGTTCAATTGAATTTTGTGTAAAGAAATCATTTCAATAAAATGCCTAATAAAGCTAACAACAGAAAATCCATCAACAAGAGATCGATATCATCAGTGCCAGAAAATTTTCTTTACACGCGCTTTTAAATGTTTCGTCACTAAATGTTATTTTCAGAAAATATTTAACATTGACATGAAGATGTCAATCATTTGAAAAATTTGGTCAAAACACACCGAGTGCATCATCATCCATTTAGGATTTATTTTTTCAATTTTCAAAGCTCTTTTTGTGATTTTGATAAATGATCTTGCTTGCGAGACCGCAAACGGCCTCTAAGAGAATATATGATTGAAAATAGAAGAAGAAGAAGAAGAAGAAGAGGAAAAACAATTACTTAGTTTACTTCTTATTATTACTTTAAACTTTTTTCCCATGTGTGTGCAAGTGTCAAAGACACAATTATGAATTGTTAAAATGCTCCGCAACAAATCCATAAATGCTCTAATTGATTTTTTGCTTCCTCCTCATTCTCAATGAAACACGTATCTTCATCGTCACATGGTACGTGAAGACATGAAGTATTTAAGAGGCAAGTATCAATCTTCGCAATAAGATGATGAATGAATAAGTGTGAGGTAGGTCTTGAGGAATTTAAATGAAAGAATGTTCAAGCGATTTTTTAAAAACGTCATTAAAAGATTTTTATTGTTGGCTGCTTCGAGTGAACCCAAATTTAGCAAGTTTCGGATGTGTATCACTGATACTTGGCGCTTTTCGCTTGAGACCTAAACTAAATTTTCCACCTAATGATTTTGAGGAGGTAAGAGGTTTTGGTTTAATGACAGCAGTTTTAATTTGTACTTTGAGTTCATCAGGCACTTCACTCACGTCATTGTCATCTTCGCCATTCTCTCGGGGTTCTTCTTCTTCTTTTGCAGTTTCCAATTCCTTAAACGAATATTTTACAATATTATAAAATTTTCGATTTTCTTCAAGCCTCACGTCAATTTCGCGTTGAAGTTTTTCCTTATTTAATATTGCTCGTTGTTTCATCTCTTCCGTTTGCTGAGCTGGTTCGGATTGCTTTTGAAAAAATCGGCTTACAACTCGTGGTTTTGGAACAACCTTGCTCATAAATGAAGTCTCTTCAGCCTTGATTGATTCGTCACTTGTGGTAAGCTTAAGTTTAGCGAAAGGATTTTTCCTTGATGGCGTTTCAATATCATTGTCATTCTTTTTAAGCAATTCGTCCTCACTTATTGAATTTTTTTTCGGACTGAGATATTCTATTCCATAATGACTGAGAAGATCTTCTTCGTTGAAACTTTCATCGACATTATTTTCTTCCTCAATTATTTGTCGCACTTTAGCATCACCAACTTTGTTAACGGGAACGAATGAAGTGATTTTAGTCTGCAGATCTCGCAACGGTTTAGCCTTTGCAAAGGTTTTAAATTCGTTTATATTGCATCTCCAAATACTCAAATGCGGTTCAATTTTGCCATTATATTTTTTCTGAACAACCTTTCGAGGATCAAAATCAGCCACCACCTCGAAAGTTCGTGGATTTATGTTGCCCAGTGCCAATTGATACGCATTGTCTTCGTCGAGTTCTCTTCCTGTTTGTGAGCAAAATTCTTCATCCTCTGCATTTTCAAGCTCATTAAGACGAACCATTTTTCTTTTGATTGGGTCATATACAAACATATATTTAAAAGCGGCTTCTGCCCTCAGAAATCCTTCAATGTATTCTTTGGTGACATTTAGCTTACTCATATTTAAATATGAAGGAATTTTATAGAGAGCTTTTCTCATGTCTCTCTCAGCGGTCATCATCATAAACTTTGATGCTTTTACAAGGCCAATACCGGGCAATGAATCGAGATAATCACAGCCAGACATGATTGCGATTCTTCTAAATTTCTCAAATGAGAATTTTTCTTGAGAAAGTCCGAGACAGTTGTGCAGTTTACTCGAATCAAAAATCACACAGCTTCCATTGAGGGATAATTTAAAAACGATTTTCTTGCATCCGAACAAAATCAAGTCAGAGTCTTCAGAGATCACATAAGTTGCTAATCCAATTTTGTTGAGATATGCTAGTTGAGCGTCAGCTTCATACATGCTCGTAATACAGTCAACATTTTCACTTCGACACGCTTCCATAAGTGCCAGTGCATGTTCGTGTGATATTTGGACAGCCTTATCAAACTCTTTCTTAGCTTCATCAGGTCTTCCAGCTGCTAACAATTGAGCGCCTCGAGCTTTTGCTTCTGTTCGAGACTCTTTTCGCTTCTTTTCGGTTAGTGCTTTCGATACATGTGCCATGCCATCAAACACCATAATTATGTTGACTCTATGTAATTTGAGCATTTTTACGTACTTCATGATGTAGTCCACAAACATTGTCGTTTTAACGCCTTGAACCTAAAATTTGAGTACATTTTATTGAATGTTAAAAGTGAAAATTATGCATTTGGGTCCATTTGTCTCAATATAATTTGATAGTTGAAGACATTTTTAGTTTAAATAAAGCATTTAATAATAAAATCATCGCATTTTTCATTGATAAATAACTAAATTAAAACTCACCAATTTGTCACTGCAGCTGTAAGCACCTTTGTGAAGAAGACAATACGAATCGATAGCTACAGTACATCCTTTCAGCATGTGCACTTGTCCTTGCTCGCAAGCAGCTTCAACAAACTTAATTAATCCCGTAACTCCCATGTTTTTTTCAATTAAAATAAATAACAACAATTCTATTTTTTTATTTCCCGCCTTTCGTTGGGGGCGAGTGAGATGGAGATAGACGAAGGGAACGTGAGTTTAAAATTCACGAGGGGCTAATACGCGTAGGATTAGTGAATCAGAAGAAAATTTTTCAACTCTTAATTTTTAACTCTAAATTGTGTATTCTTAATGGAAATTAAAGTCATAGATCGATTAAAAGTGTTGTAAGCTGTGCTAGAAGTGTAAAATGGCTGGAATAATGAATGAGAGTGACGAAGAAGCGGATCTTAATCAATTAATATTGGACGATGAAGTTGATGGTTTTAATACATTCAATAGTAAGTAATGAAAAAGTTCTTTTCTAACTTAAAATCAGCACAAATGCCGGTTAATTGCCACACAAACGCATCGCAAGTACATTCACAATGAAAAAAAGTCTGCCGGCGCTTATCAAATTACACAATTTACATTTTTTTTTCATCGACATTTTTTTTTATTCACACTCTTATCATTGAGTCGTCGTCATTCGTTTGTATGAAGTAGCACAGCATATTGAGCTATAAAAAAATGTTTTGTGTTTCTCTTAATTACTCACTAGGCGAGCGGGCTCCACAGCCAATACCACCGCCAGCCGAGACAGAATGGTATCATGGACGATTGGATCGAGGATCGGCAGAAATGAGACTCAAATCAACTCATAAGCTCGGAAGTTACTTGGGTAATATTTCTTCTCTCGTAAATATTGACATATTTATTATTCTTATCTCGATCAAAATTTTTTTCTCTTCCCTCGCATGCTTCGTGATGTGCAGTGAGAGAAAGTGATAGAAAGCCAGGAAGTTATGTTCTCAGCTTTTTAGGCAAGACGGGCATCAACCATTTCCGGTGAGCAATTTAATTGTTATTCCATTTGTGATGCATCAATTTGATTTCCGGGGCGTGAGTGACATTTCAATGTGTGACCATCCCTTGATTGATCCAAAATTAAACGCACACAAATTTTGTATCGATGCAAGAAAGATATTTTATTGTCACACATTTCTCGCACTTTATGACTCACTCAAAAAAAAATCCACTCGCTCCTTTATTTATTATTGTTCTATATTTAAATTAGCATTGCCGCCGTTTGCGGCGATTTCTACATTGGCGGCCGTCAATTTTTCTCACTGGGCGATTTAGTTGCATATTACTCATCCAATGATCTGTTAAAGCGTGAGCGTTTACTTAATCCTGTGCCACCGCCGGAACCCGTTAACGATAAGAAGCGAGTTGTTGCAATTTTACCGTACACAAAAATGCCCGACACCGACGAATTGAGCTTTCAGAAGGGCGACATCTTTTTCGTTCACAACGATATGGGCGATGGCTGGTTGTGGACTACGAAGCATCGAACCGGTGAACAAGGAATGATTTTTCATGAGCTCGTGGATGATCTCGATCCATCAATTGATCCCAACACAGTTTTTGGATGGTTTCATCCGAATTGTACGAAAAATGAAGCTGTCGATATGCTCGTGAAAGCCGGGCCGGGCAGTTTTCTCGTTAGACCCAGCGATAATTCACCCGGAGATTATTCACTCTTCTTTCACATCAACAATCAAATACAGAGATTTCGTATCGAGAAAAAGGGTGTTCGATATTTGATGGGTGGCAGGACCTTTGATTGTTTGGATGCAGTCATAAATCGTTATCGAAAAGAGCAAATTGTCGAAGGTCACACGCTTCAAAATCCTGTTGTCAATGGCGGCCATTCAGACTTTCATCCTCCCTCGGCAGTTTCTGCTGCAGCCGAGAAAATTTACGCTACGCTTCGAGAGTGTCGTGATCAGAATATCTTGAAGAAGATAAAGGGCATTAAGCATCAGGGCTTCCTTCAAAAGCGATCAGAAAAGACGGGCAAGTGGAAACAACTGTATTTTGCGCTCATTAACGAGGGAACTGAAACTCATCTCTTTTTCTATGATAGTCCAAAGAAAACTAAGCCTAAAGGACTTATCGATCTCTCATGCGCTTATCTCTATCAGGTAAGAATTTAAAAGATGTTTATTGTAATTAAATTAAAATTTTGTAAACTTCTTTTAGGTTCATGAATCGCTTTATGAGAAAACAAATTGCTTCCAGCTTGTCGAGAGAGCGCTGCCATGTCTGGCTACGATAACATACTTGTGTGACAAAAATACAGAGTCATATCAGAAGTGGATAGGCATGCTGAAGCAACATTGTCGGGTACAATTTTCGCGAGCACAATCAAAAGTTCCGAATTTGAGGGAACTTCGCTGCTTAAATCTGCAAATTCTCGAAGCACATCGAATTCCATTCAAGTATGTTTCACATTGTTTCATCTCTGTGGCGCTAAATAAAATTAAAATCGCAAAAACAAAAGTCAAATCGACGCCCGATCCCATTTTCGAAGAGGAATACGTGATTGACGATTTACCAATTGATATTCAAACTTTGAACTTGACACTAGTGTCGCGCGCTAAACGAAACAAAGATTCAGACGTTGCAGAACTGACAATAGACTTGTCGACGCTCAAAAACGGATCTGAGACAGAAAACTGGTACGATTTGTTAGGAATTACGCCGATAGGTGAGTGGGGCTCAATTAGATGCCGCATTCGTTACATGGATGATCTCGTTATGCCCGAAGATGAGTATTCGCCACTTCAAGAGCTTCTTCTTGAAAATGAATTTCACTCGGTGCGAGCCCTTGCCGATTTGTGCCATACAAATCGCGTTCCACTCGCCTCATCACTTTTAAAAATCTTTCGTCACGATAGGAAAGAATGTGAGTTAATCAAGTCATTGTGCCAAGCTGAAGTTGCCCGCGAAACCGACGTTGCCACACTCTTTCGTGCCACGTCATTGGCAACAACATTAATGGATATCTACATGAGATCTGAATGCGGATTATTTTTGCAGTCAGCACTTTCGGACACGATTCAGAAATTACTCGAAAGCAAACAATCGGCAGAATTAAATCCAACAAAAATGGAAGTTAACGATGATGCATGCACAAACGCTGAATTTTTGTTGCTAGTCTTGGATCAAATTACTCAATCCATATTCACATCGATTGACGCTTGTCCGCGTGGCGTTCGCTACATTTGTCATTGTCTGCAAAAGGCAGTCATTGCAAAGTGGCCCGGCGAGAGATTAGTGAGAACACGTGTGGTATCGGGTTTCATCTTTCTTCGTCTCTTGTGTCCGGCATTGTTAAATCCACGACAATTTAGCCTCGTTACCGAGCAGCCACAACAGATGGCAACAAGATCACTCATCATGGTCGCAAAATGTCTTCAAAATTTGGCAAATCTCATTGAGTTTGGAGGAAAAGTAAGTTAACTTTTTTTTTCTTTCATTTTTTCTCCTGTAGATCTACAAAATTGATGACATTGTATACTTAATATACTACTAATTTTTTTGTGCGTTTGATTAATGATCACAGCTAACGAATATTTTATTCCATTTTTTTCTCTTTTTCCCTCCCGCCACAACCATCACCTGGATCTTTCACTCTTTCTCGCTCCTTCTCTTTTTTCCTTCTTTTGTTAATTAATCTTCAAGGGAGATGTTCCATCTTTTCAGGAGTCTTATATGGAGGTCGTCAATCCATTCATTCTCAAAAACAAGGAAAGAATGATCGTATTCTTGGATCAATTAAGTAACGTCGCCGATCCATTTTCGGTTTCGACCGCAAATGATTATACGGTTAATAATTCAACGCTCAGCAGCAACTCTGATACGGGTAATTGATTTTTTTAATTTATTTAATTTTTAATAATTTATTTATTGCATTTTTAGGACGAGAATTGGCCACTTTACATCACATTTGCGTTTCGCACCTTCACGAACTGCAGAACATGTCGAAAGTAAATAATTCGATTAAGAAACTTGTAACCGTAACCGAAATGCTTTCCAATCATAAAGTCAAGTATTTAGACATGATCAGTTAGAGTATATAAATCGATGATATTCGAATGCTTTTAAGACAGAGAGAAATTTCATTAATTATCTCGTTTTCTTTTTGTTTTGCTCACTAAAGATTATAAAATAACGCATTTTAAAAAATTACTCAAATCACAAACGATCGAATGAAGAGAAAATTTTATTTTATATTTTTTGCATTAAAAAAGTTTTATGGGTCATGAATTTAGCATTTAGGAAAGGACAAAAATTGAGATTTTTAAATGGAAATGAAAATTGCTTGTAATTGCTCGCACAATGTTGGGGAAAAAATCATTCGTCAATTAGGATGCGACACTCATTAAAAATTTATACCGCATTATCCTCTCTCATATATATTTCTCATGCATATATTATTATTAAAGTCATATTTCAGCGAATTATGTGGAGAAGAAAAAAAATAGTTAAGCATATTTCTAGTCTTTTTTATGTGACCAATCATTGAGTAGAAGAAAGAAAGTGAAAATGTTGAAGGAATTAAATAAAGAATAAAAATTGACGATCAACAGATGTTTTTGTTTTCGTGTCATTATTTTCAGGCTTTTTTTTTATTTTTAAAACTTGTAAACAAAGAGCCATGATTTGTATTTGTAATTCGCATCACCCTGTACTTTTTCATTCAGCTCAATTTTGTTTTGATTTTTGTTTTTGTGTTAATTTATTTTTTTAATTTTCTGTGGGAATTTCCACGCGAAGCCATGTTAGAATTGTTTTAAGTGCAAACTCTAGTGTCCCATGAGTCATCTGACATTAAATTCAATGTGAAATAGGAGTGTGATTAAGAAATATCGAGTGCCATTAGTATTACACAAATAAAAAAAGAATTAATGTCATTTTAATTGAGGTGACAAAGAGCGATAGTATTATTAATAAGTAAATGCAATGAGTCGCGACGATGAGTGGTTCCATGGTGCTTTGTCGCGAGATGATGCACAAAAAATTCTCTACGAAGGTAATTTGAAAGCTGTGACGTCACTTCATCTGGATGAAACTAATTGATAATTTGAATTTCCACAGAGTCTCAACGTACTGGCTGGAACGGTATTTTTCTAGTTCGAGAAAGTCTCACATTACCCAATAGCTACGTGCTATCCGTGGTGTTTAATCAAGAGTTCTATCACTATCAAATCCAGCAGCATGGAGAAGATGCTTTTTTCTCCATCGATTCTCAGTGCATTCAACATGGCATTGATTTTCTAATCGATCATTATCGGCATGAGAACTCAAATCTATGCACAAAACTTGATAACTTTGTGCGAAAATCTTATCCGCCAACGAATCTCTGTCGAAGTGGCAAGGCAAATTTACTACATCGCGCAACAAAAGCAAACAACTTGAATGTTGTAAAGGAAATTTTGACAACCTCCTACAGAAATTTCGATGCCAAAGATGAGAATGGAATGACCGCGGTCCATATTGCCGCCATGAATAAAGTCAATCCTGAAATTCTGAAGATCTTAATTGAAAAGGGAGCTGCTGTTAATGGTCGAGATTCAAAGGGAAATACAGCCATGCATGTGAGTCAAATACTAACGATTTTTATTAAAAATTTAATTGCTAATTTTATTTAAAGTATGCATGTCGCTACAACTCAATTGAGATGGTGAAACTTTTCTTGAGCGCCAACATAAATCTTCTTCATGCTAGAAATAATGAGACAGGACTCGTTCCCCTGCATGAAGCAGCAAAAGCTGGAAGTCTTGAAATCGTCAAATATTTACTCGATCATAAAGGTTTGTTTGGTATCAAAAAAACTATTAATTTCTTACAAACTTTTTTAATTTACTTAAAGCTGCAAGTATGCCGAGAACTATTGAGGGTTTACTTCCTTCCGATTATGCTCGAGATAATAATTACACGGCTGTTGCTGAGTTTTTGGAAAATTATGTGCCAACAATAAATACGTTCAGTCACAAATGGCATCATGGTACGCTGGGACGTGAGGGTGCAAGAACTCTACTGCTTGAAAAGCGAAATGAGCTCTACGAAGATTATGCAAAAGACGAAAGTGCATATGTGAACGATAGTAAGGAAATTAATGATTTGATATCGGGGCTGTTTCTTGTGAGATCATCTGAAAGGAATCGAGGACTCGATGTCATTACAATGTTGCATGATGACGATGAATTTAAGAATATTCGAAACTATGTAATTAATAAATTTGTGAGTATATCCACTATCTACTTAAATTTAATTTTAAAGCTTGATTTTAAATAGAATAAATTTCTCTACATCGACGATGGACCGTACATGCATTCACTTGAGCATTTGATAAGCTATTATATGACATTTGCGGATGGTTTACCCGTCAAATTATCAAAAATTGTCGAACCAATCCCTAAGCCTCCCATACCGATACCGACCCTTCCCAGGAACAAACTCTCAAAGTCTCCAAAAATCACCAAAGTGACTAGTTCACCTCAATTCTCAACTCCATCTACCTCCACTAGTGGTGACAACATTCCGATTGAATCAAGTCCAAACAAGCAAAAATCTCCATCGGTTTTTAACATATTTGGAAAGAAGAAGAAATTATCACTTCCAACGATTGACAAGACTTCTGAAAATGCAGCAGCTTTAACGGATAAATTAAAGACAATTTCCTTCTCAACTGATTTCTTGAATAACAATAATCTTCAACAACCAGGTGGGAGCTACGATGTTCCGCCACCGCCGAGAAAATCAACTCAAGATCTTACGACATACTTCACAGAAAGCGATAAAAATGCGTGGGAAAATTCCGGCATGAACGATAATTGCATAGAGGAAATTTACTTTGTGGATCCGCCAATCGATCGCAATAATCGCCAAGAGTGGGTACACGTAGAACCTGAACTTGATCCTGAGCTTTATGATACAAGAAAAAATTTACTAAAGGAAGTAAATCAGCAGACAGGTGCCAATTATTATGTGTCTAAAGAGGAGTTGAGACTCGAGAGGGAAATTGGAAGCGGTGAATTTGGAAATGTGTTGAGAGGCGTCATGAAATTGCCTGATGGCGGAAAACTGTGGGTTGCAGTCAAGACACTTCATAAGGAGCATTATCAAGATAATTTGGGAGAATTTTTACGCGAGGCTTCCGTTATGATAAAACTCGATAATCCTTACATTGTTAAGCTTATTGGAATAACAAAGGGACCGCCTCTTGCACTTGTTCAAGAGTTGTGTCCACTAGGCTCACTTGCCAATTATTTAACGCATCATGCTGTTGAGATCGAAACTAAAGACATTAACTTATGGGCATCGCAAATTGCACAAGGAATGGAATATTTGGAGTCGAAACGATTCGTACATCGTGACTTGGCCTCGAGAAATATTTTATTGGCAACGAAAGAGCACTGTAAAATCAGCGATTTTGGACTTTCGAGAGCCGTTGGAGTTGATAAAGATTTCTATCAATCTGTCACGGGCGGCAGATGGTGAGTTTCATTCGCTTGCATTTTATAATGTGACAAGCGACAAATTAATCACTCCATTTCTTTATTCCGCCTCAAGGCCGCTCAAGTGGTATGCACCGGAAAGTTTTTATGGAAAATTTTCTCATGCCTCTGATGTGTGGAGCTTTGGAATTACCTTATGGGAGCTTTTTTCAAAAGGTCAAACTCCTTATGGCGATCTCTCTGGGTCAGAGGTAAGATTTCAATCAAACTTATTGTAAATTGATTAATAAATTTATATTCTCACAGGTTAATGAGCTCATTGAGAAAGGTCATCGCCTTTCGAGGCCAGAAGGTTGCCCCGAGGACATTTATCGGAGAATGCTCGATTGTTGGCATCATCGTGATCGCCTCAGACCCAACTTTCAATTTCTTGCAAAATTCTTTACAAATCTTCATTTATCTCATGTAAATGCCAATGTGCCAGAGGAAACTAGTAGTGACAATGATGAGAGCGAGAAGCATAATAATAATAATACAGTTTATGTTTGATATTTTTTTAAATAATTATTTTTGTATAACAGCATATATATTCGAATATAAATAAATATATAAAGAATAAATTTTTTATCAAAATTATTTTAAGTTGTGTTTAATAACGTCACGTGCGTTCAAAAAATCTAATAAAAATTTACACGGAAGATTTTTCATTTCCTTTTTACATAGCATTGCATAATAAGCACTCACGTCTGTTGTTTTACATTGCAAACATTTCACAGAACTAGTTTTGAATGTACATACAGAGTGGGTATTGGCCGATATTACTCTATAGAGAGCGAGGAAATTTCCTTCCTCGCCGAGAATTTTATGGTCAATTAAAGTGAGATTTAAACAAATTGAATTGCATCATATGCATTTTGTGCCACAACAATTTCAGATATGGAAATATGCGCCACAATTAAATAACTCGATCGATTAAATCGCAATGATTATTGCCGATGTATATTCAGACATTTTTCCTCTGCAGAGTGAAAGTGTCTGTCATTCTCTCTCTCTCGAGGAAAACTCGTTTGTTGACCATACTCTTTTTTTACATCTCCATTGACGATTTTTTTTCTCAACACACGCATTACAGGAAGCACATTACAGATTTTATTTTATAATTTGAAACACTTTTGCAAATGCACTCAGACGGTTACCAATTGTGATAAAGTTAACATCGATCGCGAATAAAAATAAAAACCTAATTGTTTCTCGTGTGTTTATGTGATAGCAAAAAAATATGAAAAAAATAATTTTTGTGAGTGAAAAAGAACATTTAAAAATTTGAAAAGGATTTTATTTAATTTTTTTCTTTATCATCTAGATAAGTGTTATTTTCTTGTTGACCACGATAGTTGATAAGTCAACATGTGAAAAAAGTGCACAGGAAGAATTGACACTGCAAAGAAGATCATTTTTGGATTTTCTTGATGAGGTTTGAAATTGGCAATATTTTGATAGACAAGACAATTTTTTTTAAAAAACTTACATCACCACGTTCTTCTCATTAAAAATAACCTTTTAAAAAAAATTTAACTATTTCACGACTAGGAAAAACTCCGCTCCTATCTTCTGTCATTTGGCGGAAATCCGAGTGCCGAAGAGTCAAAGCAGCACATGGTCTATAAAAGAGCTTCGGGACGTGTTAGAAAATTGAAAAAAGTCAAAACAACTGCCGCTCCTCTCACGTCACAAGACGAAGATCATTTTCAAGAGCAAAAAATTAACAGAGCTAATGTGACAACTCCAAGGCAAATGTTCAAGTTTGAGCTGGAAGATGCAAAATACAGCGAGGCATATGAGCAGTTAAAGAAAAGCAGGAAATTACGTATTAAGCGTGCTGTCACTGACAACGTGAACGCTAAAAATGGAACGTACAGGATGCAAAGATTCATAGCACCCGATACATTTATGCAACCAAAAGAATTCCTGAGATTTCTCGTAAGCGATGCTATTACATCATCAACACGCGACTCTAATAACGATAAGAAATCAGCGGAGGAAAAGAAAACAGCTAAGCGCGATGTTTCTGCCGTCTCAGCAGACTCCTCAGCAAGTGAGACATTTAAAAAAGTTAAAATTACACACCCATTATCAGCTGCTGCTCGCACAAAGCATGTTTCATTCGATGAATTGCCAGCGAAATTGCAAAAAACTATTGAAAGCGCTTTGCATGATGCGGTGACGAGAGGGAAAGCCAACGATGGTGATGTTTTGAAAATTTATTATGGTGATAAGGTAATTAAAATTCCAGTTTCCTTGTCAAAGCACATTTCGATTAAATCAAAGGAAACTACAACGGAAAAGAGTGTGATTGAGTCATATGTCCACAAGACAGTGCAGAAATATCCAAAGGAAGAAGAACAAACTTCATATAAAAGCTCTTTCTTCAAAGAGACGCCGAAATATGAGACAAAATATGAAACAAAATATTATTATCCCTCTACGACCGAAAAGGCTGAGTCTTATGTTAATTTTGTGACACCAAAAGATCCGAAACCCAATGCCGATGACCTTTACATACCACCCAAAAAATCTATTTATTATTTTTCAAGCGAGGACGAAAGTGCATTTGAGTCTCTAAAAAATAAACCAGCATTTGAATCCTTCAAGACAACCTCAAAGCCAGTAATTTATGAGTCATCGACTCCATCATATTCAACCTTTTCCGACTTATCAAAGAACTACGAAAATCATATTATTCATCCGACTTCATCACCATCACTAAGTGCTTACAAAACCATCATTAAAGAGCTACCACGTGAGATTCCAATCACTGAAGAGGTTGATGATGGTCTTTATTACAAACCAATTAAATCAATTCAAGAAATACAGCATATTGATGAACAAAAACCAGTTCCAATTCCACCGCCCACAAGCTACATTGGATTTTCAGGAAGCACTGATAAAGATGAACAGACGGAGAAAAATTATGAGTTTGGGTAAATTTTAAAATTGTTTTAATAAATATCATGTGCTAATTATTTTATTCACAGATATCACATTTCGGACTACAAAACAGGAAATTCTTATGGCCACCAGCAGACGAAAAATAAGGACGAAATTACTGGACAGTATTCGATACTTTTACCTGACGGAAGGATACAAACGACAAAATATTTCGCCGACGACTCAGGCTTTCATGCGGATGTCAGTTACTCAACAATTCATCACTAAAAAATTAATTCAGTCTTAATTTTAAAAATTTATTTTAAGGTTAACTAAAAACTGCGATGCTAAAGAAGAAACAATGTGCAATATAAAAGATACCTTTTAATTTACCTACCTTATAGGCTATTATAGCTTTAATAAAATGAATTCTTAATTTATATGAATACAAAACAAAACTGACTTTTCCATTTAATCGAATGATGACTGATGATGCGGTTAATAATTGTACGACACTTGTCTACATGACATATATGCCTTGCGCTCGAATAAATTTATTCATCGATTTTACTCCTCATGTCACGGTGCATTACAACAACCTAATGTCAATTGTAGCTAATGTCAATTTGAATCTATATCACACCTTAAAGATCTTCTCGTTTAAAATATTTTAGTGCACAGGGACGATGGTACAGTTTTGTGAGGAAAGGACATAAAAAATTATTAAGATTTAGAAAGCTTTTATAAAAGCTCAAATTTAAGTTGTTAAAAATTATAAACTATAATTAATTGCTAGTCAAACACTCTAAAATCCTCCCAATTATTTGTTAAAAAAAATAACTCTCAAGATAGTCAATTATGAAACCCACTCACTCCCCATTTATTCACATTTTTGCGATACAGAACATGAACTTTTAAAGCTCTCTATAACAAACAACTACTCTCCCAACAAGCGACAAACATCAAAGTTGCATAATGAATTCCATCATTTAAGTTTTTATTATTTTTTTTCTGCACTGATGCTACCAACGATTTGTTGTTAATGACCTTCGATTGCAATAAATTTTTCATGCCTTTAACTCGAACGGCATTTTCATCGTCACTTTTGATGATTAGGAAATTTTGATCTTTTTTTAGTGCCCTAACAACGTGCGAGAGACTTGCACTAATAAAGCACTTTATAGACGAAGAAAAAATATCTTGAATTTGCAACAGTTTTCCTTTCACAATTTCACATCGCATAGCAGAAGAATCAATTCGATATTATTGCAGTAGTGGTGCATTCTACATTGTGATTTTTTTTCTATTATTGTTAGCATCATGTCGTCGTCGGCATGTTGCAAAAAAAATTGTTTTTGAATTTTTAATGGATTTGTAAATTGTATAAAAGAAGATGAAAATTCTGCGCTGCAAGTTTATTTTGCGGTGATCATACTCGAGAACAGATCGAAAAATTTAAAGAAGCTAAACTTTAAGAAAATAATTTAATAAAATGTTAAAAGCTGTTGTAAGTGAAATTATTATTTGTGAAAAAATTAACAAATTAATCTAAACTTTTTTAAGTGCATAATTACACTCTTTTGTATTGTCGTCCAAAAAACCTCTGCGCAAGGAAATTCTCTCTACCTTCCGCCTAAAGAAGATGGATATGACTACCCATCACCAAATAAGCCATCGCCAAATAAGCCAAAGCCGCCTTCTCCTGGTGGCAGCCCACCAAAATCTGATCAAGTAAGAAAATCACGTGTCAGTGAATGATTAAATTTAAATTTATCCAACAGCCACACGAACCCGGAATGCCTTTCGATTTTGACTTTGCTGTAAATGATGTTGAGACATCGAATGATTACAATCATAAATCCACGAGCGATGGCGATGTTACAACGGGAGAGTATCGTGTGTAAGTGTTAATTAATGTTTAATTCAACAGGAAATAAAATAAATCTTTATATACAGATTATTGCCAGATGGGCGCACTCAAGTTGTTAGGTGAGAGCTTTTGAAATGTCACTTACATTTAATTGATTTTAATTTATTTCTTTTTTTCTTCAGATACACCGCTGATTGGAAAAATGGATACAACGCTGATATCTCTTATGAATAAATCAATTAACTAAAAAATGTTTTTTATATTTTCACAATAAATTCAAAGTTTTAAAAAAATATTTAAAAGCTCATTTTTTTCTTTAACGTATTTTATAAATTCAAATTTAAGACAGTCCGACAAGCGCGCACTAACAATGTATTATTTTTTTCCTATCTAAATCCCACAACTGGATCTTAAGGAAACTAAAAATACAATTTTTGCATTAATTAAGGTGAGTGAAGTTGCAATTTCATCTCATTTCGATTTGTAACAGTTTAAGTGAGCGAAATATCGAGAGATACACAGTTGAACTCCAACATTTTCCACGAAATACTGATTTTTCCGGTTGCTTTTCAGGCAAACCAAGCTCAATAGCAACAGAAATTTGTCACGACTTTAGAAATGTCGGAAATCAAGGGAAATGGCAACGTTAAAGGAATAAAACGTTCACTTTCAATGTCAGAAGACGAGGATGGCTTTCTGGGATTTGATACCGGTAAGATACAGTTGAAAAATATTGAAAAGTTTTGAAAGATGATTTCAAATTTTCTAGAGGAACAAAATGACAGCCAACATGTGATCCAGAATATAAAAAAAATATGCACAGATTCCTCTTCGGATGAGATGACGATGAAGAAGCAAGCATTGAATCGTACAACCGATATTCTAGATCCAGCTTTTAAACTTCCCTTCAAATATGGCTGGAAGCGCGAGTTGGTACGTATTTATAATTGCTTTAAAATGATTTGAGCGACTAATTTGTGCATTTATGATTCAAGGTTCTTCGAGCTGAGCCAACGATGAGTAAGGAGAAAGGCGAAGTTTACTACATTACACCATCGGGGAAAAAATTGCGAACTCGTCATGAAATTCAGAGTCATCTCCACGACGATTTGACCATAAATAATTTTACACTGGTGAAAGAGGCCATCGGTGCAGCGGTTGATGATGAAATAATTCGTCCCGCCAAGTACTACAACTATGCACGACGCTCTAATGTTGATCCGGTTATTAGTGAAATCCCACAAGCACCGCTCGGCAAGCGAACGCCTAAACCTAAACTGCCGAAAGGAGCTAGTCCACCACCGCCCACCACACCAACATCAAATGCCCAAAATGTTTCACTCGGTTTCTCATCGCCATATTCAACAACCAGTGGAGGAAATAAGAGCATGTCAAAAGAGAACTTTCATGAAAGCAAACCAGCTCCGGCACGAAAGCCTGCGGCATCGAAAGCCAAATCCAAGTGAGTAAAAGTGAAGAATTCAAAGGGGGCTGAGTGCCCTTGCGTATTATTCTTATCTATGAAAAAAGAAAATAGTACTAGCGTAATATATCGCGATGAGAAGTATAAGAATAGACTATTTAGAGTCTGTTATGTAGTGAATATTGCGGTTGATGATGCTGTCTGTCTTGATTGATTTTCATTTGATTATTTTCTGTTTTTCCTGTTGCTTGTGTTCAGAGGTGGCGACGCGCGTTGCACAATTCAGTGCTCGGCTGCCTTAGGCAAAGTACCGCAATTGCAATGTAAGCATTGCCTCTGTCTCTATCATCACGAATGCGCAAAGTTTAGCGCAAATCTCGATGCTTCAACTTTCGTTTGCGAGGTAGGAAGTCGAATGTTTAAAAGTTTGCGCCAAAAAAAATAATTCACCCTTTTGTTTTTGTAGAATTGCAATTTTAAACAATTTTCAAGCCAATCTCCATCAAATAATCCTCTACATAATCAGCCTAAAAAGCATCATCAGCCGCATAATTTCGAAAGCAACCCACAAGCACTCATTACATACAATGGAAAGAAATTCATCATGTTTGAATCGGATGATAGCAGTAATGATGCGAAAAAAATTATTAATCGCGTGTAAGACCAAAACATTCAAATACCTTTTTAATTAAAAATTTTAAAATAACTTTTATTGTTAATTTCAGACCATCATCAAAGGCGAACGAGATCGATTCTAAGCCCTTTCAAAATCGTCCGCTTGAGTCTGCCATTTCACCGCTCAATTATCCCATCAATTATTTCCGTAATATCTCTGCCGGTTTCGACATTCTCCTTCACGTGTTTCAATATCTAAAAGTTCAGGAATTGCAACGTGCATCACGAGTATGCCGAATGTGGAATTCGGTAGCAAACAACAGTATTTTATGGAAGACAGTGCGGATGAAGAATTCACACGTCAACGATTGGAAAGGCTTTGTTCTCACGCTAAAACGCAATGGAACTATTCACTTGGATTTACGTAAAGTGTTGATGGGAAATCAGGAAGAAGCGTGGCGTGAATTTTCCGAGCACATTGGCGAACTTGATCAATTGCAGGGCATCGATCTATGTAGATGCACTTCGAATATCGTTGAAAACTTGTTTGTTAGCAATCCAAGTTTGCGTACAATTAATGCGGCGGCACTCAAAGACGAAAAGATAAATATGCAAGGCTTGAGTCAGCGCGAAATTGGTCTCGAAGAACTCAGATTGCGTTCGGTGCACAATGGCGGGTTGACAATTTCTGATTTGGATTTTCTTACATTATTAAACGTTCGACATCTTTCACTGACGACTATAGAAAACCTTCAGACACTCCTCAACGATAATGTTCTGCTCAGCAATATGACAGCGCTGGAGAGCCTAGAACTTGGTAATTGTGAGCAGCTCAGTGACCAGCAACTCGCCGATAATTTGAGTAAATTGACAAATCTCACTCGGCTTCGCATCGAAAAAGGTTCACAAAACTTTTCCATCAACATAATTTTAAATACCGTTGCCACTTCACTGCCTCATTTGACACAACTCGAACTAATCAATTGCGATGTGAAGAATAACTTTGTCGAGTCGATAAGTCTGTGCAAGCAATTGAAACGATTACTTTTGATACCGACCTATGTAAGTCAATCGGCAGCGACCAACTTTATGATTATGCAAGGCGTTATGACGCTCACGAATCTCGATTATATTCATTGGTTTGTGACAAATGAGCTTCTGCGTGTCACTGAACTCTATCTCGATCAATCTGATAACCGAGGCAGTTCCGATAAGGGAAAGAAATCACCCGATAAGCATAGTGGTTTGTCACCAGTGAAACCACGCGATTGTATACCCGTCTTGAAGCCAGTTCCTGGCAAGGAGGAAGAAGCTGAAGCTGAACCAGAAGACATTGCGAATGCAAACAAACAGCAACAAGTGGAAATTGTAACTCTGAAGGTTGTTGAGTCGATATTGTCGTCGAAATTGAGCCACACAAAGGTTAAACTTCTCAAAATTCCACACGCAAACACATGGCGACAGAGTTTGGAGATATAGGATAAGCAAGAAGTAAAATGAAAACGAGTTGAGGGAGCGAGAGGAAGAAAAAATGTTCAAAACAAACAAAACTTTTCTGAATGAAAAATTTATTCCGAGTATGAATTATTGTTAGTGAGGAGGAAAACAGACATGCCTGTTGTTGAAGACGACTCCAAGCGATGGCGGCGGCAAGCATGCGAGTCAGGATTGACTTTAAAAAGAAATTAAATTTCCATCATCAAAAATGTGTTCACACGCACATGTATAACTTTTTTTATTCACCTCTTATCATCATCAGCAACGTTATGAAATATGTTGAAAATTTATTTACACTCACTTTTTATATAAATATGCTTTGGTATATATATGTTTTGCCTCGTCTCTCCAATTATACACACATTTTAAATGCAGTAAGCGCGCAGTTGCATCATAGTTCATACGATTATTATCAACATCATTATTATTACTTTTTATTGGAATTAAACAATATAAACTGTAGAAATTTTCGGTACGGTTAGATGGATTCAAAAAAGCATTTTTTCTGAAATAAAAAATTTTATTCATTCAAAATTGTCAACATTTTTTTTAACATCGCATCGTCACATTTTCCACTTTAGAAAATTTTCTCTCCTCGTCACACAAAAGATTTCTTTCTTTAAAATTCTAAATGTAAAAAAAGAAAAGTTGTGTACAAACAAGCACTCGGTAAAAAATCATTTAAATGAAAATTAAGAGTGTGATTTTAATTTTGCGCAATAAAAAATAATTCTCTATCGCACTTTCTATGTACGTTCTTTTTTTCTGTAGTAAACAACTTGAGAATTATCTACAAGCCGGCAAAAACACATTTTTTCGTTTTTGTTTGATATTGCTTATATACTACATAAGTGAAAGGAATAAGAAGATAACCGAAAAAAAATATTGCCATAATTGTATTAGTGAATTGAGAGGAAAAATGCACAACATTAAATAATGAGTGCAAGATTTACGGCGTGTTTAGATGCAATGACTTGATTTGAGGAAATCGTGTACGTAATATTCCGATAATCATTGACTTTACTTTATTTTCCTTCCTAATATTCATTAAAATTCAAAGAAAACATGCTTTAAGTCACACGCATACACTCTCAAAGTGGGGGTCTTATGTATAAAATGATCGATGTGTTGTTTTTAACTTTAAACGCAGGGGTAATGAAGCGCATTTTTTATATTTCCATTAATTAAATGATTTATGTCATTTCAAATTTTTAATATGCATAAATATTTCTTGTTAATGTCTTTATATGAATTTATTGGAATTTTAGCTTGAACTTTTCTTAACTAGGAAACTTCTTATATCACCAATTTTTTCTATTTGTTTAAAGACATCAATTTTAATCACTTTATTTTTTATGCACAATTTAAAAAATAAAGTAATTAAATTTATTAATTTATAAATTTGTGTAGCGGACAAAACGAACGCCTCTAATGACTCACACATCTATAAAATAAGTTTTTGTATGCACAACAAACTCACACCATCAAAGGCAACAAAAAGCACACACGAGCTCGATCATTCTCTTCACAAAATTTTAGTTTGCATTTGGAAGTCGTTCGATCGAGTAAGAGTTCTTCTTTGAAATTTGTGAAAAAAAATTGCTAAGAGGAATAAAATTGTAAAGAAGGAAAAAAATATACAACAAAAGAGAATTGGAAGAAAAGAAAAAAAAATAAATAAAAAAAAATATAAACCAGTGCTTTAGAGTTACATAGTTTTTTTTATAGTATATTATTGCCTTGTTTTTAAATATTTTATGAAATTGAAAGTGATATAAAAGAGCAATTAAAAGAAAGAAATATGTCTACTGCAATTTTGCACGCTGGAAGTTTTATTCATGACTTCAACGATATTGTAATTAAGGTATGTAGATCCTGATCATCGCTTTTTAAATAATTCATCGCAAATTTTATCTCTCTCGGGAAAAAAATGGCTCTTTGTGCAAAAGCACATGTTTTGCTTCCATAATGTGACTTTTCTGTTGGTTCTCTCTCGCGCTCAACAGCAGCACGAAAAAAACTTTTATACACATTTTTTTCGAGACATATTCTACGTAAATAAAACTTCCACATTTAAAGTCATTAGTATTTATTATGGAGTGCTGAGGAAAGAAATAAATGTTTGCTCAACATTTTAAGAGCAAGATAATGCTCGTCTAAAGAGTATGTGTAAATATATATTCAGGCAGAAGGAAGAAAATAATAAAAAAATAAATGTTTAAAATTCAAGGGATCTTGCGTAAGTGACGATGTAGAGTTTTTAACCTGCCGTCCTCGATCCGCCTCCTTTCTTACATCCCTCGCTCTATCATATGATCTCTCTATGCTGTGATCATGTTGCAGAAAGAATAATAGAAAATGAGAATCAGGTTAAAGAGAAATTGGAAGAGAAAAGTATCGTGTTGTCGTCGTTCTAGGAAAAAGTACAGCATATCAAAAGAAAAATGATTGTTTGAAAATACTTGTCAAGGAATGATGTGTGCGAGGGAGTGCTCGTAAAATGTTTCATATCAAAAAAGTTGTTTTAAAAATTCATTATGAGCTGCTAATTTATATTTATTCCCTTATCAAAATTTATATAACACTTGTTTATAAAATAAATTCAAAAGGTCATCATTTAATGGCCAAAATAATCTCGACTCTGAAAAAAAGTTCTCTCTTATTTGAGCAACCCCCCATCTAAAACTGTAAACTGTATACCTTCATATGATCGACACAAAAAAATTGTGTGTATATCCTCAGCACACAGAGAACAGTAAGGAGAGATAAAAGCGACAGAAAAACGTACGATCCACCCTCAAAAAAAAGAGTGCGAAGGCAAAATAAAAGAAAAAATATAACAACGCCATTCCAAGTGTTCGGGTAGAGAAAAAGAAGATTGTTGAGTTTATATTTAAAATGGAATATATATTTTTTCACTTTTCATGTCTCACTCTCTTCCTTCTATTCATGCTCGTCGCGGATAATTTTTTTTTTCGTACGATGCTCGCGATGTTTGCAAAAGACACGACGCGAAGAAAGAGAGAAAAAAAATTGTATGTTTGCATAACAACAATAATTCGTAATATTTAATATGGCATAAGCTGACTATGCGGCGGCAAAAAAACTTTCACTGAATAAATAATAATAGTTTATGTCATCACTAGAGTTGGCTGGCTAACTTTGTATTCGTACTACACACACACAAAATCTTTTTTTTCGAGCTGCTAAGCATTTTTTCTTCTTCCATGTCTTGATCGCACCATCATCAACAACGTGTGTTTTGTGTTTAAACATTTGTGTTTATAAAATACAAAAAATTATATTTCTTCTTCTCGTCTTCTTTAATCAAATGATATTAAAAGACGAGAATGAGAAGAGACACGAAGAAGACAGTCCAAATACTTGTTGACTCGCTCGACACACATGTGCTCCAAAAAAAACGGTTCATAATTCACCCTTATGTGCATTAAAAATTGAAACGATGATCGTCACAATCAACAATGATTAAGGAGAATCAGATTACGTGCAGATGATGATGATAATGATAAGTCTTTTTTGCTCGGCCTCTTCGCTTTTATTCAATTTGCGTCATTTTATCATTCACACAGAGAGCGCAAAATTTCAATTTAATTCCTTACACGCACACTCTCGAGTTTGTCGTCGACGACGATGTTCGAGCCTTAAGATATGCGCGCGACAGTTACAGATTATATTGAAATTTATTCAAAAATTAATATGAATTGCTGTCGATGTTGCTGGCTGAGTTTAAAGTCAATTTAAAGTCTCTCTCTCTCTCGCTCGCTCGCCGACCCCCCTTCTTACAATGAAAAACTCAATACGGGTTTCTTTTTGGCATTTTTTACTCCATTCGAGCCTGTGTAATGTGCACAGCAAAAAAATATAAGTTCTCCCTCAACGCGCGGATATTCTAAGTAAAGAAGTTATAATGTGAGCTCTCTGTGAGTGCGAGGAGCAATGAAAACAATAAATAATAAGAAAAACCTGCTTGGTGTGTGCACTTCAATTTGCGTTATATACTTGCGAGAGACGACGGCGAGTAAAGAGAAGCGCGAAAAAATCAAAAGTATATAAGAAGTCGAGAATGAAAAAAAAATTAATTCTTATCACTCGCTCACTCACTCACTCGCTAGAGGCGTAGAAAAAGAATAAGAAGCGAAATAATAACGCTCATATTTTTTTAGCACAAACACAAGAGACTTTGACTCCGTAAACACTCAAATGAAAACGAAAATGTGCTCGTTATATGAGATGTGAAACATATTTAATAAGCGGCACCAGAAGTTGGGCATTTTACGGAAGAAATTTGGTGTGTACGAGGCTGATAATGATTATCCCAAATAATGATAACGTAAATCAACAACTTCACATATTTATTTTATTGCCTCTGCTGATAGCTCACTTCCAAGCTGACGAATTTTTCCTCTCAAAATTAAATATTTTCATAAAGAAAACATTTTCGTTGGATTACATATCCGCAGCGGAGGCCTGTGAGGGTGAGGCACAGTACTAACTATGTGACGAAATGTGTAGTGTGCTTGGCGGAGGTCTCGTTATTAATTTGTGATCGCATGTGGGAATTTTTTTTGTTGAGTTTCTTGGGAAATTATTTTTATTAGAATGCTGGAGAGTTTTTCATAATGAAGATGATTGTTAGTTAATGATCCAACTGATGTTTATTATTTTAACAACTTTTAATTTTTCATCTTGAAACATTTGAGAATTGAAAATTCTGTCAAATTTTTTGATTAAAAAATAAATTTCTAAACTATTTTAACAGAGTATTTTTTTAAAAATAAAATATAATCTCGAGTTGCACTCAAATATTTTTTATGGCAAAATTAAGAATCAAATTTCCTTTCACACATCAAAATTTACGAGTATTAAATCACTTTTTTTTATAAACGATCGAGTTAAGGTATTACAACATTTCTTCTTTCCTTCGTAAAATCAACAAATATCGAGCATTATCAGTTTTAAATATTTACTTTTCTCTCTCTCTCTTTTCATTTTACATTTATTGGTCGTTTGACTGGCTAATTTAAGTAAAGAAATATATACACAAGCGATCATCGGTGTGACGACTTTATCGACACAACGGTCGCCGCGACGATTTGCAAGACGATTTGTCGATGATGAAAGAGAAATCGTTGAGTCCATTTATCCATTTTAGATCCTGTTCAGTAATAAGAGAGTGATTTTTCTTTATATATTTGCCTTGCTGATCGCTAAAGAAAGAATATATCTTGAAAGAAATCATTAACGCTTACTGGTTATTGCCACCATAATAAAAAAAAGAAGAATATATAACTTACACGGCCCATCATCATCATCATCGCCACATAGAAATCCACTCTGACTGCCTAATTAATACAACAACAAGCGAAGCGAGAGTGAAAAGAAATCAAATTTAATCTGAATCTTTTTAGAATTGTTTTATGCCTTTTTTTTGTTTCTTCGTGTCTCTCACTCACTGACTGCTGCTGCCGAGAAGGAGCTAGTGTAAAAGGCGATAAAGACAAAAAAAAATAAGCGAGAAATATAATCGGAGGAGATCTCAAAAATATATAAATGAGAAAAAAAATATATTAAATAATGTTTTTTAAAAAGCCTGTTTTCGTCATAAAGGAACAACATGTTCGACGATGATGGGTCCACTTTTAACCGGGTTTCGTATACTTAAACGTGCATTGGTGTGTATGGAAATGTGAGTGTGTATTCGAGAGAAGATAGTTTATTATCTTTTTCTCTCATTTTCCTCTTTTTTTTTCAAAAAAAAGGACCAGAAAAATACAAACTAAATGGGTAAAGAATAACAACAAGCAGTTTCGAGTGTGTTTTTTTCTAGAAAGAGAAAAATCAAATATAACAAATTAAAATTTACTGATGTTCCTCTCATAAACGATAATACAAAACATGAAAATGAAGAAGAGGATGGAAAAAAAATTAAAACCTCGATTTGGTTGATTTAATTTTTTTTCATCTCCATTTGTTGAAATCTTTCATTGTTTCTGAATAGAGAGAAGGCGATGATGTTACTCAATATAAAAACGGCACTAACAAAAAAATGTGCCAATTTTTATTTTAATCCATTCAAATGACGCTTAACAAATTGTCACAATTGAATTTTCAATAACCTCTTTTTTTTCATCTCAATGAATTAGTGACGCAAATTACGAAATGTCCCGAAAAAAAAACTTGCTTAAAATCCGTTTAAAGAACATAAGATTTGCGTGTGTGCAACAATCTCCTTATATACTTTTTCTTTCTTTATGTTTTTTTCTTCTCATTCGAAAAAAGAACCTCATCAACCGAGTAAGGAACACATGTTAAGTTCTTTTTGCCTCTTTCCCTCATCTCATTCTTCTCTGTTTGCCAAATTCATTCTCAAGAAAATCTCTCGAGTTCACTCCATGTGGCAGCATTTGAATTTTAAAATTTATAACTTCCTTAAAAGTTTGGAAATATTTTTTTAAAACATTATAAAAATTTAAATAGTCAAATGATCTCGATGCTCAACAGTGTTCGCTTTAACGATCATCATCAGCAATCATAAATGCAACAATGTATGCGATGGCAAGAGAGAACCACGACGATGTGAGATCACACACAATAGCCTTTTTTTCTTGTTTGTAAACTTCGTTAATGCACTTTAGCAATATATCCATGGAAAAAAAAATTAATATTGAAATTGTCAGGAGACTTACATACAGCCCCGAGTCTCCATTCACGCAGCTTGTTTAGAATATTAATTCTTTTTTATTTGGCATTCTTTATCAGTTATTTGCTTTCAGCTGTGCGCGCACAGAATCGTTTATGTTTAATTTTCTGTGTGATAGTTAAGTTATTTTCCTTCTTCTTCATTTTCTCCTCTTCCTTTTGCTGATATTTATGACATTTTACTGTGACATTCTGTGAGTTTTCAATTTAAAGTTTTTTTTTTCTTCAAGTCTGGTGACGCACATTGAATTGCAAAATTGTATACATACATTTCTCCCGCTCTTATTGATTTATTTTATTTAAAAAAAACTCTCACCCGCTTATATTTAAAAAAGGAAGAAGGGATGAACTCATCGCATGCAATTAAACTTTATTACAGTGATAAGGGCATATTGTGCGCTCGCAACTCCCTTTTCATTCACCAGTGAGAAAAAAAATTCAACAATCTGAGAGTCTCTTTTACAGTTAATTTGTTGCAATCGCCTGTTTAACGATGAGGGTATTGCGCGTGTTGCAAAATATGGGATTTGAGTTGATGTTTCTCAAATTAATGGATCACTGAAGAGATGAATGACAGTTGTAATAAAAGCGATCCGACCTACGAATTAAATATATTTGATTTAATGTATTTTTAACTGACATACATTATCGAGCCTCATGCTCGTTTTTATAAAAAAAAAACCTCGAACAACTTGACCCGACTGTGACTTTTTTCATTAAATCTTCAACTGTCCAAATAGAAGAAAAAAACTTGACGGTGTTGCGTCATTGCAGGCGCAAATTAATATGACAAATTTGATTGGAAGCCGTATAGACTGACTCATACTTCCTATGGCCGACTTAGTTAGTTATGTAAATTAACACTTTTGCGTGACCCTTGAAAAGCATTTTGAAGTCACACTCATATATGCCTTTAAAATAATTTCGAGGGATGGTTTAGGAAGTAGGTAACAATTAGAGTTCATTAATATCAGGGTATTCAGAGCGTTGACATTGGTGAACTCGACCCTCACATATACACTTTCTTCCTGAAAATAGAAGCAACAGCTGAGGTGCTGGGAATGTAAATCCTTCAAAATATAAAAATAAATAATGGATGGAGCTTGTAAATAAAAGTTTATAGCGTAAACTATAGAGCGCGCGCAATTTTTCCTAGCAAAATAGCATTATTCGCTCGGTTGTGCCATAACTCTTCCGCGTTTCGCTTATTTATTTACCGGTTCGGCTTGTAAACACGTTGCTTGTGAGCGATTGATCGCTGCTCTGTGAACCAGTTGTGTACATACTAAAATGTGCATTTTGTTCTCTCTCTCTCAACCTCCGACTGTGTGTGTGTGTGTGTGTGTGTGCAATATATGGGAAATTCCGGAAACGAAATAAAAAAGCGCTAGTTTACTAATTTTGTAATATTTTCTTCACTCTTTCTTCCTCTTTCAACTAGTGCACTAAACATTTTGTGTTTTCATGACGGCTCGTTGCCTTAGTGGTAGTTAATGCACTTTCACTTGTGCTTCTATACTTTCTGACAAAGAGCAGTCAGTCAGTCAGAGCGCTACGGTTTCCTCCTTTCTCAATGTCACTATAAACAAAATAATTTCTTTCAGCTATGAGAAAAGAGAGCTCTGTGTGAAAATTGTGTGTGTCGCCGTAATTATTCAATTGAATAACTTTTTCATGAAAGCGGATCCGAATTTAAATTATTTTCGTACTTTTTTTCAAGTTGAACATTTTAAAAGAAAACTCCACTCAATGTTATCGCGCGCTCAAGTCGCACACTTTTTTTCGCATCGTTGCAAAAAAGTCATAAAACTTATCATTTTTCGTCGCTCGTTAAATTACACAGAAATCCATATAGATTAGTGTAGACTTTATGCGGGCATACAACGATGTATTTGCTTTCAAGAGCATTTATTAATATTTGAATGACTCGAAATTTTTATTGCTTGTCTCTCATTGTTATTTTTACATATGGTGTATATAGGGGCATCATTCGATTTTTATCAGAAAATGCGTTACTTAAAATTGTATAGAAAAAGTTGTTTAGGTTCATTTTTGATAGGTTTTTTAAAACTCGTATAAAAAGCTTCCTTAAGAGCTCAAATAAATTCAAATAGCAATTAATGTCGAAATAATTCAAAAATCAACTCGTAATCAACCAGAAGTAATTTTATTTTTCAAATAACTTAATTCGTTAAAAACGAAATAAAAAAGTACACGCTCGATGTGCTTTGACCCATGCAGAATAGCATTTGCAAAATATATTGCGATTAAACTTCATTACAATTATGCTGTAATCGCGCACTCACTCTCGATGATTTCATTTTCTTGTTGCTGATATAATTTCATAATATTCACTCTTGATTTTTTTTTGAGAGCATCGTGGCAATATAAGAAGGAAAGAGAAAGAAAGATGCGATGAAGAAATATGAACACGCAGCGATGGTAGTGCGGCGTAAAAAATGCCGGAAAACCCCATTAACAAAAAAAAAAGAAATGTTACAAGTCGATTGCGCAACTTTCGCTGACCATTTGAAGTAATCGAGCTCGGTTGGTGTACATAAGAAGAATATAATGTGTGTGCACTCACTCAGCTGTGGCTTTTCTTTTTATATTGTACCTTCGCGCACACAATGGAAGCTCATCAAGCCGAGCTCAGAGAAATTTGAGCGTTGATGATGTGAAATCGTGTCTCGACCGACTTATTAAGTTTCTTTGATATCGCACACTTAACCAGGATCCTCGCAGCCTGCAGCAGATTATCAATTTGCACGACTATATACAGTCATTTTTATTACGTGAAATTAATGCATTGGCGCCTTAAGTGTCAGCTGCTGCTGGTGGTGAGGAGAAAAAAAAACGTCTCAGCTTCCAATTTGCATCATAAAAAAACAAACAACCAGCAACGGTAACAGAGAGAAAGAGTAAAAAAGTCAATTCGTCGTTGAAAGTGAAACCATACCGCGTGCTTTTTCTCTCTCTCGCGCTGCTTTAGTGTTATTTCTTTTAGTATTATGTAAGCTTCTTTTACATGGGTAGCTATTATGCTACTTTTGCTTTTTATTTCACCAGTTTGTACCAACTCGTTTTTTTCCTCCTCTTCGCCGTCTCTTTCTTCGCTCGTCTATTTCTCATCTATTTAGTTTCGCTTTTAATGTTTAATACATAAGAGAGTGAGAGATGATCATCGCAAATAATTGGTGAAGGACGTTGGTAATTGAGGATTTACACTTTCGCGCACCAAAATGACATTGCCGCGAGTAAGATAAGCTCGACACTATAATAAAAATTGATTGATTGGGTGAAAGTTTTTATTAACTTAATAACTTTTTTTTGGGGTAATTGGGTCAGTTAATACACCAAACGAGAGATATTATGTCTGCTATTGTTTCTCTTTTTTTCGACACACTGCAAATGCTGTTTATTAAAAATTTAAATATTGCTGCGAGTGGAGCGTGGCCGAATGAAATTGAGAGTTTATAGACTCTGTTTAATTGCTTGGCGTAATTTTTCGTTCATTTGTCGCGCGGCTTATTTTTAGAGTTCAAAAAACTCGCAAGGGGAAATTCCGAAATATTTATCAGAGTCAATATCGTCGATACATTGTCGACACGTCGTTTAAAAATTGATAACGAACGTTTTTCGAAAAAATAATGACTATTTTTGGTGAAACGCACTTTTAATCTGAAGTGAAATTGAGTTCCGAGTTTTTTTTTTGACTGATAAACTTCGTGTGACCTTTTTGCAAGAGTATTTTACAAAATATTCTCAGACATTCAGTCGGTGTCTTGATATCATTTAAATGCCATTTTTTTTGTGAAATATTCACGAATAAATATTCAAAGACGTCAAAGATTGATTGAGATAATGCTCGAGCTAGACAGAATCGTTTAAAGAACTTGTTGAATGGAATTTTTTATCCACGTGTTCATGGACGAGTTTTTGTGCGAGCGTATAATACTTTAAAAATTTTCCCCGGTTATATTCGACAGTCCAAAATAAAATCACGTAATCGTAACAATCTAAATTTCTCTCTCTCTCTATTAGTTAACACTCATTTCAATTTATTTCGGCTATTAGGGCAACCCAGAAAAAAACACAAAAAAATTTTAAGTTATTTAATGTAATAAATTTAGAGCATTTAACAAAAATAATTTCCTTTTCGAGAGAGCTTAAAAATCACTCATACCAATGGTTGTAACTATTGACTGATAAGATAAATTGTTGAAAACACGCAATTCAAAAAAGAAACATAATCAGTAAAAATTCTCTCTCTCTCTCTCTCAATATTTTCAGAATCAAAATTCCAGTGCAAAAGTAAATGGAGCAATAAACACTCAAAACTATAAGGAAAAGTTTCAGCGACAGAAGGAAGAGATGCATTTTATGAAGCAACGAAATGACGCTTATAATATGACAAATTTGTTTGCCGCACCGCAGAAACGAATGCCTCAAGAGATGGGGCATCATGCTGCACTGGCAAGGACTGTATCGACACCATGCTCGGACGCTAATCAGCAAGCAGCTGTCAACAATCTCTTCACATCGCTAAACGATATCCTAAATGGAGCAGTTGCAGCTGCAAATGGCAATGGAAATGTTGTCGGCAGTGGTAATGGTGGCCATCGTAAATTGGAACGCACACAATCGGAACCACTTCCGCAAACGAATACATCACGGTGAGCTTTCTTTTTAACCCCACAACATTATGAAGGTTTTTTAATGAATTTCTTTTATTTGCCAACCACAGCTATAAAACGGAATTGTGTCGTCCTTTCGAGGAAGCGGGCGAGTGCAAGTATGGTGATAAATGTCAATTCGCTCATGGTATGCATGAGTTACGAAACTTGCAACGTCATCCGAAATATAAGACAGAGTTATGCCGAACTTTCCATAGTGTTGGCTTCTGTCCATACGGAGCGAGGTAAAATTTATTTATTGATGCGGAGTGTGACATTGCAGAAATTAAAAGACAAATTGTGTGTGGAGAGAAATTTATTTAAGGTTATGACGCACAGTGCCTCTCATTTCTTATCACAACTCAATAAGCCTCTGTAAAGATCCTTGAAACGAAATTTATTTTTAATTAAATTCTTCTCCCCTCTCTTCGCTCAGATGCCATTTCGTTCACTCGTCTCAAGAAGCGTTGATCTATAACAAAAATCTTGCCGCTTATCATGCACGCTTGCAACAACAACAGCAGAATCGCATGAAGACGATGAGCATGTCAACGGGATCAGATCGTGAGACTTCATCAGTTGGCTCCTTGTCACCGACAATGACACATGTTCAAAATCAAAATGGCGGCATGTGCTTCGGTAGCGATCATCAGTCGAGTCCAACGAGCATCTTCACCTATTCATTTAGTCCATCGAACAGTCCAATACTCAGTGAGATTGCACCGATTTCACCGCCACCGCTTCCACCAACTTCCTCATCAGCAGCCGCTGCGGCCGCTTCAATGATGTTCGTGAAGCCTAAATTCATTGATCAGACTGCTCATGTTAATGTGATGAAGCAAATTCCTGAAGACACTCGACTGCCCGTGTTCAATCAAATTAGCTCAGCTATCGATGCGATTGGCACATTGACAATTTAAGGATCATATTGAACGACACACACACACGTACACACAACAATAATAATTTTGTAAAAATATGCTCCGATAATGTACCTCCAATTTTTCTACTACTTTTTTTACCCCAATTAATCTTTTTTGCAATGATTTTCTAATTGTGTGAAAATTACAACGAAATTCTATGAAATAACTTCTAAGAGAAATTTATGCAAAAAGAAAACAAACAAAACAACCTATTCTAAATGTGAACCAGATATGAACTATTTGAAGGAAAAATAAGGCGATGAAAAAATGAAATTTTTTAATTTATCAGAAACACACTCGGCACTTGTGCCAGTAAATTATAAACAATATATTTATTTCTCATATTTTGATAAATGTTATTTATTATCTTCTTTTTTCTGTGCTCTCGAAAAAAAAATAACACAAAACATTTTTTTTAAATATAACTAGAAAATGGCACATCCACAAAACAACATTTAACATACTACATTTTTTGATATATATGAAAAACCAGCAGAATGATTTTTAAGAAAAAATTTATTTTCATTTCTAACTTAACTAACTATATCATTATTAAATAATATTTATCCAGATGATCCCCGAAAAAAATTTAATAATCTTTTTTTGCTACTATCGTAATAGACTATTAAGGATTTTTTTTTATAATTATTATATTATTGAGCTTCAGTGATAAGGATTTATTTAAAAAGCTACTTTTAAAAAACTCAAATTTCTTCCTCCCCTTTTTGCATATAAAATAAAAAAGAGAAAATTGTGAATTAAATATTAATTTTTATATAGAGAATAACTACAAATTACGATGATGATGCATACGCTTTAGCTTCTGTTTTAAAAATGATAAAAATAATTATGATATGTGACGGAAAATTGTGAAACGCAAATAATGTAAAATCTCACTTTGAATGAGGAGAAATTAATTGAAATTGCATATGTTTGGCAAAACTAAATTCAAAGTGAGATTGTAGAACTTTGGAGCAAAATAAATATTATAATTTTCCCTTGCTAAAATAAAAGAAACAGTCATAATGATGAAAATACACCCATACAACATATAAAAAAATAATATATTTTATATAAAGAACCAAAAAGAGAATCACGCATATATAAGAAATGATGAAAATATGAATTGAAAGTTGTTAGCCTTATAATTCACTTGTTTTGCTCTTATCGCACTCTCACATATATTAACGAAAGTAATGTGTCTTCCCCCAGTCTTGTGCTCTTACAATTTAATCAACGATGTTCTCTTGAAGACTTTGAAGAAACAAAGACAAAGTAGTGCCTTAAAAAAATCTTTAATGATTATCGAAAAAAGTGGCTTCCAAAATTCTCTTAACGATATAAATTGTATTTTGAGAATTCATTCAGGATGAAAGAAAATGCAAAACTAAAATTAATTTAAAACATCGTGGAAATCCATTTTGATCGAGTTCGGTCCTATAAAACCTGTGAAAATTAAACTTAGAACACATTTAGAGAGAGATAAGTGGACCCACGTTTAATTATTAATTTAACCTTGATGATAAGAGAAGAAAAAGACTCAAATCTCAATCATAAAAAAAACATAATTAAAAAAAATTACTGAATGATTTAGCGAGTACAGATTAAACAAAATATTTTATATATTTTAATAAAGATTATTCTCTATTTCGTGATATACTTTAAAAAGACGTTAAATGATGATAAAGGAAAAATTAAACTGAATTAAAATCATTTTCTATTTCGAAAAGTCAATCGTATAGTCAGCTCTTCCAAAATTCTTCCTTTTAATTCATTTTAAATTGCATTCAATTCTACTTCTTAGCTAGATTGATACAGAAAAGCAATCTTTCTTATTTATTATAATTCATGATGATAAAAATTTCGTAGAAACTTTAAGATACACACGCGGTTCAATGCATTTTTGAAATGCCGAGTAAAAAAAATATGTGAGAAAAAAAAATATTAAATGTTGCCATAAAAAGTCGATGCTCGTGTCGATAAGAGAAGCGGGAGAGAGGTAGAAAATGCCAAAGTAATTAAAAACATGACGGATGGATGCGAAAAAGAACTTAATCAAGAAAAATTTACAAAATTCCTTCATAAATGCATTGAACTCTTTCTTTTTTCTCTACACAGCTATAATTGATTAAGGACTCTTTTATAATTATTTAATAATCTATTTAATTTCTTACATTTACTTTATGCATTTTCTCTAATTTTATTATTTTTGGCAATCTATATTAATTACATTTAATAATTTTTTGTGTCTTCCTCCCATCTCCGTTACATGCGTGCATGTAGTGAAATGAGATAAAATGGGTTTCTTTTTGATTTTTTTTGCATGTTTAAGGATGATTTTTTTATCGCTATAGGATTTTGAGTTTGATGAAAAAATATTAAAAATCTTAAGTGAAAAAATGTAGATTTCTTGTAATACATTGAATTGTAATAGTTTTGTTTGCAAGGAATTAAAGCAACATTTTTTACATTTTTATAAAAAAAATCTTTTTTTTTCTTTACTCTTTTTTTTCAGGATATTTTTAATTGTTAGTTTTACTCTCGTCAAAAAAGAAGTCAGTCGGTTCTATTTTTGAGTTGCTGGAATTCACTCTTCTCTCATTCATGAAATATGTGAACTGAAAAACTAATTTATTGATTCAAATGGTTTTATTCAAAAATTCCATCAAAGCTTTTATTGCATTGAAAGCTTTTAAAAATTTAAATTTTGCAAATCATCACGAGGAAAATTTTATGCGATCAAAGCAACCTTATTTCGAGCCCCTACGAATCAAGCATACATTTTCTCAAGGGTGAGCCAACTGCGGAAAATAAAAAATCCATAAATTATCCTAAATAATTTTTTATAAAGTCATAAAAAACTTTCATTATTTTAAGCTTCATGTACACGAATTTTTACCTCAAAATTTTAGTTTAAATAATTGAAAGTTTTGTGTTATGAAATTTATTTTAGTTCCGCAGTTTGTCTTATTTATTTTATTTTAGATAAAGAACTGAGTGTGTGAATCTTGTAAATTTTAGTCAAATTATTAAAAATGGTCTGTTTGCCTTGCTTCATCATTCCTGTAGTGCTCTTTTTTTGGAGATGGCTGATTCAGCCTTTTTTCCTTAAGTATATTTGGAACCCATGGGAGAAGAAGGACAAGGATGGCAAAGTTATTGAACACGGTAAAATTAAAATTAATTAAATTAAATTAACGCTCGTCAAGGTTGAATTTTATCAAATTTTAGACCCGGAATTTATTAAGAACTGTGAAAATGGAGTTTGTACATTCATGCGTAAACCAAAGGCAAATGAGACTGGGGATACTGAAAAAGTAGCTGAGGAAGCAACAGTTGGCGACTCAAAGAAAGAGAATTAATTTTTTGTCCATGTATTTATTCAAACAATAAATTTTAAGTCATCATCAAAATGTTTAAATTTTTTCTGCCATTTCCGAAATAAAAGAATCCTTGATGCTTTGTGTTGAGCTTGTGAAAGAAAGTCATTCCATGCCATAGCAATGATCGAATGACACAAACATTTCTATTGTCGATGCTAAATGAGAAACATTTTCTGGGCGAGAGGTCATCGATTGTGTCAAAAAAGTCAGTTTGATAGTTGTAGTCCTCGCGCTTGGATAGATTTAAGTTTCGGTTGTTTAAAGGATATCGAAAAAGTTGAAAATTCTTCATTTCACTCGCGTCCAGACGGGAAAGTCCTTGAAAGCATGGATTGTAGGTGACACAGCCGGACATTTGTCGATAGAGAAGGCCACGTGGATGAATTGCGGATTCAGAGATCATGAGATGAACGATGCATGCAAGTCGATCTTCTTCCTTAATTTTCTTGCTTGATCTCGGACACTCGATAAAAATTTCCTCGCGGTCAGCAACGAAAATTGGATTCTTGCAAACTTCTTCCAAATTCATTGGATCGCCAGTCAAGATCGACGTCATCTGTGACACAAATGGAATTAATTTTGGCTTTAATTCGGGTAAAATAAACCACTCGTGTCCGTTGAGACTGTAGAAAAAATTTCGATCCTTAAGAATGTCTCGTTGATAGCCAAAAGCAATGTAATAACGATCGTTCGAAGATGTGTCGAGTCTCGCCAAGAAAAAAATGTCTCGAAATTTATTTTCACTTTGCAGGACGATTAGCGAGTTCTCAATTAGACCCGCCTCAAAATCAGTCAACCGAAAGCCGCTGACACTCATGAGATCTAAACATTCTTGAAAGCTTTCGATATTCATTTTTAGAGGAATTTTGAGGAAATTATGGATTGCTTTGATTAATTTTTTTATTGAAGTTTTTTATAATTATATCACATTTTACAGTTAATTAACTGAATTTAATAATGATGTCCGTGTTGTTCTTGATGTCCATAATGTTGTGGGTGAGTGGCGTGTCCAACACGTTCAACATGAGCTGTAAATCCACCGTGTTTATCGGATGAGTACTTGACAATTCTCTTTGTTCCATCAGCTTCATCTAAAGTGTATTCACCAACAACCTTATCTCCATCACGATGCTCCCATTGACTCTTGTGATCCTTGGTCTTTGGGTCATGAACGCCATATTCGTATTTGTAGGCTGGATGATGAACGTAGTCGTGATGATGCTCATCGTGTCCTTTAATAATTTTTAAATTTTAAAATGTCGTTAAATTTTTTAAAAATAAATTCACAAACCTCCATGTCCATGTCCATGGCTGACTTCTGTGTGATGTCCATGGTGATCAGTACGTTTTACGTAGCTTGATCCATGTCCATGTGCTGCAGCGGCAGCGATTAGAGCGAATCCCAAAATAAATGTAAATGACTGCATTTTTCGATAATTTTTAATTTTTTGTTTTCTTTCTACAAGTTCACAATTAAAACTGATGTCGAAATACTTTTTGGTTCTCCATTTTATACATAAAAATTTTTCGAAGCTATGCTTTGCCTTGCGACATATTTTAGATTAGATTAGATTAGATAACAGTCAGGTAGCCACTACCGAAGTAGGAAGACGTCCGACGCAACCTCACATGATTGACCCGCGATTCCTCAGAAAAGCGAAGCCTAGTGGGCTACTTAGGCAAGTATCTACAGTCGATACGAACCACAGGTACGAACACACCCCTGACTGGAGTAAATACAATTAGATAATCATTAGTGAGAACCGATGCCGGGCAAACACCCTCTATCATCGGCTTTGGTTAATAGGGCATTTTAAAATACCTTTACGGCAATGTTAGTGTGTTAGTGTTTTTTTTGTAAGTTTTTGTTTTCGAATGATTTTTTGTTTGTAGTTTCTAGTGAAACTACGGTTAAGAACAGTCTTGTTTACTGAGCAGATATTACAGTTTCCAACTAATCAAAACCAAATCAACATTTTATTTGTCTCAAATCACTTAGATAAAAGCCGTGATTCCACCACTACCTTCCTCAACTGAGACTAGTGTACACAGTTGGTGTGTCGAGTCAAAATATATGTCCGTTGTCCATTTTAGAACGATCACAAACACAAACCCTCCCTCGAGATCGAAGTGTGCAAATCCCTTAACTCCTATCTATAAATATCCTTTCAAACAAAATTACAAGTCCAGGCTGACATTTTTATTTTGAAAATGAAATTTACCCAATTCACTCATCAACAAAAAAAAAATTCCCCTGTTTAACCTAAACTTGTTTCAAAATAACTCCACTTCCGTTCCTCAACTGATCCGATTTCAGTTGACCCTGCACACTTTTACCAAAATAAATTTCATTAAATTACATAGTTACCCATGAAAGTTTTCTTGAAAAATCTCAATGGACAATTTTTCCAAAACAGACTCCTTCCTTCCAAATTGAGTGTACTCGATCATTTTCTATCTCTACCTGTCCTAATCTAACTAACTAGCCACTTTTACCTACTCTAGCACTGCCAAAACCCAATTAATCACCGGAGCAAATAATTTTTGCAACTCACTTTTTCAACGCACACTTCGATCTCTTTGCCTTGCGACATATTTTCATGCATAATTGAACTCTACAAAATTTTCAACCAAGCTTTTTCGAAAAACATATATTTTAATTGTGCTTTTTTAAATATGGTAAAGAAAAAAGTGAAATAGTGTGAAATTCAAGTTCGATGCGTGGTTATTTTCAATCGACTCTTTCCTAATTTAGTTTAACGAATAATTTATTGACCACCCATTCACAATTAGATTCAATATGAAAATTACATAAGATTACACGCAAGATTTTCTTTCAAGGTTTAAGATTGAAAAATTGTAAAAAAGAAATAATTTCACCAGCTTTTAGTAAGTTAATTAATTATTAGATTTTTTTGGGTATGAAATTTTTTATTATTTTTCAGAAAAATTCTTAAAAAATTTAAAACTTCTTTCTTGTAAGGGTTACACTAATTATACCAGTTTGAGGGTTACACTAAAAATTCAATTTAAAATCCACAAAAATTTTTAACAGCATCAAAAATTCTCTTTAATAAGGACTGAAGAATCAGATTTAATTTTCTTTTCAAGAAAATCTCATCCGTCAGTGACTTCAATTAATGACGCCATAAATTCCAAATTCACAAACAAGCTCCAGCTTAAAAGCTTCATAAAAACTTGAATAATTTTCATACGTTTGGATTTTATTTTTGCTTTGACGTTAAGAATATTTCATGAAAAATTCAATGGTTATTACAAATCGCAACTCACGATTGAAGAAAAAAATTATTCACACCTCAAAGCCAATTTCTTGTTTGAAAATGCGCAACCACTTAGAAGCTTCTGCTAAATGTATGGGTCAATTATGACACGGGTTTAGAATTTATTCAAGGTCGGCCGCAACACACAAAATATATGAATTAATCAGATTAATTAACGTAATAAAATTGGTGCGAGTGTTAAATAATTTTAATTGCATTTTGAATATAAAAATGAAATAAAATGAAGCTGTTGATAATTTCTGAGTCAAATTTCATTTTATTCTAAATTTTTATCGCTTAAAATGCAAACATGAATTTATTTCATAATATAAATTTTAAATGAAATGCATTTCAATCGAGATGAGTTTATATACTATCAAAAAAACATTCATTGACCTCTTAATCTTATCAGCATTTAATTTTAAATAATAATTTTTAAAGATAAAAATATTCTCGTTCGACTTCAACGTCATTTGATAAAGATTTCCCTAATTATCGCTTTGTCATCACAATTTTACAACTTGTTTCATCATCAACGGCTTTTTCCCAGATATTATTCATGGCAGTTGAGAATGTTCTTTTCCGATAGTTTGCTTGAATAAGATGCAGAGTCATATGCCAAAAAAAATGTTTCTCTCTCAAAATGAAAACCGGCTTTATTTATCTCGCTTAACTGAAAATTAATCCAAAATTCCGTCTGCCTTGCAATGGCAATTTTTAATTATTTTATTATTCTGTTTTTAGCAAATTAAGGACATAAAAATCAATAAAATATTATTCTACAAATTATCGCGTGACTCAACGTGAAATTAACCCCATCCACTTCCCAATTGTACGCTCCAACAACACCCATACAATCATTCGTACAGCAAGTCAGTTTTTATGTTCACTCTCGGGAGAATTTCTCTTCAGTTTGTTCAAATCCGCCGATCTGTCGAGTCAGTCGTATCTTTGCTCAGCGCACATTAAAATAAAGGTAAAAGCAAAGCCATCGAATTAAAGATTTAATTAAATCTAAATTTTGAGTTTTTGTGGTGGTGTCAAGATTGATTTTAAACCAGTTTCTCGTGCACTTTCAGATTTATCTTATTCTTATTCCCAAGTAACCACCTAATTGAGAAGAAATGGATTTATATTACTTGCCAGGTAAGAAGCAAGCATGGAATGTTGAACTAGTTTAAAAATTTAATTTCCCTCGTGTAGGAAGCGCTCCATGCCGTGCTGTTCAAATGACTGCCGCTGCCGTCGGTGCCGAACTCAATCTGAAGCTATTGAACCTTATGGCCGGCGAGCACATGACTCCCGAGTTCTTGAAGGTAATTAATTTTGCTTATTCACCATAAAATTGCATGCGGAATGCCACATTGACATTCCATTAAAAAATGTTTGCATAAATTAAAAAAGATTAAATGTATTTGATATGTCGTGACTATTAAAAATATCACATAATGTAATGTTTTCATCATTGATCACCTTTTTTTAATAGTCAGAATAATTTTTTTGGCCTTCAATTAGATTTTTTTTGCCATCATGACGCCTCTTTTACTTTACGAGTGTATGTGAATCAAAAGAGAGAATGAACAAACGCAATTATTTACGCCGCTCAGTTTAGCTTCTGTCGCTGCACAAAAAAATAAATATATTGAGGAAAAAAGCCGGCGAAATTGTTGTGTGAAAATGTTTAATAATATTTTTTGTTTTTTATCGCACACACATTTGCAGAAAAGTCTCTCTCGTAATTTTAATCTCGACATCATCAAAAAACAATTTCCTCTTATGAGAACAAGGGAAGAAATCTTTTGAATTTTAAATTTAGTTTTTAAAATTTACAAAAAAATTATGACGTCACAAAAAAATTTATTTCGCTTGGATTGTAACTAAATTTACATTTTCAATGTTCTTATTCTGATTTTAATGTTCTTTGATTCTCTTTTACTTTATTTCTTTCATTCCACAATTTTAATGTTTCAATTCTTCTTATTTTATTCCGCTTTCAGATCAATCCACAACATGTAATACCAACTCTCGTCGATAATGGTTTCGCTTTGTGGGAATCACGTGCTATTTGCACTTATTTAATCGAGAAAGCTGGCAAGGATAGTTTGTATCCAAAGGATCCAAAGGCACGTGCTGTTGTTAATCAACGCTTGTACTTTGATATGGGAACTTTATATCAGAAGTTTGCTGATTATTATTATCCACAAATTTTCGCCAAGGCACCCGCAGATCCCGAGAAGTTCAAGGCAACGGAAGCTGCCATGGCATTCTTCAATACTTTCTTGGAGGGAAATAAGTATGCCGCTGGCAATGAACTTACTGTCGCTGATATTAGTCTGGTTGCCACCGTTTCTTCTTACGATGTTGCTGGATTCGATTTGAGCAAATACCCCAATGTGGCCAAGTGGTACGCACTATGCAAAGAAACCGTTCCCGGATATTCAATCAATAAAGCCGGTTTGGAGGAGTTTAAGAAATTCTTTTAATTGAAATTTCTTCGAGCTTTTTATAATTTTATATTCTGCCACTTGAAATTCTCAAAATTTATTTTATTTTTTTGTACTAATTTTTTTGTTGAATAAAAATTTTTTTTCGAAGACCTAAAAAGGAAATTTTAAAATGTGTTTTTAGATTTTCAAAATTTTTATTTCTCAATTTGTTCCAAATTAATTTTCTAATTTCACTGCCATTCGAATGCATTCGTCTGATTTTTAAGCGATTCAATATCTCTTCAAGCATTTCTCGTAACTTTAGAAAAACATCAATTATTTTTACTTTGATATTATTGGAACATAAATAAATACAATATATAGTTTATGCAAAAGCGATACGATAGCTTAAAATGAGTGTTTCCATGTCTTTCAATGTGTTTGGTTCACTAAATTTTATTTAAACTCTTTTTTTGCCAAATTTTGTCCGCTAATTACTTTAATGGATTATGAGCAATGTTGAAGTATTTTCTTTATAGCCAAATAATTAATCTTTAAACGATATGCTGATATATCTTGAATAGGTTAAATGGACTTACAAAGCTTAACTATTTTACTTTCATGCGTATAAAAATTTGCGTACAAAAACTCTTTAATTATTGCATATTGCACAAACACACATACATTTAAATTTATCAACTGCGAAAATTATAATTATTTAATGTGCTTGATTCATAACATTTGAACTGTTTGAAAATAATAAAATCATAAATTGGATCCATGAAGTTTTGTATTGTTTTAAAATTAATTTAGTCCTGTCAACAGTCTAGCGACAAAAAGAATGATCAAATTATTAATTTATGTTCCGACATCCCACAAATATTTTTTTTTAATTTTATTTAAGTAGTTACTCATTACGTTCTTTTATCACAATGATTATAACATAGAGCGGCATATCAAAAAAATGTCAGCAATTTTTTTTCAAACATCGCAATGAATGCTGAGATATCGCTCTTACTTTTTTCTGTGTTTTATTTTTGAGCAATTTTAGTTATTAATTTAATTATTTTTTTAATGCCAACATCAAACGTTTTGCCATTAAATATGAATAATACTTTTCATCAGTTTTAGGAATTTTATGTTATTTAAATATTTCAAAGAAAGCAAGAATAGAAAAATCAGAGACAGTTTATGAGTTTTTTTTATTGTTGCAGTAAATATATTGATGTGATATTTGAATTAAAATAGGCGTGTAAATATAGAGTTCTAGAATTATAGTGCTTATGCCATCATTTTTTTTATCATTATTTAAAATAGCTTTACTATTCGTCACTACCGATAGCAATTTCCTTATTGTCTCAATATTATATTTTAATTAATTTAAATAGTGAACTTGATTTTGAGTGCAAATTAAAGAGTGTGGAATGAAAAGCTGCTTAGAAAGCTCTCTCTGAAAATAGTGCGAAGAAAATTTAATTTTTCCATGTGATGTAAAAAATTCAGCAATTTCTTCTTGATTTTATAAAAGTTCATGGCGAAGAATAGAGATATGTTTCATTTACTATATTTTATAGTGTTTATAATATCAGTTTGACTGACAATGTACTAACTTATGGCATAGGACTAAGTAAATACATTCGAGATATTTCCTTTTTCTTTCTTTAATTATAATTTTTAAATTAATTTTTTTATAATAGACATTGAAACTTCATGTAACTACAAACTTAAGCTAGAATAAATTCTTTTTGAAACTAAAATTTTTAAAAAGGTATTTTTTTATATAAAGTTTTAGGGACATGAGTGGAAAATTAAAAGGAAGAGTTTTTTTTTAGAAAATAAAATTCCACTCACGCAAATAAAGGCAAGAAGAGGAAAAATTTCATTCAATAAATTTGTCAGTTTTTAATTTAAATTAAATCGACTTTTAACCAGTTCTAAAGTTTAATTAACCTAATAATTGATGCAAAAATGGAAATAAATATTTTGTAGTTGAATCAAGTTTTTGTAATTTATTTTTCACGCAAGAATTATTGGTCAAATTTTAAGGTTTTCACAAAAGAATTTTCACTTAAAAATAAAGTAAAAAATCTTTTGTTCTTGAAAATTTCAATTATTTTTGGATTTTTCAATATTTTTTCAATTTTTTTGGAATTTTTTAATCATTTTTATTAAAACACTGTCCTGGTGATGATTGTCATACGAAATCCAAGTCCGAATGTTTTTTCTTTGCCCGCTTATCCATTGCACGTTCGAAATACTTTTTAAGCTCAGACACAATGAAGACGGATGATGTCAAGATGAGGAGAAAAGCGATGTCCCTTACGGTCAGTGCTTCGGTTTGAAAAACTTTTTGCAATGGAGGGAAATAGATCACCAAAAGTTGTCCAATTAATGAAAAACCAACGGCGATGAGGAACATTTTGTTTGAGAAAAGTCCAATCTGTATTTTTAAGAAAAATAATAAATAAAAAATGAATGTTAAAGTTAACTTTTTAACTCACTTGAAAAACACTTTTTGTTTGAGATCGACAGCTCAGAGCATTCCACATGTCAAAGAGAACGAAGCAAGTGAAGGTCATTGTTGTGTCACGTTTAGTTTTTCCACCCGATCCGTCTTCCATTTCTCTTTGAAAGACATAAAGAGTGCCGAGGATGATGATACCCGCTGATAAAAGGACATTAATGATGAGTGCCTTCGAGATCATTGGCTCTTTTACATTTCTCGGTTTCTTTTTGAGAACATCTTGATCGACTGGCTCAACTCCAAGCGATTGTGCCGGTGGTCCATCCATGATGATATTGATCCATAAAATTTGCATAGCATTTAGTGGATTCGGAATGCCCATGAGTTGACATAAAGTGATGAGCGATAGGGCGGCAATTGAAGTGCTGAGTTGAAAGCGAACAAAATTTCGAATATTATAGAAAATTCCTTTGCCTTCTTCAATGGCCGATATGATTGTGTGAAAATCATCGTTGACGAGAATCATATCGGCAGCTTCCTTACATACGTCAGTGCCATTTTTACCCATAGCAATGCCAATATCGGCTCTTTTTAATGCAACTCCGTCATTGACGCCATCACCAGTCATTGCAACAATATTTCCACTGTTCTGAAGCGCCTTAACAATTGCCAACTTGTGCTTTGGCGTCACACGATAAAAAACGCTTACACTTCCAATAATTTTCTCAAGCTGCATCTCATTCATCTGATCGATTTCATGTCCACTTATCGCGTGCTGATGCACCGTATCTAAGCCAATCAGTTGAGCTGAAACGAAAGTGCATATTTGTAATTTTACTTTCATTCAAAACTTGAAATTATTTGAAATGTGTGACAAAATTTTTTTTCGGAAGAATGTTGATGACCTATGGCAATGAAATTATTTTAGTATGGTGAAAGAAGTTAAACTTGATTTTATTTCTGTGGATGCATTTATGTAAAAATAGTGCGAAAATTTTAGTATAAAAGCTAATGTAAATTTCTAGAAAAGCATTCAGTTCCATTCATCAATTCATAAAGTGAATAACCCACAAAAAAATTAGCAAAAATGAAATTCGTAAGTTTAAAAATTGAAATTTTAAGTTCATTGAAAAATTTTTGAAAAATTTTCAGCAATTGGTTCTTGCCGTTATTCTCGCCGTTGCTGTCATCAACGCAGACGCAAAATTGTTCAAGAAGAAGCATTGGCTCAAGAAGCTTCCATTAATTAAATCTTTCGGTTGGCCATCACTCGGAGGACAAAAAGAACAAATCACAATTGATAAACCAAGAATCGTTGAGATTGTCAAGCACGTGCCAGTCATTCAAAGAGTCGAAGTTATCAAGCCCGTCGAGATTATCAGAACAATTCAAGTGCCAGGTAAGAAAAATTCCCTCCCAAAAAAACTGCTAATTTGACACATTTTCAATCCATTAGTTGAGGTCATTAAGGAAGTCGAGGTGATCAAGCATGTGCCTGTAATTCAAGAGGTCATCAAAGAGGTCGAAATCATCCGTCACATTGCTGTGCCACAAGAGATTATCAAGGAAATCGAAATCATCAAGGAAATCCCAGTCGTGAAGACCGTTGAAATTCCAAAACCATACGAAATCATTAAGCACGTGCCAATTGTAAAAACTGTCGAAGTCGAGAAGCAGGTTGTTCAAAAAGTGCCAGTTGTCACCGTCCATCAGACCACTAAAGAGATTCCACTTCCAAATCTTCCCATTCCCTCTTTCCCACACCTCTCATTTCCAAAGTCAGTAGGCAACCTCTTCAGTGCTTCATCATCTGATGGCGAAGCAAATTCCGAGGTCTACACTTATGCTGATAGCAGCAGCACCAACTATGCTGACTCATCAGCATCATCGAGTACTTTTAACAGCGTTCCAACCGGTCCATATCCACCAGCAAACTATTAATATTAAACCCAAACCAACCAACTCTAAAGTGACATGAATATAATTTTAAAAATGAATTGAGGCTACAAAAAGATTAGATTTTAAATTATAATGAAAGCAAATAAAAATTTCCAGATAGGAAATTATTAAAAAAGAAAAAAACTCACCAACAGCTAATGCAGTCTCTTGACTATCGCCAGTCACCATTTTTACTCGAACTCCACTTCTATTGAGTATTTCAATCGACTCTCTTACGAGAGGTCGCGGTGGATCGGTTATACCGACAATTCCAAGATAAACCAAATCGTTTAGTGATTTTCCTTTGGCAATTGCCAGTACTCTCAATCCCTTGCTACCGATTTCGTAGGACTCTGCCAAATATTCCGATTCGTTTTGCTTTGTGAGTGGCAAAATTTGATTATTCAACAAGTAGCGCTTGCATTGAGGTAGGACCTGAAAGAAAATATTTTAAAAAGTTTAGCAAGTCCTGAATAATTTAAAACTATTACTTACCATTTCAATGGCTCCCTTTACGTAAAACATTTCGTCTTTATTGTTGTTCGTGCTAAAACGCGAAATTACGGAGACGGCCATCATTTTTTGTTCGGAACTAAATGGAAACTCTTTGGTTCTTATGTATTTGTCACGTATCGTGTACATTTGATTTTTCATGGCGAGCGCTAAGAGAGCACCTTCAGTCGGTGTGCCAAGTAAAATTTCACCCTGAATTATTGCATTATTGCAAATTGCGCCCGCTTCCACGATCATGTTGATGCTCTGCTTCGCCACTTCCATGTTCGAGCAATCGCGAATGTGAATTTCTCCATGGTCATTGTAGCCGGCACCCGTTACATCTGCCATGTGTCCCGATGAAGTAATTATTGTCGTTGCAGTCATCTCATTTTTAGTTATTGTTCCGGTTTTGTCGCTGCAAATGACATTGACACATCCCAATGTCTCGACCGTCGGTAATTTCTTAACGATCGCATTACGTTTTGCCATTCTCAGCACGCCCAAAGCGAGTGTAACGGTTACGACAATTGGCAGTCCCTCGGGTATTGCGGCCACTGCTAGACTCACGCTTATCGTAAACATCTCAACAATTGCTTTGCCTTGCAGCCATCCAAGGAGCATGATAATACCGATAATACAGAATGAATAGAAACTGAGCTGTGCTCCTAGAATGTCCATTGACTTTTGAAGCGGTGTCTTTGGCGCCTCCTCTGCCTGCATCATTTTAAAGACTTCGCCAAATTCACTTTGCTCGCCCGTGCTCACAACAATGCCCTTCCCCGTTCCGCCTCTCACAAGCGTTCCCATAAAGGCAATATTTTTCATCGAGCTGTGATTATGTTTGCCACTGCCGGGCAGGCTAGTCAGCACATCAGAGCTCTTTTTGGCCGGCTCCGTTTCTCCCGTGAAACTGGATTCATCAATTGACAAATCAATCGACTCAAAAATGCGTAAATCGGCGGGAACTCGATCACCCACATTGAGAAAAACGATATCGCCCGGGACGAGATTACGTGCGAGGAATGTTTCGAGTCGATTTTCACGCAAACTAAAAGAGAAAAAAAAATACATTAAATGTAATGGGATGGTTTAATGATTTTGACAGACTTCTTTCTCTATGGTGATATTTAAACCATCATAAGTCGATAAAAAGTTTTTGTGTCCTTGATATAAATTTGAGTTAGATAACTTTTCAAAATTGTTATCGCAAATATTTCACTCGAGTGCTTATAAAAAATTCAAACTCAAATTTGATTGCAAGGACAAAAATTTAATTCCACATCTTGATAATAATTGATGAGGATGCTCTTACCAATGACATTCGGGCGGAACGAGTTTCTTAAGCTCCTCGAGAGATTTCTCCGATCGATATTCTTGAATGAATGCGACTGTCACGACTATTAAAATAGCGATAGTGATACTTATAGCATCGTCAAATTGTTGCATGATTATCGAAACGAGTGCAGAACCTGTAGAAGTTTATTAAATAAATCAAATAAACTTTTAATAATTCAAACTTACCTAAGAGTAATAATATGAGTGGATTTTTAAATTGTTCCACGTATTTTTTAAAAGTGCTGTCTTCTTGCGGCGCTTGTAGCTCATTGTATCCGATGATTTTTGAGCGGCCAAGTGCCTCTTGCCATGTAAGTCCATTTCGCAGATCACTATGGAGTCGCCTCTCAATCTCAGACGCTGAAAATGTCGCAGACTCTGCCGTCGACAAGAGCATTTCTTTTGCGAAGTTGAAGTTGAGTCCGTCAGCCTGCGTGGAGAACGGTGGTAATAATATGAGTACACAATCGTTTATTTGATAATGAAACACTACAATGCTCTCTATACACATAGATATTTTATATTTTGTTTGTTATCCGAAAGGGAAGTAATCGATTTTTTGTCATCATCGAGAGAGAGAGACAGAAAATGCTTTTGACCGATTAATTTTCTTTTTTTGAGGGTAACGTTCGTAGACTAGGCGATGATGGAATTTTATCAAAAGTCTATGATGGATTAAATATCAATTTTAACTCTAGCGCATAATCCTTATCACCTCCCTCCTTTTTTTGTCCTGCCCTTCACCCACATTCTACCGCACTGTCGTCGTCTTATCAGTTTAATTTATTCAACAATTTGGGGAAAACAATTCTTGCTAACTCTTGACGCTATTTGTTCACGTGTTTTTGTTTGCCTTAAGGCAACGGATGATAAAAAGCCATTGAACATGAATTTATGTTTCGAATGAAATAGTAATGCAAACAGTCATCGTCTACTGACGAGAGAGGAATTCGGGATGAGTCATGAAAGAAAAATCCTCTTAAAGCACTTAATTACACAATTTGTCGTCGTATGCAAACGAAGCGAGTGCAACATAATCAAATAAACTTCAATATCAGCATAAAACTTTTTTCTCTCTTCTTCCTCTGTGTTATTGACGTATAGAAAAAAAGTTTTCGTGATTGAGAAAATAGCAGTTGAAAAGTGCTGCATTTTGCAACAAAAAAAAATTTACCCTCGACTAAAATTTTCTCACAAAGAAATTTCCACGATTTTCAATTTTTTTCCGTGACTTGGTGGAAAAGTGACGTCACGCGATTCATTTTAAATACAAAACTCAACAATTTTATTTGTATTCGTGGAGCATTTTATGATAACATGCACTTTTCACTATCAGCAAATCTAATTTTTGTTAATTGAAAAAAAATAAATGAGAAAACTCACGGAAACTTTTCTGTTTGATTGAAAAATCACAATTTCACTTTTGTCATCTTGCGTCGACACCTTCTCATATTTCTGCTTATTGCTATTGCCACTCTTCACACTTTTCATCTCTTTTAATTCACTAAGCTGCATAAATCTACTCTTATGCCGTTGAAATCTAATTTTTTTTCTACATTACTCGGCTCTCAACCACAAGTCATCATGTTTTACTTTTTTCTTCTTCTTCTTACCAAAGGGCTACTAACTGAGTACATTGGCTTATGTACTTGCATTTGTATTGGTGCGAGATAATGTTGCGAAAAATTTAAATCTTATTTTTGTGTGATAACAAGTGGTTTTTATATTTTAGTGAATTGCTTTCGAATTTAATAATTTTATTATCTCATCATCCACAACGCATATGTCGCTCTACAAAGCTAAACAGAATTTTTCAAAACGATCGCACCGGGACTAGCAATCGGTTATATTTTTGAAATTTAATGATGATGTCCGTCTGGTTCAACTCGAGGCTCTTGCTCGGCGGCATCATGTGGCCAGAATGTTGGTTTGTTGAGTGCATCCAAAGCTTGATCGGGGAAGGCATCGGCAAAATCTTCCATTGTCATTTGGTCGTATGGCAATACAGAATTCAAGTGAGCAATTTCCTTTTCAAAATCGGCAATTCTGACGCTCGATTGAGCCTTGAACTCTTCAATTTCCTTCGCGACTAAACTTTTTTGCTGATCAACCTGTGAGCTAACGTTATCGGCCGGGAAAGGAATCTTGACGGCCTCGTATTGCTTCTGGAAGTTGTCAACCATGCCAGCAATTGGAACGGACTTCTTGTAAGCGGCCCAGTCAATCTTTGGCGGATTTTCGGGATTGGCGAGGACACTAAAAGCAATAATCGTTAATTATTTACCTTCTAAAGCTATTACTTAATCAATTTTTAACCAACCTTCTCAAATATTTGTCGCTTTTTGCCTTAAATCCAATGAAATTCGTCTTTTGCGCTTGTGGTACGCGCTCGGCAATGGCAGCCCAGTTGACTGACGATGCAGCAATACGTCTTGAAGCCATTTTCTTAGATTTTCCTCTCACAAGATTTCAAATTGAAAAATCGAAATGAAAATTTCTTTCGCCTCTTTTTTTACGTAAGTTGATGCGAGAAAGCCCCGCGATTTAATAATTTCGCGTCTCTCTATCTGCTTCTTCTTTTTATTGTGAAACGACTTTGTGATTATTTTCGACGAGTGAAGATGATTTAAAAAAAAGTGAATATAGCTCATTGTTGAGTTGCTTGCTCACTAATGTGGATCTAGAAAAGCGAGAAAATGTGCCAATAACAAGCATTACCAAAAAAACGAGTTTTTTATTTAGAAAAAAGGTGAACAAGAAAAATTTGACTGAGTCAGCTCAACATAAAGAAAGAAAATGTCTCGCAATAGTAAAATAATATCCGTAAATACGTCCAGTATTAATCCCCTCGAGAGTCTCCTCAACATCCTGCCATGTGATCGACCAATAAAGTCCATTCAGATTGTTGAAAACATCAGTGAATGTCCTCAAAATTTCACGCCAATTCATCGAACAATCGACAGCGATCAAGATGGTGACATTTTGAAGGAAAATATTCTTTTTGGAAAGAGAAATACTCGATACTTGTGCATAAGTAAGACGGAGGGTCTACCGAATTTTGTACTTGAAAAAATTAAAATTATCAGCTCATCGGAGCATCTTGCGAGCGAGGGCTTCATATCGATTAAAAACACTTTCGACACAAATCAAAAGGCATGGCGTAAAAAACAATTAGTTTATAAATTAACCAAGACTGAATCGATCGCAGAAAATTGCATTACGGACATTGCAATTTTGTCGAAGTATAAGCATCCACTTCCCGAGTTTCTCGAAGGATACACCTATTTGGGTGAGCTGGAGAAAGTACATCTTTGCTATAAGGCGGCACCTTACAAGCCCTCATCCGAAATAATTGACTTCACACATCAAATTGAGAGTCTCCGAATTCAAGGCAACAACAATGTCTATCCAACGGTATGTGCGAGTCAATGAGCCATATAACTATAAGTTCGTTCTATACGCATTGTTAAACAACCTTGACAAAATTATTTACAATTTTTGCCAATGTGCCGTTAATTCCATTACTCATGAATTTTTTCTTTTCGTATGCTTAATTTTCAAGGTCAACAACACCGATCATTACTATGAGTCACTCAACTTATCTTATCAATTGCCGTCATCGCCACCCGGCGGCTTTAATAACAACAACAACAGACCACTGCCATTACGCAAAGCACCTCTGCCACCTACACCAAACTCAGGCTATAACAACACCGGAACTCTATCACACTATCACAGCGATCTTTTGGGCATTCCTTTTGTCCTTAATTCGAGAATGATTAAACATGACTATTCGTTCGAGATGCCAAAGTGTGGGAAACCGACTGACGCATTAGAGTATGATTTTAATCTTGAGCGTCAAGTTTTGTGTAGCACGCGTGATGAAAATCGTAAATCGACTTCATTAAATCCTTTCTTCTAAAATGTCGCAATTTGCATTTTAAAATGCTCAAAAATTTATTCAAGTAGTTTTAAATTTAAGATTTTTCATGTTAATCAAGTGGATAAACAACTATAGAGTAAAAAATAGTTGCTAATTTTTAATCAATTTCAAAGACATTATCAAAAAATGACTGCCGACATTTCTCATGACTTCTTTTTTGTGTATCAAAATGTGCGAGCTCTTCAATCAGAAAATTTATAAGTGTAGATTAAAAGGATGTGTACTAATAATTCTAAGAAAAATCATTTTTTAATACCTATGACGGAAATTTAATTTAGAGTGAAATCATTTTTTTATTTCTCACTTAAAGTTTATCTAAATAAAACTGCACAAAATTGTTTAAAAGTATTATAAAAGGTGTTTAATTATTTATTTCTAAAATTACTATTTTATTCTTTTATAAGTAAAACCAACAAAGCAATAGGTCGAATTCTTATTGATGAAAAATTTTTCAGAAAAAAACTTTTGCTAAACTCGCACATGCAAATTTAACGGCAATAATTTAAATTTCTTCTTCTTCCAAGCATGCAACCTGTTGAATAACTGTCAAATTCGAACGTTCGTCTAGCTCAGTGTTCAGGACTGCCTCGACTCGACTGTGTATTTTTTTAGAGAGAAAGAAAACGCAAAAGAAAAAAGTTATAAAATGAATTAAAATGTAAGTAAGACATATTTGAGGAGAGAAAAGCATTGCCTTATACCTATCGTTTCAGGAAAAATCTGCTTGAAGTGCCCAAAATTGATTTCGATTTTGATTTGAACATCTTCGATTTTAACATAGATCATTTTAAAAATAATATTGAGGGTCGTATAAGGACGATAAGCGAGAATTTACCCAACTTTCCAGGCCTACCGTCGTTGCCTCGTGTGCCGGAAGTAAACCTCCCGAAGCTTGAACTCTATGCATATTTGCTACGTACACTTCAAAGCTTAATTTTAATCTTCAATACCATCAGCTGGTTCACTGTTCCGTTATACTCTGTCAACGTCAGTTTAACCACTCAAATTAACGCAACTATATCGAACTTCTATTGCTTTGTCACTCAAATCATGGAACTCATCAGTTTTAGCAATAAAAAGTCGTGGGAGGAGCTCAAGACATCAGTCACAGACATCCGAAAAAAGTTCTCATCGCTCTCGAGTGCCGTGCCCTCAAATGTTCGTTTTCGTGAGCTAGCAGATGGCCGATTAAGAATATATTTCCTATGCTCACAATCAAATTTACTCTATGTGGACATTGATAACAAACAACAACAACAACATCCAGAAAAGATCTCAACCGAAACGACACTGTGAGTATTTAAAAATACTATAGTAAAAATTTTATATAATGTGTGTATATGCATGTAAAAAAATATTTTTGGTGAAAGTCCTTCGCATAAACAAAAAAAACACATTTTGTTTTCGCTTTCGAAATGAGGTCAGAAAAGTTTTTTTTTCTTCTCATCGAGCTTGACATGTATCGCGTGATTTTTTTTTGATGACTAATCGCATTAATTAATTTTTCTCTCGCAGACTTCAATGGCATCCAGTGTTGGATGCGGCAATCGGCTCCAATTTGACATCAAATTCAACGTCACGTGAACTGCAGCTTCTGCTCGAACGGAAGCGCTTACCGGCATTGGGAATAAATTCTTATGAGTTTCATCAAAACAGCGGAAAAATTATTTTTCAAGCTTGCAATTCACTCTACATGTGCCTCGATACAGGCTTCAATGTAACTAGACAAACTTATTTAAAAATTAAATATTTAAATTTATCTATTTTAGACGACACCTCTTTTTCCCACTGAACTGCGCACGTGTCAGTATCAAGATTGGTCACCCATAGACCCCAAAATTTGTACACAAAATTCAGATCTCGTCGCATACATTTATGGCAAAGATATTTATGCCACTCACTCGGTGAGCGGTCACGACTGCAGACTAACGTTCACGCACGGTGGAAAAAGAAATGATCCGCTTAGTGCGGGTGTGCCGTCTTATGTGATGCAAGAGGAATTCAACAGATATCATGGATTTTGGTGGCAACCACAATCGACCGATGGCATTTATCGTATTTGCTTCGAGGAGGTCGATGAGAGTGATGTCGAGACATTTACATTTCCATCCGCTCACTCGTACGGTGGCGAAGAATATAGATTTCCGCGAGCTGGTCAATCGAACGCTAAGAGTACACTAAAAATGGTTGAATTTAGATTATCGGAAAATTTGCGGATACAAGATGTTTGCATAAAGGAGCTGCAGACACCGCTCAATTATCTCTTTCCATGGATGGAGTATTTAGTTAAAGTTGGATTCACAAGCGATTCTCAGTATGTTTGGGCACAACTCCTCGATCGTCAGCAGCAGCATCTTGAGCTTATTCTCATACCCGTTGAAAACTTTTGCTGTGAACCCTATACGAGCAATCCCACGTCACCGGAAAGTACATCGGAAAAGCATATGTGGAAATGTATTCTCAATAAGCCCTCAAAGCCCATCCAAGTCATCTTTTCAGAACGCTCAAGCCACTGGATTAATCTCCACGATTTACTTTATTTCCTTGAAATAAACGAACAGTCTGTGACATTCATTTGGTCGACAGAGGAAACCGGTTACCGGCATTTATATTTAATTACTGCATCTCTCGAGGTCAAACCGCCGCCGCAACAGAATGGACTTCGGTCACATTCAGCATTCTGTGATGACAGCCATGTCGAGGACAATATGATGGCGAGAATTGTTAAGAAAGTACAATTGACATCCGGCGAATGGGAAGTGTTGGGTCGAGATTTGTGGGTGGATAGGAAGCGAAATCTGATCTACTTTATGGGATTTGCCGAGTCGCCGCTTGAAAAGCACCTCTATGTGTTCAGTATGCTACAACCAGAGAAAAAGAGACTTCTTACCACATCTGGATCAACTCATTCAATAGAGTTCAATGAGGACTGTACTGTAATTGTGAAGACATTTTCAAACATAAATCAATCGTCATCGACTGAAGTACTACGTGTTCATCAGCACTGTCAAAACGGAAGCATCGATGGCTTAGAGTTGATTAACGTGGGACATTTAGTAGTTGGTACATTTGATAATTCAGATTATACGCCCATCATTTGTAGTCCCGTCATCTCATCCGGCGAAACTCTTTATTCACTCGTTTTCAAGTGAGTTTAATTAATTTTTATTTGTTGTAAGATAATTCTAATTTAATTGCTATTTAAGGCCACATAATTTTAAGCCCGGCATGATTTATCCAACGGTGCTAAATGTGTATGGTGGGCCGGAAGTACAGACTGTTTCAAATAGTTTTAAGGGAATGAGACAATTGCGAATGCATATGCTCGCATCACAGGGTTATTGTGTTGTTTGCATCGACAGCAGAGGATCGAGGCATCGTGGCGTTCAAGTGAGTTTTCAAAATGATTCTCTTAAATTTACTAATTTTTAATTTTATAAAAAAAAGTTCGAGAGTTATATAAAAAGACGATTGGGGACTGTGGAGTTAGCAGATCAAGTTGAAGTGTTGAAAATAATTGCTAAGGAAATGGGATTTATTGATCTCAATCGAGTCGCTATTCATGGTAAATTTACAATTAACATTTGGTGATAAATTTATGTTAAATCAACATATTTTAGGCTGGTCATATGGCGGTTATCTCAGTTTAATGGGTCTAGTGCAATATCCTGATTTATTTAAAGTGGCAATAGCTGGTGCACCTGTTACGAGCTGGGAACTTTACGACACTGGATACACAGAGAGATATATGGACGTTCCCGAAAACAATCCTCAAGGATATATCGCCGGATCCGTACTTAGTTATGTGCATAAATTTCCTGACGAGTGAGTTGACACAAAAATTATAAGAATTTAAATTTATTGAATTTTTTTTAGAGCAAACCGACTCCTGCTGATTCATGGATTGATTGACGAAAATGTACATTTTTATCACACATCACAGCTAATAAGTCAACTGATAAAGTTTAACAAGGTGCTTAATGAAACAATTATCAATTAACACAATAATTAATTGTTTTATTTTTAGCCATATTCATTGCAAATTTACCCCGGCGAAAGGCACTCGTTGAGAAGTTTAGAAGCGAGTAAGCATTACGAGACATTTTTACTTCAATTCCTCCAAGACAACTTGTAAAGTGTTGGAAATATTCTAAATTAATTATACTAGCAAATTTAAAGAAGTTGTATTCACGTGTTAAAATTTCTTTTTTAAATTTCGAAGCTTTTTTTTTTATTTTTAATTAAATTGTTCGTTAAATTCACTAAAGGAAAATAAAAATTACTAAATAACGATTAAAGCTAGTCCTCTTTGCGAATTCCCATACTCCACAGCAATGGACTGTCGTTGATGACAGTTACCTTGTCAGATTTTCCATCATATTTATTGCTTGTGCTCACGAGTCCACCGAATTCCATAACATGCTCACATAAATTCCATTTGAGACCTTCCGTTGTGACTGTTGACGAAGATCCTACAGGAACCAATGAGCACCAATATTTTCGAAGATTTTCAGGAATGTGAATGGTATGTTGACCGCATGACAGCAGCCACGTGAGACTCCCTGATGAGAGTAAATAAACTGGCCTCGATAACTCAGGAGGTTTTTGAAGATTCTTATAGAGAGTATTGATATTCGCCATGATATGATCGCAACGTCCGCTATTTTCACAAACGCTAACAATAAATTCTAAATTGAGTTCCTTAAGCAGTGGTTCGAGGACACGCAGACACTTGGTGAAGTCAGTTTCATCTTGATCAATTGTCTGAACCACTTCTGTAGATTTCTTAAAGTATTCGATGCTTTCCGATAAACAGCTATCGAGATCTCCAGTGATGAGTGTGGGAGGCTCAAGCTTATTCTCTAGATTGTTCTCTCTAAAATTATTTTTTATTTTAATTAATTAAACTCTTAAAAATATTTAATTTACTTACTTAAGAAAGTGAAGCCATCGGTTCGTGCCGCCATCGACGGTAATTTTAATGGAAGCTAAAATATTTTTTTTTTGAATCTTTAAATTCCTTTAAAATACTCATTTAACTCACAATGATTCCATAACTGAATAACTAACTCCTTATCCACTAAAATTGGTCTATTAAGTACCACAATTGCATATCGACATTTCTTCTCACTAATATCACTAGAATTTAAAATTAAATCTGGATGAAAATGTTGCATGTTTTTTTTTGTTTAAAAACATTCCCGAGAAGTCGATGCCGATTGCCGATACTCGCTCATGCCCTATAGCTTTTTAAATCATATGTTTTTCTTTTTTTCTCACTCAATCTTCAGTATATAAAGAAATGTCTTCGTTAGCGAATGCAACGACGACTCTTCAAATTAATTTAATTCACCTACCTGTGGATCAAAGGAACAAGCTATGTGCTTTACTCGATCAAAATGATTGGTGGATGGAACTTGGTGCCTTAATGCAGTTTTCAGATTTTGAAATTTTGGTGAGCAAACAAAAAATGTTTCAAAACCCACACGTGGGTGTTGCCGCGTAACCCACTTGTAACAGATCAGTATTGAAAATGCAACATGGGGAAGTCCTATTAAATATTAAGAAGCCAAAGAGAAGCCTAATGGAAAATATTTTTGAAAAGCTGAAAGGGAAGCATAAGAAAATTTTTTTTTGGGAAAGAACAGAATATCATTAGAGCATGAACATTTCCTTTAAACAATGTTCCATTTTCCTTTAGATAAAAAATAGTTCCATTTTCCAAAATTAATTAAAATTGTTTTGAATTTATTTAAATCAACGCTTTAAAAACTGTTTCTTTTAACTCCCTTTTCCATTTTTACTTTTCCACTTTCCACTTTTTCATTTTCCACAATTTCATTTCCACAGTTTCCATTTTCAGATCCATGCCAACACCCCAACCCAGTCAACAACCATAACCAAAAAAAAATAAAAATGAATACGGCGGTCCATGGCACACCTGTGGTCATACCAAAAAACCAAAATGAACTAATAAACCCCAACCCCAAAACTAAATCTCTACTTCCAGGGGCCGAGATCTCACTGAACAGACAGACACGAATCACAAACATATAAGCGTTACCACACCTTGTGACCAAAAATAAAGGAAAATTTTAAAAAAAATAGAGCATGAACATTTTTTAAAAATGATTTTTAGATAAAAAAAGTTTTTTAAAAATTAATTAAAATTGTTTTGAATTTATTTAAATCAACGCTTTAAAAACTTTTTTTAACTTGAGTAAGAGTTAATCTTGCATAAAAAACTAGTTATTAAATTGTATATAATGTACAAAAATTTTTTTATATAAAACCTTTCCGGCTATAAATTTAATTTTTAAAATATTAAATAATCTTTGATAAAATTAAAAAAATTGAAAAAAATCACAATCACGTTTTATTGGATTTTTTTTTAATTTTTTAAAATATTCAAAACTTTTCTCTCAGATGACCATTGATGACGCGCAAATAATAGCTTAAAAACAAAACACTCAAAACTATTTAAACATCTTCGCTTCAATGCCAATTGAAAATTTACCACACCTTAATTTTTGCAGGACATGAAGACAGAAGCCGAACGCAAAAGAAAGTCACCGACAGAAGTGCTTTTAAGTAAATGGTCGCGTCACGGTCACATTATCACAGAGCTTTTTAAATTGCTCTCAAATATGCAACATTATCAGGCGATGGACACTATCAAGCATTCGGTTCCAGATCGTTATCACATTTGGATTAAACCCGTTCAGCCTCACATTACTCGATTAATGAAAACACAAAAAGACTCGGTTAAGATCAATAATGCCAATGAAAATGCACAGCAAAGTCAAATATTTCAATCGAGAAATGATGATGATGTCAGAATGCCACCCAAAAATGACATTCGGGACAATCTTAAAGATCTTCTGAACATTCCCGAAATTCCCATGGACGAGCTTGCGGCAGCGACCAACAATTGGGCCGACAGCAATATTTTAGGCAAAGGTGGATTTGGCGTGGTTTATCGTGGCGAGTGGTTGAGTACAAAAGTTGCCGTTAAAAAACTCGAATATCGTGAAAGTCGATCGGGCACTTCGCGAGATTATTTATTGCAAAGTCTGAACGAGCTGCGACACCTCAACCATTGCCGTCATGACAATATTTTACCCATTTACGGCTACGCATTAAAAGATGAAATATGTCTTGTTGTATATCAGCTCATGCTAGGCGGCTCTTTGGAGGAGAGACTCGCGAGGAAAAGTGGTCAAGAGTCGCTCACGTGGCCACAACGATGGAACATATCAAAAGGCACTGCGAGGTAATTTTAAAAATATAATTTAATTTATTTATTGGCTGGTCGTGCAACAACGGCTAAATAACAGAAAGCACCGCATTTTGGTATCGGCTGCGAGACTAGAAATGCTCCGTGATCAGGTGAATTCTCCATAATAATTGGTAGTTTAAAATCTTCTGGGAAGACATTCTCTTGCGTCAAGTCAGGCTATAAAAATGTGAATAGATATTGTGACTCAGTTGTTGTTGTCTATGACTAATGATCAAAGCACACTTACGACCGCATTGGCGACCTGTTCGAGATTTGTGAAAAGTGGGGGTTTGTCGAACGGTGCCATTAGTGCTCCATTTTGCGTTTGCATTGCGAGATAAAGCATTACTTTTCTTCTCATCTGCAAGTCACTCAATTTACTCGAGTGCTTTTTGAGTCTATCCACCCATTGCATCGCAAGTTGTCGTTCTGATTATGAGAGAGAAAAAAATCAATTGATTCGTGACTCATCTCATGAGTGTAAAATTACCTTCCAATTTAAGATTTGTTAAATTTCCTTGCAATTTTGAGCACAGCATCACGAACTGAGTATTGAGAATTTTAGCTTGAGGATTTGCAGTAGCCATGATTGAAATTTTGAGTAAAGCGAAAAAATTTAACTGTTTCTCTGAAAAGTTCAGGTAGAAAATGAGTGAAAAAATTTCAAATATTGCTGAGATAATTTTTTTGATCGATCTAAAAATTTTAATTAATAAATTTAATTTAATTATAGGGGGCTTCAGTACCTTCATCGATTCAGCGGAAAGCCATTAATTCATGGAGACATTAAAAGTGCAAATATTCTCCTCGACACGTGCTCAGAGCCAAAAATAGGTGACTTTGGCTTGTCAAGAGAAGGTAAGAAAAAATATTACAATCAAAACTGAACAAAAAATCACCATTTAAATTCAATTTTAGGGCCCGCTCAAGACAATTACCAAGAGGTTTCCCGAGTGTTCGGAACCAAGCCTTATCTTCCGCATGAGTTCATTTTTAAAAATTTATTTTCCACAAAAGTCGATGTCTTTAGTTTCGGTGTTGTTCTCTTTGAATTAGCGACTGGATTTAAGGCCTACGACAAAACCAAGAAAAATAATTTCCTCTACGATCAAATGGCGAAAGTTGACGAGAGTTCATTTGATTGCATTAAAGGTGTCATCGACATGTCAACGCCTAACGATGAAGCGTGCCTTAATTTGTGCAGACTACTAATTTCTTTGGGAAAAAAGTGTTGCGATCACAACCCAAATTATCGACCAGAAATGGAGAGTGTCTTAAAAGCACTCGAAAACTTTCAACCAGTTATTATTTCTTAAGAAAATGATTCTTTTTACACAACTAACCGGAACCAACAAATTTATTCACATAATAAAGGAAAAATTCCTGCGTGGGACATGACCAAATTTCCGTTAAAATTCAAAAAATCCTCATACAAATAAAATTTAAATCTCGGCTCAACGATTTTCAAAGACAATTGAACAAAAAGAACTTATAAATTAGCAACGCATCCCACCAGGGAAAAATTAAAAGAATTTTTATGAACTTTTTCTTTTATTTCTTAAGAGTTTCTCATCATTCAGTTTTTCTTCTCAATATTTTTTTTAATATTAAATTAGTTAGTAGTAATATTTTTTTTTTGGGGGATGTTTTGATTTTGTACACTACAAATTATTTTATTTTCTCAAATTAATCGAAACCACCTAATTAATATTTTACTTTTTTTGCAATCATTTTCTGAATAAAAATAATTTTTCATCATATTATATCGGGTTCAAGTGTAATTTATTCATTTATATAGTAAATGTCCATTTAAACAAATAAAGTCAGCAAAAAAAAGTGTTTCAGAGTTTCTTTAGGACAAATTTAATTTCACAAATTATAAAGAGGTCATGCGAGAGTGCTGGTTTTTATAAAAGAAATGATGCGATTTATCTGTATCATAGCGCGAGATGAACAATCATCATCTCATTTTATGATCGATAGAGAGGGACAAAAAAAAAGTTATGCAGAAATTTTTTTATGTACAAATTTTTTATGATTCTCCATTATTATTTGCTCAAAATATAAAGTTCATGTTTTTATCTTTTCTCTTATACGATGAGGGATGCATTTCATTCACTTAAACATTAAATTTTTTTAGGTGTGTGTTATAACTTTATATTTTCATCTTAGAGACAATATTTATCAAATTAAAATTACTTGCGTGAAGAATAAGAGAACTTTTCATTCAAACACTTTCAATATTTTTAAAGGATTTTCATTTTCCTCATTGAGAGCGAAAAGTGTGAAAAGTTTTCAAAAATCACGCAGTAATTTTGTTTCTATAAGTAAGCCCATCATCATCATCGTCATCAACGCAACAATTCATTGCGGGACAAAAAAATTACACGTGTTGTTTGGAACACAGGAAAAGAAATTATTAAGGTGTGTGTGTGTTTGACAATATCAGAAATGTGAATCTGATAAACGTATTTATGAAAAAATTTATAGTTATATGAATACACTTTGATGTTCATTTTTCTCATAATTAATTTGTTTCTTGATGTTACATATGATCAAGGAAAAGCTGCAGGACATAATCATTATTTATGAGGTTTGCAATCTTACATGCTATGTGTAGTAAATAGAAAATCAAAGAAAGAAAAAAACTGTCTAAAACGACAAAAAGAAAAAAGACATTTGACAACTCACGAACTTGCATTTTTGTTGGTGGTGAATGACAAAAAAGAAAAACAGAATTTAGAATATTAAAGAGCATGCGACACACACAATTTGCGCGCGCTAACACGCTGTCGACATAAATTTTACAAAAAAGTTTTTTTTATACCGTGAAGAAGACAGAAAAGTAAATTCTGCGATACATAAGTTTCTAAAGGTGATCATTCTCATCGTGCTCTCACCTCGAGGTGATCTTTTAAAATCGAAGCAAAGAATTATTAAATCATACATTGTATAAGTTTGATGAAGAGTGAACATAACGAATGGTTCCGTTTCGAAGTTATGAATGCATTTTTTGTTGTGTTTTTAAAAGATAGTCCTGCTTTCGAGCGTGCTTGTCACCAGTGTGTGCCAATAAATTTACTCTTCTTCGGGCTTATCACCGACGTGATCTTTTAAGTTTTCTTCACGCGGCTTTGCCATTCCGAAAATAGCAGCTGCCTGCTTGGTTTCGGCAATCGCATTGACGGGCAAGGCAACAGTGCGCGGTGCCAACTTCAATTTTGGTCTTCCAGCGTCACGCTCTAGAAAATTAAAAGAATTTAAGATTAATTTTAATTAATAATTTTTTTTAAAAATAAATTTTACCTTCAAGGGAAAGCGATGACATGCTTTCACTCGTTCGCCTCTCCTGATCTCCATAATTGGCTCGTCCTGCTCCTCCTTCGCCATTACCACCACCACCAGCACCGCCACGCGGCCCTCCTCTATTACCATAATTGTTGTATCGCTCATCGCGTCCACCACGATCTATTTAAGAGAGAATTTTATTTTTAAGACAAGAAATAAATAAAAAAGAATTCTCACCATTATAGTTATTGCGACCGCCTCCTCGCATATTTCCGCCTTCATAGCCACCCGAGCTACTGCCGCCAGAATCGTGACGTCTCGAGTAGCTATCGTTTTCATTAAAGTTGCCATAATGTCCGCGATTGCTTCCTCCACGATCTAGCAGTTTAAGAATGCAATTAGATACAAACTCTAGAGTCATCACTTAGCACCTTACCATTATAATTATTTCTTCCTCCACGCATGTTCATGCTACCACCGCCCTCAAAACTGCCGCCGCCGTCATTTCGTCGATAGTTGTTGTCATTATTAAAACTACCACGATTGTTGTTGGGTCCTCCACGGCTAAAACCACCACCTCGACTTTGACCCATCGGTCCTCCCGATCCGCGTCGATTATTAAATCCGCCGCTAAAAAATTCATTGCATTTTTAACAGTCAAAATTTTTATTTTTTTTTTCATACCGATCATTCTTTTTCTGTTCAGCAACGTCAATTCTCAATGGCTGTGGATTATTGTCCAGCACAATGCGTCCATCTAAATTGACAGCGTCTTCGAGGTCCTGAAGAGTTTCAAATTCCACATAGCAGAAGCCCTTAAACTGATCCGTCTCCTTATCCTTCACCAAGCGGACATTCTTGACGACCTGCTTGCTAAATATCTGGATGACATCGCCCTGCACAACACCCTGTGGAAGGTTCCCGACAAATGCAATAAAAGGCGGATCCGTTGGGAATGGCTTCTTGCGCTGTTGATTGTCGTAACTGAAAAAAGGAAGCGATACAATTGCTTTGATTTAAAACGAAAAAAAAACATAAAAAGTCGAGCAAAAAAATGCTAGTTGAGTGGGGAAAATTTGAGTGAAAACGAAGAAGAAAAAAATATATATCAAGCATGAGAGCGCATTGAAAAAAGGGGAAAAAGTTGAAATGTGCCACAAATCGAGGGAAATTCACACCGCATTTGCCGGCATTCGACGTGTCCCGTGGAGCTTAATGAGAATATTCACTTTTCATTGACATTTATCCATGCTTTGATGCCATTTTTTGGGGAAAATTGAGAGCACTCTTACCGATTTGCCATTTTTTCGCTTTAAAGCGAGTTCTTTTTTTCACTTAAACCGCACTTATTTTTCAATCTCCTCTCGCTATTTCACTTTTTTTTGGAAAATTATTTATCTCTTGTGTGAATAACACTTGCTGTATCAATTAAATATTGCGTATTTAATTAGAGAATTTTATTTTTTTAAATCGACTTTTTTCTTCAGCCAGAATCGTAGGGATTGAACTTCAGTGAGGTAACGTGCGTGGGCAAAAAATATTTTCAAAAACATTTTTTAACGCTCAATTTACTTTTCTTTTAAATGAATTATTTTGTGACAATTTATCTTAAAACATTGTTGATTTAATAAAATCTGCTAATTTCATTAATTTTATATTATTTATGAACATTTTATTGGGGTTTAAAACTTTTTTCACGCATTCAATTTAATAACGGACTTTTAAATTTTGAATAAAGTCGTAGTCCAAGTTAGGGGGTACGCAGCTTTAAAAAATTTCAAATTTAATCTCATAACGGTTTTTTGCTTAAAATTTTATTGACGCCACGCACGCACGTGTGAATATAATTAACATAAAATGAATTCGTGTGAAAAGACTAATGCGGCAAAATTGTTTAATTCATGAAGAGCCTCGATTCTTCTTTGCATGCTCGGAAGATTTCTGGATAATTGTATTTGAAGCCACTTTCGAGTGTCCTTTTTGGCTTAATTTTAGCACCAGTTGTGAGCAGTACGGCCCTCTCCTCGGTGAATAGCCAATTGATAACTTTTTCGGGAACCATGAACAGAGCTGGACGCCACATTGCTTTTGCAAAAGCCTTCAAAATAATTAATTAATTTTTTATACATGTCAATGAGTTAACTTATGCATACGTTAGCGAAATCCTTGTTAGAGATAATATCTGGCGCTACAGAATTTAAAATTCCTTCGACTTTCTTATTTTCTAACGAGTATTTGATAAGATTACAGAGATCATCAATGTGTATCCATGGCAAGGGTTGAGATCCTGGTCCTACAGGTCCTCCCACTCCAAAAAAGAAGGGTAAAAAAAGCTGTTGAATCATGCCGCCTTCTCTGCCTAAAAATTATCACAACATTTATCCACCATCTGCAACATTACATCTAAAATTAAAAAAATTACCTAGCACAACCCCAGTACGTAGCTTAACACTTCTAACGCCACTTGATTTTTCGAGAGTTGCTGCCTTTTCCCACTCGATGCACAACTCCGACATATAATCGTATTTTTCAACGTGGTCTTCTTCAGTATAAATCTTGTTCTCATCAGGCTTGTAGCAGCTCACACCGCTGATGTTAATAAAAACTTCCGGTCTGTCTTTCGGATCTGTATTCATGATTGCTTTCGTTAGCAAAGCTGTTGTGTTAATTCGTGAATTCCAAACGTTCTGTCTAAATCCTGCAGACCATCGTCGACCCGGATCAAGCACATTCTGCCCTGCCATATTTATAATTCCACTATAATCTTTCACACCTTTAGTCTCAATGTCATGCCAATTGACTCGATTGAGGCCGGGCATTCTTGAAATAATTTTCACATCATAGCCGCTCTCGGTTAAAAGATTATTAAGACGAGTTCCGATAAAGCCACTTCCGCCGCCTTTTAAAAAATTCAAAATTTTATGATTAGGTAATTTAAAATATTTTTTTATATCGAAATTGTTAAAGTTTAAAGTTAATTTTTGATATTTTTCACTCACCTATCAACACGCGCTTCATGATGGAAACTTTTAAAATATATATCGATTGTTATTTTCAATGAATTCACTAAATTTAAGCAAAAACTAAAATCTGACAAAATCTTTTTCTTGATGATTGTTTTGATCATCAAAAAATTCGATGATTGTTTACAAAAAAACAGCTGATTTTAGAAAAGAGCTGAAAAATGTCGAAAATATTCACTCCGACAAATCAAATTAGACTCACCAATGTGGCTGTGGTCAGAATGAAGAAGTTTGGCATTCGATTTGAGATCGCTTGCTATAAGAACAAGGTGCAATCGTGGAGAGCTCAGACGTAAGTAAATTTATGCGTATTGAAATATTTTCATCGATGACAAAATTATTTTTTTTAGCGAAAAAGATCTTTCGGAAGTGCTTCAAACCGAGACTGTCTTTACGAATGTCTCAAAGGGTCAAGTGGCCAAGAAAGAGGACTTAATTAAGGCTTTCGGTAAAGATGATCACGTTGAAGTTTGCAAAGAAATTTTGGCAAAAGGAGAACTTCAGGTTTCGGAAAAGGAGCGTCATTCTAATCTTGAGTCGACATTTAAAGAGATTGCCACGATGGTTGCCGATAAGTGCGTGAATCCCGAGACAAATCGAGCTTATCCGGTGACTATAATCGAAAAGGCCATGAAGGACTCGCACTATTCCATTAAGCCGAATAAAAATGTCAAATCACAAGCACTGGATGTCATCAAACTCCTTAAGGAGCACATGCCGATTGAAAAAGCTCAGATGCGAGTTAAAATTATGGTGACCAACTGCAAGGACAAGAAGCTTCGTTTCGAGGACATTCCAAAGTTGCTGAAGAAAAAAGAACTCGAATCGTGGGAGGGTGCTAATGGGCAAATTACGGCGCTAATTGATCCTGGCGATTTTAAACTCATCGAAGCATTAAATTCAACCACTCGCGGGGGTGTTGTTATCGAAGTGCTCGATTTAAAACATGTCGAATTAAATGAGGAAGTTTTCTAAAAAAAATCGTTAGATTTTTAAAAATTTAAAGTCAGTTAAATTTTTAAAATATTTTCATACGAACTTAATTATCCATACCAATGTCCTAGCCCTCACGCACTCGATGTTTATTATTGAAAATGATCACAGATGATTTTTGTTTATTTCACAAAAAAAAAAGTTAATAAAAATGATTTTCACTAAAAAATTAATTAGAAATTATTCGAGCAAGTCAGATCGGAGAGTGGTCGTTACTGGCTTGGGTGTTGTGTCATCCGTTGGAATCACCGTCGAATCAGCGTGGAAATTCATTTTAAGTGGCAAGAGTGCAATTAGAAAATTACCGGAAAGTGAAGAATACTCGAAACTTCCCTGTAAAGTTGCATCGCCTATTAGCGATGAGAACCTCGAGAAGATTAAATCAAATTTTACAAAATCAGAGCTAAAGTCAATGTCACCAGCGACAGTTTATGCTCTTTATTGTGCGAGACAAGCTTTTGAATCGGCTAAATGGACACCGACGAGTGAGAGTGATCAGCAAAGGACGGGTGTTGCTATTGGCATGGGAATGGTGGATTTAGCGGACGTTTGCAGCACTCATGAGAGTTTAAACAAAGCCTACAATAAAGTGAGTCCCTTTTTTGTGCCGAGAATTTTGCTAAATATGGCAGCAGGACAGGTCAGCATTGCCTTCAAACTTAGAGGTCCAAATCATGCCACTTCAACGGCGTGTGCGACAGGACTACACTCAATTGGTGATGCCTTTCGATTTATCAGACACAATGACGCAGATGTAATGGTTTGTGGTGCGACCGAAGCTTGCATCAGTCCACTTTCAATAGCTGGATTTTGTAGATTAAGAGCACTGTCGTCATCGTTCAACGATAAACCTGAGGAAGCGAGTAGGCCATTTGATAAGAAACGTGATGGATTTGTGATGGGCGAAGGTGCTGCAATATTAATTCTCGAAGAGCTCGAACATGCTGAACAAAGAAATGCTCAAATATTTGGTGAGATTTTGGGTTACGGTCTCTCCGGTGATGCATCGCATTTAACGGCACCAAGTGGAGATGGTCTCGGAGCGAGACTAGCTATGCAAAGAGCAATAAGCGATGCAAATTTAGAGCCATCAGATATTTCATACATCAATGCACACGCTACTTCGACACCGCTCGGAGATTCCATTGAAGCACGTGCGATTCAAACTATTTTTGGTGGCAATGAAAAATTTGCAATTTCATCTACAAAAGGCTCACATGGACATCTTCTCGGCGCAGCTGGAGCTCTTGAAGGAATTTTTACACTTCTCGCTTGCAAAGAAGGTCAACTTCCGCCCACAATTAACTTAAACGAGCCCGAGGATGAGTTTAAAGAAATTAATTTTGTGGCAAACACTTTTCAAAAATGGCCAAAAGAGAAAGGGAGAAGAATTGCATTGAAAAATTCTTTCGGATTTGGCGGCACCAATGTCTCGTTGGTGTTTAGTAATTTTGTGAAATAAAAAAATTTTCCTGAAAAGTTTAATAAAATAAATAATTTGATGTAATTTAAAGTTCATCTTTATTCAATTATTTTTCAAGAAAATTCATTTATACAGAATTAAAAATTTGCTTATAGACTAAAAGAAAATCAAACCGTTTTTTTCAATTTTTATATTTCTCCTTTATTTTTCTCTCATATTTTGATTATTTGACGATAAAATATAAGAGACTTATGGTTGCGGGCTAAATGTGTGATGTATTTTCATGGAAAAGGGGTAGAGAAAAAAAATTACAAACTAAAAAATTCAAAGAAAATTATTTTTTTTGTTAAAGTTTTTAAATATTTTTTTTTGTTTTTCAAAATCATAAGTTCATAAAAACTTGTAGTAAAATTTTACATAATCGAGCAAAGACCAGAATTCTCAAATCCTCGCTTAACTGGCACGGAATTCCGTTCAAACTTGAAATCACGTAAATGCGGCTTAACTTCATACGCAAGCTCCTTATCTTCATGGCGCTCTTGATCCTCAACGCTGATTGCAGTGGCCGTTGCACCACCAACTTCTTTTTGCGAATCAACTAGACTGTTGGAATCTAATTTATTGACACTTTCAAAATTGCTACTTGACTCAGTTTGATCATTTACATTATTCAAATTATTATTATTAACATTACTATTTTTTAAATTACTCTGCTGAACGAGAGCTGCGGATGAGAGGACAATTTTGAGCTTCTTAGTCCCGCCAATAATGGCCGGTGCACTAGAGGAATCAGGCCGTGAATTACCATCATCCGATAAATAGTTATTCTCATCGCCAACACTATTTGACGACATCATTAAGAGAGATGAGTCATCAAACATTGCATTCTCATCGAAAGTTGAGGGATGGAATGGCGAGCGTGTGTCATCTAAACCAAAAGTAAATTAAGAATAATTGTTTTAATAAAAAGTTTATCTTACCATTGATTAAATCTTCGTTGATCGATGTGACCTCTACAAAAGCGTCTTCCTCATTAATTAAATCGCCATATCCATCGTCCTTGGGCTCCTCTTTAATTGTGACCACCATTGGCAGGTGTGAGAACTCAGATTCGGCTGTATTATCAGGCTGTTCATCGTCATCGTAAACTTGATGTGTTTCAATTTTTGGCTCTTGAATCATCACATCGTCATCGGTCGCATTCAAAGTCAAATCACCAGGTTGAGCCTTTTCTTGCTCCTCAATTTCGTCGGGAATTTCTGTAATGACAGGCTCTTCTGGAGGCAGCACAATGACATCGTCGTCATCTTGATTCATTTCTGAATCGACGCCAAACTCATCCGCTTTCTCTTCCTTAACAATCACCACCGAGTCATTGATTTCCGACATTTCCTCATCATTATTTTGTGACATATTTTCAGCATTCACACCAGACTCGTCGAGTGTTAAAGACGTCTAAATTATTTAAAATAATAAAAAAAATTTGTCACAACTAATAAAAGAGAGCTCACCTTATAGTCCTCGTAGCAAATTGGATGAAAAAATCTATCCTCAACTCTGATGGCAGATCTAAGATGCCATTCTTCAGTTTCTTCATTGAAAAATTGATCAAACTGATCATGACACATATCACAGCATCGATTTACGTCATCGGGACCGGCTGGACAAGAGCTTTCTTGATTGATGTTCATCCGACCGCCATTGGAGTCTTCGCCTTGATCCATCGCTTCCATTTGTTGTGTCTCGAAAAAGTTTTTCTCTGCAAAAAAGCATTTTAAAATTTAAATAATTTTAATCATATTGCAAACTCTTTTGTTATTTACCTCTCTCTTCGGCATCTTCGATTTCTTCGTATTTAATCCAGTCGGATCTATTGTAGTACCATCTTCTAGATTGTGCTTTTCGCTTGCTGTCACGCTCACGACGATTCTGTCTGAAATGCCAATCCAAATGCTGACTATATCGAATTGTTTGCTCGGGCGGAAATCTTAATCCACAGCTGCCACATTGGATGCCAATATAAAGAGTATCTACAATCGCCTGTTGTTTCACTTTAATTGTCTCAGGACGAGCTAAATTAACTGGATTAATTCGAGACAATTCCTCAGTTGGTCTTGAAATGACTTCCTTCTTTTCGAGTTGTGGTTGGATAATTGGTTTGTTAACTGGCATGGTCGTTTTGGCTGCTGCTGTAGTGTTCGGCTGAGCATTTCCAATTATTCCAGTTGCAACGAGCTTTTGAAGAAGTTCATTAATATTCATAGCGCCTTGTTCGCTGGCTGGCATTGCTGACGGTTGGGTTTGTACGGGAGCTATTCCCATGTCATTTTCTACAAGCTTGTTAATATCAATTTGAGAAGCATTCATCGGTTTCTGATGTTGCTGCTGGTGCATTGGAGGCTCAATAATTGGTGGCGATTTGCAGTTACGGAACAAATTTGTTCTTCGCATACCGCGTAAATTAACATGCCCTGGCGTTAAATCATCGGGAAGCACTGTGAAGCGAATAAAATGCTTTTGTCCATTTAAAACATAGTTTCTTGGCAATCCACCGAATTCCACCTTAAAAGGCTCATTATTGATTACGACGGAGAGGAAGAAGTCACCGAATTGCAGCGTAAATATTTGATTTTTGTACTCGAAATACTGCAGGGTGCTGTCAAGAAAGACGGGAACGACAATTTCGGCATCAATCATCATTTTGATGAAACCCAACACGATATCTCTTCGAGGCTGCCCTATTTTAACTTCCGGGGCCTTTCCCTCAATTCGCACTCGCCTCACTTTATCGCCAAGAATAATTTGCGTCGTTTGATTGTTAAAGTAGCACTCGTAAAAATTATCGTCAATATAAAGCTCACGGGTTGGTGTTCCAAATTTAATTTGATGTTGAACTCCATCGATTATGATTGGCTTATAAGAGTCATTGAATTCCAACATTACACTAAACATGTCGTCAATCACCACTTTACTTTGCCCAGAACTAAAGCGTATGTCGTGTGCTTGACCCGCCTCATTGAAAATTATCGCAACTTCACCGTAGAAGCGCAACAAGTGATCACGAGTTCCATCGAGACGAAGTGTTCTCATTTTATTATTTAAAATTGGTTGATGAGTGCTCTGTGGAATCACCAGTGGCATTTGACTTGCCTTTTGCATTGCAATCACCATCGGATTAGCTTCCCAAGGATTATTAAAATGGTGTGGCAACATGATTGACGGCATTTGAGTGTTTAATTGCGATGGCATGCGATGCGAATTCATCCAAGGCATTGTTGAAGGAGCAACAGTCGGTTGACTCCATTTCGATTCTTTTCGTTTCTCTTTGCGCGTGTTGACTGAAATGATATTTTGATTAATTTTAAAAATAAAAGTTTTAACAAATTTAAATTACCATTAGATGTAACATGTTGTTCCATCGTTTGAACAATCGAATTCGTCGAAATTGATTGTGAGCTATGCTCCATTTGATGATCATTGACTTCCTCGTGATCTTTCGAGTCGCCTTTCTTTTTTTGAAGCATCTTCTTGACGAGTTCCGAAGTGCCATTTTCAACTGGCGATGGGTTAGGCAATTCGTCAAGGATCTTAATCGTGCCTTGCTTATTCCGTGCTTTTGAGGCATTAAGTTTCGCACGTACGGCTTCGAAGTCAGCCTTGTCCTTCTAAAAAAAGTAATATATTAAAATATACTTTTAAGACTCAGTTACTTACCAATTTTGATTTTTTCTCAGTCATTTGCTGTACGTCACTTGTAGGCGCTCTCAAATCAACATCTTGATTTCCAAAGAGTCTAAAAAGAGTTAAAAATTTAATTTATAAAGTAATCGAGATGTTTAAAAAACTCACATCTCATTGAGGCAAGGGTCCACGCGATTTTTCTTGTTATTCGGTTCAGCATCAGTAGGTTCTCCACTCATCGATCGCTTCTTTCCCGAGTCCGTGAACCTTAAATCTGTATCACATTTTGGTAATTGTTCGGATTGTGAGGAATCTTCTGTAAAGAAATCTAATTATGTTTCATCGTGCGAGATTTTTGCATTGGTCGTTGGGGACTTTTCTTTAAATTTAATTTTAATGGAGACTCGCGCGATGGTTTTCATCTTACTCATCATCATCTGTCTCTGTCAGGTTGGGTCACTTATGCTTTTTTCTCTGTTCCTATTTACTTCTCTCTAAGAAATTCAATCCGCAGGCTAAAAATTTTCTTACAATATTTTTAATGTCATCAAATTAAAAAAAAGTTTACAACGAAGTTGAATTAAGAAAACTCATCCCATGATTTTCCCACAGTTTAGTTTTTTAGGCAAAATTTTTAATTTATTAGCTATTCTTTTTTTAAAATCAAGCTATATACCCTGAGATAAGAATCAGCCAGCAATCGCCAACTGACCAACCGGTTAAAAAAGCCTTTATTGAATTTTTAAGAAAATATTTTAGCAATTTTTCTTTTTTTAAAAAAAAGAGGAACATATTTTAAAGTATATCGAGATTGCTCATGAGAGACGAGAAATTAAGTTTATTTTACTATTATATGAAATTAACGCTTTAAAAACAAATTTTAAGCTCAACTTCTTGCTTCTCAAAAGCATTTCAATGCGATGACTTTTTTTCTTTTAGAAAGTCACAAATTATATCACAGAAAAATTTCTCTTAATTTCTATCACAGTTCATTTCGTTATCATCATAATAAATTATGGAATTTTGTTTGTAACAAAATTTATTATGACACAAGAATCATCGACAATTTCAACGAAATTACTTTTATCTCTATTAGATCTTTACCGTTACTCGTTGATATCATTGAGTCTTGACTAGATCGCATGTCTTCATCGTGAAGGAGATCGTTAAGAAGTTTATTCTTATTGATTTTACTCTCGGCCACTGCGGCTGCAATTGTTGTACTGTCGGGTCTCATATCGATATCTCCAGCGAGAACACGCAAATCGATATCTTTTGGAGTGTCATCAGGACTTTTCGTAGGGCTCTTAGAGCTCGACGAATGTGATCGTGATGATTTTTGGCTGCTCTTCGAAGACTTTCTCTCGTCATCCCTCTTGCGAGATGATTCGTGGCTTGACTTTTTCGATGGACTTGATTTTGACGATGAAGATTTACTGCTTCGATGACCGGTAGAGTTAGATTTGTCGTCACCCTCTTTATCGCGCCGCTTCCTGGGATCCTCTCGATCGTGTGATTTATTGTACTTGGGAATTCGTGGTAGACCACGGACGCTCGGAACTGCAGGCACACCTGATGATTGTTGCTCCATTTTAATCGAATGTCCTTGCAAGTTAGCGTTGCCAATTTGATTACGCATTTTTAGCAAGCGTGGATCACGCGATCGAGCTGTTGAAGCCGCCATTGCAGCACTCACTGGAGTTATTCGTATTCTTCCCTGCTGATGATGTGACGGTCCAAGCTGTGAATTCTTTTTTAAAAAAATTGTTTATTAATTTTTCTTTCATAAATTTTAGTTATTTATAGAGCTCACTTTAGGACCAGGTGGAAGCTGCCTGTGAGGCGGTGCTCCAGGAGGAGGAACCTATTACACATAGTCACATAAACTTATGTAAAAAATGAATACGATAAAAAATACTTACTCGAAAGTTCTGTTGGGCTTGCTTCTCAAACTCGACAACTTTCTTTTTTGTTACCAAAAGCTCTAGTTCAAGTTTTCGTTTCTTCAATTCCGACAATTCGCGTTCCTTTGCAGCCAGGTCTTCTGAATTGATGTCGTTTGCCGCTTGAGCAGATGCAGATGAATTAGACTTGGAGTCGGGATTCTTCTTTAAAAAATTTGGATTCACGTGAACTGACTTTGGAACAACTTTTGCCGTAATTGGCCAATTTGGATCTATCATGTTGACCTTCACATCCAATGCATAGAGTTTTGGTTGAGGAAAAACTTCATTCCATGTCTGACGGAGATTAAACATCTTCTCACGAACTTTTTCATTGACCTAAATTTAGAATGCTTTGTGAGCAATGACTAATTTATTATTTGCTTTTATACACATACCTTCTTGAAAACTTCGCAAAATATTGAGACGATGTTCTGTGCAAAGAGTTGTTTGTACTTATTGCCAACATTTTTCACTATGGAATCGATTAAGTAAAGAATCGGAAGTTTTGCATCGGCGCCGACCTTTATTTTGTGGGAGAGAGATAATAATTTTGCAAACGTTTGTTAGTAATTTACATTAATAATATTTCTATCATTATTCAAACACTCATCATTTCTGACAATTATATATATTTTTTTTGCTATTTAAGTTCTCAATTGGATTGAAGAGAGAATTTCTTTATTCAATCATCTTTTACATTTTTATCTATGAACAGGAATAATTCATACTTGATTAGTCATGCTTGTATAAAAAATTAGAGTGATGACTTTTTTTTGCTTGATACAAGCAACATATTTTTTTATTATCACAATTTTACATAACTTTGCGCATGATATGACTTAAATATTTTCTGATTTCACTTTCACTCTTTGTATGTGACTCTTTTTAGCCACTATTGAATAAATAAATAAATGTTTAAAAACCTGTGTAATGTGTTTTTCGATCGCTCGAACTATCACGTGTGCACATTCCAGACTCTCTTCCGCTAGCATTGTCAGCATATTTATAAGTGGCTTGCTGTTGACATTGAGATCCATGAGCGACGACAAATACTCATCTTCAATTTCCTTTTCTCTAACTGGATCCATGTCCAATATGATTTTCTTATCACACACGACCGTTTTAAAATAAACACAATTGATATATGATTCTCTGTTGATATTTGAATGATCTGTAAGAAAGGCACAAAATGTAGAGTGTGTTTAAAATCACATTTAGCTCTGGTTATAGCGATCAAAATTTAAATTTTAATGAGTGCAATTTTACTGCCGAGAGTTGTCACAGTTTAATAAACAAAAAGCACACGTAGAAATAAAAAAAGTGAAAATTTAAACCTTGCCAGCTTGCGACATTTTTTTCACTACTTGCTAACGACAACATTGAGTTTTCAAAACATGTTGGTTTCACGAGAATTTCCTGCGTGGGACATGACCAAATGTTACCGTTAAAATTCAAAAAATCCTCATACAAATAAAATTTAAATCTCGGCTTCAACGTATTTTCAATAGACAATTGTATACAAAAAGTATACTTTTATTTAAATTTACGGCTTCAACGGTTTTCATGTCCCACGCAGGGAGAATTTCATAATTAAATTAATTAAAAATATTAAACTGAATCTTATTGAAGATCCTCACACTAAAAGATCTTTGTCTTAATCACCTTTGCCCAATAACCTTTAATAATCTCTATTTAATCGCACTTTTATTATTACGCACATAAAAAAATACCAACACACTCACAACTCTCACGTCAATTTCATCAAAATTTTCAATTGCACTTTTTCCCAAGAAATCCATCGATTTTCAACTCACCTTCAGCTTATAATCGAAAATCACTGCCTTAACTACAGTTTGTACATATTTTTAAGACTTAATTAACGATTTTTGACACCAGAAAAATGATTTTTATAATTTTGCTTTATGAATATGACTGGCTTAGAATTTTTTTTCAGCGTCTATTCAGCAATCGAATTTGAATTTTAAACGACCGTTAATATTAAAAATGTAAAATCAGCTTATCAAACATGACATGTCAAAAAATTAAATTATTATAGATTTTTTCTTCTTAATTAATTTAATTTCCTCTCAAAACTCAAGTAAAATTTATTAAAATTAACTAAAAATTCAAAATTTAGAAAATTTCAGTTGTAGCGGTTTTTCGTAGTCAATTTTTTGAGCGGTTCAACCGCTCAGCGCATCTCAACGAACTTTTCAAATTGACAAACGAAAAAAAACACTAAAAACTTAAAATTGAAAAATAAAAATTAATTAAAGGAAAAAGCTTATTAAAAACAAAATGGCGAAGAAAACTGAAATACAAGTGAGCTATCCACCATCTGACGTAATCTCCTCATTGAATTTTGCACCGGAAAGCGCACAATATTTAATTGCAAGTTCTTGGGACGGTGTTGTTCGTTTATATGATGTTCAAAATAATGCATTAAGACAAAAATACACACACAATTGTCCTGTTCTTGATACATGCTTTCAGGTAAGCATTAAAATATAATTTTAGTATGATCCAGTGAGGTAAAATCATATACATTTTTTGTAGGATGCTGTTCATACAATTTCTGGTGGTCTCGATGGTGGAATCAAAATCTACGATGTCAATGCAAGCAGTGAATCAATCCTCGGACACCATGATTCTGCAGTAAAATGTGTTGAGTTCTCGAGTAGACTGAATGCCGTGGTAACTGGAAGTTGGGACACATCAGTTCGCATGTGGGACACTCGAGAGAAGAGCTGTGTGGGAAAATATGAACAGAATGGCGGAAAAGTCTACTCGATGAGTGTTGTGGATGAAAAATTGGTGGTTGCGACGAGCGATAGAAAGGTGCTAATTTGGGACTTGAGAAACATGAGCAACTACATTGCACGACGCGAATCATCTCTAAAATATCAAACTCGTTGTGTGAGAGTTTTTCCCAACAAAGAGGGCTATGTCATGTCTTCGATTGAGGGACGCGTTGCAGTTGAATATTTTGACAATGATCCGGAAATTCAGAAGAAGAAGTTCGCTTTCAAATGTCATCGCACGAAGGAGAACAATGTGGAGCTTATATATCCAGTGAATGCGATTGCCTTCCACAATGTCTACTCAACCTTTGCTACCGGCGGATCTGATGGTTTCGTTTCGGTTTGGGATGGATTTAATAAGAAGAGATTATGTCAATTCCACCACTATGACACATCAATTTCGGCACTCGCATTCAGCAGCGATGGCAGTACATTGGCAATTGGCTGCTCATATCTTGACGAGCTCGAAAAACCTCCAGAACCAACTCCCGAGCCAAGCATTTTTGTGCGCTATGTTAATGAGCAAGAAGTTAAACCAAAATAATTTTCATGTGCGCAATTCGTATGCAAATAAATTTTATTTAAAAAAAATCATCAATTATTCCTTCATCTCTTCATCGTCAGCATGATCTTCAGTGACACTTGATTTGAGAGAGTTTAAATATTTCTTTGATATATATTTGAAATCTAGATGCTGGATGTCATGACTGTTTCCATTCCAATTTTTAAACTTTTGAAAGTGAACTTTATCGGTAAGGTCTGGCAGTTCCAAGCCTCCTGCATTGAAATTTTTTATTTCATTTTCCAAGTTCATTTCAATTATGCCAGTTCGATTTGAATGCTGATTTTGACGATGCTTCTTGTTAACCTGAATTTTGAGGTCAATTTGTTCTAGTTCCTCGTCAAATCGATGGAAGTAGCTGAAAGTAAAAATATTTAGTTAACATAAATCATTAACGAACACGTGCTTATACAATTTACCTTTCAATCATTGCCTCAAACTCATCGGGACTCAAGCAATCTCTACTCTCATCGATACTTTCAAGCTTTTCCACAAAAAATGAGAGTTTCTTGCCTTCAATGTTGGCCTAAAATTATTTAATTAATTAAATAGAGATGTTTTTATGAAAATTAAAATAAAATTTACCTTCGAAATGAACTGTAACTTTTTATTTTGTCTCTTTTTAATCTTCTTCAAATCTCTGACAGCCGCAATGGTTTTTCTCGATCCGGGATGTTTAATCTCCTCAATTTTCTTCACTAATTTCTTTTTTGAACCCATTTTTTTAATTTTTTATAATTTTTAATGTTTTTGTTTACGATTAAAACCGCTTGAAAAAATAAAACCGCTCAACGGCGTCGCTGAGTCATTCGTAAACAAAAGAAATTGAAAATTTAATTCAAATGATAAAAAATTAAAATTTTAGTATTTTATTAACATGGCAAAGATTAGTGACTATGAGTTGCTACAGCAAATCGGTTCAGGCAGTTACTCTGTCGTTCATAAAGCGATTGACAAAAGAACACGGCAGTTTTGTGCAATAAAAATACTCGAGAGGAAGAGATTCCTAAAAGTTAATAGGTAAATTTTGATACACAAAATATTAAATTTAAAAGTTTAATTTTATTTCCAGCATGGATCGTTTAATTACTGAAATTGAGATCCAAAAAAAACTTGAGCATAGGTATATCGTGAAGATGTTTGATTTTGGCTGGGACAGCAAGAATATATACATAATAATGGAACTGTGTGAGACGTCACTTAGTTCGTTCATTAAAAAGAGACAGAGATTAGCGGAGAAGAGTTGTCGATACTTTCTAAGGATGTTGGCAGAGGCAATGGCATATTTGCGAGAGAACAATATAAGTCACTTCGATCTGAAGCCACAAAATCTTTTGCTGACGAGAGATGCTGTCAATTCAGTGTACACGCTAAAGCTTTGTGATTTTGGTTTTGCTTCGATTTCTGAGGAAGAATTGGGTGTTAAAGGAAGCCCTCTATATATGGGGCCAGAAATAATCATAACGGGAAAGTACGACGCAAGAGCAGATCTTTGGAGTATTGGAGTTATTTTATATGAGTGTCTGTTTGGCAAAGCACCGTACAGTTCAAAAACAATTGAGGAGCTAATTGAAAAAGTCAAGAACAAGCAGCAAATCGATTATCCTCCAAATTCAAAAATCTCCAAAGAATGCGAGGACCTGCTCACAAGATTACTGCAACATGATCCCGACGAACGAATTTCATTTCAAGAATTTTTTCATCATGACTTTGTCGATCTTAAACATGCACCCAGCGACGAAAATATGGAACGAGCCATAGAAATTATGACAAAAGCCGTTGAAGAAGATTCAAATAGAAATTATCAAAATGCTTATCATCTTTATTGTGAGGGATTGACATACTTTGTGCCGTTAATTGACGCCGAGACGGGAGCTAAGAAATCGGCATTACGCGAACGTGCACTAAGCTACATGAAACGAGCTGAAGAAATTAAGCATTCCATAATGAATCCTGACAACGCACAAATGCAGCAGCAACCAGCAACATCACAAGCGAAACGTACCGTTCAGAGAGCAATTGAACCATCAGAACATTATAAGATTCTTTACGAAAAATGCTATTCTAAAAATGAGCTCAAGAATGGACTTGAAATTGGTCAGCAAGCTGAATATTATACTTTCGAAAAGAAATTTGAAACTGCCTTAGAAACTTTTACAAGATCATTGAGTATACTCGTGCCTTTGTTGAATTCGGAAGTTGACATCGAGCGAAAAAAACTTCTTCATAAGCAAATTCTCAATTGGATGAAGGAAGCGGAATCGATAAAAGCTCTTCTCGAAGCTCAAAAAAATATCGAAAGCTCTGCTACTTCCGAAACTAACGAAGTAACATCAAATACACACTGTGTGATCTCATAAAAATGAAACTTAAACTATTTATTCCTAAATTAGCTTTTATGCTTGATTAATAAAAATTACATGCTTTAAAAAGTCATTTAATTTTTTAACTTTCATCAAATCAAAAGTTTTTATTGAATCAAAAAGAGTAAAACATTATTAAATTTCATCTTTTCAGTGGTCAATTTCTCAACTCGAGAGAAGAAAAATCCCATTTGATATTATAAAGGAAAAAATTAAAATTAAATTTCATTTGTATTTCTTTTGTCCATATGTCATTGGGCTAATCGAATTTATTTCATGCTTTTTTCGTGTAGATTTTAATCTTCTTTCGGAAGATTTTGTGTCTTGCTCATCAATACCTTTGTGGCTCTAAAAATAATTTAATATTTTAATTTTAGTCTGAAGTAAAATAATTTTCAACTCACTTGAGGCTATCAGCATGAGGCTTGTACTCGATAGGAAAATTAGCTGGAAGATTGAGGATTCTCTTTAAGACGTCTCTTATTCGATTAGTGCTGCCAACATCAATTGCATTCTTATTCCAAATAGATAGCAAGTCCTCGGGATATTGAGTCGAAAGGACTATGCCGCAAATCTCAGGACCAACGAGGAACTGTTCACCGAGCATTGCCATGCAAACATTCTCCCATGCGCGATTAACTTTGTTCTTTCGTAGTCGTAAAATCCATTTGCCGCCTCTTATGTTCTCGGGATCTTCCCACATCGGCTTGACGCCCGCCTTAAATAAGTGAAGCTTACGATAAGGCTTCAACTCTGTTGGCCGTAGAAGATGACAATAGAGACTCCACCATTGCTCTACGGTCGCACACCTTCCGATGAAATGAAGAGATTTCGAATACTCTGAAGCTCGATGACTTCCTTTTCTCGCGTACCAGAGATTATAGCAGTGCTGAACATGTGACAAGAGAAAAAAGTTATTTTGAATGTTGGCTTAAACCTAAAAAAATGTCTCATCTTACTTGTAATTTGTGATCGCCAGGTGGAGTCTCGATGGGTGGCAATTTAGTCTCGTCAAAATCAACATTATAGTCCTCATCGTCCGAGTCACTCTCATAAGGTTTTAATCTGAAAGCAATTTAATGAGAATTAAATTTTTCGCCTCGGAATTTTATAACCAAAACAATGAGTGTCGTAGTAAAAGTTGAACGAAGAAGAAAAAGAATCGCTTTAATTCACTTACGCGTCGTATTTTGTGGACATTTTTATATTTTCTTTGTAAAGATTTCTACAAAAGTTTAATTTATCACAGATTTATTAGCAGAATAATTTGATTTTTATATTAATTTTCTTCTTTTAAATTTCTTATTCTCTTTTTCCTTTTCTTGATTTGCTCAGTTTGATTTATGCTGTCACTTATTTTTTGCTCGGTGTTATTCACTCACACATTCAAATGATTTTTTTAGATTATGCTGTGAATGAAAATATTCAAATTTAAATTGTCGTTGGCACATCGACACGTGGGTAACGAATTTTTTAATTTTTTTCAATTTAATAAATTAATGAAATTTTTTAATTTGCAAAAAATATTTTTGCATGCTTCAATAATAAATTATGTTTTAAAATTTATAAAATTATTAAACCTATTTATTTGATCTTGAAAACATCAATTTACTTACCACACACCGCCAAAATTATGCAAATTTTCAAAAGTTTTAACCTAGTAAAAGATAAGCATTCTTATGTCACCGTGATATAATTTATTCAAAAATTTGTATTCTTTCTAATGGGAACAAATCAATCATGTGTGAATCTTTTTTTCGAAAAACGTGAGCGATTCTATCTTACTCTCCTCTGTCTTTTCTTATAAATTAGGAGGCAATTCTCAATTTCTCAGTCAGTTTTGTTTCTGGAGTTAGCGTGCGACGATCAAGCGATAGGAAGTGCGAAATTCTCAATAATTTATTTGAGATTAAGAGAGTGAATTGCATCTTTATTTTTTTCTCGTTATAAGCGAGCGCTTTAAAATCAACAATTTTGTGTTTAAAAAATATTCGTAAGTCTCTGAAAGATTATGGTGCGAAATAATTAAAAGAACATTTTTTAAGAGAGAGCCCTACAACTTAATTGTTTGAATTTTTTTTTGAAATTTAATTTCTTTAAGAATTTCTCGTTTTTATGCATGTGAATTTTCTATAATTTCTACAATGCTAAAAAAAATGTTGAACGTTCTAATACAGAACAGGTTCTTTCCTTTTTTGAAAATTGGAGATAGATTAAGTGCTCTTGATAACTTGTGTCTTTTTTTTGTCTGTCTGAGGAAGTTCATTGATATATGTTAATTTTGAAGTGACCAATTCTTCGGTTAACGATCTACCTCTCGAATAAAACGGTGCTTTCTCAATTGTCAGACTTTCTCAACGTCACATGCTGTTATGTGTGCTTATCAAAATAAAATAAAAAAAAATACTTTGAACTAGAGCAGTTTTGTAATTGATGTCAAAATTCTATATGCCGGCAGGTGGTAAACTTCATCACAGTGGGAGGCAATGAGGGAACTATCAACTGTATTCTTTTTGCTACTGACCTACATCGTGGCTTTTGTGTTCGGTCAAAATACCGTGCTATCAGTGAATAACATTGATGAAGTATGATGACTTTTGAACTTGACTGTGACTCATTTGCTTTATTTACGCATACGAATAGGTGTCATCGAGAACTTTTGAAATTGATTACGACAATAATACATTTTTACTCGATGGAAAGGCTTTTCAGTTCATCGGTGGGTCTTTTCACTACTTTCGAGCACTCCCAGAAACGTGGCAGAGAAAATTAAGAACGATGCGTGCGAGTGGACTCAAAGTCGTAACCACATATGTAGAGTGGTCACTTCATAATCCAAAGGATGGCTTTTACGACTGGACTGGGATTGCCGATTTAGAAAATTTTATTCATCTCGCGGCTCAAGAGGATTTGTTGGTGATTTTAAGGCCAGGACCGTATATCTGTGCTGAGCGTGACATGGGAGGTTTTCCCTATTGGCTTCTTCATAAATATCCTGGAATTTTGCTCAGAACCAATGATGAGAGTAAGTTTTGAGTTAATTACGTGCTGATCGAATTTTTTACCTTCATTATTCATTTAGATTATAGAAATGAAGTTGCCAAGTGGTACTCAAATCTCATGACGAAAATGGAAAAATTTCTTTATGGAAATGGAGGTCCTATAATCATGGTGCAAGTCGAAAATGAATACGGTTCATTTTACGCATGTGATCAAAAATATCGGCTATGGCTTAAAGACGAAACATTAAAGTACACGCAAGGACAAGCAGTTCTTTTTACAAACGACGGTCCAAGTGTGCTTAGGTGTGGAAAAATTCCTGATGTTTTAGCAACGCTTGATTTTGGAGCAGCTGATGATCGAACAATCGATTCATACTGGGCAACTTTAAGGAAGTTTGAGAAAAATGGACCTCTGATGAACGCTGAATACTATCCAGGCTGGTTGACACACTGGCAAGAGGTAACAAACAATGAATTTAAAAACATTAAAAAAATTTTAAGTTTAAATTTTTTAGGACATGCAACGTGTTCCAACAGAGCCAATTTTAAAGTCACTTGAAAAGATGATTCTCGACGGAGCAAGTGTTAATTTTTACATGTTTTATGGTGGTACAAATTTCGGATTTACAGCAGGAGCTAATGATGGAGGTCCTGGAAATTACAATTCTGACGTCACAAGCTATGACTACGACGCTCCGATGGATGAAGCTGGCGACCCAACTGAAAAATATTTTGCAATAAGAAAACTGATTGGAAAGTATTTCCCACTTCCAAACATTCCAGTACCTGAGCCAATTCCTAAAATTAAGCTTCCTGATGTTTATTTAAACCCCCTAGCGGTGCTTTTGGATACAAGTGGAAGAAGATATTTGACAAATTATACGAGGCAGGCAGAAAAGCCAATGACATTCGAGGCACTCAATCAATATTCAGGATTCGTTCTCTACGAGACAAAACTGCCGAAAGTCTCAAGAGACCCTGCATTGCTCGCAATCCGTGACTTAAGAGACAGAGCTTATGTGTATGTTAATCGTCAATTTGTAGGTGTCTTATCACGTGAGAATAAAATCGACACAATTCCATTAAGTTTAACGCTTGGCGATGATCTTCAAATATTGGTAGAAAATGAAGGTCGTATTAATTATGGCATTGCAAATGACTTCAAAGGAATTATCGGAAGTGTGACTTATAATTCTATGGTTCTCTTAAACTGGACAATGACCGGATATCCACTGGATAATTATGCAAAAATTGGAGAATTAGTAACAATACTGAGGAGAAAGTACGGAAACAGCCAGAGATCAGTGTCGAATAAGAGCTATTTGCGATCAGGTGCGACAGTTTTTCATGCTGATTTTATATTAAAATCTAATGAGATTGCCGACACATATCTTGATCCGACCACGTGGGGAAAGGGAGTTGCTTTTATTAATGGTTTTAACTTGGGACGTTATTGGCCATTGGTAGGACCACAAATAACACTTTATGTACCCAAAGAACTACTTCGCGAAGGATCTAACTCAATAACGCTTATCGAGCTTGAGAAAGCTCCTGAAAATGGAAAACTCATTTTCTCAGCTACACCAAATTTAGATGGAAATTGATTTATTTTATTATGAAAACGATATAGCTTTTAGCTATAAGTTCATCATTCAATTTTTTTCACAGCCGTTGGCTACAATGACACAATGACTTTTTTTACTTAATAAATTCATCAACTAGAAAAAAAATATGTTGTTGTTGTTGTGTACTTTAACTCATCCTATTATACCCTTTTACCGTTTTTAAATATCAGAGAGGTTCGCAATATGTATAATTATTTATTTTTTGTGGAAATGAACAAACTTCCATTTTTTATAGCAACTTTTTCAGAATAATATTTGAGCACATAATTTTGTGTTGCACATCATCTCGCTTCTTTAAAGTAACTTTTAAAGTACTTTTTTCATTGCAAAACGTCTTGCTAAGAAAAGTCCAGCAACAAGCATGCCTATGCTCCCAAGCAGAACAAAATAACTAATACCTTTCTCCTTTCTCCGTTTCTTCCTTTCAAACGCATCATGTCTTTCGGGATTCTTAAGCACTTCAATGATATCTTCCATGTCAGCCGAATGAGTTTGGAGTTGACCAATAAGATCCAAGGCGATTTTCGTTGAACTTAGTTTCTGATCAATGATGATGCCAGTCGCTGCTGATGGATTTTCTTCGAGTTGATATGTGACAGCACCGATAAGTCTATTCATATGAACCTGTAAAAAGATATTAGTATCGTTTTTAAATATAAAGTTTCTTCTAACCAGATGGTCTTGAATGGCATCCACCATGTGTCTACCCTGTTTCGCCATTGATTCCGCACGAAAGTGATCGAGAGTTCTGGAAATTATGAATTTATTACATAATGATATTTAAATTATTATAATCGCTTTACTCTCTCAAAGTGGGCTCTTGACCACCCAAAAACTGAAATTCCTCAATCATCTCCTCCTGAAGTTTATTATCGCTAATTCCCAACTTTATTAGATCTTCTCGTTCGAGTGCTTTCAATTGTGAATAGCGAATTTGATATAATCCAAAGTTGGCAATAATTTCCTCGCTCAAATTAAAGCGATTGAGGACCATCATTAGATTGACATCAATACGCTGCGTATCCGGTCGCTAAAAATAAAATTGTTGTGAGAAAATTGCGCTATGACGAATTATCCATTCACGATATTATTCAACAGATTTTTCCAACTTACCATCACCGTAACTTCCTCAATGTCCTCCGTATCCTGCTGCATATCAGCAAAATCGAAGTCAGATGGATTGCTTTGAGTGTCAACATTAGACATTTTCGCGAAAATTGAAAATTTCGAAGCTAAAAAGTAAAATTATAAAGTATAAACAAAGTAATGTTTTTGGGGATAAGGTGATGATTTTGTCACACAAAAAATATGCGCAATTAAATAACGGTCATTGAAAATTCAAACCGGCAAAAGAAGAAAAAAAACTCGAAGAAGAATCAGCAGTAATTTAATTAGTGAAAATCTAAGAAAGTACGAGTTATTTAATCAACTGAATTGCAAAAGTTTACTCATAAAGATCTCAAAAATGTCATTCGTTATTCCGTTAGAGAGTAATCCCGATGTAAGTGTAGAATTGAGAATTTTTCCCAACTTCTTCTTCTTCTTTGCTCGTCTGCACGTTAATAATTTACTAAAATTGGAAAATTTCATTTGACAGGTGCTTAATAAGTTCATGAAGAAATGTGGCGTTTCGGATGCATTTCAATTGCACGATGTCTACGGACTCGATCAAGACATGCTGAACATTTTGCCTCGTCCCGTAAAGGCTTTTATTCTATTGTTTCCCGTTTCTGAAAACTACGAGGCACATCGCGCTCAAGAGAATGAAGAGTTGAAGGGAAATCAGACACCCGAAAATCTCTTCTTTATGCGTCAGTATCTCCACAATGCTTGCGGAACTATTGCATTGTTCCATGCCATCTTGAATAACATGAAGGCAATTGAAGTCAACGATGGTCCACTAAAGACATTCTACGAAAAAGCAAAAGACTTGACACCGGAAGAGCGCGGAAAATTATTGGAACAGGATAAGGATCTCATCGATATTCATCAATCTCTTGCTCGCGAGGGACAAACTGAGGCACCGCCAGAAGATGAGAAAATTCTCTTCCACTATGCTGCATTGACAAATGTCAACGGAGAGCTTTTTGAAATCGATGGCCGCAAGAATTTCCCAGTCTCGCATGGCAAGACCACCGATGACTCGTTCGTTGAAGATGCTGCCGCTGTCTGTAAGAAATTTATGGAACGTGACTCGAAGGAATTGCGTTTCACTGTCATGGCTATCGCTGCGGCTGGAGAAAACTAAACAGTCATATATGCTTACTACTTATCATTCTAATCAATACCATAAAAATATATCTATCACTAAAATTGTGTGAAGAGAAAAAAAGAAATTGTACTGAAACGCGATGTGATGAAAATTTGATTCTCTATATTTTTCCAAAAATCATGCTAAAAGCTTCAAAATAAAAATTGTGAATTTAATGCTTAATTGCTTTGCATTTACGTTACTCTCTTTTTTGAATCAAAGGATTTTTGAAGTTCCTGAGTTGTAAGCCCTACGTTGCGTTTTTGTTTACATTTTTCATAATTTGTCAAAGAAGAAAAATTTATCTTTATTAATATTATGGTTTTTAGACGAGCACAATCATAATGGAACTAACAGATCTTATCAAGAGAAGCTATCGCAGCTATGGAACAGTTTTATCGGACGATTTTCTCGCGTTTTTAAAGAAATATTTTGGTGAAAATGTAAGTCGCAAAATAAAATAAAATAAAATATGGATTCATATCGATTTTTCATAATTTCTTTCATTTGACCTTCTAGCTTCTATTTCCCCTGTCAATCGTCATCGCTTTTGTTATCGTACTCATATCCGTCTATTACTGGAGAAAAAGTCAAGCGATTCGAAGTAAATTAAAAAAATTTTAATTTTGTTACATAAAAAAGTGTAAAATCTTGTGATTCTTACAGAACAATCCATAATCGATAGGCTCAAGCAGCCGTTCTTTAATGATGGCACAAATCGATTCCGTAAGCGTGATAAGATGTTGTATTATGGCAGAAGAATGTTGCGAAAGGTAAAGACTATTGGAAATGGAAGTAATGGAGAGAAAGGCAAGAAGCGGAGAGCTGTGATGAAACTCGCGAAGCGAATATTGCAGCTTCAAAAAGACAATATACCGCAGCTTCAAGTGACAGAGCCGCCAGCAGAGTATTTGGAAGAAGTTATGGAGAAGCAAAGTGATAGAGTTCCGCCTGATGCGTACAACATTCTTAGAACTATTCGAATCTTTGGTCAATTTGAGAAACCTGTCTTTCTAAACATCTGCAAGCACACGGAAATACTAAATCTCAAATCTGGCGACTATCTCATGAAAGTTGGAGACCCCGACGATTCAGTTTACATCGTTCAGTCAGGATCAGTTAATGTCTATTTAAACAATGCCGACGGTTCACTCATCTCATTAAAAGTTGTTAAAAAGGGTGAAACTGTCACATCTCTACTCAGCTTCATCGATGTAATTGTCGGAATTGACAGCTGCTACAAGACGGTCTCGGCGAAAGCCATTGAAGACTCGCAAATAATTCGTTTGCCGATGTTCGCATTCAAGGATGTATTTAAAGAGAATCCCGACGTCCTCGTTCGTGTTATTCAAGTAATTATGGTACGCTTGCAAAGAATCACAATTAGTGCCCTCCACAACTATCTCGGACTCGAAATTGAGTACATTCAAGTACCTCAAAAGAAAAAGCAAGTGACTAATCTACCCAAGCAGCAGCACATGCGACAAATGTCGGATCAATTTTCGCTCGTCAAAAGCACATGCGAACCATCGCAAAAACCTGACATGCTTAACGACATTGAATTTCCAATACTCGTTAGAAAATCAACTAATCAACCGATTCAAATGGAACAAATTTCACTCGATATAGAAATAATGAAATCAATCGCGACTGATGGATTTTTGAAAGAGCTCGGCCTCAAAGATGACGATAGAAAATTGATTGAAGATTCGATTGAGATAAAAGAGGTTCAGGCTGGAACGACCCTCACTAAGCAGGGAAGTGCTGACGATGTGCTCTTAATTTATGTCATTACTGGCGGACTCACACTCATAAATCCTCAAATGACGAAGGGAAGCAGGAAATCATCTAGCGAAACACATTCCATTACTATTCATGCGGGTGAGGTCGTTGGTGGCCTTGCTGTCTTGACAGGCGAATCAAGTCTTTACACAATTAAATCAAAAGTCGCCTCAAAGGTCGGACTCTTGACGAAAGAAAATGTGTATAAAATTATGCAGCAACGTCCGACAGTTGTTCTCGATATTGCAAGCTCTGTGATAAGAGGCTTGAGTCCACTTGTAAGACAATGTGATTTTGCTCTCGATTGGATATTCTTGGAATCGGGTCGAGCGGTTTATAGACAAGACGAGCCTTCAGACTGCACTTACATCGTCTTAAATGGACGTCTTCGTTCGGTAATAACTCATGCAAATGGAAAGAAGGAAATAATTGGAGAGTATGGTAAAGGAGACTTAATTGGCATTGTGGAAATGATAACGGAAAGTCCAAGGCAAACTACCGTCATGGCTGTACGAGATTCAGAATTGGCAAAATTACCCGAGGGTCTTTTTAATGCTATTAAACTGAAATATCCTGTCGTTGTAACGCAATTGATTTCTCTTCTCGGACATCGTTTGCTTGGATCTATGAGATCCTCAGCCACACTCAAATCAAATATGCCACTTGATTCGTCACCCGTGAAACATAGTTTCTCGACTGTAGCAATTTTACCCATCACTGAGGATGTTCCATTAACTGCTTTCACATATGAACTCTATCATTCACTCTCGGCAATTCTGCCTACAGGTATTTGCTATTTTAAAAAATAATTAAGCAATTAAAAAATAATAATAATTTTTTGCAAAGCTCGCATGACTGCGGATGTGGTTCGCAAAACATTGGGAATGAATATTATGGAATCATCGAATGAGTATCGATTATTGAGCTACTTATCGCAGCAGGAAGATCACAATGAAGGTACAAATTATTAATAGACCATTTATGATGAAATACTTTCAACTCAATTAATTTAGTTACGCTATATCAATGCGAGAGTGGATCTCTCACACCATGGACACAGCGTTGCTTGCGACAGGCAGATGTAATTCTAATTGTGGGACTCGCTGATAATCCACCCACTATAGGAAAGTTAGAGCGTGAAATTGATCGATTTGCAATTAGAACTGCTAAGGAGCTAGTTTTGTTGCATCACGAAGCAACCAATGCAAAGCCAAAGAATACAGTTCAGTGGTTAAATCAAAGAACTTGGGTCAATCGTCACCATCACATTTTATGTCCAAAAAGAATGTTCACGCGAAAGAGTCAATATCGCGTTAATGATTTATACACCAAAGTTCTCAACTCCGAACCAAATATTCATTCCGATTTCTCTCGTCTCGCGAGATGGTTGACTGGAAATTCAGTAGGTTTAGTTCTCGGTGGAGGAGGTGCGAGAGGTGCAGCTCATATCGGCATGCTAAAAGCCATTCAAGAAGCTTCAATACCTATAGATTTGGTAGGCGGCGTTAGCATTGGTGCTTTCATGGGCGCTCTTTGGTCATCTGAGAGAAACATCACAACTGTTACTGTACGTTATTTTAAAATTCTTAAATCATTGCATAACTAAACATCATTTGCAGCAAAAAGCAAGAGAATGGTGCAAAAAAATGACTCAAGTGTATCTACAAATCTTAGATTTGACATACCCTATTACGTCAATGTTCAGCGGCAAGGGATTTAACAAAACAATTCGAGACACCTTTGGAGAGAGCGTTAAGATTGAAGACCTCTGTAATACATTTATAAAAATTTTTAAAAGCAATTTAAACTTTTTAAATTTTTCTAGGGATTCCATACTTTACTTTAACTACAGACATCACGGACAGTTCTGCAAGAATTCATACACATGGTAATTATTAACAAGACGTTTATTTTTAAAAAAGGTCTTCAGACCGTTCTGAGTTTTATTTCTCTCTAAATTTCTATATAATGGGAAAGGTTTATTCCTAATATACTATAATATCTCATTAAATCTTCAATATGTCATATTCAAAAATAAATAAACAGGCAGTTTATGGCGATATGTGAGAGCTAGTATGAGCTTATCAGGTTATATGCCTCCATTATGCGATCCAAATGACGGGCATCACCTGTTAGGTAAGATTTGTAATATAAAAATTATTTTTATTGGCAATTAAAAAATCTTTCTCCTCTCTCCTTCCACCTCTTTCAATTTTATAGATGGCGGGTACACAAATAACTTACCGGGTGAGTTTTTCAAAATTTTTAACACTATCGTAGAAACTCCTGGACATTAGCATCACTTTTTATTTGTATATTTATTATTTTGCACCCTTTATCTCTCTAAAACTATTCCTGTCTATGTGTTAATTAAGCTCGTGGAAACTCAGAACGGTCCCAAGAATCGAGTTGATTTAGAATTTTAAGATGTCGTTTTTGTACCCCTATAATTTAAATTTAGGCGATCTTTGGCGGTTTATCCGCGCCTCGATGACAATCGCTGGAATTTTTCCACCAATGTGTGTAGATTCGCATTACTTAATTGACGGATGTTATGTTAATAATGTGCCAGGTTTTTTACGCGCGAATGCACTTTGAGCTTTATAAATTAATTGTTTTATAAAATTATTACAGCTGACGTCATGCGAGCTCAAGGAGCAAGCGTAATTATTGCAGTTGATGTAGGATCACAAGATGACACGGATTTGACAGACTATGGTGATGATTTGAGTGGATGGTGGGTGCTTTATAAAAGATATAATCCCTTTACTTCGCCTGTGAAAGTAATGGCCCTTCCTGACATTCAATCAAGACTCGCCTACGTAAGCTGCGTACGACAACTTGAACAGGTTAAAACCAGTGACTATTGCGAATACCTTCGGCCTCCAATTGACAAATATAAAACACTCGCTTTCGCTTCATTTGATGAGATCAAAGATGTCGGTTACACTTATGGAAAGGAACATTTTGAGCGTCTCATAAAAACTGGAGGCATGACACGCTTCAACAAATTTACAATGCAAAAAAATCTCGATGATAGTCGTGAGGCAAGCCCTCCAGTGAATCAATATTCATTCGTTGATCTCGCTCAAATTGTCTGTAAAGTCCCCGAAACTCAGCAAGTTCGTCACGACGATTTGTCGAGCGATGATGAATATTTTGCTGGATATGCATCGGAACCATCGACTTTACGAATGAGCGCAAAAAGAATACCGCTAAGAACGGGTGGATCGCTTTCTTTATCCGAAAATGAATATGAATCTGATGATGACTCGGATGTTCCACCACTGAAAGGAAATTCTAGTAAAGCTTAAAAAATACTAAGAGATTACCCAATAAAATTATTTCTTGTACCAAAAAAAATTATCTGCATTTATTTAAATCTAAAATGTCAGCGAATGCAATTATATTAATAGCCAAGGGCTGAGAACATAGAGGTAGCTGGGCCCGCAAAGGCCCGTCAGGGCCCGTGAAGGCCCACCAAGGCCCGTGAAGGCCCGCCAAGGCTCTTGATGGCCCGTAATGGCCCGTCAAGGCCCGTGATGGCCCGCCAAGGCCCGTCAAAACTCTAAGAAAATTAAAGTTTAGAGGATGAAAGGCACATCAAAAAAAATTTACTAGTATATTTTTTTTAAAAAACAAATATTTTTTCTGTTTTTAAGGCCCGTGAGGGCCCGCTAAGGCCCGTGAAGGCCCGTCAAGGCCCTTGAAGGCCCGCCAAGGCCCCTGAAGGCCCGCCAAGGCCCGCAATATATTGATGTTCTCAGCCCTGGTTAATAGCCTACAGCAAATGTTCATTTCGTGATAAATTCGTTAACATTCAATATGACAATCGATAAAATTTTCCCTTTTTATAAATGCCTTGTGGTTGAATAATTTAATAAAGCGCTGATGAATGATGCAAATGGGAAAATTATATTTTCAAAAAAAGGTGAAAATTAACCGACAAGGACGATGGAATGTTTTCAGAAAATGACAGCGTAAAAAAATTTAACTTCAGCTTATGAAAACAATTTTCCAGAAGGGTTTTACAAAAAAAATATAAAACCGTGACGATAGTTGCACCTCACGAAGCATGACTCATCAATGACCCACTAAGAAGTTTTACAGTGTTCTTTCTTCTTTTCGAAATTCGTTACATGAAAAAAAATTTAATTTTCGAAAAAATAAAAAAATTTTCATCACTATGTGTGCGAAAAAAAATGAATGAAAATTTCACTGCTGCATGTTCAACAGTGAAAAGAACATTTTTTAATTCATTAAAAATTTCTCTACCGACATTTCACACAGAAAGTATTCATCTATTTGTGGCGGAGTTTTTTTTTCCTCGGCAGCATTTTCCGCTTGTAGGAACCACATGTTCAACAAGCTGTAGCTTTAAACTGAAAGCTCGAAATTTAATAAAAAAAAATTAAATAATTATCAGGCTGCTAACGGATCACCGATCACAAGTTCCTGTAAAATTATTCAACATCACGAAAGGGGATTGACTTTTGCTAAGTAATGAAATACATTGTGACATGCGAGAATTATTTTTATGGTTCTCGCCCTTTTGAGATCACAAACAGTCTTTTATGCAAATTATAACGTGCAAAACTTGCATTTTTTACCCCATATACTTTAATCCTAATCTGATAATTTCATGCTAAAAGTCTTAATTGATTTATGGGTAACGGCGAAGCTCGTTGGCGAAACATAATTAATTGAAGTTTAAGTGAAACTTAACAGTTTTTTAGCATGAACGAGATATTTTTTAAATTATATAGTTTTCTCGTGTCAAACTCACAAACATTTTTGCATAAAGTGGAGAAATTGAACGTAATTTTGTAACTATTCAAAATAATTTCGAACGATTTAAAAAAATCAAAGAAATTTCAAAAATTTATCAAATTTAAAATATTCAATTTTTGTTAATTTTTTGCAAAACAAATTTCACTCGTTTTATTTAATGTTCTCTCATTAAATGAAATAATTATCAGAATTAATAGCAAAGAGTGAGACAGCATAAAATGTTAATGACAATTCTAATAAATTAATTAGTCTTGTATAAAAGCACAACAACAGTCAGAACTTTAGATAGATAGATAGATAGATGACAAAGAGGTAGCACGCGGAGTACCAGGAGGACGCGCCCGTTTTAATTTCCTTTTCCATACGAAGCTAGGCAAGGATAAAAAGAACACAACTTAAGACTCTTAAAAAGAGAAAACCCCTTTCCCCCAACAGCCCCCGAATGCCCCCGGAGCAAAATACTGGAAGGTGAAGATAGTTATAGGGCCGGCATGAGACATACGATCCGGCGTTTCCCTGGAAAGAGTAGCTAGTCATTTCCCAACAGCCCTACATTAGTTGGAAAAAAAAAAGGGGCCATAAAAAGACCGCCACTACAACCTTCCTCAGCCCTGACAAGCTGTTAGGAACTGGCCCACCCACAATACAAAACATACCAACACAAAACAAAAATAAACAATTTTAAAAATCTTGGTATCTTCAACCTTCCTCCATCTAAACTAGTCGATTAGCATGGGATGTACAGGTCGAGATATTTCGTCCGTTAGTACTCGCTACTTTCTTCCTCAACTGGCACAAGATTAACAGTTGGTTTTGTGGATACCAACGAATACGAAATCAAAATTCATTAACTTGATTAAAAATTATAAGATAAAAATAAAATAAAAAAAACATTTATGTAAAACCCAATGTGAAATTAATTAAGTTTCTGTATCAACTCTCCGACTAAAACATGTTTCCCTTATTCAAATCAACTCAAAAATGCAATTTATATAAAAACATCCAAATCGCTTATTTCCCCCTGGTTTATTTAATTAAGTTTGCCTATCTATTCTCTGACTGTATCTGAATTTCCCTATTCAAAACATACATTTTTTTCTTGAAAAACCATTTGAACTCGGTTTTTTCCCCTTGTTAAGTTAGTTAATAAATTTCTGTCTACTATCTGCTAAACGGGTTTGATAATAGAAAAAAAAAAAAAAAAAAAGATGAATACCAACTTGAAAACAAACTTTTTTAGGTTAAAAAGATCCAGTAGAGACCAGTAGATCAAAAAAATAAAATTTTAATTCCCGATCATTACAATTTCAAAGTGAAAATAATGATAAGAAGTGCTTAATTATACCCTTTAAAGCAAGAATGAGTGCAATTTTAGATATTTAAATCATTAAATTAAAAAAAAAAAAAAATCAATAATTTTTTCACTCATTCTTCTTACATACCTGACTTAATTAGATGAACTCGATGTTAAGTCGATGAACGGAACTCATAACTACCCGAAGAAAATAAATTTAACATAACAATCACTAAAAACTATGAAATAATTAATTTTTTAAATTTTAATTTTACCATGAGGGGAAGCAACTTCTTCCACAACAACAGTCAGAACTTTAATGAGAATTTATTGTGATATTTTACTAACCTAGTTCATTGACTTACATTTCAAACTTTTGTGCTTTAATGAAAAACATCAAGTGAATTTACTTTTAATTTTTTCTGCGGCAAAACTCGATGATGAAAATTTCACATGTGAGCGTATAAAGAATTCTGAGTTTATGTGGGATATAGAGATTATGTGTGCATACACAATGGAGTGCCTCAAAAAGTAATTAATAGTCAAAATTTCATTTTAATGTTGCTGTTGAAGTTTTCATAAATTCATCTGTAAAACATTCATGCGACACATTTCTCTTCTCTTGCGTGCTAAGAAGAAAATATCCAAAAAGTTATTTTCACATTTAGATGCTTTTGTCTCCCTGCCCTCAGTGCTATTGTTGTTGTTGTTGATCCTTTTGCGGTTCTAATAACATAATGCGGTTATGTTCAGAGCACTCGCTTTAATGGAGGAATGTGGTGATAGCAGCAATAACCATAATTTCTAAATTTTAATATCATTTTTATTTTTATAAATCTCGGGAGCTGTTCATTAAGTGCGTCTCGTGCTGTAGTGAAAATTCACTCTTCATTAAATTAAAAGTATGTCAACGCTTCATCCTTTCATCCCCTCGCTGTGCTATATTACCTCATTCGACTTATCTCGAGCTTCGCGTGTAAGAAACAAAACAAGAAGAAAATAAATTAATGAAAAGGATCATTGTCGTTCTGTTTGCATACCAAAAAGAGCCATTTAATGGGGTCGAATTTTGTAATTTAAACTTTTTAGGTATTTGTTATTCATAAAATTGTCTCAAATTTATTAATTAAACACTAAAATTAGTTCCTAAAAATTACGTGCGGAAAAGTTTTAAAATAAAATTAAAGTTTTTATTTACTGACAAACATAAAATCTTCTTCCAGCTTTTGTTCTCACATCTCATCCAAATAATATGCATTTACCTTTATTATTATGGAAAATTTTCATGCTTTTCATTCCGGTGGCAGGAGAGAGAGAGAAATTTGTAACAAAGAGTAAAGTTATTATAATTCCTCTGCGTTGCATTCAGGTTTTATAAAAAAGAGAGAAATGCAAATTTGTGACCATGATTTAATGATGTCCCAACTCCATTCTTAACATACACTCACATAATTAATGAGCGTGCTTTTCTTTAGTCCTCCGCATCCAATGGTGATGGTTGATGATGAGCACAGCGTATATAGAGTGAATAAGAAAGAAAATTGCACAAGAGGCTCATAATTAATGAAAGCGGAAATGTATTTAATGACACCGAGTGACAAAGGGGAATTTTTCTTTTTGTAATTTTCCATCCTCTCATGCTTCGTTGTATTTGATATCACACATGAAACGATATTATGTGTACAGTTAAAAACCTCCATAGAGACACCAAAAACTTTTATGCTGTTGTATTTTCATCGTCATTCATTAAAATTCTCGTGCTCATTGTTTCCTTTTTCCAAGACCTCGGAAATGAGATTTTATTTCGACTCGAAAATTAATCTTAGGCATGAATCATTCAAATTTTACTACACAATGACAAAGACGATGATGATGAGAGAGTAGCATGCAGGATACGAAGCCATTCATCTGACGAACAATAATAATGAGAGCAAGGAAGTGAGATGGAGAGATTTTGCATTGTTTATGCGACTCATATGTTGATGACATTACATTAGATCATGAATGTAAATTGCAAACAATTGTAGAACTTTTCGTCATTTCATCCCGAGTGATATTTGCAATTGCGTTGTGTCATTTTTGAGGTTGAATTTGGCTCAAGGCCAGGAAATTCCAAGGGAATAAATTTTGTTTGCTTTAGATATTAACTTTTTATGAATATTTTTACTGCTGAAGCACCGGATAAGGGGAGGGATGAAAAAATCGTTGTCTCTTCCATAAAAATTCTTCTTCTTTTCTTCTTTTTGACACTTTTGTAAAACAAAAAATTTAAATTTATTTAAATGTGTTAAAAAAAAATATGAAATTTGAAAATTATTAAAATTAAATTTTGAAAAAGCTGAATTAAATTTTAATACGTCAAAAAACTCCAACTGTTTCATCTGCCACCAAAATTATCACTGAGCTACCATAAAATGTTCGTCTGTCCTCGACAACCTCCCTCCTCAGTTCTCTTAGCATAATCCTTTTTATCATCGCCATCTCATGTCAATTCAATTATGTCATTCATAAAGATGATTTTGATGTCATGGCCTGAATTCATTTCATCCATGGCATCCCTTACATCAATGTGCACTTTCTGAAGATTAAGATTATATGCATTTTGCCATTCGAACGACGCCAAACATTTCATTCTTCGTTGCATTATTTTTTCCTCATTCACATAGATTAAATTTCAGAAATCTTCTCTTCCTCTCGGTCTCACATATATATTTCTTGATTTTTCGTACTTAAACTTCTCAGCTCGGTTTTATGGCAGTTTTTTTATTACATTTCTTTTGAAACAAAAAAATGTACGGGAGAGAGAGAGCTTGTATTCGAGATGTCCAAAAATGTATAACAATATAAATTTGTTCCCTTTAGAGCGACATAATTTTTCTTTAAAAGCACCCAACAGCAGCAGAGCACCACCAACAACCTAGCTTAAGGGGGAGCCGGAAGCATTTCTTGAACAGAAAAATTTCTTTTATTTTAGTGTGACGGTGCAACAACATGAAAGAAAAGGAAAAATGGTATAGGTATGATTGTGTATGGCTGTTTGTGGCTTCTTTATGGAAAGCTTCCGGAAAGAAAAAAAAGAGTTATTTGTTACTGATCTAAAAAAAGCAAATCCCCTCACACAGCAATACGTGCGACGACAACGAACGACGAGTGAGAATAGGTTAAGTGAAATATAAGATTTATGGCTTGAATGCACACGAATAGCGCTCACTCAGAAACTTCCAAGATTTGCCAGATATGATATAGCTGCACACACCTATTTTCATTTGTACTGAAGTGAAATCCATTCACTCGCAGTTGACTCGCTTCATTGAAATCTCATGTTACCTCCATCAAGATAGTTGAATGAAATTTTTATAGATGGATTTTATATATATGTATCTGAAGAAAAAAAATTCATTTATCAAATTGCATCGACTTCAATTTGCTCGTAGAGAAAAATATTTTTTGAGTTGATCAGAATAATTTAAATTTTGAAGAAATAAATATTTTAGCTCCGCTGTAAATAAATTTAAATTTTTTTCTTGCCATACACCAAAGCTTTAAGTTGTCAATGAACTTCTTTATTTCAACCTTAAATAACTCAATGAAGAAAAGTATTAAAATCTTTTTGACATCACCCACTTTTAAAACTGAAACTTGCAACCTTCCACAGAAGAATCTTAACAAACTTCTTATCACACTTTCACCTCTATTATTAAATATTTTTAAAATATGTTGTTGCTGATACTGCACAATATCCTTAAGGTGAAATCTCTGCACCACTCAATAATAGCAAACGAGAACTTTCTCTCAAGACTTTCCATTATAAAATTTTGCGCAACAAAAAAACGTCTTGTTTTTTTTCGATGAAAGTGTGGAGTGAGCATTTTATGCATAAAAAAATTATTATCTCTAGTTTAGTGAACCGACAAACAAAAGATCAGAAAATGGAAAACTTTATGAAAGTGCGCGCGATTTAGAGTAGAAAAAATGCTGACACCGATAATCATAAATTTTTCTCGCTTTATGCAAGCAGTCGAGGAGGAAAAAAGTGCTGGGAATTGTCGTCTCATCTATAGGTGTTAATAAAATTCCCATTTCTATTGAACGGCATGGCACCGAGAGCACTTGACTATCGATTTTGCACATGTACAGTAAATTGACGTTGAGAGGGATTTAAGAGCACACTGCATTGCATGTGCTCTGTTATTATATTATTCAAAATAACAAGAAACACGGAGCAGCATGAAGCAACAAAATAACTTTAACTATCTTCCTATACATACACTAGCAATTTGACTCTTTTGTGTGGCGCAGACGAAGCAAAACCTCAACATGTAAACAACAAGTAAATTGGGGTTAGAATATTGTGCATTGAGTGCAATTAGAGACAGCCCTAAAATATATACATTTTAAAACGAGATTTTCATGTGAATGACAATAGTTGGCAGAATCCTTTTCTTTTCTCCGTAGAGGTGTGACACGACAATTTTATTCGTGATTTATTTTGTTATTACCACAGAATGAAGAGAAAGAGAGAAGTAATAACAACCAACATCCTTACTCTAAAATTCCTTATTTAACACACAGCACTGGAAGGAAGGTTAAACTAAATGTTGTGGTTCAAATTAAATGTTTTTACATAAAACTTACTGATCTCTGATTGAATCATGATTGTATAAAATTATTGTTGGGAAGTGAAAACATTTGTTTCATGCTGTTCAAGAATCTCAAGTTATTTTAAGGAAACAATTTAAAATAGAACATTTTTCAAGAAGCTTTTTGTGGAATTTTTCAAGCTTTTTTGTACTAAATCTGGAGCTTAAATTAAGCACGTTTTTATAGGAGTCAAAAATACATGTTGACACTCGATTCGTTTGCACCGTTTTTGTTTCTGGCACACACTGCATTGTTTGCCTTGTCATGAAGCTGAAGTAAACATGTATGCGATGTAAAATTAAATAAAATATTTTGTTATAAAAAGCAATTTCCTGGAAGGCGAAAAAACTAACCCCGCAGCACTTCTTAAGGGAATTTCATTAAAATTTTCTCTCACTTTATTAAAAAAAAGAAACCTTGTCAAAGGCAAAAATAAACTTGTGAAAAATTGTGCAATCATCATTTTTTTCTTATTCAAAGCTAGAAAGAGAGAGCAAAAAAGGGAAAATTGTAACATGGAAGTAGTTTAATTAGGTTGCGTGCTCAGTGTTCATGACATTTTAATATATTACAAGTTTTTTCTCTCTTTTTGCTTTCTTCCACTCGACGACTTTATACTCCCTTAAATTGGCCTCTAGGTCTTTCTCTCATTCGCATGTATAAAGAGTTGGCATGGAAAGGAGCTTTTAAAATGATTAATTAACTTTTAATGAAGAATTATTCTTTCGCCTCCGTGCAAAGGCGAAAAAAAATTATAAAAGTTTCTTTTAAGACAAAATTTTTTATATACATACACGCACGCACTTTAGAATGCCTGTAAAGCGTTAAAGCGTGAAACCCCCGAAAAACATACACATAATGGTTTGAGACGATGTGTTAATTTTCACTTGATTGTTAATCCGATGACGGAGCAATTTTGATTATTATGGAACGGATTAAGGTCGATGTTAGAGGAAGGAAGGCAGCATGTGAGAAACTAGTATTTCGTTAAAAATTACTTGTGCTTTTGATGAGCTTAACAAACAACCTGTGTTGCAAACAAAAATTTCATAAATCACTTGTACAAACATTCTTTTATCCCTTCATAATTCATACATGAGCTTTTTTATTTGAAAATTATTTCTTCTAATTTGTGTACATAAAAAAAGAGATTTTTAAGTAAAACGATGAAATTTTATTACAAAAAAATAGCTCAAAGCTAGAAGAATAAAAAGGATGTTTTAAAAAACTGAGTGGGTGTCATGTTGCGAGAATATTCATTGAAGATCTTGAAATTTTAGCTTGAAGGTCTTTAGAAAATGTCAGAAGCATTTTTTACATTAAAAAGTCAGTAGTTCTTTTTTTCTTTTTAAAAAATACAAAATTTACAAAGTTTCTTTTGTCGTCAACCCACACATTTTTTTATTAAATTTCAAATCCAGACACTTAAAACGTTCATTTTCGTAAAATTGGTCACGTGCAACGAAATCTCCGCAATACGATGACAGAATTCATATGTGAAGCTGTTGAAATTTGCACATAATGGTCATAACGTTAATAATGGCCACTGTTTGTACTTATGACACAATTCTGTAGGGAGAAAAGAGGTTGATATGAAACGAGCATACCGAGCCAAAAATACGTCAAACATATGTAGGTGCGTATATGGCAAGAACCTATCGCACATGAATTCTCACATTTTTTTCTCCTTTTGACGAATATGCGATAAAAAACAGGTGTGATATATTGCATGCAACTTAAATTTCTGTTTTCTGCCGGGTGCTTTTTCTCTCTATTTTTCCTTTTCGAAGCATAAAAATTTGAGTGAAGTGTACAAGTGAAATGCGGAAAGGAAATGTGGCGGCAGGTGTTTCCAAAGGTGTATGGAGTATTATGAAAAGACTTTTTTTTAACATAATCATCATAGTCATAACTCAAGTTATGCTGATATAGTTTGAGTAATGTTAGAAAAAAGTTTTCTATCAACAACTCCATAAAAATTAAGTGAATGAGTTCTCTCCTCCCGATCAAAATGATTTTAGTTCAACGACTTTTTTTTCTCCATCGAGAGTTGCATAAATAGGAAACATAAAATGCAGGAGAGAGACTCGAAAAAAGCTTTTTTCACTCTCTCATAATCAAATTGAGAACTGCAATGACTCATGCGCACAATCGAGTCTCTCACTGTGTCTATCGATTGTCATTTTGGCAATGCAAATTCTTTAATACAGTCAGTTGCGTTGCCAACACAATACCAAATAGTACAAAATGAATCGCTTTTAGACGATGACCGGCAATTTTTATTTCCTCCTTCTCCCACACTCATTTTTAAGCGTCGCTGAATAATTTTGTAATAAATATAGGCGTTTTGTGAAATTTTATTGCTTTATTTTTCCCTTCTCTTCGCTCATCCTTACAAAAGCGATCCCGCCTTAACGCTTAAATATTTATCCTCATTTTTTTTTCGTTGAGGCTAATTATTATAATTTTTCTCACATTTTTTTTGCTTGTCGTAGGACGCACTCGAGTCGATGTAATTAAAATCACATTCCTTGAAATTAATTTATGAAAAAAAATTCTCTTTTATTTGTTCATTAAGTGTGTATGTAGTGGCACCTGCCGTGAGCTCAAACATGAATATTCCATACTGGTTAAGTCATTAAGCAATGTGAGGGAAATTCTAAGAAAAATTTAACGGATTTTTTAAATGTTTCTTAGGCTAAAAATAATTTATTAACAATTCATTTCGTTCATAATATTTGAATTAGGCTTCAAGGTAATAGAAGCAGTGATTTGCGAAAAAAAATAAAGTCCCACATGGAGGATGAAATATTGAAATAAATTTGTGCAGAAAGTCATTTGTTAACCAAAAAACGTTGATTGTCGTCACAATACATTAAAGTTGCTATGATATATGATGCATGTAGTACAAGCATCGGAGTGAAGCGTCGAGTGAGAGCTATAAGGATATGAAACACGAGACATTTACAAATATTGTGGTTAAGAAAATGAGTCGAGAAAAGTGATGAGGCTTTAAAGCTTTTTTATGCTTTACTGCGGTTGCTGGCATGCTGTATATGATGACAAAATGCCTGAAGGTAACCTTTCTCATTCTTCTTCGGCCGTGCGGCATTGTAGACCAAATACATTTTTTCCTCTCTGTTGACTCTTCTCCTATTCAGTTCTCGTGCTATGCATCAGTTTATTATGACAGAAACAAGAGAAGTCAACTTGGCGGGGTTGTTGCTTATCACACCTTTCATAAATCGCTTTTTCTTCGTTCTCATCACTCCAACATGATGGAAAACTTTTTCTTCTTCCTTCCAACATCATTCAACCGTTTCATGCTCATTTTCATCATCATCATTAAAAACCCGTTCGTACCTTGTTCGCCTGACACTTCTTATTTCTTTTATTTAGTCTAAAGTTATTGCAAAATATTCGAAATGAGATGAAAAGTTTTTATGACAAAAAGCTTTTTATTCTCATCACATAATAAGAACGGCGAAAAAGTCGCTGTTGAAAGTTTTCTCTTTCACTCCTTCCGTCAGTTTTTCATATTCAAAAGACGATGAGAAAATTGAAGAACTTTTCGCTTCCGAGATGTGATAGAATTATAGATTGCTTTCAGTCGATAAGAGAGTACACAGAAAAAAAGGTGTCTCGAAGCTCTTCAGCCCATATTGTTCGCTGAAATATTTCGCTAAATGTTGAGCCCACCTGAAAGTGACATGAAAATCTTTTTTGGAATTTTTGCGACACGTGTTTGAAATTTAATACTTTAATAATTCAACTTTAAATTTTGTTTAACAACTTTTAATATGCAATTTTGATCCATGAAAAATGAATTTTTATAAACAATCCAAAATTGTTGCAGGTAAACAAATTTATGAGTATTAAAATGTCAGATTTTCGAGAAAAAATTTCAATACACCACAAAATCCCTCTCAAGTGAACAATTTTCTTGAGGCAATTTTTTGCTTGCGTAAGTAAAAAATATTTCACCTTAAAATTACTCGTTTTACTTCATTCTCATATTTTCTTCCGTTGCTTGCTCATTACGCCTCGGAGGTTCGCAATGCTGAGTGGATAAAATGCTAATAGTTTCAATTTGTATTCCTCTTGTGACTTTTGAGAGATGTAATTCACGAAGAGCGAATAAATGGACAGTCATTTGAATTTGTCGTCAATAATTATCCTTCTTCTTCTTCCTCTCCGCTATAATGATGTACTTACAGTGATGAAGCAGACGAAAATACGCAAGATGATGCTATGCCCCGATTTAATTTTTCCCCATTTATTCTGTTTACTACTTCTCGCTTCGACTGTCCATTCGTTTTCAGTTTTTCATGCTAGAGACATCACAAGCGAAAAATATAAAAACGAGACTTTATGAAGATAATTTGCGCACTTGCCACCATTATTCGCTCTTTCTCCTTCGATCCTTTTTCATCCCACTGTGCCATATCTTTTTGTTTTGTTTGAGGCATGACTTCACATACAAAAGCAAGACCGAGATTGCCTTTCTACAGATGAATAGGCTTGTAAGAGCTTTTCGGTATAAAGTAGCATCAGTGTGAAAAGAAGGAGAGGCAGAGGGAAAGATTGAGATGAAAAAATTTTCATTTGTCTTCAGACACTTGTGATCAATTTTCCACTCAATCGACGGCTCCCTTTTGAAATCACAGCATTATAATGGCAGCAAATTGCCACCCTCAAAGAATATGTTGTTGATATCATCAATGGATCGGATGTTGTTGAATGTGAGATTTTTTAGAAATTACAATTTAAAAATATTTCATTCATTTTATAAAATTTTAAATTTGTGAAGAAATCTTAAAGTACAGAAATTTTGTTATTGCGTAATCAACTAAAAGAAAATTGTACAACATTTATTTTTATAGCTACGCGTTCTGTTGATGATTCGCATTCATGCACGATGTAGCAATAAACTTTCGCATGCAATCTTGAACAAGACACCCACACTCGAGCATCCGCTCAGAACATAAACAACATCTTGATCATCGCTTTTGAATGGATAATGAAATAATTACACAATATGTAATTGTTGTTTATTATTCTCTCTCTATGCGTAAATTGATTTTGTAGAAAATCATGGATAACATAAATGTTTAGTTTACTTACAAAATTACACAACACATTTAACATACATTAATTTACAAAATTATAATATGTGTAACTAGACACTCCTTGATTACCGAAACATTTTATAGTTTAAACTTAAAATTGCTTTGAAATATTGCTCAAACTTAACCTTTAATGGACCCATAAAAGAATTCAACTTTTTACTTCGTTTTTCAAGTCTCAACCAATCTAAAATTGATTGCAACCATTAAAAACTTTATCCACACTTTTTCCCATGACAATATCACTCTGATTTGAACAAGAAATACCTCTTTCAATCTTTGAAACAGATTTATTGCCTCACAGAGAGTGCCGAAGTAAAAGAATCTCATAACACCCTCAGAAAATTTTTTACTTGGATATTTTCTCATTTATAAGATAATCAAAAAAATTATATTTAAACCTTGAAAATTTATTTAGCCTTGAACACACTTTTTACAAAAAAAATTACAAATTTGTCGCGTCCCAAAGCGAAATAAAAGTTTTTCTTGTCTTCTCTTTTCCTCTCATTTTTACCCACTGCTGTGTTCTTTCTTACTTTGACAAATGTCTTATATATATTTCTCTATGTAATACTAATGTTGTCGACTGAGAGAAAATAAAGTTTACTTTGTTAAAAAAAATAAATTAATAAAAAAAAAGTTTACTTTGATTACTAACGACTTTGTAAATTTTAAAATTTTTTTACAAAAATTTTGTTAGTGCAGAAAGGGATAGAAAAAATCATATTTTTATTGCCTTTATTTGCTGCCATTGGACCACGCAGACGAGTTCCCAGCCGAGGTAATACCAAAACATTTTCCACCAAGAATTAGCAATTCTTTAACACGAACCTTAAATCTCTCAAAAACGAATCCCAAAAAAACCCAAACCACAACGTTTTCGATACACTTACATTAACTTATACAGTACACACAAAAAACAACACACAAAACACAATAACACAAAAACATGTATACCGATACGTTGAAGATTTTGCAAATTCATTCGGACACCTTTGGGAACTTCCATCTTGGACACACCATTACTTTCTTTTTCATCTTTTTTTCTTTTAACCATTTTCTTTGTTCGATTTCAATTTTTCCCAAATTGAACCTGATTTATCAGCATTTTCTTTTTCTCATTCCAAATTACCTTAAACCCGTTTATTTCTTAGTATTTCAGTTGAGTTTCTCTATTTCGCGGAATTCATTGTCCCTTTTTTTCTATCTAAAATTTAAAAATATACAATTAACAATAAGATGGTATCTCTTAATTGTTACCCGATAAGAGATCCTGACGCAACTGCAAGATGTAGTTAATTATCTTTTCTTCGCTATTGAGCGCCATTTAATTCGAAAAATTTTTAGAAAATTTATTAACAATTTACAGTCCAGGTTTTGATATCTCACGCAGGGTTTCTGCAAGGTGTTTGAAAAACAAAAACAAAAAATGGCGATTGTGCTTTTATGCTTTTATTGAGTTCCAAAAATTGCTGCCAAGATGGAAAAAATATACGAAAGATTGTTGATTATAGATATTTCTTTAAACAATCCTTAAAAGATTCGATATTTTTGACAATGATAGATTTATCAATATCATTTAAAGCGAGTATATCATTAACTTCAACATCTGATAGTATCCATTCCAGCAGTAAAGATGTTTTTTGATCTTCGGTAAGTTTGGAATATTCCACTCGTTGTTTTATGACGTTACGTTGATTTGGATTTTTTTTTAAACTAACAAAATTGTAAAAACTTGACTTTATTTTGGAATTATTTTTTCCTTTTAAGAACTGTAAAGAAAACAAAATAATTTACAAAATTACTATTTTTTTAAGAATTCTTACAGTCATTATTGCCAAATGTTCTGGATTTTCATGTTGATGGATTTTCGTAAAAACTTTCTTTCCACTCGCAAACAGTTTCTCAATTTCTTCTACCAAGTCTTGCTTTGGACGGGATTCTTTCGATGAGTATTCTTCAAATATACTAGAATTAATAGCTCTAATTAGCTCATCCTGTTCCGTCATTTTATTTATTATTTAAAAATTTGTTACTCGACCCCAGTTTTTTTTAAAAGTGTTCACTCGAATGTAACGCTCACGACAAACACATTTTGTAAACAAAAACATTGTGTAAAAATTATAAAATTAATTACTAAAAATGCTTCGCGTTATCTCGATCTGCATGAATTTAGTAATTAGATGATTACTACAGAGAAGTCAGAGTCTTTTTCATGCATTTAAAAATTAATTCACTCCTACTTCTTCTGAGCGAAGCTTACTAATTTTATTTTTATTTTTTATACATAACTCCCCCTTTCTAAAAAATCTTTCGACCAAAACATTCAAGGATTATAATTTGCGACGATGAAGGTGATAGCACAAAACACTGTCGAAATGGAAAAGACGAAGAAGATTGCAAATCTATCAAGGTATGATTAATTTTCGGTCATGGGTTGATAACTGAAAATTTATTTTTAAAACATTTAGATGGATTTTCAGATGGAAGTGACGAAAAAGATTGTTCGCCGCATTGTGATTTGAATAACGATAAATTTTTGTGTAAAAACGGCGAAGAGTGCATTGATTTGTCGAAAGTCTGTGATGGATCTAAAACTTGTTCCGATGGCAGTGATGAAGGTGGAAAATGTCCTGATAAAGACTCAAAAGAAATTTGCGATAAACTCGATTGCGGGTCTAAATGTGTCGCTCTTCCCGACGGTCCAACATGCGTTTGCGAAAAAGGATTTGCTTTCGATAAAATTAAAGAAAAATGTTTGGACGTCAACGAGTGCGAGCAGTATGGAATTTGCTCTCAAAAATGCATCAACACAAATGGATCTTACAGCTGCGCTTGTGAAAATGGATATCGATTAAATAGAGATGGAAAATCATGCGAGTCATCGAGAGTCGATGACATTCATCTTGTGTTCACAACCAAAAAATATGTGAAGAGAATTCAACTCTCGACAAATTATGAGACTTTGGTGGCCGAAACTCGAAGACCCATTGGAATTGCATTTGATGGCGATTACTATTATTGGACGGAGGTTGCGAGTGGTAAAGAGGCGATTGTGAAAATGAGAGAAAATTCAACGCAAAAGGAGGTAAATTTATGACTCTAAAAAATCTAGGAAATTAAAATTTTTAAATATTTTAGATTCTTTCCACAAACGGTTATAAATATCGAATCGATAAATGACCATAAAAATCATCCGATGGTGAAGGTAAATATTTTCACTAAAATTTATAATAAAAAGTGAGGTTAAATCGATAGTTGATGTGGAATTGAAACGCATGAATGAGAAAATTTGAGGTTAGAATGTGGATGCGTTCATGTCAAATTAAATTTCATTAAAAAAGTTTGAACTCTCTATTGTTTACGAGCTACACCACAATTTTTCATTAAATTTCATGTTATGAGCATTTTTTCATTCTAGCAATTTTCATCGTACAAAAACAACAAATGCTAAAAAAAATTTCACCTCAGACTGGTTGCATTTTCCTCATGGTGTAATCATCATCAACAGCATTTGACTTTGTTTGTTTAACAAATTGTTTGTTTACGAGCATATTGCAATTACACAAAGTACTCATTGCCTCAGGTACGCATCTATCTCGTTTTGTTCGCACATACCACTATGTGGAAAATAGGGAGAAAAAGCGTAAAATTATCATTGCAATTTTATCTGTTGTGAAAATTATTTATAAGTTTAGGGGATGAAAAGTGAATTTTAAAAACATTAGTGAGTTTAAAAGAGAAAATTTTTAAGTTCAAAATGTCATGTCATGTCCTTTCGAGAACTTAGAAAATGTCGCAAATTATTGTAGCAAGTACCTTCAACTCTTCAGACGATATCTGACTCATCAAGATTGATGTTTAAAGTTAGGATGTCCAGGAATTTTAATAGACAGTCCTAGATTTTCACAAAATGTTTTGTGTTCAATAATTTAAAATTTTCTTTTACCATAAAATTTTTTTTAATATTTTTTAAATTATTTTATTTAAGAATTCCTGGTCGGCCTTTGAAGTACACTTGAAACATTTCAATGAGTCATTCCTTTTCAACATACATCGACAACTTTACGTACTTTGAATTTTATTTTTCAATATTTTCACAATTCATGCATTAATATGAGAGTAAATCGCTTTACAAAAGAAGCATGACAACATCTAAATTTTATGTGAATAAGTGGCAATTTCTATTTGAGTCTTTATCGTGAAAATGTTGTGCTGGCGAAAATTAATTTATCAAAATTTTGACGGCTATTGATTTATGCAGCGACTCTTTGGCAATTAATTAGCCGAAAAAATCACGATGTGGAGCTTATAAATCTTAAGTGAAGCGTAAATTTCTATTTTGCCTTTTGAAATCTTTTTCAATATCGACACCCACATTGAAAAACTGTTACCGACATCAAATTGACGCTTTTATGATTTAACTTGAATCGACGAGCATCTTAGGGTGCGTATTCATTAAAAATTTCCATTCAAAAAAAATTACGATCATGACTTATGGCGTTGGTGCAGCGATGTAAAACGAAAATCTCATCAAAATTATTTCACCCACGAACGAGAATCAATTTTTTCCTTTTGAATTGACTTTTTGCTGATATTTTTCAGATAATGAATAGAGAAGACTAACTCATTGCCTCGAGGATGTTCGACGAGACATTTTTTTATTGCAAAAAAAGAGCTTATCAAGTTTTTTTTGAGTCATGCACGATGAAATTGTCTACGATTATTTTCAATACGTTTTTACTCTCTCTTTCGCATCAGAAGTATTCGAGATAGCAAGAAGAGAAAGGAAATTGTTATGGCTGAAAATTATATGCCAAAATACAGAGCAGCAGAATTAGATGTCACAAGAGAGCTCTCAAGAGTCGACACAATCATAATAACGACAATTGCTTGTTTTCAAGTGAAACTAGTCGTGCTTAAAAAACCCAGAAAGCAGTCATTATTTTTTTCAGAAATTCCTTGATTGACTTTTTGAGAGCAGGATTTAAAAAATTACAAACAGTGCAAATTTTATTCCTGAATTTACTATAAATAAAATCTCACTGGGAGAGGAATTTAAAATTTAAATTTCTACCCAATTCATTGTTGCTTTTCTTTTGTTTGACAACGAAATTAACACAACAATTTCAGTTGAAAGCTAAAAATGAAAAAAATCTCTGCATTTTCCATGAATGTGTTTAACGATTTCGCCATAAAATGATGAGAAAATTATGTTAAGGTTGCGGAAATGAAAAACATCCTTAAAATCTTTTTCAATTTCTTTTTTTGGGATGATCATGATTGAAGGAATTTTATGGACTTCCACATGCAACCCAAACCCAAAAAATATTTAAATAACTTTAGTGAAATTTAAAATCGAATCGCAAAGTTTTTTTCCGTGAGATATTCTCGCACCTCTTAAATCATCGCCGCGATAACACACATGTGGATAGGAATTGAATTCCTTTACCCCACGTTAATGCCATTTTTTGTTTCAAGCCAGTAGAGACCAATAAATTTGAATTTTAACGCTTTTTGATGCTCCTTTTTGCCTTTTTCATCTGTGTGCTGTATTTGTTCAATTTTACCGAGCGCGCCACAAAAGAAGCGCACAAAACAAATAAATAGCAATGCTTTCGCCTTTTTTTGTATGTGCATGTTACAATAAGTGCTTTATGACGATCTCGCGCATTCATCTTTTTGCCTCTCCGTGTTCTACACAGTAAAAACGTGAAGGATGAGCATGAAAAATTTTATTTATTGTAATTTTGAAACCGAGTAAAGATGAAGCAATGAGAAAAAAGAGAGAAAGAGGATTTTCATTTGAAGCAATTTATCAACTGGTTGCGCTTAACTCATTTGTATTTTACATATGTTTGCTAAATTATGATTTTCTGAATTTGTTGTGGATTTACATTACGACATAATGAGCTTTTGGTTCTTTTGATGTTTACGAGCGATGTTGGAATGATATTTAAAATTAAATTTTAATAACAACCGCATGATGAATTTTACAATTAATTAATTGCACATTAAATGATTCTTAATTTTGTAATTCAGAGAAATTTGAGAGGGTTTGAAAATAATTTTCAAGTCATCAAAAAAAACTTATCTTTAGTGATTTTAAATTAATAAAAAATAGTTCAATCTCTGAAGAATGGCCTTGAAAAATATAGAACAACTTACATAAAATTACAAAATCATGGTAAAATTTTTCTAGTAATGTTCAACAAAATCTGCAACCTCATGAGATTTATGAATTATTCCCATTATAGAGTGTCATTCGTGTATAGACTAAATTATTATGTCGAGCATGACCATAAATAAAATTTTCTGTGACTGCATTTTCAGTGCTGAAAAATTAACTGAGATTTGAGAGGAGAAAAATTTTTACTCGCTCTTATCTCAGCACATTCAATTTGATTTTTGTGTGAAAGTATGTATGTGGCGTGAGAGTGTGATGATGGTTGTGCGGTGGCAATATCAATAAAAGCTACACTTGCTAGAAGCAGAGCCAAGCCCTTTAAAAATATATTGCGGTAATCTGATCAAATCACATACACACATACATATATAGAGAGGAAGGGGGAGAATAAATATTTGATAAGGAGCTTAATATTTCGAGATATGTGCACGCTTTTCTTCCGATAACAGCGCAATTTAACCAGCATAAAAGAGTGTGTACAATGCCTCCACAGGCCATGCTTCGGTTGCTTTCTTCACCGTCTCGAACACTTTTATAAGTTGACAACAATTTTGTTAATGGTCATGAAGATAATTGAGTTTTTTTCGCATCCTTTCCGCCCTCTTGGAATTTCTTAATATCATCATCATTCTAGAGGAAATGTGAAAAATGGCAATTTCAATCTTAAAAATGGTTATTTTTATGAAACATTCACATATCATGCAACATGCCGTGCGAATGTGAGAAGAGGCGGCTTGAGGAAGCTCACACAATCAATATGATATGATATGATTTCGAAATGTCAGACAATTTCTCTTTTCTCCCTCTTCACATGAATTGTTTTCAACAGATTGTTGAGTAAAAAAAATATTGTGAGTGGGAAAGAAATTTTATCAACAGTGAGCACATCAAGGGTCAATTTAATATCAAGAAGCGGTCGGAATCTAAGATGTCAGCATGATGTGTGCCACGTGGAATTTTAATTTTTTTTTCTAAATCAAAGTGCCAATCTTCTTTTCACTCAATGATTTTGAAAGGTTTGATTCTATTTTTGATGACTTAAAGTGTTTTTACCTTGAAATAATCGTATCTTAAGAAAACCATAACAATGACATATCTTCAATAGAGAAAGGATAGAAAATATTTCTGAGTATTTGTACTTGAAGGTTGAGGGACGTTGTTATAGGCATTCTTTGTCAAATCCTGAGGATGTCAAACGAAGCAAAAAAGATGTTGAAGATACTCAAAAGAAATTATTTTTTGTTCTTTTTAAGAGAAATTTTTTTAAACATTTTTATTGGTTAAGAAAATTGAAAAATTATGATTTAGTTTCAAATTTAAACGAGAAGTAGCAAAAAATATCGTGTATTCCGTCATGTTCACATTATCATGACAAATTTCCAAAAGCTATTTTCTGAAGTTGAAATGTTCGAGAGTCCAATAAATAAATAAAGAGAATATAAATTTTGGCGTGATGCTTCACATTATATGAAAGAAGCCAATGATGCAATCAGCTATGTGGCTATAAATCATTTGTCATTACAGAAACACAATCGGCAATTAGAGATTTCTCGTTTTTGGGGTTGGAACAAAGCTTTCATATCTCTTTCACTATTGCGTGGCTCTCATAGTCAAGTCGAGTGGTTGGGTGGAGAGAAATTAATAACTCAATCATATTCTCTTTCAGCAATAAATCATTGTAGCTCCCGTTCATGATCTATTGTAGCCACACAGCATTACAAAGAGCCAACTCATGAAGCAAAAATAAAACTTTTGCATGTTTCTCGTTTTAATGAATTCGTGCTCAAGCTAGGATGCGACTAATAGTGAAAATAAAGTGGAATTTTAAAGCACTCTCGAGAGTTATAAAGTTAGTTATGAGCGGAATCTGGAAAAATCTTTAAGATTCACTCATCCATTGTGTTTGCCTTGAATAGAGAGAATAAAAAAATTATCCAAGCAACAAACATTGAGAGAATGGAGAGTCTTAAAAAGTTATGGTAGCAGCACAATGAAGGACATAGAGTTTATAATTGGCATTTTAATAATTTATGAAAAGCTCTCTCTTAATTTTTTATTTACTTAATTTTTAATTATAAAAAGATTTAATAATTTAACGTCTTTTATTTTTTTAGATTTAAATTTTACTTAGCGCAATTGCAAAAAAACATTTTCCATTACATCCCTCCTAATATGCAGCGTACACAATATCATTTAGTTTACAACATCCGAGAGACCAATAAATTCCACTTAAAGCCTGCTCTAAAGCCTTCCAAAGTTAATCGTGGAGCCCATTTGTATGCTTACATGTGAGCTTTTTTAAAAAGGGACGAACATGGCTCGAGAATGTAAGATACGAAGATTATAATGTTGAGCACAAACGCACACAAAGCCCTAAACAACAATTTCTTCCGCTCGAGATAGAGATCATTGATTTCAATGAATGAGGAGAGGAAAAAAGTTTTCATCATTGTCAGCATTCTTGTTTTTTTAGTAGGGGAGCAAGTTATGATAGTTTTATAATCGAAAAATCAAAGATTACGACGACTTTATTATTATTATTGAGTTTCATGGATTTTGTTTTTTAATGTTGTAGATGGTCGATGATGGTTTTAGTTTTATTGCGTATTTGTGATGTTGCTAAAGTGACTGTTTTAAAATAGAAAGTTAATAATTTTTTATCTCCATAGAAATTTTATTTTTTTTTCTATTTCATAAAATATCTCAAAAGAGCTTTTAATGTGAAGCTATTATACTTGAATTTAAATGACCATTAATGATAGAATTCTCAATTACTGAGTTTCATGATGTGGATGATTCTCCCATTTCGAAGTCAATCAGCAAATTTAAAATAAGCAATTTTGAGGGCGAGAAGCTTTCGCCATTAATTTTATTATTCTCGAGATTTTTATGTGTTTATAAGAAGACGAAGGAAAAATTAATTACAGGATTCGTAATCTCATTTTACACCGTGAGTGCCCTCGAGAAAAAAATGCGTACATTTGGCAGCGCGAGGCTCGGGTTAAATGGCAATGAACATGAATTCAAAATCCATTAATCTTTCGAGAATGATCTTTATGCCATGCTATAAATTAAGTAGATTGCAAAAAAAGCGAAACATTTCCACATTTTTTCCATTAATAAAAAGAGCAACATTCTTCTATCGCTGCGAAATCCACTTTAATTTCAAAACTTTTCTTCTTTTCCCTCTTCTCACTCAACTCAGCCTGGATATGGCTCTATAGAGAATTCTTTTTCACATAACTTCTTCGAAAAATGCCATTCAAAGTTGAAAAATAAATCAAACTTCCCTCAAATTATAAAGCATTCTCTTTTGCGTTACGGTCTGAACTTTCATTTGATGATTGCGCAACTTTCTAATGCTCCCGTTCCATTCATTAATGTTTCTCTTAAAAGAATTAATGGCTCTCCCTTTGAAATTTTGTGTGTGCTTTCTTGCCTTCGAATGATTAATTCTTTTCTTACTTTTGTCCTCACTCCTCCCCGAGAGAAAAACTTTCAGACATTAGTTGGAAAGTTTGTTTTAAAATTAATTGAGTGAGAGAAGTTTTAGAAAATTACAATAACAGATGGAATTTTTTTAATGGGAGCATTAATTATTTTGTGTTATAGCTTCTTGAATGACCTTCAATGTCATCTTTACGAAGGGGTCTGCATAAAATTTTAATTAATTAATTATTGAGCGGATTGAATTTCATTTTCAACTGAAGACATCAAACTGAAAAAAGCTTTTCGATTGATTGAAGAGGAAAATAAAACTGAAACGTGCAGTGAGCTCGAAGGAAAATGCAATAAATCTGAAAAGTATGATAAATTTGCTGGAAAATTAATAAATCAATATTTTAACAACTCCCCCGCTCTAGTTTACCACTTTCATGTACATTTTGAGCACTGTTGCAAGAATGATTCAATAAGATGCTCGCTCTCAGCTACATTAAGCCATATCTGGATGATTCAGTGACTGAACGCCTTAAATGCCACATGTGCACACATTCACATAACTGAGAATTGAATGACGGTAACGGTCAACGCCTCAAGTTACTCGTTAGTACCGATGAGGACAATGAGGGAAATATTCGAGAGTGAGATGTTCGAGTAATAGAGAAATTTTTATTCGATGAACTTTTTATTGCTATCAAATAAATCTTGTATTGTCTCCTCCTCTACCCACAATTCTCTTCACCACTGAATTTTGCGAGCGGAGAAAGTTTCGAAAACAATTCCAGATAGCTCTGCGTGTGGTCAAACAATAGAATTAGAATCTCTCATATGGGAATTGTTTTGAAACTATCGATCGATCATCATCGGCAATAAGAAGAGTTGGAAAATTTTCACCATTGTCTTTTCATGAATTTTTCGTTGAAAATTTTTAGTTGCTGTGGAACTTTTTATGAATGCTGAGCTTCGAAAATTTTTCATTTAGGTATTGACGGAGGAAACTGACAAAAATTTGTGAACAATTACTTCAGCAACAATCGATGGGTTGTCATGAGAATTTCAAGTGATTCAATTTAAAATTTAAAAACATTTTTTATGACACAAGCTCAATAATTTTTTTTAAACAAATCACTCAGGGAGATTTCAAGAGAATGAATCCATAATAAAACGTAAAATTTAATGAAAAAATGGATCCAAATTTAAATATCTCCACACATGCTCCACAAACATTTCAATTAATCAAATAAGATTAAATAATTAATTGCCTGCAATTATACAAAAAATTTAATGTTACCATTGAGTAATTTTTGAGTGAGAATAAATTGCGGGGAAAATTATAATTTTTCTTTCTTCTTCGTTTAAAGTGAAATTATGGTCGTAATAAATAGGAATTAAATTTTATGCCATCAATTATCTGAGTTCCTTTATAATTGTAATGAAATCAAATAAATGTTACCGCATATAATTGTGAATGAAATTTTTTTGTGGATTTCGTAGAATCTGAGTATTGTTTTTGTTTCAGTATAAAAGCTTTTTTCAATATGATAATGATGCTTTTTCATCAGTCTATGACGCGGGTCGAATTACTTAATATAACTTTTGACGTCATAATAAAAGGGCGGGAAAAAGTCATAAGTTAAGTATTTGCTGAAAAAGCTATAAAACGTGAATGGGAGAATATCCACGAAACATCATAAAACGATCAGTCGAGTGAATTTATGGCCGACTTTTGATAGAAGATTGGATAATTTTATGTGGTCGACGAGTGAGAGAGAGAAAAATCTTATATTACTTTTGTGCAATGTCTATCGATTTTTCCACTCACTCCCTAATAACGGTGAATGTGTATTGGGTCAGAAAAAATCCTAATAAGCTAAATTTGATTTGACTGCCTCTTCTTTCATAAAACGAGTGCTCGTTATTAAGGTTTTATGATGCTCGACATAGAAGTGAATTTGTACAAAAATTTGACATTGAATTCTACCGAGAAATGTCTAATTAAATTAGGATGATTTGACTTAAATGGAAAAAAAAATTATTTATGAAGAAGTAGAACTGAACTGTGAAAAATGTAAACGCTGAGAAGCTGCGCCTAAATTTTCAACCTTCACACTTCACCAGGTTTAGATTTAAATTATTCTTAAATCTCTCTCAATACTTTTTAGCATGCCTGAATTTAACTTAAATCCTCCCCTGTCATCTAGCTGAGCCTCTCACCAGTCTGCGCTTTTCAAGGTTATGTGATAAGCATTAGAACTTCGCTAACTGTGAAAAATGAAGAATAACTAAATCCGTAATTCACGTGAAGAGCTCGTTTCTTTTCATGGCTTTATGAACGTGATTGATTTTGCTCTTAAAGAAAGTGTGGAGAGGAAAGAAACTTCACTTGGAAAGTATTTAAGCCTGCCGATGATTTATTTATAAATATCTTTCGAGAAATTTGTGCACGCACACTTTTCTAAGTGAAACACAATAAATTGTTGCGAAATTCTTGTATCTGAGTTATCTTCGTAATATATGAAAATACCTTTGCGTTCAAGGTTTGATGTTCATATATATTGAAATTTCAGTTCATTGAGGAATTCTTTAACAGACATGGCAGTGAGGTATTCTTAGTAACTTGACGAAGTTTCTATAAGACGCTTAAATATCTTTTCAAAGCTGCTAGACTGGCAAAAACGTAATCCGAAGAAATTGCATATTGTGCACATGTAGGAAATTTCAGAATAATGATGAAAATTTAATTAAAGATTTAATGTCAAAGAGAGCGGAAATATATACAAGACGATAAGCTGATGTAATTACACAGCAAATGCCAAAAGTTTGACGGGAGCTCAAAATTATTGACGTATGAAGTGTTTTAAAATATTTTTTGCATAAATACGATGAATAAATTCTGTTGAAATTAATTTACAAACTTTACTCATTTAAATTTTCTCAACCCGAAAGATTGAAAGTCAAAATATTCCAACACGAAAAAGCTTCATTAAATTTACAAGTGGAGGCTTATAAATTTTCTTCTTCTTCGCATATTTTTTGTACCTCTTTGAAGCACCAAAATAACTTTTCCTTTTAATGTGACTATTCACAACAAAGCTTCGAACGAAAAAGTATCAAATAACACATTTTAAGTGCCTAATCTCCTCTTTCAACATCGCATGTACATAATTTTTGCGAACATACACCATCGCTTACACCGTTCACTCTCGCTCGCAGGCAAATTGTTGAATTCGAGTGGAAAATATTTTAATTAATTTTTAATTAAGCAGCTTGTTACCGCAGAAAAAGCGGGAGCTACTCAGTTACTGATAATTTTTTTTAACGAGTTTTATTTGGCAGATCGATAAACCATGTGAAGAGAGCGAGATTAAAGTAATTACAATGATGAGTTTTTAAAGTAATTTAAATAAATTCAAAAATCGAGTGAAAAGTCATTTGAAATTTTTCGCATTGATGAATTAAGAGAGCAATCGCTCGAAGGAGTTTTCATCTCAACGGGAATTTCCGCGATAAAATGATTAAATTTTATTCGTTCGCGTGTTGCTGGAATGAGTTTAAAAATAAATGGAAAGGGAGTTTTGTAGATTTAGGATGAATTTTCAGATCATTCGAATTATGGAGTTGAAAATAAAAAAAACTTTTGATTTCTCCAGGGAGATTTTGAGGCAAAATTTTTTAACACGTGTGAGGTTCAAAAGTATTTTTGTCTTGATATTATTTTTCTTAAATTCTAATAAAAATTTAAAGCAAGAGAAGTGAATCAATTTCAATTTCAAAATTAAATCTGACATAATGCTCGATTTCTATTTTTTCTCTCTCGGTTACCACATACATTGTAATCAATCGAGCATGACATCGAATCAATATCTAATACACCACCGAGAGCGGAAAAAAGAGAAGATGACTTATAGTCACCCATGCCATTTGATATTTAGCATTTTTTTCAATTCTTCTAATGGAATTTAAGCGATAAATTATGAATAATTTATTATTTTTATCCAACAAAAATTTGCGAGTGTGTCCCAGGGGAGTCGACATGAGTGACTCGCATACTCAGGATTTTGAAATTTATGATTAGCGTTTTTGTGAAGTTCGTAAATTATGTAATCCTCACGAGACAGTAAACTTTAGTGAAACTTTTCGGTAAATTTACTCACAAATTTTTTTACTAATTAAATTTTTTTCGTCGTAAAAATTCACACTCTAGTTGAACACTAACTTACCATCCCTTTTTGTGATTTTTTTTCACTAACCATGCGTGTCCGATTTCAATATTTTTATGTTCATACACGTTCGTGCTTAAATTTCTGAGCATTAAAGAATTTTAGTCACTGCAAAAAAAACCGTCAAACACAATTTTTCCATTAGAGGGTTGCCGAAAGAAAACTAGAATGTCAAAAAGTCTTTAGGAGGCGAACAGGTGATAGTCGCTAATGTGCCTCAAGATGAAGACATTTTAACCTTGTCACATCTGCAGTACATCTGATTTTGCTATTAACATACGAAAAAAGTGAAGAGTGAAGCAAAAAATCTTTTTCCTTTTTTTGCCGTCAACGGAAAGCGCATGAGGAAAAATGATGATAATGAAAACTTACGATAATTTCTATGTTTCTTTATTTAACTTAAAAGATGAAAATCTCAAAAAGCTAAATTGATTTTTTTTTTACTTTTGAGTAGAAATTTCCGTATCAATGACAAAGTGTGGGAAGAAAGGAATTTAATCATCTTAATGGATTTTGTGAGAATTTTAAGATTGTTAAAAAAAAGTTGTGAATGAAATAACTTTTTTTTCTGAAAAACTCTTGTAATCGATATATTTAAAAAACATGAAAAATTTAGAGAATTTTACTAAAATAAATTCTTCGTCATTACAAAAACTTTAAACGCACATAAATCCTTTTCTATCCCGCCATCAAAACCCTTTTCTACCACACTTTAATGTCCTTCTTAGAAACCACTATTAGCATCAGTAGTCTCCATATACATAAACGAGATAATGGAATCATGAGAGTGCAGCATTAGGTCAAGCGAAGTTTAAGTCGCTTCTCAATTGAAAATAACAATGAAATCTTATTTGTTATCTAAAAACTTTTTTTCTCTCTCTCTTCCTCTTAGAATTTTTCCTTAACGATATTCTTCATGTTCTTCTTTGAATGCTCTGTGATAGTGCGCTAGAATCGAATTCTTTTCATCGAGAGGAAAAAAAGAAAGTTGAAAAGTTAAAAAGATAGAAAATGATGAGCTTTTTATTTGAGTTCGCAAAGTGTATTTGGATGAAATTACTTTGAATGATAAGTTTATGTTCTCTTCTCTCATTTCGAGCGTGCGAAAGAAAAATATTTTAATATGATTAAAAGTTTAATTTTTTTCCTCCTCATCCTGCACGCTCGTTTGCCAATTAAATTATGGCAAAGGATTAAGATTGTTGAGTTGAGTCTTGAGAGTTTTGAGGGTAATGAGATTTATGCAAAAGGATGCTCAAAAACTTTGACCTGAAGTGCTTTTGATAATTGCATTAATTAGCTTATGTAAAATATTATGCCAGTAGCCAAGTTTAAAAATCCATACATGTCAGATTTCAAACTAGGTGTAAGCTCATAAATCTAACTTTTATGCACTTTTAACATTTTCCCCGCATGCATATGGAGCGTGAAGTTTTCTATCATCGTCATATCAATGTCGTGTGTGCGAAAAATGAACATAAATGTCAAAACTATGAAACATAATTTATAAACTGACCTCACACACTCACGAAAAATATTTTTTCTGTGTATGCGATGAAATTACTGTCACTATTGAACAGGAGCAGATGAGCGATATTTATTGCAAATTTCCTACTGCTCGCAATTTCATTCATTTTTCGTTGAGATGGATATCAGGTTCACCATTCACATATATGTTTCTGTCAATTTCACATCTCACTAATTTTCTGGTCCATTAAACGGAGTATTGAGGTGAAGCATTGAAGTTGTTCATTGTACTCTCGATGACGGGCGAATTTCCTAGAAATTGTTGCCTTTATATTACAGAATTTTCATTCTGCTTACTCTGATGACTGTCAATTTAAAGGGTTAAGTATGACCTTTTAAAAATCGTTAATGTTTTATTCAAATTCAAATTTTAATTAATTCATCTTTGACTGTATAGAGTGAAAAATCATCATCATGAGCTGGAAAATATGGTTGGAAAAAAATTGCATATTGAAACTCTCGCGAGACGCTTTTGTGATGACTAACAAACTAACTCTCAATCCTTAAAGATAATCGAAACTCATCAAATGGATTTTCAATAATTTTTCATCTCTTCGGTTTTCACCATGAGAGATAATAAAAAAAGTTTTTCATTCCGAGATAAGGAAAATTATTTTTTCTCATTTTCTGTGGTATTATGTGCTCTATCTAGTTCAATAAAATTTTCATTTTATCCCGAGCTTTTTCATATGGAGCATTTTCAATTTTATTAATTTTCATTCTCTTGATTAAATTAAATGAATGAAATGAACGCATGGAAAATTATGGATGAAAGAATTTTTTGATTTAAAGGCGGAAAAATGTTGAAATTTAATTTTTAATTGAAAGAATTTTTGCAAGCATGTTTCTGTTATTCCAATCCTTCTCTATTAAAAATTTTAATGAAGCTTTAAAACGTACAAGAATTTATTCATTCACTTATGCTCTTAAAAGCATGAAACATTTGCTAAACTAAAAATTATTTCATAGCAGATCATTCTCGCTCATACATTGCTGCATGCGCTTTAGAAATTATAAAATCTATTCAGAAGATTCCCTTGCAGCATCTCTAACGACATAAACATGAGAACAAAAAATATATTTTCATACATTTATGTGATTTAAATCACATTCATTTATTTAGCAACAAAAATTGTGCATTTGCTGTCTTTTATTTCTCTGCACTTGCGAAGCAATTAAGGATGAAAATTTTATGTTGTGTGTGAGCAGACAAAAAAATATATTTTGGCGTTAGAACTGACGGCTGAAAAATTGGAATTTTAATTTTCATAATAAAGTTTTGAAGATTATTTTATTTTGTCATCAACCCAATTTGGAGCAAAAATTAACTTTTCTAATCCTCACTCGCCCTGCCAAGAACCCTTTCATAAAAATGAAAGTTTTAATTGAGCTTCATGCGGAAGATGCAGCATAAGCTTTTTTTATTATTGTTATATCTTATGCACTTTCTTTTTTTGAGTTGCTCTCTTCTAAATATTTTTCTTCGTTCTGCAACAAAATATAAAAGTTTATGCACATCATCTCACACTATAAAATAACTCTATTCAAGGAGGAGAAGAAAAAATAAAATGCAAAGCCCTCATAAAAGAGCATTTTGTGGCAAATGTTTTATGCAAAAAAAACTTTGGAGCTCAACGAAATTATTTTTCAAATAAATAAAATGTGTGGGGAGGGCTTATTCAAATTGGCAAGTGGAGAAACTGAAAAGAAATGAGCAACTTTTTCTACTGTTCGAGAATTTCCAAATTGAAAGCAAACTAAATTGCATTAAATCAGCCGCAATGCATTTTCCTTAGAAAAAAATCCCTCTGGAGAAGCATTCCAAGTACCAAAATAATGCAGTTATGCCATCGTGTATGTGGAAGCAACGTATGAGTAAGGATTAATTCAGTATAATTGGATTTTTCTCTTCAGTCAACTCTCCTCTTGACCTTATTTCATTTCCCGTTGTTATTCATTCACTTCCCAGTCAACTTCTACCAAAGATTAATGGATCACTTGTTGTGCCAAACGGAGAAATATTTTTTCCTTCTCCAGAATCGCTTGTCCCTAATCGAACACAGTTAATCTTAGCTTTCTTTCACTCAAATTCAAGTTAAGATACTCGAAAACTTTTTTCCTCACGCGAAATATCCCGCAAAGCTTTTTTTTCGACCTTGCACCCTCATCCTTGAAGCATTTCTTCATTAGTGGCGAGCAGCAAAAAGAAAAGGAAAAACTTTTTAAGCTGGTAAACAAAAATCACAATCCGTGAAAATGGCATTAGTCGTGCTAAACGTTGATGAAGGATTTTGATGGTAAAAACAGACTTTCTGATGATGATTTCACTTCATGCTGTTCGATGTGAAAAATGTTGTTTAAACCAAACCATGTCAAAGACAATTTTCAGTTATAGCGTATGTGAAAATGTAATCAAAAAGCTTTTCTCAACAATTACTTTTGCGTTAGTGCAATTTGAGAGTAAACCAAATGACTTTTCAGTGATTAAAAAGGACAATGAGAGAAAGCTTTTGATGGAATTAGAAGATGCATAAAACATTTTGGTTTAATAAATCTTTTGATTGAAGTCTATGAAATTTTTTATAGCTCCGCTATATATTAATTTTGGATTTTTCCAAAACCTGTTTTCGACCCCTAGTGCCAAGACATTACGTTGTGCAATACCAAAACTTATACTCAAATGATAGGCCTAGCCAAACCCTACAAACTGGCGAAAACAGATTTGAAATCGGTTGCTCCTACGAGGAGTTAGAGCCATTTAAGTCATCTCACTTTCTCACTTTCTCACTTTCTTACTTTCTCACGATCTTAGTGAACGCCATATCTCAAGAACGGCTGGTCGGATTTGATTCGGGTTTGTGGCTAAAGATCGGGTTTTGGTTCTAGTTGTGCAAGAAGTATTTTGTTTTGAGGTACGACCCTCCAAGGACCGTCCGTGGGTGCAAAAATGTCCTTTTTCATACAAATTTTCTCTTATATGGCTTCATGGGTATCGTTGAACTCGTAATTTGACCAGGAATCGAATGGAACTGACGATTTTTGAAGAATGTCCATCATGGCCGGCCAGGAGTGCCACTAATGTCCATTTTTTCAGAACTATGGCTTCATGTATGTCGTTGAACTGGTCATTGCATCGGAAATCGATTGACATTGAAGATTTTTGAGGAATGTCGATCATGGTCGGCCAGGAGTGCCACTAATGTCCATTTTTTCAGAACTTTGGCTTCATGTATGTCGTTGAACTCGTCATTGCATCAGGAATCGATTGACACTGACGATTTTTGAGGAATGTCCATCATGATTAACCAAGAGTGCCACTAATTCCCATTGCAACGGAGTAGGGTACTAATCTATGCGGAGCTATTGGAAATGGCAACGCCGTTTGCAGACCCATCTTGTTATGGGCTTAAATTTTCTCTATTTTTGCTCCATGTAAAATTCATCCATATTTCAACCAATTTAAATCAATCATGTGAAGATTAATCCCTTTTGAGCTCTCTGTTATCGGATCTCACTAACAATGTTGCAAATTTCATCTAAACTACGCAATTTATTCTTCATTGAATTTTCCCAATCAAATTTTGTGATGATACAAAAAATTAAAAAAGCTTTCATGATTGGCATTTTTCAATTCTTTTCTCATCATCATTCTCCGCTTTTATCTTTCATCCACATGTGAATTCATGTATCAAAAAGCGGAATTGAAAGAGCGAAGAAAATAAGTAAATTTGCATTCATAATCTTCTGATCACATCTCGGAGGAAAAAAATGAGAGAGATTCGATGCATGCTTTATCAAATCACTTCCGGAATTGATCTTTATGTGCTTTGCTTGTTGCTAAAGTGTGTATATAAAGGCCTAGATGTGAAATTGTAAGGGAGTGACACAAAAACATTTCAAAATAGTATTTCGAAAGATATAAAAAATGTCGCAACCCTTAACCGAAAAAAGAAAAAGAAAAATTAAATAAACAACTGGCGTCAATTTTTGTGTCCAATATCGGTGCTTGTTGCCATTGTACATTTTGCGCTGGAGGGTCACATCGTGCATTGATTTTCTTATAACTGTCTTGAAGATTATTTACATGACACGAGGGGAGAGTAAGAAAAAGGAAAAATCAAACCCAAGTCTTGTGAAAGCTTCATAAAAAATGGAAATTCAAGTCATCCGGCGAAGGGGAAAAAATATAAGAAATCGAAAAGATTTGCAGAATCTTGAACTTCTGTTTCGAAATGTTTTTTTTTCTAAAAGCTTTTCAATCGCATTTAAACAACTGACATTCAAAAAGTTTTGTGGTTGTTTTGGAAATTAAGGATAAAAATAATTAAACAAATTAGAATTAAAAAACAAAAAATAATTATTTTCAAAAAATATTTGACAAAATTTTCAAATGTCTCCAAAAAAGAAAGAAATAAAACTTTTTTCTCTCTCTCTCATCCCCTAATACATCACAAATAGATTTGTGGGAAAGGGTGAAAAATACCCACATAGACGGTTGGTATATTTTGACGAGCGAGAGAGCTTTTCTCTTAGCTTTTACGTCACCATCAATCATCTGTGTAGTAAAAGTGTGCACGTACATGTGTAAAGTGGCAATCAAAATTTTCCCCGCACTCTTTCAGCTGTATTGGTTTAACTGCTTCTTTTATACATCCTTGAATTTTTTATATCAATGATATGCGATCGAGCAAAAGGCTTTTAAAGAGGCAAAATTGAGCTCATGATGTGTAATAATCTTTGTTGAGGATTTAAATGATTTTGAAATTTTCATGATTCCATTTTTAAATTCAAGCTTTTATTTTCTCCTTTTTTTCAAATCCTTAACACAGAATAAAATCCATCTGTTAGTCCAATAAAAGAAAAAAATCCATTTTTCTCTTGAAAGTTAAATCTCTACTCAACCTTTTTCACTCTTAAAATGCATTAATGTGAAGTGAATGTTATAGTTTAAAATGAAGCTTAAGAGTGTACTAACAATGATTTTTCCTTTTGATCCGCATATGGTTGCATTATATTTTTCAACTGCTTTTGTTTTTAAAAACGTAGTAAAGATAGCTCACAAGAACTTTTACAGCATGCAAATGCACTTCCTCATCACTTTCATCTCTTTAATGTATGGAAACCCACAAGCGACCTGGTGGTTCATGATGTAAAAATGTAAATAATAATAAAGAGAATTATGTGGGAAGGAGTCTCCCTTAATGGTTGTAAATGGCGAGGTTTAATGATGAAAACCGCTACTGAAAAGTGGTTTTTAATTTTCAGCCTAAAATGCTTTTTGCATCATTAAAGGAAAATTATTTTTTAAATGGATGCCGAATGAGTTGAATGTGTGGAATGCAGATAAGCGTGGCTACAAATTTTAATGGATTTTTTATTATTTTCATAAGCTTTTACTAATTTCTATTTTTTTGTGAACTTAAAATTTTTTTACAAAATAATTTTTTTACTAACTTTAAACCTAACTAAATTTTTCAATGGTGCTTTCATCGTGCAAACTTTACACATCTTAAACGAAAAATAACTTTTTCACATCTGAAAAGCTGTCGGTGAAAATTTTGTTATTTTCGTTCTCAACTCCGGTTGTCGTCGGAGAATACTTTTGATACCATTGCAAGCACATTGTTGTGCACTTTGTTTATTGAATAAAGTCTTCACATTTCTGCTTCCTTCACTGCATGCTTCCTTTTCCCTCCACACTGTCATCAGCATGGATCTTTATGTATGGCACTGCAATGGTGGTTTATGAGGTTTCTTCATAAAATTCATAATGTGCTCACATCGGGCTAATTACACTTCCCACCAAATGCGCGGTTTATTAAGACAGACTCGAGAGCAAAAATGAGAGAGAAAAGTTTATCCAACATCAAAGTGAAAAGTTTTTGTTTTCTTTCTCTAAAGTTTCAGCTTTTGTTTTTCATCAACAATAAAAAATTATTTTTATTAAAAATTATGAAAAGAAATTTTTTATTCCCTCCGGAGCTCCGGTAGGATTTTTTCACTCACATAAAATGTTTCAATTAGCAAAATTAATTTAAATTTTTTTTAAAACAAATTTTCTCAATGATTTTAAACGTCAGAGAGAAACGAGAGAAATTTCTAATGAGATCAGCAGACTGAAATGTATCATCGTAGCGGAAAAAAAACTCCATGCCTTAGTATGAATTCGTAAAGACATGAGATCAAAAAAGCATGAGATTACGATATGCGTTGACTCATCCTCGACAGCTTCTTTTACTCTTATAAGAGGCTTAAAGACATGAGTGAAATGAAAGAAAAATCACTGCGATATCTTTTTCATCATCATCTCGCTCTTTGATTTTGATAAAAAATGACATTTTCAATCTTGAACTAGCGAAGTTGAATGAATATGCAGAAAATTAATTTGGTGGGAAGAAAGTGAAATGTCATTGATTTTAAATTTTTTTAAAGATTTTTTTTGACATGTAACTCCCTTTAAAATTGTAAATACATCAATGAATTTCCATCCCATCGAGTATAAAAAAATTTACAATGGAATTTTCATCAATCAGCTCGTGATTACACGAAATTATTGTAAATTCGTAGACAAATCGTGTTTCGCCATCAACTACGCAAAATATCAAAAACGAATTTATAAAGATTTCTTTTTGCGTTTTTTGATGTTTAGTATATAGACACAGAAATCTGTATGCTGAGCCTTTTATTAGCATTACTAAGCTTTTTTTTACTCTGACTTGATCCTTCTTATTACTTCATCAGAAATTTCGCTCACATACAACACAAAAGCCTGCGAGATCTGTTTAAGCGGCAACGAGAGAGAGAAAATTGAGATCTCAAAATTACTCAAAGGCAATTTAGCTGAAAATTGATGAGTGTTGAGTGAGCATGGATGATGATTGTGTTTTATACTTTAATCAACAAAACAAAACCGTAATGAGATTGAATTTCATATATCAAGACACAATTTAAGATTTTATTTTTTGAAATCATTTTTGACATTTCCAATCGAGAGAGACACGTGCAAGAGGATGTGGGTGCCAGAAAAGATGAAAGTTGATTTGGCGGAAAATTTCTCGAGTATCTTCTCGTTTCTGTGGTTGGGGGAGATCAGCTGAAAATGAAATTGAATGAATTTAAAAGTTTTCAATAAAAAAAAATTTATTTTCCAAAATGATTAAATTTTTGATATATTTCACTCACACTCACAAAATTAAATAAATTTCAGAGCATCATTAACGTTTCATTTTGACATCATCATTTCACGTAAAATTCTCATTTTTCCTACGAATATCAAAATAAATTTAAAATCCCATTAAAAAGAAGTCATGTGAGTTCGCATTTTATTGAAATTTTATACATTATGATGAACGCACGTGAAGCATAAATAAATTCACTGATAATATTTTTTTTATGCCAATTGATTTAATTGATTGAAGAATTTTCATGACGATTCACACGGAAAATGGATTTTTTATGACTCAGCAAATTTTATGTTATTAATGAAAAATGTTTTTTTTTGAGGGACACACATTTTACGTGATTTTCAGTTCAATGCTCAGCGCTTGTCTATGGCTTTTCTTTTATTTAATTTTCTCCTCTCTTATATATTCATGCTGTCGTCTGTTATTATTGCACACAAAAAAATTGTCGCATAAATAAATTACGAATATTATAGCTCCGCTATATATTAATTTTGGATTTTTCCAAAACCAGTTTTCGGCCCCTAGTGCCAAGACATTACATTGTGCAATACCAAAACATATACTCAAATGATAGGCCTAGCCAAACCCTACAAACTGGCGAAAACAAATTTGAAATCGGTTGATCCTACGAGGAGTTAGAGCCATTTAAGTCATCTTACTTTCTCACTTTCTTACTTTCTCACTTTCTTACTTTCTCACTTTCTTACTTTCTTACGATCTTAGTGAACGCCATATCTCAAGAACGGCTCGTTGGATTTGACTCGGGTTTGTGGCTAAATATCGGGTTTTGGTTCTAGTTGTGCAAGAAGTATTTAGTTTTGAGGTACGACCCTCGAAGGACCGTCCCTGAGTGCAAAAATGTCCTTTTTCATACAAATTTTCTCTTATATGGCTTCATGGGTATCGTTGAACTCGTAATTGCATCAGAAATCGATTGACATTGACGATTTTTGAGGAATGTCCATCATGGTCGGCCAGGAGTGCCACTAATGTTCATTTTTCAGAACTATGGCTTCATGTATGTCGTTGAACTCGTCATTGCATCAGGAATCGATTGACATTGACGATTTTTGAGGAATGTCCATCATGGTCGGCCAGGAGTGCCACTAATGTTCATTTTTCAGAACTATGGCTTCATGTATGTCGTTGAACTCGTCATTGCATCAGGAATCGATTGACATTGACGATTTTTGAGGAATGTCCATAATGGTCGGCCAGGAGTGCCACTAATGTCCATTTTTCAGAACAATGGCTTCATGTATGTCGTTGAACTCGTCATTGCATCAGGAATCGATTGGCATTGATGATTTTTGAAGGATGTCCTTCATGATTAACCAAAAGTGCCAACGGAGTAGGGTACTAATCTATGCGGAGCTATTGGAAATGGCAACGCCGTTTGCAGACCCATCTTGTTTATATTTGAATAGAGAACGAATTGAATTCCTTAAATGTTTGCGACAAAAAAGCTGCTCTGCAGAAGACCGAGAGACATTTTACTAAATTAAAAGCTCGGAGGAGAAAAACAAGTTGCGAGGAATAAAATAATAATTTTTTCTGCTTTTTTGGTAAATAATTCGAGGAAAGAGAAACTTTTTGATTTTAAATTGGCTTCGAAGTTGAATTTTTGATCAAAAACTGTTATGCGTGTGCAAAAAAAGACTTTAACACCCTCAAAAATTATTTTAATTTGATTTAGAAAAAAATTAAGATTTTGAAAGATTTATGAATGTCCCAACTTTAGGGTCTGAACACTTGTTTACAACATTTTACATCTCGTAAATTTTCAACCTTTAATTCTATTCATGCTAAAAGGAAATAAAATCAATATCGTCAAACATCAACCTTGTACAAAAATTCCGCTATCGACTTCACCCATCTCTCGATCAGCATTCAAAACATTTTTCTCCTCGTAAGAGGATTAGAAGTGTGAAAGTAAAACTGACGCTACAAGTAAATACCCAGCCAGCTTTTGCACTTCCAATACCCTGCATCACCTTTTTAATTCAACGAAGTATAATTTATTGGATTTTGATGTGAAAGTAACTCACTGCTTGAGAAGCGAGAAGAAAGTTAAATATTTAAAGAAGGCAAATTGTATAATGAATTTTAATACGAACACGTTTACTCGTGGAGTGAGAGATAAAAAAAACAGAAAGTAAGTAAAATTTAAATAACATTGTCAATCATTGGAATGAGAAAAAAATCCGCTCGTGAAAGAAAAGAAAAATATTGCCAGTTGTTATCACATCAAATTCCAATTTGCAACATTCTCATGCCATCGCGTTTCCATAAGCTCAGAAATGAAACATGACGTTTGTTGTTTCAACGTCTTTTTCGAATTTCCATCCAATTTATCGAGATTAATTTTTCAATTTTTTCTTCGAAAGCATCGCGATGACAGCAAATTGAGTAAGACATCCGTGCATGTATAGGCTCCCGCCATCACTAACAATTAAAGCTTTTGTTTTTATTGCTCTATCTCATTATTATCTTTTTTTGCTGTTTATATAACGAGAAAAGAAGATAAATTGTTTTTAGATGAAGTCATTGTGGAACTTCATTTCATTACCAACACTCTTACACAAAAAAAAATCATTAGAGTGTGAATGTTCTTTAATTAAATCAATTATATGAGAAGAAAATGATTTAATGGAGATGCTCGTGTGTGAGTGTCGGTGTCCATGTGCAAGTAATTTGTGGACCTTTCTAACTTAATAGGATAGTCATGTTCCTTTTTTCCTTCTCCATAAAAAGGTATGCTTCATAGATTCTAATTTTTCAATTAAGGAATTTCTCGATTTATTTCTCTATCCCTTAACTTTTTTCCTTCTTCTTGTGAAAGGTGCAGACGATAATGGAATGTAGGTTGCGATTATTTCAAGCACTTTCAATTAATAGAACACAGAAATTTAATTTACAAACTAAATAGTGGGAGACGTCTTGAAGTGATTTTCAGAGCTGCGAAGATTGAAGAACTTTATTAAATAGAAAAATCTAAATTTCTAGGAATTATTTAATCATCCAAGATTATTTTAAGGTTTAAATAAATATTTTCACCTGTGATTTAATATCTCACAATACTCAACTTGAATATCTTAAGTTTTCCACCTTGAATCTTAATAAAATATTAAAGAAAAACCCTTTTTTAATCTCATAAATATTTTTCATTTGTAATTACATAAAAACACTCTTTAATATTTATTAGATTCGCTCCCCTTCACATTTAATGAAAATTTATTCGCGCACTGATTAAATTTGTTGTAAAAGGTTAGTCACTTTAGCATGCACACGAAAACTAGTTCAAAAGCTCCCTTTACGATTCGTTTGAGACATAAAAGAAACTTAAATTAGAGTAAAATTTCGCGATGATATAAATTCTTCATCAAACCATAAATTGTTCCCTCCAAATGCACAGCGTGACTTAGTGAAGAAAAGTTTTCGCTAACAATTAAGAAAATTCTTCGCTAAAAATCAATTTGCATAAAAAGTTTTTCCATTCTCTCGCTGCAATTCTCTTATTATTTGTTTGCATTTGAACAAAAAAAAGCACTCATGCTCACTCACTTGAGACAAATGAGAAAGACACTCCGCTTTGCTTGTTTTCAAAAGTTTTTTAATCATCTAAAAGAGTCGATGGAGGAAACTTGCGATGAAAGCACTTGTCACAAATAACGTGGAAATAATGCGCAGCGCTATAGTCAATTGTTTAATTGTTCTTTCCATGTTATCATTATTTTCTCTTCCCTTCAATAGCTTTTCTCGTCTTCGATCGAGACACTCGAAAGTACTTAACTTTATTGAATGACACGAATAATGAAGGATATTGCAGCTGCAAAAGCATCTTCATCGCTTATGCCATTTTAAAATTAAATTATCACTGCAAATTACTCATTTTCATTGCTAATAGCTGTAAATAGCATTTAAGATATTTGCGGGGGAAATGGCAATCTTGCGATGCGATGAATGTTTCATGGTGTGGAAATTTCTTGCACTTAATTTATGTTTGAGATGCAATATCACTAATGTTCATGGTTTTCTCTGTCGGTTTATTTCTAAAGCAGAAAATCAAGATTTTGGCAGCGGAGACATAGCTCAAATTGAGTGACATAACGGTTATGTCTAAAATGTTTTTTGAGAATTTAAGAATTTATGAAAAAAATTAAAGTGATTTTTAAAAATATCTTTTCAGGTCATTCCTGTGTGTGGGTTTTGATATAATTTTAATTGAATTAATTATTTTGCAGAATAAACTGATTCTCAATTGATTCTGTTTAAATTTCTAAGAAGTTCAATTGCCTTATAAAATCTCCATGAGAATGAGTTCAAAGATACTAATTAAAAAATAATTGAAAAGGCTAATTATCTGACTTTAAGCATTTACTCTTCTTACTCAATTTTGGATGTTTTATAAAATTTAATTATCTGTTTAACTGAAGAATTTCTCAAGTACTCTAACTTTGTAATCTCTTCGCATCGAAACATAAAAGAGAAGCTTGAAATGACGTCTTGTACAAATACACACAAACACGGATGAAAATGGAATTAGTTTTAAATTTAATTATTTTCTCATAACAACGTTGTGAAAAACCTCATGCATACGAATGTACACATTCTCTTTTCAAGATTGAGCGATCGTAATGAAATAAGTGAAGTTATTGCGCTTGCAGGAGATTGCTTTTATACTCTTTGCTCATTCAATTACAAGCAAAAGCATTTCCTACCCCTCGCAGGATTCCGACAATTGAGATTGAAATTCTACAGTTTTTATTACCGCTTGAGATCATCAAAATTGCCTGCTGATTTAATTAAATCAATCATTCTTCATTTAGTTCTCGTTTCACTAATTAGCCACTAATTTAATTTATTCTCTCTTAATGTTCTTTAAATAAATCTCGATATTGATCAAATACTTCTCGAAATTTGAAGCATCAGTGAAATTATTTTCATTAATTAAATTTTGAAATATTTAAAAAAATAAAGGCCGGCCGGCCGTTATAAAAATTTTAAAAATTAACTCACGATTAAATTAATTTTTCGCAGTGAATTACTTTCGTTCTTGACTTAAGAAACAATCATTTAATTGGTGAAAAGAAAAAAAATTATGCATTTTAAATAAGAAAATAAATTTGAGGCAGGGTGACGGCAATTAGTTACCTAGGTATAAATTCAAAATTTCGTCGTGTCATTCTCCACTCCAGCCTACTTTCTCCTCTAAATTAACTAAGGCCACAAAATCGTTCTATAATTGCTAAATTATCTAATCCTCAACTAATTCCGTCTCATCCTCATCACCTCAACACCACACTTTGTTCCTCATGAGTTCATTTCTATCCGATGTCAGTGTTATTAACTTTTTTACTAACAACCGTCGAGGCAATTGCGGTGGCTTCGCAAACTCATTGATACAAACCGCCGCAAAAGCACATTATCATCATCAACTCGACAGAAAAGCATTTCAATAAAACTCATTTCAATGCGCCTTAATCCCGGAAAATTGTTTATGTTGTTGCGGTCCTTTGTGTGTGCATCCTGTGTATGCCTCGCTGAAACAACATCTATTTTATTTCCTCACATTTCGCATGAAAAGAGGTTTATGTCACGAGATCTATTGAACATCACAAGTGCGTACCTTGCAAATGTTTTCCATACTCGACTGAATTCTCTCATTCATGTTCCGTGCAAATGGTGATTACTTCAACCTCTAACTCATGTCCCTCTCCCTATACATCGGCGCTCTTTTGCTCACTCACATATGGCCTTTCTCTCATTCGACTACCAACAATTTCTTCTTTTTTTATTTCGCCTCCGCTCGACTCAATTTATTCAGTTTATGAGTGCAAAGGTCTGCTTAGATATAAACAACGTGAACAAGAGTATAGACCTCAATTCGATAACCTTCCTTTACCCGAAATTGAGAGAATGTGTGTTTTATTGCCACTCTCCGCCACCCTTCCATCTACATCAGCAAAGCTTAATATACACGCCCATGCTGCACATGTAAGGATTAAAGTTTGATGGGCTTAAAAGATTGAAAAGCGTTCATGGCTCATGAAAGTGACATTATAACTGGATTTTTTGTAACAATTTTTCGTCTTTTTTGTATCATAACAATAATCGCTATTTGTTGCTCGGGTCGCTTCTAATGACGACCGTTTTCTCGGGTAACACAATCTTTCCACATCCATCGATTGATCCCTCTTGTTCATCACATTATAAGGTGCATGCGAAATTTGTTTCGTCCACAAAGCAGGCTCTGCTAAAAGCGAGTTTCTGTGTGTTCGAAATGAAATGACACATTTGTTGGTTTCCTCTCGTTTTGCTTAATGCATTTTGCTGTTATGAGAAGGCTTATATGGGTATCATGTTGAGGCATTTAAGTACAACGGACCCCCTTGAAAAAAAAACTTACCCTCTCACAGTGAGCAAACCTTTTTTATTCCATACCATCAGGCAAAATATCTTGTCCTCTCAAATCGCTACCTTTTTCTTCTCCGTTGCCACACTCCAGTGCTGAAGTGTTTGTCGAAATATCCAAAACCTTTTATTTTTATTGTCGCAATCATTTTCAAATCGAGAATCCATAATGGGCACGAGTTCACTCTGAGGGTCTTTTTGAGAACATTAAATACAAATATTCTTCCTCCTATTTTTAGTCCTCAAATCATGTGTATGTGATTTTATTTTATTCCACTGCATGAATTATAAATTCCCCTCAAGATATTTCAAAATGATGCACGCATCCTCTTTCGTATAATGATTAATGTCTTCTTTTGTAGTTGCTTCAAACGGCAAAAAAACGGAAAAGGATTTTTAACAATTTCCGTGCTTCGAATGGAGTTGACAACATTTTTTTCATGATACGAATTATAACAATGGTAAAGGCATATTCGAGTAAGTTTATTGCCTCTACATAAAAAAATATGATGTTGATATAGCCAATATCAAAGCAGAAATTTCCCAGGAGAGACTTTTACTAAAAGTAATTTTTTTGGGTTGAGCACTGCTGACATAAACAGAAGGATTTTAATGGACGCAATTTTATAGATATGAGCTTTGTTGGGATCCCTCTTGAGTGTGCACATAAATTCATTGGGGCGTAAAGAAAAATTTAATTTTCGAAAGGATTTTAGAAATTATTGTAATTGGATTTTTTTATTTTATTTTAAATCAAAACATTTTCAAGCCTTAAAGACTTTAATTTTTGCTCCAAAAACCACTCAGTCTCAGTTTGTTGAACGAATCACAAGAAGTTTTCATCGTAGCAAAAAAAGTCCATTCTTCTAAGATTTTTTTACGCAAGCACTGGTGAAAATATGCAAATGAAAATAAATATTCATAAAATTGACGACCAAAACTGCGTCTCAAGTCCTTCTAGAATAAAATGAAATTATTTGAACTTTTTTCGAGCTTTCTTTGTGACAACATTTCACTTTAATGTCGTTTTGAAGATGGAAGAAAGAAAATTTTTGAGCGCACCTGATTTCAGCAATTAATAAGATTTTATTATTATTATCACAAACGACTCACTTAGCACTCTGAATGACATTGAAGAAAAAAAATTAATAATGGTGTTTGCGAGAAGATTTGATGGAAATTGATAAATAATTTCTGCGAGAGGAAAGAAATAGAAAAGTTTTGACAGCCGCACAAATGAATAGATTCGTTCTCGTGATAAATTGCTGGTTGATTATCTTTATTTTCGTCTTAAGGTTCGCCTTTTGTCTCATCGATAAAGAGCTTAGTGAAATTTCTTCGCTCTCATCATTTTCAATTTCTCATGAAATGATTATGGGAATTGGGCATCGAAATAAATTATGAAGAATTTTCTTTGGTTTATTTTTTCTAATGACGATTGTGCTTTTGAGGTTTGAGAAAGGAGCGTGGAAAATTCTTATCTTTTTTTAGAAAATAATTGCTTGCGTAGAAAAAAGCTTCCCTCGAGCTTTTAACGAGCTTTTTCGTTTAATCTTAAATTTATTTTTATAAATTGAAAAATAAACATTTCTATTTTGAAAATTCTCTTTCGCCATCAATAATTATTATGACAAGCTTTCACTTTCAAACAGGATGCTTTTAGCACATATTTTATCATAATTATTTATTAATCAACTATATATAGTGTTGCTTCCGATAATCATTTCTTTATTCGATGAAAGTTGAAGTTATCATCTTGTACTCAAATTAATGCTCACGACTTTGATATAAATCACAACTTTTTCATTTCGATTATCATGCAACAAAACTCACCAGCAAATACACAAATGTGTCGACATCTCCGATAATTACTTAGCTATGCGTGTTTGTGCCACAAAGTTTTTTCTCCTCTGCTCATGATAAAGTGAGTGAAAATGGAAATTGACGGTCTGCTCTGGTTTGGTATTGCAAGAAGTCACGTTTTCAATAAATAACTGCTTTTAGCTCTATCTCATGCTATTTTGTGTGTGTGCCATCTTATTGTAACAGTCGCATCTTAAGGGAATATTAAGAGATCAAAAAGTTATATTGAAAGTGTAAGAAGTTTGACGCAAATGATGAAAATAGAGTTGTGACTTATGACAGTTTTTTTTAAAAAAATTCTTACAAATTGTCATTTTTTTCTTTTCACTAAAACCTGAAAATAAAAGACGATAAATTTTGTCGCAACTTGACCATGACGCTACAACTCAACAAAAACCCTCCGTAAAAAAGTTTTTTCTCTGATTACGGGAAAGAAGCATAAAAAACTTTTTCGTGCCTTCTCATCGTCGAATTTCCTTCCTCACACATAAACATTGAGAAATGTCTTAATTCCCTTTCCTTGAGCATTTTCAATTTACTCATGTGGGAATAAAAGACAGATATAAGAGAAAACTTTATCGCATATAAACTTGTAATCGCTTGTTTGAGAGCTGTCGATAAATTTTCCTCCCTTTCGAAGTGTATAAATTAAAGTTTTAATGTGTTGAAGATCTTGACATCCTCAAGTCTGTCACATCTCATTAGAGCTGGCGTAAAATTCTCGGAAAATGGTGAAATTTTTTTTATCGTGAAAATTAAGAGCAATCATCGTCGCTCGGAGGCGGTGAATGTGTGTTGTGAGTAAAATTCATTCATCATTCAATCCCTGTTGACTAGGCAGTCACATATGTAGAAATTTAATGCTATCTCGCTACAATTTCACATTGACTAAAAGAATAAGAATAAAAATACCTCATGCGATCATTTCGAGCGTAAAATTTTCACCAAACACGCGTCTGGGATGTGACTGAATTAATTTTATGCCCGCTTAGGCTTATTTAACCTCGATTTCTATCTTACGAGGGAATTTCATTTAAATTCTCAGTGCAAGCATTGGACATGAATGTATTTCGAATTTTTAATTAATTTATTGAGCATGGAAAAATATTTTTCAGTTTTACTTTATTTTCTTTAACGAATTAAGTAAATTAATTATTGCATGCCTTAAACCCCAACATCCCTTGATGTGTAATGCAAAAAATTACATTTATGTTTCCACCCATTTTCGAGTACATGAAGAATCATGACATTCACATTGATTAATGTTGTTATTTTCACATTAACTTCGTCGTTTTGCATCGTACACATGAGAAATGAGAGCATATGCCGGAATTATGGAGATTCATCAGAGTATCAATCGATAATTAATATTTCATATATGCATGCGATTAATTTTAATTGAATTATTTCTGGTTGATCATCATTTCAGAAAATATTAATGATTATCTTTCGCAAATTTTATTATTTATATCTCGATGGCATGCATAATTCTCTCAGTTTTAACATCGCGGAGCCGTTTGTTGTGTGTGTGGGAATTTTTTCACTCGAGCACCATTTGTGTGAATTCATTTAACGGAGGGAACAGATATAAAAAATGCTCACTATGGAAAGCAGTTAGGGAGACGAAAAAAGTGGCATCCGCGCGACCTGCAAAGTGCCTAAAAACGATTCATTTTTTAATGCTCAGTGATAAGGTAGCACGATAAAAAAATATAAATAAAAAAATATTTAAGGACGACCCGGAAAATCTACAAAGCATGGAGATTAAATGAGCATGGAAGAGGAAAAAGAAGATTTTTGTTGTCGTAATAAATGTTGAATTTTCAAAAGAAATTTGCGCCTGAATTGCGATTTATTTTAGAGCTCCGCTCTTAAAATTTTAAGACGTGTCTTCAAAACTTCAATTTTTTTTGATATGCCTTTTTTGATCAACACCCAAAATGTGAGCTACAGAAAAAATAAAAAAGCTCTCACAGAAGATGCGTTTGCAAGTGCACGTTTAACTAAAAACGTCGCGTACCGGGCATCCACTTTTTTCTAATCGACAACGGAGCGATGAAATCATCGTTCTCATATTGAAAGTGAGTGAACAATGATTTGGGCATGTTTTGAGATTTACGTAACGAAGATTTTTTTTTCAAGGTACAACATCAAAATCCAGATAACGATTTTTTCTTTAAGCGTTTTTTTATAATCTCGCCCAGCTTCTTCCTTTCTTACTTTTCCTCTTCTTCTTGTGTGACTTTTGGCTCGTCATGGCACCTATAAAAGTTATGAAGCAAGCACATTTCGTCCAAGGACGATAGAAACATTGTGAGACGAGGATGGACAGGCCGAAATTTCTTTTACACTGGCTAAAATTAAATTTTCTAAGAAATAAATTTTAAATTTTAAATTTTTTGTCAAAAGCTTTTTTTGTATGTAAAAAGCTTTTTAACTTCAAAGCGAGCCCACTCTCAAAAAGAAATTTAATTGAACGAAAAATACACCAGGGAAGATAATGAAAGAGAGATGAAAATCAAAAAAAAGAAGAAATAGAGAGAATATCAAATGAATGAAGAATGACTCTCTAAAAGAAACATGCATTATGGCAGATTTCCTTTGTCTTGCAAATTGACGATGATGCTTTCAAATTTCAAACAGATGTGCTAAAAGCCTTAGAAAGGTTGCAAAAAGAAAAATTATTTTAAATTACATAAAGTTTGAATTTTGAGCTTTTTGGAAGTTTGAAGTGAAAATCCTTCAAGTTGATATAATTAGAGAGTCTCAGATTTATTGAAGTTGCAATTTTATAATTCTTTTAAGTACTGAAACTTTTCGTAATAAAACTTTTTAATAAATAAAAAGAAGGAAAGCTTTCATGTAAAATATTAAAAATTATATTTATGAAAAATTAACTCTGAAATTTTAAGTGAATTATTTGCACTAAAAAAGTTAAATTAATTTAATTCTCTGTGATTTTAAATTGTTAGGTAAATTTTACAAAAAATTTAATTAAAATGTAAAAAGTTTTCAAATAAATTCTCTTCGAGTAAATAAACGGTGATGACGACGATAATTAAAATGTCTGTTTCGTGTTGGATGATTTGTGACTCATGTCACGAACACGTCTTATGAGGGTGTAAATGCAAACACTGAATTTGTTTGCACACTCTCGATCTGCAGCGTGTAAATATGGTGTGGTTAAAGCGTAAGGATGAAATTGTGCATATTAAAGTGCTCTCATGTGTGTAAAGAGGTCAACTTCAGCTCACAGAGCAGCTGAAAGTCCTCATAGATGGCAATTAAATATTCATGTGAAGTGCAATTAAATCCAAAACGTATTATTTAATGTAAAAGTTGCTTGTTAAATTATGGATTAAAGCTCCCATTTCTATTTCAGAGAAGCGATTGCGAAGAGAAAGTTTTGCTTGTAAATCCTACAGGATATTTAGTCATAAAATTTGAACAATTTTGAAGTACACACAGTTCTCGTTCTCTCGAGCAAGAACTCATAAGTTAATCCTTTACAACAGTGTGCATTCACTCGTTTTCTCACTCGCCTTGTGCTCTGTTCATTGAACGATAAATCAGGAAAAAGTCGAACTCACTTGTACTCCTCCCTTACTTTAGAGAGAAGCTTAGTGCTTACCTCTTTGCTTCTCCCTTTTCATTCTTTACTGCCGCTTTTCTGTTAACAGGGTGGGATTATGTGTACCATCCCTATTTTGCTGAGTAAGTATACAGTTGTGAGGTTTAGAAGCTAAAAAATGCATTAAACGTCATTTGAAAATTTTAAAAAAATTTCAAAATTTTAAAGTCGTTATTTTTATTTTAAATGAATTAAAATTTTGAATATTTAAAATACGTTAAAAATAATTTTAGATTGTTTCAACCTTCCTTTCACTTTTCATCGCTATAAAGCGCAGTTAAAGTAATCGACGATAAATACACCTCAACTCTCGAGCAGTTTAGTTCTCATTCAAATTTATTGACGACATTAAAGTGTGAAGCGGAGTTGAGAGTGAGAGAACTTATGTGTCGTGTGCAACGATACTTATTTTGTACTAAGCTATTTTTACGATGATAACGGAAAGTTTTCCTTCTTTCTCTCCACACCATAAATTGTGCCATAAAATAAACAAAACGTTTCGTGCTTCTCTCTTCTCACTTCATATTTTCTTTCTGAAGCTTTTCTTCTTCTTCATTGCTACATTACACACACACCCTCCCGTTTTTCTTCCTGACAACAACAACATCATCGTGACTTATTTTCACCACACTTCATGGCATTCTTTCGTTTTGATTTTCAAAGTCAAGAATGACGAAAATATTGAAAAACAATCTTAAACCTCTTTAAAGCTTTACTTTGGCTTCACAGAATTAAATTTGTCACATGGTGTGATAATTCCATAATGAAATTACAATAGGTTCTTTAAAATAGACACAAAGCAGGAAGTAAGTCAAGCGAGAAATTTATTTTCGACTTGTATAAAAGTTCAACAAAAAATAATCCTCGAGCTAAGGCGATAAAAATGGGATTACAATTTCCTTTTTCAACTGACTTACAATTTTTTTAAGAGAAATTTTATCGTGAGATTATCCATCCGATTATTATTTACTGAAGAATTTTTTATGATGTTTCTAAGTGAGTTGGAATTTAATCGCTTTTGAAAAATTAAATTTTTTATTGGATTTTTTAAATATTCTAAGATTAAAATTTTAAAATCAGCTTTAAGTTTTAACTTTCCTAGATAGCATCAACCTGAATATATTCAAACAAGATTCTTATGGTCTTTAATTCCTGCTGCGCACTTTTTCTCCAGCAGAGCATTAAAATTACATCGGATAATACTAGCATCGAGTTGGGAATGTGAAAAGTTGCGAACTTTGCAATTTAATTTATTAAAAATGTTAAGCTTATTTTTCTCTCTCGATGCAGCAGAAAATATTTTGATCGTGCTGTGGCTGCGTTGAAAAATATTTACAAAAAAATGCTTCAACATCAATTATTCGACCTCAAAAGCTCTTTTTAAATTTCTTTTGTTCAAGCCACAGGATTATTAAATTTTTTCCACGCTCCCATGAAATTACTCCATGATTTATCCCGAGAAATTCTCAGAAGAACATAAAACTGCATGCAAAGAGTGGAGGAAGAAAAAAAAGTTTCACGACGCCATGAAAGTTCTATCTCTACTTTCCTTTAACTTCATTTTTATTATGCGATGTGTAGAATTTTTTATGATGGATTTTCGACTTTAACGAGGAAGAGTGAGTCATAAAATGAATTAAGAAATCAAAGCCATTTTGTGTGTGAAATGAACTATTTTTATGAGTGGATCATAAAGCATGGATTGATAACGAGTTTTTATGGTGAACACAACACATTTTCCGTGGAGTTTATGAAAGTTAAACTAAGCGGGAGTTCTCCCTTCATTACCGTCGCTGTAATGAATATTTTAAATTCTCACGAGTTATTAAAACATAAAATATGAAGAAATAACCCGGCGACTTTTGGCGAAAGGCAGAGGGGGAGCTTTTAGATTGTGAGTTCACTGCTTTTATTATTAATATCGCATTTTGCAGGTAATATGCTTTTAATATTCAAATAGCATGAAACCGATGCCTATAAAATAGCAGCAGGGACGGCTATAACGTAAATCGAAATCTTCTACGTTAAACTTCCGTGCCTAAAATTTTAAATTGCAATCGAATACAGCACACAGAAAGTGGGCTTGCAATAAATTGAAGTTTAATGATTTAAATCTTTTTTGAATTTTCTGGATTTAATTGAAAGTCTTCAACAAATCTTGAATTAAAATTTTTTTTAGGATTTTTTTTTAAATAAATTTTAAATGTGAACCTCTTAAAAATTTGATTTAAAAAATCACCGTAAGTCACGAAGGTAAAAAATTAAAACTAATCTCTGCCGCGAGCGATTACTTTAACGATCGCCATACTTATTTATCGCTCATTTATTAAAAAGCTTTTTTTATTGCCTTTCACATTCATTAAACTGACTTTCTGGGTCATTCGTCTTATTGATTATTTAGCTGCGGTCCTTTTTGTTTTCTCTCATTCGTCTTCTCTAAAATAAACACACACATCCAAATTGTGCTCGCTGGTCTGAGGGATTATTTATCAATCAAACTTTGGAGCGATCGACGTGTAGAGCAGCAGAATAAATAAATATATACTCTCTGATGACAACTAATGTCTTTCGCACACGAATGTCATTCAATGAAAATTTGCTTTTGATTTATGGCTTTTATGGTCGTTGAGCGATGCTTTTGTATTTCTATCCACCATTGTGCGCTCTGCATTATATATATTTTATCACTCCGCATATTCATTGGAAAATAAACGCGGGTAAAAATAGCAGTCAATAAAATTGGTGTGACAATGATGGTGATGATGATCGAGAGGGTGTGAGGGGGTAAAATAAATGAGCATTTTTATAAATCCCTTAAATGTCAATTGAATGTTTTCATACACACACACACCGCACCGGAGGTAAACTGAATATGCGAAACGGCGACAGACGAAAAAACAAAGAAAAGTCAAACGAACGTCAAAAAAATTTCCATATTTTTTTGTTGAAAGCATGAATATTTTTTTTTCTGCCAAAGTGCGTGCCTCGAGAGATTTTAGATTTCCCTTTCGAACTGATATGATTCCTTTACATCTTTTCGGGTCGTTGATTTTTGAAGCCGAAATTGACATGGCAGGAGCGTAATGAAAACCTCATGGGGCGCACTCGAGAAGGAGTTTAATAAATTTTTCGGAATATTGTTGGAAAACTTGAAAGTTTTCAATCAGAAAGTTGTGACAAAATTTTCCTAGTAATTTTTGTCCCAACATTTCATAAAACCTCAATAAAACAGCACGCTAGAAAAAATCTATGTCACTCCATATGAGCATAAAAACAATTGACAAATATTTCACAAACATCTCTTCAACATTCTTGCGACAGAAAAAACCTCAAAAATCTCTGAAATGAAGTCAAAAGAAAATATTTCCATTGTACATGAAATTAATTTCATTAAATCAACGACATGCTGTATGAATATGTATGCACAATTAAGAGTCAGTAAAAATTCATTAGAATTTCATGTATAATAATTTCATTATTTTTCATAAAAAAAGTCCCTTTTTTAAGGGAGGTCGAGGAGTTTGAGGGAAAGCTAAATTTATTTATGATATGAGCATTGTGTGTTAATGTTTTTTCTCTCAAGCTCAACTTTTCTCATATTAAACAACAGAAGAACAATAAATCAGCCACACACACAAAAGCACGAGAAGAGTTGTGAACTGCTAAAATGAATGTGTGTAAAGATCTCGTATTTTCATTAGCACCCAGCGGGAAAGCTTTTCATGGATTCCGAGAAATCCAAAATAGACAAAATAATTTGGAATCCCACAGCGTTAAATCTTATACAAGGTCATGATACTGAGACATTCAACGGAGCTGATAATATTTTTATCTTGAGACAAGATTTTGACGAGTTCATTGACATTTTCTGAAGACTTTTTTGTGAATAGAAATTTGATGAATAAAATTGAATTTTTATTTTTTTCAGTTGAAAAAAAATAATTTCTAGAAAGCTGAATTGCGTCGAACTTTGTCAAATTTAAATTTAACCTCAAAAATTTCTTCTTTCAAAATTTTTGTTTGAATTTTAAATGCCTAAGAAAAATTTGCTTTTATTTCTGAATAAAATACTTGAAGCTTAATGAATATTTCGTAATAAGTCATAAACAATTTTATAATTAATTAAAACTTGATGTTTAAATTCTCCACCCACAGCTTTTCCAACTGGGAACTTTTTTCTCTTAAAATCACAAGAAAATTCCTCAACGAAAAGAAGAAAGATGGCGAAAATGCTTTTCAATTAAATTCTCCAATAATAACTTTTCTAACATCGTGCATGCATGAAATTATTTGCCGGAAATGTTGAAAAATATTGATGCAAAAACAAATGAGAATTTTACATTTAAAATGTTAAAAGGTTACAGCGTGCTCCTCGTGGCCTCAAGAATTCCTTCATTGAATAGATTTAACTCTTTCAGCGCTTCGGGGAATCGTTCATTATCGCAGTGTTCACAGTGAGTGCAGTCGCATGACTAAAATCGGTTGAAACTCGTGAAGTTGTCAAGGCGGGGAGGAAAATTGAAACTTTTTCGACTGTGAAAATTCAAATCCATGACCATCGGGAGTGTCAAAGCCTTGCTCGTTGAAAAGTGAAAAAGAAAATTTGAGGAAGCAGCAGAAATTTTTTTATCGCTGTAAAAATAGCTGAACGTTTTACTATCTACCAACAACCCGTTCATTCAACAAAAAAGCTCGCGCGATAAGACGAGGGAAAACAAAGTTTCGCATGCACGTTCCTCTTCTTTTTTTGTTTTTAAAGCTGTAAAATTCCGTGTTGAAAAGTTTTTTTAAAATAAAAAGGGGAAAAAACATCAAGAAAGACGGGCGAGATTAAAAGTGAATTATTGATAGCACGAGTGATAGACGAATTGTTGTGTAAATATTTACCATGAATTGTTTACTCCAAAAATCATTTAGTGCTCAGCGGGGGAAGTTTATCTTATCATTCATTAAACCTAATTTAAAGAGGGCGGAAAATTGAAATTTTAGACACGTGGGCGGATTTTAAAAGCTGTTTGCAACATCATGATTTACGCGTTACTGATAGAAATCTTGAAAGCCGTTGAAATGCAAATAATGTAACATCTTTAAAGGAGAAAATTTACTCTATTTACATTTCATTGCTCGTGCAGCACGTTTGCATATCATAACGAGTTGAAAAATCGTAAAATTTCAATTTAAGATTAGTTGATATTGAAATTTTCTCGTGCAAATTTTTAATTTCTAAAATTCTCATTTTATAAAATTTAATTTTAATATAAATGATGAAAAAACTTTTAAACTTAAACGGCCGAACATGTTTTTCAAAAAAGTTTTCACATCGCATTTTTTTGGAATAAAAAGTGAATTGTAACATACGCGGCAAAAAACATTCACGTTGGTTGGTGAAAACATAAAAAATACTGACACATCGTGCCATGACGTGTAATGTTAACAACTTATGGTGTTATGCATAAAAGCAAAAAAAAAATAGGAACGAGGAAAACTGAATGAAAGCATTGAAATAAATGGCCTTCATAAAGACGCGACTCTCACTCACTAAGATGCAAATTCTCGCAGACAAATTTCGAGCTTTTTATGCTGCGCAATATTTGTACACTTGAATAAACATGTCGAATATGATTTTTCAAGGATTATGAGCGTGCCTTCAACAATGCCTTTAATGACTCAATTTTCACTCGTTAAAATTATGAAAATGTTTATGGTGGCTTGTTGAGTGGGTAAATGATGTTGAAACAATTTGTTACAAAATGAAGTGAAAAATTTAAAATTCATTTTTACTAGCACAATTTTGTAACAAAGTAGTCGAGCAATGTATTTTTAAGATATTTACGAAGGTTTAATCGTTCATTGTGATAAAATTATTATTTACATTAGGTTGCAGATGTACTTGCTGTTGCTCAGAGTGATATGCAAACAATAACCTTCTCGAAAAAAAGGTAAGAAAATACTTTTCCAGGTTGCCGCACAATAAGTCGAGTAAATTCGGAGCTTTTTATTTCCCTCTTTTTAAAAAACTCGAATCCTTTTTGTTGTCGAATTATGCTTTAAAAGAGTGAACGGAAAAGAAATGCAAAACTGCTCTCTTTGTGATTGTGCGAGCGCGTGGTGGTGACGGCACAGAGAAAATAAAAAAGGATTTGAAAGGAAGTCACGTAATGGCTTAATATTAAGTCGCTGCGTATTGCCCTCCATGGGAAAAGAGTGGAATAGATTTAATTTCATCATTCATGACGGATAAAAATTACAAGAATGATTGCATTAGGACACAAGTAAGTTGACCCTAGACTCCTTTTCATCTTCATAAGAAGATTTATTTATTTATCTAGAGATGACTTACTCGTGACCCTTTTTTGCAGTTCACATGAAAATTTATATTTAATAAAGACTGACATTGCCAGGCACCAGGGAGATTGATATTTAAATTAAGCACGGATTTTAATTACGCTCGTATAAATTGTTGAAGTTTACCTTTTTTCGCAATCAAATTGCCGCTCGAAAGCGCTTGCAAATGATTAATTACTGGCTTTTCTTTATAAAATTTTCACCATATTCATACGAATATAAAATAATTATTACGGTGTTCATTTCACGTTTACTGCTGATTGTATGCTATTGATTGCTGGCATTATATTGAGTTGAGTAACTCTCTGTTGAGCTTTCAAAGGCAAATATAATGAAGGTTAATTTATCAACGAATATAAAATTATGCCATTATATGAAGGAAATGTGGCAAAAATTACTCTCTCAATGGCTCTTTTGTGTGTTGAGAAAAGTTTTCGCTAAGCTGAAGAAAAAGAATCTTCGAAGATTTATTTTTGAACTAGGAAATTTATATTTTAAATTTTAGAAAGCAAAGTTTGTAGATTTTTTTAATTTTTATTAATATGCAATAAATATAAATAGTCTTTTATTTAAGGATCATTAAATTTGAATTCCTTTTTAACTTTTTTTAAAGTTCAAAATAAATTTCAGTTTAATTTTTATGGAATTAAATTTCAATACTCGAAATATCCTAAATGGAGCGTCGAAATTTGTATTGAACAAACTTTAGCCGACAAATCCCCAATTGCGCTCATAATTCAATTTTTCATGTGCGCTCTGATAAATCTCAGAAATTCAGTTATTCGAATAAAGCCAGATGACTGACGTTCATCGCATTCAGGTTCAGGTATTGCAAAAATTCCAATCAGTTCAATTTCTTCTCCATTTGAAATAATCATGGGCGAACCGATATTCAAATTACAAACGGCGCCAGCTTGCGAGCAAATGAAATGATTTTGATTCGGTTGACCTGTAGCGCATGTAGCTGTATTGTTGAGTGTTTGAACAGCGATGGAGTGCATGATATCATAACTCGGTGGCGGCTCACGTAAAAAGCCCACAGCAACTGCATTGATATTAGCAAAATTCTCGTTTGCCGATGCAAATGGAACACGAGCTACACTCGCATACCTATTGAACATTGCCAAGGGAGTAAATCGGATAACTCCAATCATCCCTTGCGGATCTAGCTTGAAAGCACTTGAATTAACTTCAAACTGAATCCTGCCGCGTTCAAATTTGCGCAGGTTAGTAAGATCATAAGCCCCGAGAGTAACATTAACTGTTGAAATATCAGAAAGACATCGACCGGCCGTCACTACGGTTGATTGACTTATCAATGTACCACAACATCGCATATTGACTGACTCGAGCACCACCACGAATGGATATTGTTGTGGAAAAGTTTTCTCCAGTTGACAAGTTGCTGATGAAAAAATCATCATGAATATAATAATCGAAGTGTGCGTTGAAAAAGTGAGTTGCAAAAATTATTTGCTCCGGTGATTAATTGGGTTTTGGCAGTGCTAGAGTAGGTAAAAGTGGCTAGTTAGTTAGATTAGGACAGGTAGTGATAGAAAATGTTCGAGTACACTCAATTTGGAAGGAAGTAAGTCTGTTTTGGAAAAATTGTCCATTGAGGATTTTTCAAGAAAATTTTCATGGGTAACTATGTAATTTATTTTAATAAAAGTGTGACAGGATCCAACTCAAATCCGGTAAGGATCAGTTGAGGAACGGAAGTGGAGTTATTTTGAAACAAGTTTAGGTTAAACAGGGGAAGTTTTTTTTTTGTTGATGAGTGAATTGGGTAAATTTCATTTTCAAAATAAAAATGTCAGCCAGGGACTTTTAATTTTGTTTTAATTTTGTTCCAAAGGATATTTATAGATAGGAGTTAAGGGATTTGCACACTTCGATCTCGAGGGAGGGTTTGTGTTTGTGATTGTTCTAAAATGGACAACGGACATATATTTTGACTCGACACACCAACTGTGTACACTAGTCTCAGTTGAGGAAGGTAGTGGTGGAATCACGGCTTTTATCTAAGTGATTTGAGACAAATAAAATGTTGATTTGGTTTTGATTAGTTGGAAACTGTAATATCTGCTCAGTAAACAAGACTGTTCTTAACCGTAGTTTCTCTAGTAACTACAAACAAAAAATCATTCGAAAACAAAAACTTACAAAAAAAAAACACTAACACACTAACATTGCCGTAAAGGTATTTTAAAATTCCCTATTAACCAACGCTGATGGTAGAGGGTGGTTGGCCCGACATCAGTTCTCACTAACGATTATCTAATTGTATTTATTCCGAGAAGGGGTTTGTTCGTAACCTGTGGCTTGTATCGACTGTAGATACTTGCCTAAGTAGCCCGCTAGACCCTGCTTTTCCGAGGAATCGGGGGTCAATCATGTGTGGTTGCGTTGGACGTCTCTCCTACTTCGGTAGTGGCCACCTAATCGTCATCTAATCTAATCTAATCTAATCTAAACAATCATCATGAATATAATAAAAAGTTTTCGATCCATATTCGACTCGTTTAATGACTCGCGTGTGACTGAAATTTTTGCCCGACGAAAAACTCACATTTATATATTGTTGCACTACAGTGATTGATGAAAGAAATGTGTGCCAAAAATTATTATTCACACGACATAAGTCGAGTTGCGTACAAAGAAAAAAGTATTCACGGAAAAATTAGTGTCTACCTTCGTCATTAAATTTAATTAGTTTCGGAAATAATGAAAAGTATTTGTGACACACATTTTACCTTTATCACAATTTCTCTGATTGATTTGTAGACTGAATTGAGTTTTTAGATGGCGTCGTTGATAGCGCGAATGTTGTCATAATTGTTAGTTACATTAAATTAATGAACGGCAGCGAATTCCAAGAAAAATATTAACGCAAAATATTTTCATTGTTGGAGTAAATTGATCAGACTTAAAGCTAATAAAATTCTTGGAAAAATAAATAAAAATTTGTTTCGTGGCAATAAAATTAAATTTACACGAAGAGCCTAAATTAATTTAATTAATTATTCGAAACTCTAAAAAAAATTTATTAAGTTGAAATTGGAAAATTTTAAAATATAAAATTTTTAAAATAAAAAAAAATTTAAATTAAACTTTTAAATCTCTTCTTAAAAAGAGATTAATGTGACATTTTTAATCTAACAATGATTAATTCACCGAGAAATTAGAAAATTTTTTCGTTACGAAGCACTTTTTGTTACTTTCCCGCGAAGGAAAAATTCATTCATCAAAATTTATCATGAGAGAAATAAATTAAAAAGCTTTTTAATTTTGATTATGTTAAGAGGCCATTAAACGAGATAAAAACGAAGATGACGCGAGTCAACCCACGCACATGTGCCACGTGTAAACTCTTCTAAATAAAAACACAAGTTGCCAAATTAATCTTGTTGGTGCTTAAAAAAACAAATTAATATTTATCAAAAGATTGCGAGAAGGAGTGAAACATGTAGCACGTGGGGAATACATGCTTCAGAGAGGTGGTATGAAATTATATTTTTGGAGAGTTAATTAAGCAATATATTCAGACTCGAAAACTTTTATAAAATTTTCTCTCAAGTTTTTTTCGATCACTTTTTTGGTGCCTCATTTTTGAAAATAAAAATTACGTTATGAATTTACTTCTCATAACGTACTTTTTTAATTTAAAAAATGCACCTAAAAGTGATTATCCAAGAAATTGAAAAACTTTTATATTTTAAGAATAAATTAAATAATTAAAAACTAATTGTCAAATTATTTCTTGAACATGCTCTTCCTCCCTCTAAAAACACCATATGCATGATGACTGCTAAATATGAAACTGAAAACATGGCAATATATTTTACCGTCAGTTGACAAATTGTTTATAAATTAATCACCCGACAAAGCTCGACAAAGGCAAAAACTGCACACACCACATAATATAGGATATAATATATTGTTTACTCATCCCCGACTCTCCATCGAGTCGGCGTTCACACAAAACAAAATCATCCAATCCCATGGAGAAGCAGCAGAGCAAACAAAGCACAATTCTCACACAACATTTGTTGACACAAGTTTTGAAAATTGGAATTGTTAAAGCAGAATTTTCTTGTTGATGATGATAAATCGATTGAAATTGATTGTGGTTTGGGTGAAATTGGTAATTTGATGTGAGAACATATCTGCCTGTAATATTCTCTCCATCGCTCGCATGATTAATTTCGATCATCAATATTATTAATGTTAATCTCGATTGCCGTCGTGCTGTGCTCAACTCGCTCGCTAAAGTAAAAATATTTTCTCCTCGAATAATTAATTTAATTGTTGTCGAGCGAGTGGAATAATTTAACTCACTCTCGAAACCTGGTTTTCCCTAAATAAAATTAGCTTTAAGGCATTCTTTTGGTGTACTCAGAAAAAAAATCCTTTGATGTTTCTTTTTCAACTGAATAACTTTTTATTTCATCTCTTTTTCTGTAGAGAAACTTTTGCAAACAAAATTATTATGATGATGCTTCTTTAAATCTATCTTCAATTCCCATACATATATATATAGAGTCGAATGAAAACTGAGGAAATGGCTTCAATCCCTCCTCTCTGTGTACATAAATTTATTTTATTAGCCAAGCTGAAATGCTAAAGATACATATTGAAGGGAGAGAGGGAAGATTAGAATGGAGCAGCGTGAGATGGAAATCGAATAAAGTTTCAACATCATTTCAACTTCACTTGTTAAAAGTGTGTGCTTTTATAATATAAATAGAGAATATCATGATAACATGCACACAATAGAGACAGAGTAAATTGAGTGCTGGCGAGGGATGAAAATCCTTTCGAGATGAACGGTACAGAAAATTCTGATTGTGAGTCGAAAATTAGAAGTGAACAAATTTTTTGATGGATCAAAAAATTAAGGTTAGAAATAAGTTTTTTTAATAAAATATTTATAAATTTTCTAAGTGAAAAAATTTGAATTAAAAAATTTCAAAAAGCTTTTAGAAAAACTTCCATTAATTAAAATTATATAATTTTTAAATTTAAAAAGTACGTTATGAAAAAACTAATTTTAATTTCATCACAAATCAATTTTTTTCTCAGTCTTGCAACTTACTTCATGTTATTCTGTATAGTCCATAAAAACTTTTCCCAACCTGATTCTCCATGAAAAATGTTCCAGCTCTAAAAAGCTTCCTAAAATGCTTTTCATTCCAAAAGAGAAATCTCAAATTTCTGAGCTGCTTAAAATTAATTGGTGAACCATTAAAGGAGTTTTGTTATCTTCAAAACCGAAAAATGTTTTCTTTTAGCTGAAAAGTGAATATAAAATTTCTTGCTCTTATTCATTCAAACATTTACATTTATTGTGCTTCTATATAATGGAGCATTTTCATCTTTTATACAAGGTTTTTATCATCATCAATTTATGTATTTTTTTTATTTTATATACAAGGAGAACATCTTACTACATAACTACATACAATTTCTTTGCTTTTAAAGAAGTAAATTTATTTTAGATTCGATTCTTTTAAACAATTTTTATCTCTTATATATTTTGACTTGGTAAAAAACTCAGTTTTATTTTTTTATTCATCGTTCAATCCTTCAAGCACACAAAATACATCCTCCATTTCCACTTTTATTGATAGTGAATCCATTTGTCAATGACAAGCGCTCAAATTTATAGATTTATGCTTTTTAGTGTCGTCAGAAGGAGAAGAACTATCAGCAAGGACTTTACGTATATTGATGTACATCGACTGTGCATTGCTTCCGGATGCTCGCCTGTGTGTTTATATTCAGCACATTCAAGTTTCCCAGATTAACATCCGAGTAGAAATATGAAGCGCATTTAGGAGAAAAGAGAGAGAAAAAAAGATGGATTGAAAATCAATTCAAAAGTGTTTTAAAATTGAGTGAAATTTCTTGAGCAAACTGCAAAATCTAACGAGTTTATTTAAAAAATTTAATATCAGCACTGCATTTTTGCCACACATATTTGTTCTTTTTCTTGATTGGCAATATTTTATTGGAGGAGAACATAAAAAATCCTCTGTTGTACAATCGAAATTTAATTTTCTCGAGAAACGTTCACAAATTTAATTTTTTCAAATCAAAACTTCATTTTATATGTAGTTAGACATTGTACAATGTGCAAACGGGAAAAAGAACATTCCAGGACTCATGTGAAGTTAGAAGGAATTTTAAATAAATCCGTTAAATTCAATTTAAATTATTTAAAAACAAATACATCCGTAAAAATATTTTTAACTTTTATAACGGAAAAAGTTTTTTTGAAATTTCAAATTTCAGCCGTTAAAAATATTTTCATTTAACAGTCAAAAATATTTTTTTACCTTCTTTTTCTGAATCTCATAAACTTCCAACCGATTTCGCATGAGTACCTAAAATAAAATTCCAATTGCGGTGAGAAAAATTTTCTTGCACATTAATTTCTTTCGGGAATTTATAAACTGCAACTAATTTAGTATCAAATAACTAATTGAGCTTGCTTTAGAAACCCCTTCCACCACGAGCTTATGCACGAGGGGGAAAAAATCTATCGTATGCAGATGTTTAAACGCTCGCTTCACTCACGATGGCAATTTAAAACTTGATGCACGCTTGATAATTACTTTATATGGAAGAGTATATTTTGCAATTTGCAAACATTCTCACGCGAGTTGATGGCATTTACCACTTACCGTTTAAAACGTGAACTCTAATGCTGGCCACGATGGCGTTTGATGGCGAGCAGGAGTATTTTCCCGAATTCGTTTCGTCGGCATTCTGGATGAGAAGATGCGATGTCGTTATCTCGCCCTTCCTTGTCTCGATCGAAATGCCGCCTCGACTGTCATAATTTATCACCTGCGTTTGAGAGAAAATGAAAAATTGAATGTGAATGAAATTTATTTTAAATTTTAAGCTCACCTCATCCTCGTGATACCAAAAAATAAAAGCTGGCGACTCATCAGGACCCAATTGTATTGTGCACGTTAGATTGATTGTTGAACCCTTCTGCACGTAAAAGTCCGGTCCACCAAGAATTGAAGCAGTCGGAGCTAAATGACGAAGGAGAAAATTGTTACAATGGCCGCTTAGGTAAACACATGATGACGACGGAAATACTTGAGCGAGCGTTGATCGTGTACGTGAATATCAGAAGAGGATTAAGGCTTAAAGTAGTCCGCTGAGAGAGAGCGACAGAATTTAATGAGAATTCCTTAAGACTTTGTCTTGTACATTCAGAATGTGTGAGCTTCCGCCTCACAAATACAAAAGCAGATAACAAGAATGTACTTAGGAAAGTTTTAAATGGAATTATCCAATTTTCAAAATTGTCTCCTATCTTCACCATAGAATGAATGTGAAATGTGTATGTGGGTTGAGCAGAGAAGAGAAAAAAAGTTGACATTTTAAGAGAAAAGTTTCTGCTTTTCATTCTTCATCTTGTAATTTTTTCTTCTGTGCGGCTCAATTTTTGAGCAAATTTAATCTTTATAAAGCGATAGAAGAGTAAATTGAGCCTTTTTTTTCGAGACGAGTATGACAGGATGATGATGATAAAGGCTCTTTCGTTAATTATATAATGCTAATGAAAGCGGTCGAGATGAGCAGAAGCGAGAGCGCGTTTTGTTACACGTGGTGATGAGACGACATGGAAAAAGGTGTGCTGGAATTTTTCAGCTTCAAAGTTTGGGTTTCAAATTAAGTGATTTAGGGGAAAAATTTAACAATGAATTCTCTAGAAAAAAGGTTATTAAATGCTTTGAAGTACTTTTTCAGCAATTAAATTTCACTGAAAGTTTTTCGAGGGGTTTTAAAGTTTTTGTGTTACGGCAATTTGAGTTATTGAAAGTTTTTGTCTTTTTCATTAAAACTTGTAGTTGAAAATTTTCTTTCTGTAGTTTTTCAAACTTTGACATTATAATTTTTGCAAATATGTAAAAAACTTTTGACAATTCCAAATTAAATTTTGAATCTGACTTTTTAATTCGTTATAAAAAAAATTTATGTTTTCTAATTTAAGTTTTTTAAACTGAAAAACTTTCAAAAAAAACTCTTTCGTCCGACTCTTTTTATTCTCGAGATAAAGTAATTAAAAAGACTTCATCTTTTCCCAGCAGGCAGCAACCTCATGTCACTTTCCAAGATGAAAAACTTTAACACGAAATTCAATCAACTCCACTTGTCTCTTGTTATGTACACACCCAACTGCATTAGAACTTTTCTAATTGAAAATGCTACAACATGATATCAATATGGGTGTGTGTGCTTGTATCGAATTGAAAGTACTTTAGGTTACTTAAAAATGAATCGGAAAATTCTCTCTCACAAAATGTTTTTCAAGCAAAAAAACTTCAACAATGAAAAGTTTGTTGGACGAAGAAGAATTGAAAACTGCAAATTTCTGGTCAAAAAGTTTTTTCGTTCGCTTCCTTTAAGTGCTCAATTGGGATGAGAACTTTGCTCTTTCCGCTCTATTCGAGTGGCCTGTCTGACAATGCATGAAGGCCAGAAGAGAGAAAAAAAACTTTTATTTTGTGTGTTCACATTCAAATACTTACTAACTAAGTTCAAGCGGACCGGATAGGATTTGACAGGCTGCGTTGAAATTTGGCAGTCGTAAAGGCTACGAATGACATAGATTTTTTGTGTGTGAGTTAAATTGGAGGCATTTGCATGCATAATGTAGCGTCAGCTTACCCGGCATCTCGCTTTTGAGCAAATTTGATTTGTAAGGTCCATTCATCTGTCTCTTTATGATGTGTCGTTGTAAAACGTTGATCTGTTGTGTAAGTGTACGTTCCTACTGTGAGAATGTGTAGATCTCTGTCGAACGAAAAATAAATCATTTTATTTTTTGGCTAATAAAAGTTGATTTGCATTTCAATTTCATACCTATGTCGAATCCACGAGATCTGACAGGGTTTTATTATTTTTATGTTGAATTGCAAATATTTGCGATGTGAGTGAAAAGAGAGAGATAAAAAATCAATATTATTCAGCATTATCATAAATGACGCTCAAAAAGGGGATAAAATTGAAGTAAACACGCCGTTAAATTTCATCAAATAAAATCTCAACGATAATGATTTTATGGTGATGAGATTTACGAGAGATTTATTCGCCTTTTCAGGAAGGAGGATTTTATGGAGATTTAATTACAATTCGGAAGGCTGTTAATGGTGGGAAAATTTTAAACTTTCCCACGGGGTTAATTTTTAAAAAGAAATTAATGTAATTTTTAATTGCTAACAAATGCTAAGCCGTAATTTAACTGTTGATGAAATTCAAACAATTTTTTACAATCTCAATAATTCTTAAACCAACTTCCTTCGCTATAAGAATTAGAGGCGATATTTCTCACTAATGTTGAAATGTTTATGGTATGCGGAAATGTCATCTCATTAACTCACATTTTCCCACCCTAAAGCGTGTGAGTGTGTCGAGAGAGAGAGAAAGCTTTTAATGAGCCACAAAACGTCTGCGAAAGACCGACGATAGCGTACAATCATAAAACTTTGACCATATTTTCACTAATATCCATAAATTCAATTTGTAGCCGGAATGGAATTTTTGGTGCTCATGAATTAGGAACAATTTGCCATCGGGCGTTATTTTTTTCTCTCTCGAAAAGAGATCATTAAATTTATTTGCTTACCACACTATAAGCTTTCCCCCTTTACGCTCACTTATTTATTTAATTTAGTATCCAAAAGAGTGGAAAAATACAGAATAGAACTTTTGTTCGCTGCGAGAGTCGTAAAAATCGATTTTATATGAAATTAAATTTCTTCGATGTCGCATGGACTCAGCAAAAAAAGCTTTTGTGCCAATTATGGTGATATCAAAATCAAATAGCTCAAAAACAACAAATTGATCTCATTTACTCGCTAAAAAAAATCTTATTATTTTCGAAAGATGATACTCCGTGACAAATTTGTCTCATTAATGGCAACTGCGAGAGATTCGAGCGTTTGATTGAAATGTTTTTAGAATTTTTCGAACTCGCTTGCACTAGAAATTGCGTCATCGAATGGAAAATTGAAATCTGATGGAATTTGAGATAATGAGAGCATTAAGAATTGTATGCAACGCTTTGAATCAGCGAATAGTGACTGTCGCTTTAAATGAATTTTGGTAATGAGATTTTTAAAGCAGTTTTTAGTCATATCAATAAAATTTATTAAGTTAAGTTTTTTAGATTTGGAGCTTTTGAAAGCTTTTTCTTTATAAAAAAAAATATAAGCCATAACTTCTCATACTTACGGTCTTATTTCCTAAATTTTTTACTCTACAACTTAAATACGCTGACTTGCCGACTAATGCCGTAACCTATGGGACATAAAAAAGAGAAAGAGAAAAGAAGAAAAATTATTCGCATAAATTTCTATTTTTTTTTGTTATCAAAGCTTCCGTTCGCTCCCGCGTATATAAACATAATGTATGGCATATCTTAGAACTTACATTTCTCGGGATTATCGGATCAAAATATGATTCATACCACTTTGGATTTGTATAAAAATGAAAGGGATTAGTAGTGGTAATGTCTTGTAGATTATTGTAATTTGCGTGATGACTTTTCTCCTTGCTGTTCTGTTGTGACGCTGCCGATTGCGACTGCTGTCGAAAGCTTCCCAATGATAAATCTGTAATGGAAGAAGAAATGGATGTTATTTAAATTTAGATTCAGTCACATTTCGTTCAGATATTTCCAATTTTAGAGCATTGATGAGCGAGGATGTGTGCGAAGTGAAATGTGATTTATGTGAGGAATTCCACTCTCAAATGCGAACCTTTTTTTTCCTTTTTCCATATCACTGTTTACCCTCGCATGCCATGTATAACGAAGCATCAAGTGCTTGTGACGATGATAAGAAGGAAAATGTGTAAATAATCGAGCCGTGCCGAAAAAAAAAGTGGAAGAGAAAAAAAATCAATTCGAGAGCGCTCCGATGCGGAAGGAGGATTTATTGTTGAATTTTAAATGTCGTTAGCTCTTAAAACGCAATATTTTATCAAATCGAAGTTGACCTTCTTTTAGAGGGAAATTTATGTAGTGCTTCCGCTCGTCTAGCAGCACTATAAAATGGGAGCTGAAGGTCGTAAAGATTTCAGCTCCCGGTGCTGCTCAATAAATTCAGATTATTTTATTTAAACGGTTGAAATGGCATCGATTAAAAAACTTTTTTGTTGAATTAAATTTAAAGCTTTTACAAAAAAATTTGCAAAATGTCGAAAAGTAAAGAAAAGTTTCTGAGCGACGACAAAGTTTCTACATTTTCCCAAGAAATATTCTTTTCAATTCATTGCCAATTTTCTTCTATAAAATATTCGCAAATCTCTCTTTTTTTATTAAATCCACTTCAGCACAAGTTAATGCTGAATAAAAAGAAGCAATTGAAAAAAAAGAGTGTCAAGGGCAGCTTTTTAGCAAACAAAACTATTCAGAATGTGGTGACTGAATGTATACAAAAGGGATGTGTACACAGTGTTACACACACAAACAATGTATCAACGTAAAAAAGAGTAAACTTATGGATGGCCTGAAACTATCTTCTCTTCTCTTCTTTACATGTAAGTGTCTGAATGCATTAGATTCTCGGAAGAATAATGTGTGGCAATTGTGACAGAATAGAGTGGTGGTTTGTGGTTTGAATTATTGTACAAAAAGCTTTTAGTGCAGTGCTTCTTTCTCACTGTCGAGGTTTTTGTTAATTTAAAACAAACAAATTCACTAAAATTTTATGAAATTATTCTTATATTTACAGAGTAAATTTGACCGTATTTACCTTCAAAGGAATTGGTGAAAAAAATTAATCTCAATTTCCTTTTAAATTATGAAGGATAATTTTTAATGAAGGTTCCAAAAAACCGCAAGGTGGGCAGAATTTTTTTTATTAACTTCGACTCATTAAATTTTTAATCAGGGGCAGAAAAATCGCGTTCAAATATTTATAAAAGGATAAAAAAAATTAAATGGAAAATTTTTATATGAAATCATTTATAAGTGTCGCACCCCTGTTTTTAACCTTTTTTCTAAGAATGACTGATAATGACGATTTTAGGATGGCATTTGACATTTAGTAACACAAAACCTCAAAAAAGGTTGAGCTCTCTGACCTCGTGGTATCCCATTGAAGTAGAAACATACATCTGTTTATGTCACAATTCAAAATGAGTGCAATAATCGTTCATCCTTGAGAAAATTCACATTCGAGTGAAAAAATATGTATGAAGCCAATATACAAAAATAAAAAAAACTCTGAGCTTTTCCCTGTAATCAAATAATTTATTCTAAACGTACATGGATGTGGCAGAAATGTCAATGATAAAGTATATACAGCATACATTTCACAACGTTCTCAATGTTCAACAGCTACTAAATTATAGTTGACAACTTTTCTACGATTCATCTGAAAAAATTTCTCTCGATATTTTTAGCTCCGCTATATATTAATTTTGGATTTCTCCAAAACCAGTTTTTGGCCCCTAGTGCCAAGACATTACATTGTGCAATGTCAAACCATATACTCAAATGATAGGCCTAGCCAAACCCTACAAAGTGGTGTAACGCTTTATATGCTCGTACGAGGAGTTAGAGCCGTCCGTCCGTCCGTCCGTCTGTCCGTCCGTCCGTCCGTCCGTCCGTCCGTCTGCACAAGCGAGATCTCGGTCCCTGGACCAGCTAGAGACTTCTAGTTTGTCGCCAGATATCGGTAGCTCTTAGGGTCTATATGTGCAGGCACTGACTATTTAGTTTTGAGTCATGACCCTTCAAGGACCGTGCCATGGACGGCCATAACGTCCATTTTTCATACAAATTTTCTCTTATATGGCTTCATGGGTATCGTTGAACTCGTGATTGGACCAGGAATCGATTGGCATTGATACGTAACTTGACCAGGAATCGATTGACATACATGATTTTTCGAGTCGTGACCTATGGTCGTGCCACAGACAGCCAAAATGTCCATTTTTCAGAACTATGGCTTCATGGGTATCGTTGAACTCGTGATTGGACCAGGAATCGATTGATATAGATGATTTTTGAGGAATGTCCATCATGGCCGGCCAGCAGTGCCACGGACAGCCAAAATGTCCATTTTTCAGAAATATGGCTTCATGTATCTCGTTGAACTCGTAATTGGACCAGGAATCGAATGGCATTGATGATTTTTGATGAATGTCCATCATGGACGGCCAGTAGTGCCACGGACAGCCAAAATGTCCATTTTTCAGAACTATGACTTCATGGGTATCGTTGAACTCGTAATTGGACCAGGAATCTAATGACATAGACGATTTTTGAGGAATGGTCGAACAGGACTTCCACGGACAGCCAAAGTGTCCATTTTTCAGAACTATGGTTCATATGACGTTAAACTCTCATTTCATCAGGAATTGATTGACACTGACGATTTTTGAGGAATGCCACTGCGGCAAGCATTATGTCCATTTTTCAGAATATCAAACACTGATCTGTTACAAGTGGGTTACGCGGCAACACCCACGTGTGGGTTTTGAAACATTTTTTCCTCTGCATTCAACTGAAATTTTTCTCATTCCCTCTTTTCAGTGGTTACAACTTTGTTCATAAGCGTATGTGTCTTTGTGAAAGCTAACTGAAAAGGGAGCGGCAGAAATGTTTATTTTAACGGTAGTTTTTAAATATCGGCTTTGAGGTTACTTGAAACAAAAACATCATTTTCGAACTTTTTGACACCGACTTCTGGTTTTGTTCAAAAACTTTTGTCTTTGAGGTTTTCTATTTTAACAAATTCTTACATGTTAATCAATTAAGATACAAAAAAGTTTTTAGAAATTTAAAAAAATAAACGACAAAATTTCATTTCCTGTCTGAATATTTTTTGCATCTAAAATATTTTCCTCCTTTTAAAAAAATGCAAGCGAGCCAACATACGTTGAGGAAAGTTTGCAAATGCTGTAAAGCATTTTTGTCCTCGCCAAGCAAACACAAACTTTTGCATTCCAATGGAAAACAACGCAGATGAGCGCTTAACGCCAAACACAGATAGAAAAAGTGTCAAACAAAAACAGATTTTAATGAGAAAATTCTCGAAAAACATCCTGTCACCGAGAGCGATGATAATTAAAATTAGATAGAATCTGGTTAATGGTGTGTATATTATTTTTTGTGCTTTCACTATCGAAGTGCTCTCAACTAAATTGTACTCGAAGAGAGCCACTCGTTTAATTGCTTTTTTGTTCGATGCTCAATTTTTTATCATCATTCACGTACATCCACTTTGCGTTAATTGAAAAAGTTTCATCCACGACAACACCGTCGATGTTTGCGTTTGACCGTGGAGAAGGTTCAATAAATTTTCAGCTGTTCATTAAAATGAACTTTCATTTTTGCTATGAAATCAATTGAGTTTTTGAATTAAAAAGTTTCACTTTACTGGTGGAAGTTAAATTACTTTGAGTAATTAAAATCTTAAGCGATGAAACTTTGAAAATTTATTAAATAGACAGCGTGAATTACTTTGCAAATTTGATGTTTCAATATTGTAATTTTTCTCCTTAAGATAAATCTAAAATAAATCTTTTTAAATTTTAATCAACTTGACTCTCTCGATAGCCATTTAAGTTCCTTCCTCCTTCATCACTTTCGGCGTCTTGTGAATAAATTATTAACCCTTCGATGTTGAAACAACAACTTGAGATAAATTGCTAGTAAATCATTAAGAGCTTAGCCAGTCATTATAAATTAATTAGAAGCATCCACATACGCACACAAGCACAAAAGACTTTACGTCAATACCAATCTTAGCAAGTATAAATTAATGACTGATCTTAGATCAACTTTTTTGTTCTTCTTCTTTTTTTGATAGACTCCAAAGTAAAACATAATTATAGACTATGGAAACCACTTAATCACGATGTTAAACCTTTAATGAGCTTAATTTGTTTCGATCTTTTTAAAAGATTTTTTTTTATTCCAGGAAATTAAACTGTTGACACTATGTGTTGAAAACATTGAGCTCAAGTTACTGAGAAAATTTCTCGATAATAGGATGTTGCTAGGTTTCTGTTTTTGCGGTGGTGTTATGTCAACCGTTCACTCAACAATGATATACGTTTAAATTATTAATAAAATCTTTTCACGCCCACACAGTTCATAACCGTGACACAATTATCATAAATTGTTAAGCATGCAATTATGAATCATTCGACGATAGTTTTTGCTAATAGCACAGCAATTTTATGATATCGTCATTAAGTTTCCGTTAATTGAAATTTTAATAATTTATGAGAGATTTTTGCTCACTGTAATGAGCTTGAGTGAAATCGATATATGTTCATGATGCTCGTGATGATGATGAAGGTAGCAATAAAATTCGGAAGGGAGAGGCAAAAATCTGCACACAGTAAAATCGATATCAATCCCAAACACATTCATCACCATTAAGTGAGACGTAGAGCGTAAATTTTATGTTAGATCTCTGCAAGTGACTTATCGATGGATGATAAAACTAGAAGCAATATTATGAGCCCATAATTCAATCCGATGACAATCATGACACTTCTCAAGAACATGGGATTCAAGGCTTTGAGCATTTTTCCTTGTTGTATGTTTCGTAATCAATTTCACCCCACTCATGTTGTTATTGATATCTCCTCGAAATCGATTGTGAATTAGTTTTTATTGCTGTGTACTTTTTTCCAGGGGTTTAAGTCGATTTTTTTACCTTTTTTTGCTTTCGGCTAAAACCGGTTTTAGCCGAAAGTTGCAAAAAGGTCATCGGCTAAGATGTTTAGCCGACCATCGGTTATCGGTCGAACGACTTAAACCCCTGCTTTTTTCTTTGTGTAAGAAAACTTTTTTTTTTATTGTTGTTCGTCTCATGTTCCGGAAAAAGATCATGTCACGGAAAATTAGCATTTAAATTGCTTTTGTCGATGTACACACAAAAAAGTTTTTTTCATGCTCGCAACTGATGAAAAAAACCCCAAGACATTAAGCGGAAAACTACGAAGGCGGTGGCGTGAGAAAGTTGCAAACTTTAAAGACGATAAAGTTTAATGTAAAATTAAATATTTAATTATTTAAGTAACGATTAAGTTGAAGGACGTATTTTAAAAGATAACTAATATCATCGATTTTTTCCACCCAATTCAAGCTTTTTACTTTCCATTTTTATCAGAAGATAAGAAGAAAATTTTCGGTCGTGAAAATTGCCAAAACGTGTATCCGAAAAAAAAATCGCATTTTACAGTTCAGCTAAGCATGAGAGGCAATGGTGTATGTGTGTATTGCCTAAATAAAGAAAAACTCATAAGGGCTTAAAAAAAGGGAAAATTAAGAATGATGAAGGTCGAGAGAGAGAATCTTTTTCCGATGTGACATTCAATTGTTATCGCTCTTTGAAATTTATATCACTCGAGACTGATGAAGCGAACTGCCTCGGATGGAGAATGCATGGAGGTCTCTTTTTTTGTTACCAAGTGACATTGTGGATGATTTATGACTCGTGAAATTATTTATTATTAAATGAATCGATTTTTTTCTCTCTGTCAAGCTTCTCGAATGCTGCATCATTATATTCGAGATATTGAGTGAGGCAGAGAGAGGAAAAATTTTACAATACAACTCGAGTATCAAGCTGAGCTTGTTGAACATGCATGTGTGTTTGTGGTTGCAGGAGCGATAATAATGGAGAAAAAAATTCCCACAATAGATGAAATTTTTTGCTGCGGTTCATATGAGAAATTTTTAATGAATTAAAAAATTGTTTTTCGACTGTTCAACGGAAAAACATTTTAAAATTCATTTTAATTTGCACATATGCGAATTTTTTCCTATCCGCATAAATAGGAATTTGATAAAAAAAAGCTTGTTGAACTTTAGAAATGTACAAGTGGGTCACTGATGAGTGATGAGTCATGACCGCGAGCTGCATGCAAAACTATCATCACAACTTTACATTTTCAAATCCCTCACGAGTTCATGTTTTTATGCTAAATTAACAGTTAATTTTTTTACGCTGATGTCATGTCCCAAAAACGTTACACAGCTCGTAAATTTACAACCCTTTTCGCAAATATAATTTTCACATTTTTTAACTGTTAATTAAAAGAGAATTGTGTGAGCTTTTGTTAAATATTGATCAACTACCCCTTTTTCGAGTTACGAATATTTATTTTTTTAAATTTTAAAATTTTCAACTGCTAAAAAATTAATTTTTGAAATAAAAATTTTAACGGTTTTTTTAAATTTATTTTTACAGCTCAAAATCCTTCATCGACATCAACTTTCAAAAATATAAAGGTGAGTCCTTCATAAATATTTTTTATTCATCTCGTGCATGTACACACTCTCGCATACTGCCCTGAGCTGTTATTAAGTTTTAATTTTTTCAATCGATGTGCACGACAGGAGCAAACATGTGAATAAAAGAGTGCAGTCATCGATAATAAAATAAAAAAATAAAACATTTTTTTTGCATCGGATATACTCGGAAAAAATTCCAATTAATGTGATAGCATCATTGCATATAAATATTGTCATATATCCTGGTGCGTTTATCACCGTTTTCTGCCTCTATGTATGCGAATTCAGTCAATCGGAAATGCTTAAATTATAGTTATGATGATGACTCATTTATGAAGCTCATTCAGTCATTAAAAAAAATTCGAGTGAGGGAACTCTGAAATTATTATCCTTGCTTCACATTTCGACAGAGTGCATTGCTATGAAGACGTGCCGTTACTGTTTTTCATGTAATTACATTTTAATGACTTAAACTGCTGATAATGTTAACAAGTAACCAGAAACAGTTGGCATGAAAAAATGTGCATATTTAAAAACTGTTTAACATTGTTCGCTTCTTATGCTGATTATTGCCATTTAAATCCGAATTTTAATGTAAAATCGGAGCATTATAAACTACCTTGATTACATGCTCTTGTAGTCATTTAGAACATCTTATAATTGAAAGTTTTTCTTGATGATGTGGTCGCAAAGTTCTTTAATAGCTTGAAAACTTTTTAACGACCCGAAAAAAAATTAATTTTTGGTAGTTTATAAACTTTATGGTAGATAATGAAAATTTCGACATTAAAATTCAGAATTTTGATAGAGTAAAAAGCAATAAAACTTGGAGAATGTTTGCTGATGTAGAAGAAATTTGAGGGGTTTGAGAAAGATTAAATTTTTAAAGATGAAAAAGTTCTTTGTAATTTTGTTTCAAACGATTTTCTAAAAATGAATTTTTTTATGTAAAATTTTCCCACACGCCCAAAAACTCTTGGGAAAAAATTCAACTTTCAAAATTGTTTCTGCCCACAAGAAAAAAAGGAAACCTTTTCTCAATTTCTTTAACCACCAATATGATATTTTCCCAGTTTTCACATCATCACCTTTCCTTCTTATAACCATCCAGAACCCGAAAATGATTAAAAAGTCAAATCACCCACACACACACTCAAAAAATACCCAAATAAAAGTCAAAAAGAAAACTTTTAAAACCATCCGATAAGTTTTCTTGATACATAAATAAAATTCTTCATTCTTCCCTCATGATCTTCAATTCCCGCATAAATTTCTAAATAATAAAGCACAACATATGCGATGTGCTTTTTGTTTTCCGAGATACAAAATATCTTCGAAAAGATGTTGAATAGTTTTAATAATAGAATTTGCCCGAAAGCATCAGCTTTGAATTCTCGATCCCTCCAATTTTCATGAAAATATCTTTTTGTATCAAAATCCCATTCATACCACGCATAAAGCATAATAACATCATCTGACACACTCACAAATACACAGAAACGGATTAATATTTGAGATAGTTTTCCGAAGCAAAGATTTATATGCGGTCGTAAAACTCTTATTGTTTTACTGCTTTCAGGGACGGCTGTAGCAATGCGAGAGAGTGAGATGGGAAAATTCATTTGAGCGCTCGTCCGACAAATTCGTTTATGTGTGCGAGTCTCCATGTGTATGAATGAGGAAATACCCCGAGAAAAATTTGTTTGTGCAAAGTCAGCTTGCGAGGGCAGACAGCATCCACGCCAAAATGGAGAAATATGTTTTGAAGAAACGGCTCCAACCCTAAATCGGCCACGATTACATCGCCGAGCCGGATAAGACACACATTGTTGTGATAGTGAATTATTGAATTATTCTCACATATCTCTCCTCTCTAAACTATTTTTAGGGTTGAAATCAGACGTGTATTTGGATTTCCAGCTTTTCTCAAGTTTATTCGATCACTTAAATAATCATTTTTTGGTATCTAATTTTTTAAAATTGAAAATTACGTTATGAAGTTTACTGTAATTTTTATGTGAATTTTCATAACGTATTTTTTAATTTCAAAAATAAACTACCAAAAAATTGATCAAAGTAATCGAAAAAACTTAAGAGCAGCTGGAAAAATCAAATACATTTTAAATAATAAAAATCCGTTAAATTATTGAAAACTTAATTTTTTAAATTAACGAAATTTAAATAATTAAAAACTTGCTAACAATCATAAATTTTTTAAATTTAAGATTTTTAAAAATCAAAAACCGATAAAAACTTTCAAATTAAAAAAGTTTCGTTGCCTTCAGAAATTCAAACTACCCAAAATGTTCAATGTATGTGCTTTATAACTTCACATGTCTATTGATTTATTAATCTCTGTGAGCTGTAAGTCAAAGCGAGGCAATTTATTATGAGCATAAATTTGATCTAGACAAATTATAAATTGTGTAGTGTGCGCACACAATGTTAACAATGGGAGATGCTGAAGCCTCATTTCTCGTCCATTTTCCCCATTCATTCCTTTATTCTTTCATTACATGCCTTATCGACTCGGTTTTCTGCCACCTTCCAATTTGTTGGTAATTTCCGCAGAAGATTAACTATCGATGGCTTTTTTTACGCTTTCGCAATGAACATTAAGGTCGACTCTATATATTTTTATACGGAAAACTTTTTTTTCAAACATTACGCTTTGATTTAATTTATTCAGCCGTTGTATAATTTTTTAGGGAAGTGAAGGCAAAAGGAATCGATTATAAATCGATTGAGGACACGCTTACCGTTTTGGTTGCGGTTAAATGTTAAAAAACACATATTCTCAAAAAAAACAAGCCACAGAAAATGGCTTCGCTTCCTTTCAACTTCGACCCACCCCTAAGGGCTCCACAATCTGCTTCATGTGCGCTCACCATATTCATATTGAATTTGGTAATAACGCAATTTTTTCTCGATTGGAAATTCAGATTTTGTTTGAACTTGAAAATTTATTCGAATGAGCTACAAAAATCATTTCCTCTCTCGCTTTTTTAACTAAATTTGATTATGTTACATCAACAATTTCCTCCCTCATTGTTTTCACTTTATTTCTCTCTTTTTTTTCGCTCATAAACTTATTTATGTATAATAAGTTGAAAATAAGAGCGACATTTATGTTGATAAAACAGCTGAATTCAATTTATATGGAAATGAAATCTCCTCTCCGCACACACAACATTGAGAATTCATGAAAATTGAATCAATTTAAATAAATATGCAATTTATGCATCATTGACCAAGTTAATTAGGTTTGTCGAAATTGCCTCACGACATGCATAAGACGAACGCCAATAAATTTCTAAGTGTTTTGCGTCAAATGAATTCAAAGTTCATAAGTCAATAATTTAAGTTGATGATAGTTTAATAATTAATGTACATTCAACATTTCTCCAGCTCTTAATGCCAATTTATTGCGCTCTCAGCGGGGGGTTTGTGTCTTGACACTAATGTTCAACTCCCATTTTCTAGGATCTTGCATTCGAGATCTCATTTGAGACGTCTCGCGTGATAATTGGATTTGTAATCGCTTTGCAATGCACAATTTTCCCTCCTCTTTAATTCCATTCCACCCCTGGCATAAGTTCAACTAGGACATGGCTGAATTACGACAAGCATAAGCAAAAAAATAGAAGAAAAAGTCCTTTCAACACTACAAACTGTCTCTTCTTCTTTTTCTCGCTTTCTCTCTCGACTCAAGACGAAGAGATGACAGATTATTATTAAAATAATAATGGAAAAAAATTGTGCATCGTGCGACATTTCGTCTCAGGCACTATAACAAGATTGAAACAGAGCGATGAGAAGAGAATATCAAGCTGATTTTTCCATTTCATCTTCAGTTCTCGCTATCTTTCTTCATTTGCACTGTTTGTTTATCAAATCAAGGTGAGGATTACCGCGGGGATAAAAATAGAATAAAGTTGAAGCTTATTTTGATAGCAAAGAGTAATTTGAGAGTTGAAAGCTTTAATCAAGTTTTTTTTGTAGATTTTCAAGCTTACAAGCTTTAAAAAAGTTTTGGTATTTTAAAATATAAATTTAAATTAAAGCTCTCAAAAAATTAAAAAAGCTTTTTTAAAAGCTCAAATTGAAAGAATCTGAAAGCTTGTTAAAAGCTTTAATTTTTGTGTCAAAATATTAAGAACATTTTTTAAAAAGAAAAAATTCGAAAAAGTTAAAAGTTTTCAAATTATTAGAAAGCTCTTCCGAAAGCTAGAATTGAAATGATCTGAAAGCTCTAATTTTTTGCCAAAGTTTAATATTTTTTTTAAAAAAGGAGTATAAAAAATTTAAAAGCTTTTAAAAAGCTCTTTCTAAGTTTTTTAATAAAAGCACCAAAAAATTTGAAGTAGCATTCTTTATGATTAACCTCATCTCGTCTTTTAAGCACGGTAGATTAAGACGAATGAGATCAGTGTGAACCTTTTACATCCATCTACATTCCATGCTTCTCATAAAATGCGAAATACATGTGTATGGAATTAGAATTTTTCAGGTTGCCATCTACCATCATCAAACACAACCATACAAACAGCAGCCTAAGGTCAATTTTTATCCTTAATTCATCATAAAAGCGGCAGCACAAAAAAGTATACATCATCATTTTTCCTCGTCTATGATACATGAGAAGGTGAAAGATGTTTTGTGAAACTTCACGTAACTCGCCCCGGCTGATGATCCCACACTCTATTTTTATTTCGAGCTCTCTTATCAAGTGAAACACGCATGTTTTGAGTATCTCATTCATGTACGCTTAATGTTGAGATTGTTTTCTTGTTCTTTATTAACCTCGCCAGAAAAAATACCATCAGAAAGCATGTGTATGGCATATAAGCCACCTTAAACGATGATAGAGAATGTAAACACGATGCGTAGATGATGAAAATGTATAAGGCAGTTCCATCTTATCATGATGGAATTATTTTTCTCTCACTCGCATCGCGTAAAAAGAAGCAAAAAATGAAACATGAACTTCCATTAAATTCGCAAGGCGGAAATGATTGAATGTTATAAGCTTGAACATACACACACACATGTGGCAGCGCAGTTTAGGTGTTGATGAGAGAGGAAAAATTTTAATCATTTATCATTTTATAAACGCATTTTGTGGCAAATGTTGTACAACATAAAAGTCCATTAATGAAACATAAAAATGACACTTTTTGATAATCGATGAGCAAATAAGCCGTCAGCTAGGATGACAGGAAGATAGAATTGATTGCTTTTGCTGCCTTTTGTGTATTTTTTCAGATAAAAACAAGATGGGTCTGCAAACGGCGTTGCCATTTCCAATAGCTCCGCTGTATTAGATTAGTACCCCCCTGTTGATTAGCGCAATGAGCAGTAGTGGCGCTACTGACCGACCATGATGGACATTCCTCAAAAATTATCAATGTCAATCGATTCCTGATCCAATCACGAGTTTAACGATACCCATGAAGCCATAGTTCTGAAAAATGGACATTAGTGGCACTCCTTTCCGTTCATAATGGACATTCCTCGAAAAACATCAATTCCAATCGATTTCTAATCCAATCACGAGTTCAACGAGGTGCATGAAGCCATGGTTCTGAAAAATGGGCATTAGTGGCACTCCTGGTCGACCATGATAGACATTCCTCAAAAAACATCAATGCCAATCGATTCCTAATCCAATCACGAGTTCAACGATACCCATGAAGCCATAGTTCTGAAAAATGGACATTAGTGGCACTCCTGGCCGGCCATGATAGACATTCCTCAAAAATCATCAATGTCAATCTATTTCTGATGCAATGACGAGTTCAACGACATACATGAAGCCACAGTTCTGAAAAATGGACATTTTGGCTGTCCGTGGCACTCCTGGTCGTCCATGATGGACATTCATCAAAAATCAGCAATGCCAATCGATTTCTAATCCAATCACGAGTTCAACGAGGTGCATGAAGCCATGGTTCTGAAAAATGGGCATTAGTGGCACTCCTGGTCGACCATGATAGACATTCCTCAAAAAACATCAATGCCAATCGATTCCTAATCCAATTACGAGTTCAACGATACCCATGAAGCCATATAAGTAAAAATTTGTATGAAAAAGGACCTTTTTGTACTCAAGGACGGTCCTTAGAGGGTCGTACCTCAAAACTAAATACTTCTTGCACAACTAGAACCAAAACCCAATCTTTAGCCACAAACTCGAATCAAATCCGACCAGCCGTTCTTGAGATATGGCGTTCACTAAGATCGTAAGAAAGTGAGAAAGTGAGAAAGTAAGAAAGTAAGAAAGTAAGATGACTTAAATGGCTCTAACTCCTCGTAGGATCAACTGATTTCAAATCTGTTTTCGCCAGTTTGTAGGGTTTGGCTAGGCCTATCATTTGAGTACATGTTCTGATATTGCACAATGTAATGTCTTGGCACTAGGGGCCGAAAACTGGTTTTGGAGAAATCCAAAATTAATATATAGCGGAGCTATAATTCTTCTTCTTGTTTGTTTGTGTGTGTTATCTTTTTATGTTTCATTTGTTGTGCTGGATTGAATGTAATGAGGGGAGAAAATTGAGGTTTGGTGTGCGGGGAGAGAAGATCAATGATAAGAAAGCGAAATTTATTGTGATTTTATCTTTTTTTGTTAACAGAATTGATTACAAACAAAATAAATATCTTTTATTGTTTTTTTAGAGAAATTATTATTATTTTTCATTTGACAGCAAGAAATTTAATCAAAAAAAGAGAAAATTATTTCGCAACTTGATTTTTCATCCTTGAAATGCCACGAATTGATTTTTGCACCCCTCGAATATAAAAAAGAAATTTCCAAGAAGAATTCAAAAACTTTTCATCCCTCCCTTCTTCGTGGCTCCAAAAAATTCCAACCTGACACTTTTTTCTTTCTTCGAATTCCACTGAAATTTTTTGCAAGGGCACAATGTATTATCGCTGCGATGAAAGAAAGACGTTATAGAGGCGCAAGAAGAAGAGATGAAACTTTGAGTGATGCCTATTTCTTCTCAATCTTTCGCGCCCACTCCAATCTCCACCCTCTTTATCATCGTTTCTCTTCTCTAGTAATTGACTGAGTACAAATTAAGGCGGACCTGTGTATATTAGATTAAAGGCAAGATGATGAACGATCCAGTGTGCAAAGAGTGAAACAAACTCATTAATTTTAATTCTTTGATTAATGCCCGAGAAATTTATTTTCGAATATTGTTTGTCCTATAAGAGGAAAGTTTTTTTCTCTTTTGGGTGCTCGTGCACGTCTCAGTAAAGAGAGTCAGGACTAAAACATGAAGAACAAGAAGAAAATATTGAATTTTATCTTAAACATAAGGAGAAAAACGCGCTGGGGTGGTGGTTGAGTGAGAGGATGTTGAAGGAGGAATGGCGTAATTGAAAAAGTTGCGAGATTTTTCATTTTTCACGTAGCCGCTCACTCTTGTTCGGATTGGGTGTCTTCGTTCTGGTGAAAGGTCGCGAAGCACTTTCCAAAACACATTTGTTTCAATTTCCTATATTGTGACTGTTGATTATGCATGAAATAAGTAAGGCAATGAAATGCGTGAATCACTCAGAGTGCAAAGGAAGAAAAAATTTTAATTTTAAATTTTTCATTAAAAATTTATTTTAAATCGTGATTTTCTCAAGTTTTTTCGCTTGCTTTGATTAGTCAATTTTTTGATCACTTATTTTTGAAATTAAAAATTATTTTTTTTAATTGAATGTTTAGAAAATTTCTAAAAAAATTCCAACCCTTGCATATTTTTTTTTCGAGAGGTAAAAATGTGGCTAAATATTATTTTACAGCATCTCATTCGGAAGCAGCAACAATGAACGTGAATATCGGAAGCACGTCTAAATTCATCATGACCTGAGCAATGCCATAGGCACATTTTCATCTCTGCCGCACATTTTTTCCTCAACTCACCCCTCCGATCCCACCTTATCGTTTTTCGTTAATGCAATAAGAGTATTCAAAGTGAAATACAGATGTCGAAAAAATGTGAGCTGGGTGGTGCGAGGAAAAGTAGCGTAAAAAGTGAAGATGACGAGGCAATTTGGAGGAGGATGAAGAATAATTTGATTTTTAAATTATACAAATTGTACTTAGTCACATCAAATGTTAAGGAATGAAACTCCAATTCCATTATCTTCAAACTTTCTTTGCTCAATTCTCTGTTTGTCGTGCAAATAAGGCATAAGAAAATGTCTCATTTCAGTTTGTCTTTCGTCTCTTCTGTCTGCGATTTTCATTTAGCTAGAGAAAACTCTTTTTCGATATAATCAAGCGTCTTTTTGTCTTACGGTCAAATTTCATACGAAATAAAATTCACGATTGGGTCACCGAAAGCTTTTTATTGCATTAAGCCACTTTTTTTTAAGGTAAAGTTTCTCTTCCGTCGAAATATAAAATTACCATTTTAAATAGAAAGGATCCACATCGAGGACATTGGCAAGGGTTAGCGGTAAAGTCGGGAACTTTCGAAGTTTCTCAAATAACGGAAGCAAAATTTTTTTTGAAGGGATTTCAAACTTGAAAGTCATCATCGAAAATAGGATCGAATTACATTAATCTGGTTTAGGGAATGAAATATTTGCTTTTAGAAGTGGACTTTTATTTCTTGATGGTAAGGTTAAGTGGATTTCAGTTGATCTTTAAAAAGAAAATCTTCAAATAAGATTTCTGTGAAGGCAATCTTAAGCTTTTGAGATTGGGGGATTTTAAATGTATGAGTTATGATTCGTATTATATTAGACAGCATGTGAGGGGAGATTTTATGAGAGAGAATAAAAAAATTTATAACCAAAATGCATTAAATTAATTTTAAAACATTTTTTCTCCACCACCCTCTGTAGAACTTTTTAGCATTTTTTTTATTCGTCGACTTTCAAATAGGATCCTTAATGAATGTTAAAAAAGAGACTGAAAGCAATCGCAAATAAATTTACTCGCTACTTCCTTCCTCAACCTTCCTTTTATTTTCTTTTCATTTCATGACCTACGACCAGAATTATTTTCCCCTCTCCGCACGGAAGTTCCTTATTCAATGCTCAATCAACTTCATTGTTTCTCCCCTTACCTTACATTGCTTTTCTATCAACCTTTTTTCTCGCACTTCGATGAAAAGAAAATAAAAGAGAGAAACTGAAATGAGAATTCCTTAAAAGCACTTGATGGAATGGATAAAAAAAGCCTTAAATTCCTCCTTTTTGTTCGTCCTTTATAAATAAACATTTCGTTAACGAAAATAAAGAATGAGAGAGGAGAAAATTCCACAGCATGCATACATAAGTGGTTGAAGGAAGCAGAATGCGATGGAGCGATAATTTTCTAAAGTATAATCGCTATTTGCATATCAATGACTTTCAATTTGTATTCTTAACGGAGGGTGAAAGAGATGTGATGTCTGTAATTTACATCCTCGCAATCTCAGCCTCACTCTCGTGCTTTACGAAGTGTTGAAATGGCGTTGCGAGAGAGCGCTGGCGATAAAATTATTATATTACTGCTCCGGCGCCCATCATCATCATATACGTTATCTACATTTATAATAAAATGACCGAACTTAATTTTTTAGATGGATTTTTTTTTGGTTACGATGGATTTGCCGGAAGCGCACACAAGATGAGAATCGTTACTGTGGGTTCTGTATGTGACTCTAAGCCCTTCTGATCAACATCACACATGTGATGCCTTTTTCATGTAAAAACTCACTAATTAAGTTGACACATTTCTCTCTCGTTTGCCTTATCGCTCTTATGAATATTATTTTTGTGAATTCACTCATGAGTGTGTGCACGTGAAATGTTTGTAATTAATGCCCTAATATAAGGACTTTTGTGCGTGTGTGTGTGTTTGCTGTAGCAGCTGATCGAGATGGCTCTTTTTATGATGTTTTTACTGTGTGTCAATGTCATTTCGAGAGAACATAAATTTACTTGAAATGTGTTTGTAAAAAATTCATGAAAGCTCAAGTTTCATTTAAAAAAATTATTTATTTTATAATTTCATGTCGAAAGTAAAAACCGTAAAGTTCTCTTGATGGTACTTCGTCATGCTGTTCTAGCAAACAACTCCCCGATGAAAATATAAAAGCAATTTTTTTTAGCATTATAAACGAGCAGCACTGGGAGAGTTCTAAAAAATTTAAATGTACAAGTTCAAGCGACATCACGTTGACCATTGCCGCTTTTTGCTATTTAAAATTCTTATTCCTACACATTCATTCTGGCGATTATAATTTTTCATCCTTAGCAGCGCGTGCTTTATATTAAAAACACAAAGAAAATTTTCACCATCGTGTAGCGCTTAATTAATTATTACGACGATAGAAGCTAACTGTGCATAAAACGGAGAATTTTAGATGAAAGAAGCTTCTACAGAAACTGTCGAATGTAATTTCGTTTCCAACATCAATTAGTGGGTGAATTTTTTCATGAAAAGAAAATTATCTTTTAATCGATAATTAAATAATCGATGTTCAAATGAAATGTCGAATGTCTTTATTAGAGTGAGTTGTAAAAAAATATTTTCGTTTATTTATATTTAGATTTGTGACGACTTAAATCGTTTTAGGTTTGTCGGAATTAATTTTTTTACTCTGCTAAATTTACTTTAATATTTTATAAATAAAAGTTTTTCTGTAAAAACTATCAATGAAAATTCTTTTAATTAATTATGCACAACACGCTTTGGAATTTCCTTGGAACTTTTACATTTCCCATAATCATAATTTTTAATCACATCTAGTCAATTTTATAAGCTTTTCACTTATGAGGAATTCTTAACACACGTTTTTGGTTTACAACATAAAAATTATTGGTTTTCCTTTTAATATAAAAAGTTTAAGGGAAAGTTCCTATCAAATTAAAGCGAACACACGTCAAATCCTCATAAAACTCAAGTTTCCCTATGAAAATTTAATTTGTAAATTACACGTCTATAAAAATAGTTTTTCCATTTAGTTTATGATGGTAAATCCTCTTATTGTGGTTGTAATAATAGACTAGACACGTTCAAATGGTCAATTGCTGTCGATGCAATTTTATAACACTCTAATTGGATTATTTGATGCGCGCATATAAGTACAAAATGCACCACAAGCTCAAATGTCTGCCAATTACTCACCTAGAAAGTTGAAGAGACATACGAATGTGTAAATCCAAAAGACAGGTTTTAATCCAAGCTCATTCATTGTGCAAGTTTTAGTTTAAAAAGTTAGAATATGTGTGTACAATGTTGATCTAGCTAGATGCTCGTTGCAATATGTCTATACAGAATATTTTTCCCCTTTTTTTATACTTTTTTTTTCACAACTTAACAACACATTTTTCATCCTCGCGGTAAATCATCGTGTCTGTGGGATTGTTTCAAATTTTCATCATTTTTCAGCACTTTTATGCACCAATTTCCTTTCTCACTCACTGTTAAGGATTTATTTATGCTGTGCAGTCGACGCTCACATAACGACAATGCACATTGTGCAAAACCCACATATAGTAGCACTCAGAATTCAGTCTATTGTTTCATTTCATTTTACGCCACATATATCTACCCGCGTTTTTTTCATGAATGTTGGTCTCAATATATCATAACGATGCGAAATATGCTTTTATATAATTTTTCTCAGTGCGCCTTGACAACAACAATCAATTTCCATATAGTAGTCGTCGCTGTATTGCGAGAGTTGAAAAATTATTTTGTCAGAATTAAATGAGCTGTAAATGAATTTCAAGGAAAATATTTTTATATGCGAGTTATTGTTATTGCGATTCCACACTCGGGTGTGCGTGCAATACACTTTCGACTGAATTTTCACTCGGTCACTTTTCTTTAATTACTTTAAGCTTTCACAATTTTTCTTTTTAATTAAAATCACCGGAAAAACAATTTAAAATTTTATTTCTATTATTTTTTTTTCTAGCGACTCGAGAGCGAATTCAAAAAACGTTCCATTTATTTTTACTGCATAAACTAAACTGATTTCCTTCAAATGTTTTTCTTTTTTTTGCGAAAAGAAAATCTTTGAGAGAGAAATTTTCCTTTTCTCTCTCTCGCTCTCACTGAATTGCGAGCTTTCGGAGAGTGAATTTGAAAGCTTTCTCTCAACTTCAAGGACGATTTTATATGAGAGAGCGAGAGAGAGAGAAAAGAGGGGAAATATAATTCAAGAGTTGGCGTGGGAAAAATATTTATATCCATATCGTAAAAAAAGTTATTTCTCGAATGTCCGCAATGAAAATTGAAAAGCAATGACACAATTCATTAGTCTAATATGATATCTGCAAAGCTCAGACCCCGCATAAAAAAACATGCACATACATATTATTCTTTGTGTGTGGGATGGAAAGAATTTGTTGGCGGTCACTTTTAAAATTTCGAAACCTTTCTATGAAAGGTAAACTGTTTTGATAAAGCTGTAAGTTTTCCCGCAGAGCGACTCAGGACTTCCTGTGGATGTCTCAATAACGTTCGCATAATTTACTGCACATAAAAAGTTCACATCATGTTTCAACCATCAACAAGAAATTTCCATCCTTTATTCGCAATTTTTTAATTATATTCAACCTCGCATGTCTTTTAGATAAAATGTAACTCACTAATTATAGAGAGAAAAAAGGGCACACAGTGAATAAACTAGGTGGATTTTTATTTAATCAACTCTCGCTATTTTTCTTTCTATATGAGGTTACGTGATGTTGCTAATTACTGTGCCTCGTACACACAGCTATCGTGCCTGAAACATCCTACATGTTGGCACTATCAATACATGTCGCATGGATAAACAAAAATGAAATGAAATGTCATATGAGAGCCGCATTGTGAATGTGCGATGACAGCATGGAGTAAGCGACTGTGTGTGTGTGTGTGGGTGTGAGTGAGAGAAAAAAGGAAAGGGAACAATTTGTGTTTATGGTGTGGATTAGCTCTCTTTTTGCATTCGTAAAAGAATACGAGAGAAAATGGGCTTAGATTTAATATCACATAGTTTATGATAATGACTTCTCTGGCATTATTTTGTGATATGAAGATATGTCTCAAGGATTTCACACTGTCAGCAAGTTTAATTAATATTCTCTTGAATGTGATGCTGAGTGAGAATTATAATTAAGGCGAAAAATCCAAATTTTAGCGGTTATTATTACACCATGAAAAAACTTCTTAAAAAAATTTACGCAAGTCTATTTATTTTATAAACATAAAAATTTCCTCTCACTAGCTTGTGTAAAAATCTAAAATTTACTTTTGCAGTCACTAATTACATGTTTTTTCTCAAATTTCTGACAAATTTATATTTTCTCGCCCGCAAACACAGAAACAATAAATATTTTTTTCTGATCAACGGATAAAATGAAAATAGCAACTGGCTTGTAAACAACAACAATGACATCAGAAAATCCATTAGGAACGTGACAATTCAACACATTAATTAATGTGAGGAGGAGCATGTGTCTATGCGTTTAACCATGTGAAATATTTCCATCCTTAATTATGTACATTGCGCATAGCCGTGTGAACAATTAATCATTAATGTGTCGTTCGAAAACGTTATCGACTCTGCGTGAATCTTTCGCGTATTTTTTTATGACGCTAGTAAATGGTTAGTGACTGTGAAAGTCATAAATGCATAAAAGCTAATGGATGTTGAAATTATTTTGTAAGAACGAGAGTAAAAAAATCTAAAGTGCTGAATGTTAAGAGTTTAATCCTCCCGAAGACTTAAAAATGGAATAAAAAATTTTATCTGTTGAATTTAACGTTTATATGTGTAATATGCAAAATTCTTAGCAACATTGTAGTTTTCTCGCTATCACATAGAATTAGGGATCCTCACGGGGTCCCCGGGGACGGGGATCCCCGGGGATCCCCGTTGTCTTTCCCCGTCCTCGTCCCCGGATTTTTGACGGGGAATCCCCGGGGAAAAATTTAGTAGTAAACTTAAGTGAAAGACAAATTTTGAGGCTAAAATATTTGAAAAAAATTAATTTCAAAATAATAATTAAATTTATCATTAAAAAATTAATTTCATACAAAAATTACTCAAGTATAGCCATTTTAATTTCAGAATAATAATTCTAATTTTAAAAATTTATTGGCGATTGTCAGAAACCTTCTTTTAATCACATCTTTAAGTCCTTTTAGTTTTGTTAAAAAAAAATTTAATTACAGTTAAAGTTATGAAAATATTATGAACAAAGGAGAGTTTCAAAATAGACATGTGTTGATGGATAAAAAAAATTAGAACGAGAAATTTCTTATTCATCGCTTGATTTTCTTTAATTGATATTAAAAATAATTAACTTCACCTAAAGAATGCCTAAATTTTTTTATTTCAATTTTCAAAGTTTTTTTAAGAGTCAGTAATAGTGTAAACAAAAAACTTTGAAAATATAAATAAAAAAATTAACACATTCTTAAGATGACATTAACTTTAATATTAATTGGATAAAAATGAATTGGAAAAGTATTTTTAAGAATTTTTAACTTCAATATTTATAGGGAAAATCAAGCGCTGAATAAAAAGTTACTAACTCTTAAAATTTTTAAATCATGTGCATTTAATTTTTTTGCCATTTTGCATTGTAGTTTTTGCATAAATGAATTATTATTTTGTGACATTATTGATTTGAAGTCTTATAATGAAAAAAAAATCATATTTAGTCTTTAACTTTAAATTTTTTTAAGATTTTTAGGTTAAAAACGGTCTTTAGTTCGTCCCCGTCCCCGTCCCCGGGGATCCCCGGGGAAGAGCGTTTTCATCCCCGGGGTCCCCGAAATTCCATTCCCCGGGGAATCGAGGATCCCTACATAGAATATATAAACTTTCGAGTTTATTCAACTTTAAATAAATTTTAAATTCAACCCTTTATGATAGTAAAAGAGGGTCATAAAAAGTTTATAGAATTCACATGTTACACTTGTAATGAATATATGCAAATATGAGTTGAAGTTTAAATTAACAAAATTTACTTTTTAATATCCAATTTACATTTTTGAGATTTAATTTTCTTGATTAATTTTAAATTATTTGCAGCTATGGAAAGGAGACAAAAACTTACCTGATTAAATTTAACCTCAATTAATTCTTAATTTATTTCTATTTTCAAATAATTATGAAAAACTGAAACACCTCATGTTTGACCTCCCAGTGGAGTTCATGTCCATCAACGTAACTGACACCCGAAATGTTACGAAAAGTTTATCAGATTTCTGTTAATTAAATATTTTTAAATTCTCATGTTTCACAACAAAATATTGTATAGCTTTTTGGAGCTAACATTTCCTGAAATTATTGCCATTAATGAGCTGCCTAAAGGAGCAATATTTCTCTTATCACAATAGAAAATAATTCAAGACACACTGTCAGAAATATGTGTTGGGTTAGAGGAAAGTATAAAAGAGCCATCGGCGTGTACGTCAATCTGTGGGAGTTAATATGTTCACATACAACCAATATAACGACTACCGCTTTCGAACTAATGGGAAGCGATTTATTAAACCTCTGATTAAACAGGTGGCGACGCGGTAAACTTGTCCACATTAAACTAATTTCATTTGACCATCTGCACAACGAAAAATCATCCAATTGCCACCACTCAATTTCTCCAATCACGATTTCATTTATCATAAAAACGATTAAATTGCACAATTTCAACATTTTAACCTTCTATTGAAATTGGAAAAACAAAGAATTATCTCCGATTCGAATCATCAATGCGATGCTGTGTGTTCAAGGATGCGGCACTAAAATAAAGTTTAGTTTTAAAGTAAAAATATTTTTGAGATAATTTGTGTCTAAACCTAGCGTAAGGCGAGAAAAAAATATGATATTTTTGTGTCCGGATAGAAATACAATGTATATCCTCGCTTATCAAACAACAGTAGCTGAGTTCCGAGTTTATAATTTGTTTGTCGAATTCAATACACTCACATCGTTCAATATGTATTTTTGCAGTAGCATTCAAACAATTCGCATTTGAAATTGTATAACAGAGTTGTTATTTATAATGGAGAACAATCAACGTTATTTACACATAGATTGGAGGTCTTTGTGTAGCCGGAAAGAGCATTTATTGCCTTGTTTTGAATTGCTCGCCACACACACACAACCTCGATTGCTACATGTTAATTTAATGGAATGAAAATTTAGTGAATAGATGGAGAGATTTGCAATTTACTGAATTAATCTCCTCTGCTGCCACTCGAGTGTCTAAGATGGTAATTCTCGCAAGAATACAAACCGAAATTAAACAGTAATTTTGCAATTGTTCATAATCCCTCCGTTCAGATTCTCGAAGAGGATTAATTTTCCGAACACATTTCGTGAATTCATTTCTAAAAATATATTTAAGCAATAACCATTGAAACATAACCTAAAATTGTGTTAGTAATTAGCAATTACAGAGCTTTAATTTGGAAAAATTTAATCAGGAAATTGAAAATTGAGGTTTTGAGTGCCAACGAAGAGATTTTATTAAAAAATAATTTGCAACTAAAATTAATTATTTTTTAAAGCACTAAAAATTCATTACTTAAAAAATATTTTGTCTTCCTTAGAAAGCTCATTAAAGTGTTGAAATAAATCAACTTTAATTAATGAGCAAAACATAATCAAACTTTTCCCCCAGGGAAATTTTCATTCTAAGAATAATTTTTTTGTTTCAGAAAATTTATTTTGATGAACATACGAAGCCTCATTTCTATGTGCGTCTCTCGTATAATTAATGAGTGTATAAATTATTAAACATGCTTTAACTAGACGAGGCTTTCTCGTTTTAAATACGCTCACTAATCTCATTCATATTAGAGGAAAATATTTATTACCTTCCATACACACAGCGAGTGCGGATGAAATCTTTTTCTCATTTCCCTCACGGCAAATTGTGTGAAAGTCGTAAAGTACCTTTTTTATTAATTTTAATCATAAGCATGATCTTCATATTTTTAATTATATGAAAATGCTAAAACGCTTCCATTTATCAGTTTATATAGAAGCGACTGTGGGTATTCTAATCTTTGACTTTTACCGTACACCGGTCTACCGCAATCATTTTGGTTCCTATATTTTTTGGATTTAAAACTCATTGAAGCGCTTATGATTTATGCAAAGGTTTATGAGCGAGATTTTCATTCAAAATTGCAGAGACGTTCAATGTCACGCAGCGTAAAAAATGGATTTTTCATTCAGTTTTTTAATTAAATAATTTTTATATTTAATATTGGGTGATCATTGATTTTAAAAATCAACAAGGAAAAATATGTGAAAATCTAGAAGATTAAGCGGTAAATGTTGGATGGAAAAATAATGCATTACTTTTTTACACGTTCGACATATTCTCATGATGAAGTAATGAATGTACAAGAAATGAAATGTTCTTACTTTTTGATGGCACACCGACAAAAGAAAGAAACATAAAACTGTTTTATAGCTTTGCCGTATTTCCTGGAAATTGGAATTCTGTATTAAGGTTGGTCACTTTGAGATGCGTTAAAAAATATTTTAATTCAATTTTTCGTTGAGAAAATAAAGTTTAATTAATTTTATAATTTTGTGTGAAGACGCATCGATTTAAAATGAACTTTTCGCTTTCATCTATAATTTACTGTCATCACTAATCTACTCATCACATTACATTCTATGCATGCCCCCTTTTTCATCACCCTATCTATCGTCTCCGATCGTAAATCATGGAAAAGTTAATTAAGATGATTTTACGAGAGTCTCAACTGCTCATCACACTTCCAGCAAGTGTCAATTATTTATGAGCTGGATGTTGTAAGCCAAAATTAAGAGTGCATTCCTTAAAGTTAAAAATTTATGAAAATCTTTTTAAGGTTTAGACGCTAATTATTAAATAATATAATTTTAGATACATAAAATTTTATTGCAATTTTAATTCAAGTGTCCACCCCTAGATTTGTTCAGTAAAATTTTATTAAAATCTTTTAGTTCAAAATACTCGGAAGATTTTGTCGATGAAAGAAGGAAATGCAATTAGCAAAATTGATAAGAACATTGCACACAGCTCTTCATCATATTCACACACACTCAGCCACTCTCTATGATGAGATATTGCTCTTGCTTATCGATAAAAGGAACAAGCTATTTTATGGAAATTGATGGTGCTCTGTGGCTGCTGTGCACATATAACATACACTCAAGTACGTGTAAATTGAGTTTTTCTTTCTCAATCAGCTTCTCATGGCATCGAGTACAGAATATACTCGGTGCTAAGTTAAATGACAAAGTTTTCGCCAATGTGTTGTGATAAAATTTCATGTGGAAGAGTATTTTTGGGATTTATTGGCTTAAAAATAATATTATTAGGAAAGTTTTTGAATTTTATTGAATTGATATGACTTCTTAAGTCTATTAAGTCGAGGGCGCAAACATAATAAACATATTTCTTAGCTGCACAAGAAGTTTACGAAAAGTTTAAAGGTAAAATTTTATGACATTTATGAAAAACATTTTTATCTTGCAAATTTATCTTGAAAATAATTTTAAAAACAATTTTTATTGTCGTGACAACAATTTATGTCCAACATCCTCATATCTTTGCATTCTCTTCCTGCTAATTGTGAATGCCACCAACATGCAAATTGAATAATAAAAGTTCGTTGCTGTGAGAAACTTTCTGCTTGCTCACAAAAGCACTTTGCGAAAGAGTAATTAAACTTTAAATGCTGTGAACTTGACGGTCGTAATTGCTCTTTGAATGGCTTGTGATACAAGCTAAAGAAAATCTAATCGTGAAACGTGGCTGGTGAATATTAGCAATAAAAATTCCTTGCATTACAACCAACATATTTACTGTGTGAATTACTTTTGTTATCAGCAAGGCATTTCTCGCATTATTGCAGCGAACAAACTTGATAATTTTGCGTCACTCATAAATTAGAGTGCTCTAGTGTCATGAGATCGGCGATGAGGAGCGAGAGTCTTTTTATTTAATTTCGTACACGCGTCTCGCACATCATTTCATCTTGCCGCAAGACGTTGATTCACAATTTCGATATTGTTGCTGCTTGCTCGGTTGATGTTTCGCTTCTTAATCATTTTCTTCTATTTTTATAGCTTTCGTATTCAAAGATACCTAAAATTCGAGAAAATTTAAAGATATTAAGGTGAGCTACGAAAATAATTTCCACGTGCCGCACTTTTTTCTTGCCATCATGAAACAATTTACAGACTGTTAAAAAAGTGAATCGATCAATCAAAAACACAAGCGGCTGTGTTTACCCTGTTGCGGGGGTTGAAAATTGTTGTTGATGCAGATGTTCTTATTATGGCAAATAATACCTTCTGCTCGTCCCAACTCTTAAAGACTTTCCACACTTTTTTCTCTTGATAAATTTGACTTCGTAAAAAAACATTTTGTGTCCTTTTTGAGAATTAAACTAAAAGGGGGGAGATTTTTTTACGCGTGACAGTATAAAGATGAAGCAATTGAAATGAAGCGAAAAAAGGATTTGCAAGTAAGTCACGTAATGGCGTATTATTGCTCTCTATAGAGGGAACGAGAAAAATGGATTTGACGAATAAAATTTATGACTTAATATAGAAATTATTCCGCTTTTAGCGTAAAAATATAAATTTAAGTTTATTGTGGGAATTGCGGAGAAAAATCGTAAATCCAAAAAAGTTTTATGCAGCAAATTTAATTAAATATTTTCTTTTATTTTCCTAGAATTTTTCTATCCGAAACTTTGAATCTTTGGCAAAATTGTGTGAACCAAATTTTTGGGAATATTCACACTTAAGTCAGCAATGACATATGACACAGCAGCAAAAAGTGCGGCACACCTATCGAGAGCTTTTTTGTCCTTCCACAGAAACATCATATCGGCGTTAGTGTGATGATACCAAAAGTACTTGTCATTCTTGTTTAGCAAGGATGCGACTGGAAAACCTTCGTCTCGAAATGTCTTCAAGTCAGGCGCACCATAAGCTGGCCTCTCGAAGCGCGTTGCATTTAAAGGTTCCATTAGACTATGAAAGTATTTTTAGAAATATTTGTTCACTTAACATTCAGGTCATGCCTTACTTTAAGATCTCCTTAATGATGCAACTCGCTTTGGCGTTTCCACTGAAATCCAATCCCAAGGGATCAAAAGTTCCAGAGTCCGATTCCATGAGAAAATTGAACTCCCTCGCGTCATTATCTCTGTGCGCTCGGTGATACCGAATTGATCCAATGCAGCCCTGTTCTTCGCTCGTAAATAAAATCGCCCTAATTGTACGTTTCGGTCGCAAATTCAGTGCCTTTAAGTACTCGACAGCTTTCCAAGAGATCATCGAGCCACCGCCATCGTCCATGGCGCCAACTAAGTGTGACATTAAGTTAATTGATATAATTAAGACTTTACAATTTATTACCTCCGACATCCCACGAGTCAATGTGACCGCTAACAACGACAACGTTCTCGTCTATAAATTCTCGTCCCTGCAACTCTCCAATTGTGTTTCGCGACTCGCAATTCTCTTCATTATGATCGTTCATTTCGAGATGCATCATAATCTCGAGACCATCTCTGTACATTCTCAAGAGCATTTCGGAATCCTCAACGGAAACCGACGCTACGGGAATTTTTTCAACGTCCTCTGCATAATTTTGATATCCGGTGTGGGGAGTGTCGAGGCTAAATTGAGTAACTGATCGAATCAACGCCGCAATCGCTCCCTTTCGCGATGCTTCAGTGGCGGAATGACGACGATAAAGACTCATTACTGGATACTCAACCCATTCGGGTGCAAAAAGAACAATTTTGCCCTCAACATTATCCGTCGAATTACGAAATTCTTCGAAGGACTTGTAGACTAAAACATTGGCAGTAATGCCACCTTTGGGTGTTCCAATCGTAGTTCCCAATCCAAGGATTTGAAGATTTTTTTTCCATGGCTTAATGAGCTGTGCACTCTCATGTCCTAATTGGAAAATAATTAATTATTTTAAAAATTATTTTAATCTTTTAAATTTTTACCTCGTTTCCAGTTTGGAATATTTGGCACAGCTTCAGTATGAACATTCTCTAAATTACCTTCAATCATTTTTTGATTAATAAAATCAATGGCATTTTCTAAATTTTCGCTGCAAGACATTCGAGGTCCAAATTTGTCCGTCAACTCAGCCAATGCATCGTAAGTTTTACCCTTAAATTGACCTTCGGTGATTTCATTCACAATTTTATTAACGATCCCTTGATAACCTCTAATTTCTTCAATTAACTCTTCCGATAAGTCACAAAACATTTCTTCATTCTGTGCGCAATCAATGGACGAGTTTATTATCGTGATGAAGACGATGAAAACTTTGACTAATCGCTTCCACATCTTGCGATGAAGTGAGAAGTGAAGTTTATAAATTTCATGTGGAATTAGCTAAGCTTCACGATCAAATTGAGCGTGGTAATATGTGTAGCATGCGAGAAGTCGTTGGTTACAATCTTTTTCCGAAAGTCCTAAAAAATTGTTTTATAACAAATCGAACTGTTGAAGTGAAAATTCTGCAGAAAAAAGAAAATTATTTAAATTTTCTCAATGAAATAATTTCCAAATTCTTTACGACTGAAATTTTATCGTACGACCGTGTTAATTTTTTTTAACCCCAAAAAACAAAAAACTTTTTTACGAGCATGTCGCGAAAATTTCCACGGAGGCCAATCGAATAGCGATTGTGTGGTTTGATGGCTTTTGCCATTTTGCTCCTCTCTCTTTGCATTTAATGACAATGTCAAGAGTGACATTTTAAAGTACACTTAATACCCATCAAGAGAGATCACATTGTGATGGCTTTAAAAAAAAGGAAAAGCGGAAAATTTTATTCTTACCGAAAAAAAACAGAGCTGAAAAGAAGATTAATAGAATTTTTTAATAGGGTGAAACATAAGGCAAGCAAGGATGGCTGTAAATTTTTTATGAGCTTCTCGGTTTTACTTTTTTTTTCTCTCACTCTCTTGTGAATGTTACACTTGTCGGTCCCCGAGAGGAAAATTTGCTGACGGAAAGTTTTTTTAAGTCTTGTTCATCATCCAACGATTCAATTTTCTGATAGGATGGCATCATAATTTTTTTAAGCTCACATGTTTGTCCTCTTTCTTCATATGGGTGTGCATGCACACACATAAATACTCCACTCACTCACCAACATAAAAGTCGTAAGAACAATAATAATGTTTATGGAGGCGTTAAGCTGCTCATATATTTCACCAATCGATTTTTATCATCTCATGCCTCGATTGCGAACCGATCGATAAGGAAAATAATTACATTTTATGGTATGAAAAGTAATTGCTCATTTTATTGGAAAAATTGCCTTTAGTTACATTCTCCGATAAACTCAAAGTCTATGGCTGTGCATCGATATGCCATAACTGGAAATAATTTTCAAAATGTGCTACGCTTCGCTTTCGACAGATGTAAAAGTTTAGATAACTTTCTCGTTCGTAATTGAATGTGAGAATCGGGTTTTAAAATTAATATTTTGCTACAGTGCAATTTTAGCTTTTTATTAAGTTGTCAAATTTACTCAAAACTTTTCGTATTTGGCAAATAAAAATGTAAATTTTGCTAGACTGCAAAGTTGCAAAATGAAAATGTTTTTTCACTTCAACTTTTGCATTCTTTATTAATTTATGATTCGAGAAAAAGTTTTGTCTGTTGATTGAGAAATTATGAGCACTTGATTTCGGGGAGGTTTACAACAATTTGTGACATTTGTAAATTAAATTGCATCAAAATATTTTTATCTAACCTCGTATAAAAAGTAACTTAATTTAAAAGACAAAATCTTTACTTTTCTTATATAAAATCAAGTCCTTAATTAATCGTGACATGCCAGGAAAAACTTTTAAACTTCAAACATTTTCTCCAAGCAAATTAATTTCTTCCTTCATTCCTCCTCAAAAAAAGACGAGACGAATTTTTAAGCAGCAGCAAAAAGAAATCACAAAAAACACTTTCAAGTTTATTTGCCGCAAATTCATGTCGTTAATCTCAACATGAGGTACTTTATTAAGTAAATAATTAGAACAGCTCTCAAAAAGCATGTTAGCTCTCGACAAAATAAATCGCTTGACATCACAATTATAATGTATGCATGCTTAACGATGTCATTGCCAAAAAAAGAGAAGTATTTGAAAAATTCATAAAGCCATCGGAATAAATAACAAACATGAAAGCGAACAAGATTAAGTCGTAGCCAGGAATTTTGTACAAGCATGCTCATGTTGTCAGAATTAAAAGGAATAAATTATGGTTAGAGGTAGGTGAAGGATTAGAAGAAGCAGCAGCAAATGTTTAATGAATGAGCGGAGTACTAAAATATATTTACATTTTTCTAGTGAAATCTTCATGCGATACAAAAAAACTCGACATGCTCTCTCGTGGGAGAAATTTTCAAAAAAAATCTACCTTTAGATTTTCGAAAAAATCAATTCTAAGTTCTTTGACCCGAGGAAATTTATCAAAGAAGAAAGTTTTATCAGCAAGACGTGTCTTACAAAGTACCTCAGTTGTACAAAATGCTTTCATATATTTCACTTGCTCGTATATACAGAAAAAAAGAAGGGTTGAGATATGATGAAAATTTATTCAAAGAAAGTTCAAACTAAAAAGAATTTAATATTCAAAAATTTTCATGAAACATAAGTTTTATAAATCAATGTCAAGAGTTTTCAATCCTTGCGTCGAGTTGTTTAAAAAATTGACGAAACTTCTACGAAGGAACAAGAAAAACTTGCCAATAAACTGAGGAACCGAGTCCATGAGAAATATTTTTCATTATGCTCCAGAGATTTACTCCTCGAGATATTTTTCCCTCTCCACTTTCGAATGTCCTGCAAGGCTATTGATGAGTCGTACATGCATCCCTGAATTTTCTCCTGCTTTTGCCAACTAAATTCATTTAAAATAATAACTTATATCCGAAGCGGATGGAAAAGTTTTTCATTTCAATAAATTTACTTCTCATCTCTCTCCACCTATAACTTTTTTCTTCTTTTTCTTCTTCGGTGTGCTCGAAGCAAAAAAACGGGAGGAAAAGAGTTCATTCAGTTGTGCTGCAATGACACAAATGCAACTGGAATGAGAGGTGAGGTTATCTCCAAATGCAAGGACGGGTCTTAAGTTCTCTCTCTTGCACCCTCGTTCCATTTTTCCAATAAATTGGTTCACTAGAAAAAAAACTTTGTACTATTACAAAAAGAGACTTTTTACGACAAGATGATTGAGTAAGTAGAGATCCTTAAATCATCGATTATGCGATTTCGATGATCATCGATGACGAAAAGTTCATCATCGATGATCATCGATGCATCGATGACAAACTTATGATCTAAATTTCTGAGAAAAACCTGGAAATTTAAAAAAAACAAGTAGTGTTTTTTCATACAGTATAAATAGAGGTTTCGGCGGGATCCCGAAATCCCGGGGAATCCCGGACAGTTTTCAATCCCGGGATTTAAAAATATCCAAATTTTTCACTAATTTGTCGTTATTTTTTGAAAGTTTAAAAAAAACTTCGAGAGAACGAAAGAAAAGAGGCATGGAAAAAGAACTAAGGCCACGAGAGTATTCACAAGTCATCTCTCAAAAAAACATGTGATGATCGTTTATTTAAATTCTTTTATTGTCTTATGAAAGTGCACAGTAGGTTTTGGAGGGTTCATATTGGCCAAATATTAAGATATGAAATTAAATACTTGAATACATTTTTCAGATTGTCTATGTCTTACTTTACATGCTGCCAAAATTTCATGAAATTCAAGCCACTAACTTGGTCGCATGGACTTGAAAGTCGACGCCTCAACGAAAGTTGAAAAAAAAACTTTTTTAGGACCTTTAACTTTTTTTAATGATGAGCAAAAAGTATAGATTTGTATATTAAAATATTGAAATCCCGTTTTCGGGATCCCGTGATCCCGGGTTTACATGTTTTCAATCCCGGGATCCCGAAATTTGAAATCCCGGGATTTTCGAAACCTCTAAGTATAAAGTAGGACGAGTTTGCGGTCTTTTTGGCTGTATCTGAATTTTTCTGAACTTGATTGCAAGTTCACGAATTTTTTTTGAAATTCACAATAAGGCTTAAAAATTAAACTCAACACAAAAAAGTGTATAAATTTTAATTTAATTTTTTAAAAAGATCACAAAAATCGATTTTTTTTGTCATCGGTGTCATCGGAAAAAAAATCGATGATCATCGATGACGAAAAGGTTCGATGATCATCGATGATCATCGAACCGATGCTCATCGTCAGGATCTCTATGAGTAAGAAATTGAAAATGAATTTTAAAACTTTTGGCTTTGAGGTGTCTTCAAATTTTATTTTTTTCATCCTCATCTAGTCAACTTTTCTGTACTCTTAAAAGCGAAACTCTTCGTGTAAATTTTCAATTATCGAGATTTGTATAAAAATTAAAGGAAATTTTAAAGACATTTTTATTTTAATATATTTTTATTAATTATATTTTGTTAATTATTAACATTTCGAAAAAGAAAAATAAATAAATATTAATTAAATATTTCCAAAACCGTTAACCCATTAAGAATTTTCGTATAAATTAGTCGAAAAGTTTTAAAATTGCTTCACATAAAGTTCATGTCATGAACATGGCCTCACATACGAGAAGCTATAGCAAGTCATAAAAAAGAGAAAGAAGCTTCGAGGAAGGAAGAAGTCTTTGTCGTAATCACATGCTGTATCATTAAAATTTTCCTCTTCCTCGTTTGACATACTCGCACACACTTGAAAAAAAAAGTTGACAATAATCCTATTGAAACATAAATTGCATTTTAAATGGCACTTAAAAGTTCCTTCCTCGTTTGCCTTTGAATTTACGATCACTTGAATGCTTTCTTTCTTCTCTTTCACTTTTTTTTTCGGAGTCGAATATTTTCAATTCGCTTTCTCCGTTCGCAATAAAAGTGTGCGGAAGACACTTTAAAATTGCTCGATGTGGCATGCAATCGAGACGAGATAAAGGGCGGGAAAGCGAAAAAGGAAACTTTAAATTGGACGATACGCACGAATGGCACGAATCATAAAAAATATCGCATGAAATTGCAATTTTCATCGTCTAGAAAAAAATAATATTAGGTACATTATTAAATTTTGTGTGCAAAAGATTGACGAAATTTTTTTTCGATTATTTGTGTGAAATTTTAATCTTCATCTACTCGATTTTAAATAAAATTTGCAATTTAAATGATCTCATTTAAAACAATGAGTCTAGATGAAAGAAGTGCTTAAATGGAAAATTTCGAATGCCCCCTTAATTACAGTCGCGCTATCGATCAGGGTTAAATCTTTTTATGCACATTCTGTTGCTCTATTTGTGTCCTCATTGTCGCCTTCCCGCCTTTTTCATTTACCCTTTTTACCCTCGCAACGGCATGTTTTTATCAAGCACGACAATCTTATCACAAAAAGGTCTCTCAATGCGAATATTTATAGGACAAATTGCGTGCCTTTAATACATTTAGAAAGTTAAAAATTCCACGCTCAACATAGTTTCAAAAAATAATGCCGTAATAAATTTTTTTGTCACACTTTTGGGAGCATATGTATGGAAAGTAGCCGCTTTTATCTTATTATGCTCATAAGCTGTGAGTAAATAATGTGTGTGTATGACTAAGCAAATGGCCCCAATACGATCGAGGATAGTTAAATTGAATTGCTGGCAAATAATAGTAAAGAGGGTTGTAAATAATTTGAATGGCAGAGATAAAAATTAAATAAATAAATTTATATATTCCTAAATTCCTTAAATCTTTTTATGTCGATTGAAAATCAATTAGAATTTAAATTTTTCCACTCATACAAAAAAACTGTCGACAGTCAGACTGATCTGAGTCTTCTGAAGGTTTTTCCCTTTTCAGTTTTATTCATTATTGAAATTTCAAATTATTTGCCACGCATTCACTCCAATCTCTTGCTATTGTCGACACATCCGAACAACTATACTAGCTCACTCTTTATATCCTTTATGAGACAGGAGGGAGAAAAATGTTTTGAGCATGAATTGGAATTTGTGTTATAGACAGAGCGTCTGAAGAATCCATTACTGACGATACATGAATATAAATAAAAAAAGGAGGAAAATTTATGGATTTTTACCCATTTCAACTTATTTAATTTCTTGGTAAGTTTCAAGGGGTGAAAATATTATTTTAAAAACACTTTTTAATCCTTTTAAATGTATTTAAATTTTATGAACTTCCCTTGTGACCTATTCGTTTCCCTGGCAAATATATTCTTGGCATTTTTAGCGTGGAAAAGCCTTAAACACGAAGATAAATGGGAAATAATGGAATTCCTCTCTCTATGCACTGCCTTAATTCTAATCGCAATTGGTGGAAATAAATTTTCATGGATTTTCCAACTTAAATAACGGAATTGGAGATTTTTACTCGCTCTCATTTTCAAACAAGAAATGAAGAATTCGAGGCGAGCACTTAATTGAATATACAAAAGAAATTCTCGTGCTTCCTTTGTTCATCCTTTTTTTGCTGAAATATCGAGGAAGTCACGTAATAGCATAATAAAGTCACTTCCTCATTCAACTCGCTATTGCGAACTTTATTCTCGAGTGAATAAAAATTACAAATTATAGCGGAAATTTCTCATGCATAATCTTTACGAATAACTTATATGTGCTTCCTTTCGCTGTCATGGATGATATATTTAATTTAATTTAGAAGATAATTTTATAATACAAATTCTCTTCGTTTATTTTGTATATAAATGGTAATGGCCATCAGTCAATGTTAAAATATTTATAAACAGGACTGAATACAAATTGATAAATTAAAAAAATAATTTCGAGAACTTTGATGGAGAAAAAAATGTCAAATATAAAATTTAAATTTAAAAAATGTCCATCTCATAACTTTTTAAAAAATTTCGATTGACTTCAAACAACGGAATTAAAATTTAAAGATAAACTCACTCAAATGTCAAGTGTCACCTTTTATTTTCTTTTATTATCATATGGCGCTACAAATACCTCCAGAAAACTCTTATCCACACGTGTTTTAAAAATATTTCTTATCGATAAGTTTAAAGCTTCACATAAAGCTTCTTATCCACGGAAGGAAGTTGGTTAATCTGATGAATGTTGAACTACCAATGCAGAGACCAGGGAAATTGTGCGTTATTCCAATTAGAACGGGATTTCCACCGATAGTCATAAAGAGCGGACCGCCTTCATCACCGACACAAGTTCCAGTCGCTAGTCCGCCAGTTGCACACATTTGGGCGGGTGCAGCACTGCAAGAAGAAGCAGCTTGAGTGGTGACTGTTAAAGACCGAAGAACATTTGAGGGAGCGCAGTTTGTTGGATTTAGAATGCCAGGAGAGACACAACCCCAGCCAACAACATTTCCTTGTACATTCAAAAATTGTTCATCAGCGTTGGATGGTAGTGAGATGAGTTGAACCGCATGGTTGAAGAATCCAATCGCATTCGGTAGCCTCAAAACTGCCAAATTATTTGTTGCATCAGAGGCAAAACCTGGATGAATTTGAATTTCACTTATATTCATCCACACGGCAAACGGTTCAACTTCATTTGACATGTCGTGTACTCCAAGGCCAACTCTGATTCTATCAAAATTACTTGCACATATAGCTGCTGTCAATATAGCCTGACGCGAGATCAATGCACCTGCACAAAATCTATCTTGTCGGTTTGCTGTTGTTCCAACGACCAACACAGCGAATGGAAATTGATTGGGATTCGCGTCATTCCCTCCCGAAATTTGAGTATCGATTGAAATTCCGCAAGCAAAAGACGCAAAAAATAAAATCAAGAAAATTTTCATGTTTTGTGTTCACTGGTCGAGTTTTAAAAATATACTGAGAGAAAAATTTCACATGTTTGGGTTAATACCAAAAAAAATTTGATAAGGATGAAAAAAGATAAGATTTGGTTTTATCAATTTTTTGTTAAATTTTTAATAAATTTTGTGACGTTCTAAAGAAATAAATAAAAATTATTGAGAAATATGATTAAATAAAAAAATTTACCTTTTAAATCAATGTCAGAAAGAAATCACAGTAAAAATTAATTTCCACGAGTTAAAAAATCACCGAATCTGTTATCGATTACTCAGCCACTTAAGAAATGATTTAAAACGTTTCACATGTGCAATACCGATTCTGAGAGTCCATTTTGGTTTAAGTGGAAGACTCTTGACGGGAAATTAAAGATCCACCACATTGCCTTTGTCTAGAAGAACAAATTTCCACATGATGAAATTTCGACAGCTAACGGAAATTAGTGCGGAGCTGCTATTGACTAAAACATATATATTTTCAAGGATAACATTCTGTCCAAGGACATTCGTTGTTAGAAGCAAAATGCTCTTCGTTTTATTTTATGAAGGTCAAGCAGATAAAATTAAGCCAAATATTTTTATATCCATCCAATTTAAGTTTAAAAATTTAAATTTACGAAAACTATTTTTCACTTCATTTCTCAGATATTTATTGAAATTCATCAAAAAATTATTTGCATTTCATTTCGGTATCAATGCAGTTCAATCATATCATCGACTACATTTTAAGCTTCACTGAAATTGATAATTAAAATATATTTTCATGAATAACAAAAATCCATCGATATTCAAAAAAATTCTCTATTTTCAACGTAAAAAATTTCCAATTCAATTTCCTCCATGTTCGAGTTGAAACGCGAATAAATTTAAATTTAAAGGAGAATTTCCTCGGAGGAAAAATTTGTCTCCGAGATGTGAAATCTGAGATTTATTATAGCTTTGAGGCGGGAGGGAAAATAATTACATGAAAAAAAAGAGAAAAGAAAGTTTTGCAAACAAATCTCGGTTTACAATGTTGAATAAATTTAGAAAGTTTATTTTTCAACGGAATTGTGGCGGTTGCAAAAATATGGCAAATGACTGCTTGTTTCCTGGCGATTCATTTTTTCATTTTTAGGCAAAATGAACGGACAAGAGAAAAATATTCGAGGAAAAGAGAAAAGTTTTTTTCACCTCTGGAATTTATTCGAGTCGCGTATGCCAGGAATGACATGAAATGAGGGAGTAAAAGCGCAATTTTCAAATTTTTAGCAATTTAAATTTAATTTTAGAGCTTTTCAAATTTAGGAAGCTTTTAAAGCTCAAATTAAAATTTTTGCAAAATTTCTCAAAAATTTCACCCACAACTTAATTTTGTTAAAACTTTGATAAAATTTATTCGGGAAAAAATCTGACATACGGAGCTTAAAAAAAGATCAGCAACAACTGGGAGGAAATCAAGCTTGTCTCATTTTAAGGACATCATAAGATTTCGAAGTAAAATGAAAGCACGAAAAAAGTTTGTTGCGTGTTTGTGTCAGTCTTAAATGAAGACGTTGCCTTAAGAGCCTCAACAGAATGAGAAAGCGTAAAAAAGGTACACAAGATTACGCTCAGAGACTCACTTTAAATGTCCATAGCACACACAGGAAGAATGTCTTTGTCCATTCTTGAGTTTTTCTCTTCGTTCCAGATGACAAAAATTTATGGTCTAAGACGACACTTTGCATAATTTTCATTGAGCAGCAAAATCAGATTGTCATTCATGACTTCATGCCCTCTCGCTCACCAGGAATTTATTAAAAATTTCTTTCATATGTGACTTTCTCTCATGCTTCGTTACAATTGCTGATGACATTTTTTTTCGCTCAACTCGCAAGATTTCTTCATTTTGTGCTATAAAAATACGTAAAGTCATTACAGAAAAATGCGGGAACAGAAAGAAATTTTTATGCTGAGGCAGGCCTGAGTGAGGAAGGTAAAGAATTTTTATGGCAAGAGTGCAGAGGCCAAATTTGTTGGAAAGGCACTCAACAGTAAATGAAAATTAAGAAGGAAACTTGTTTTGTCTTTCTAACAAAAAATTTAATCACAGTAAAAGCGTTGAGAATCTTTTTCGACTATTTGCCATCATAAAATGAGGGTTGGCCTGTTATCAAAGTGACTCGTGACCAACTTTATATAATGCATTTTAAAAATGACGGTTACATTATCGAGAGTGGACTTTTGACCAAAATTTCCACGTATTTTTTTATTCAAACTTAACAACTTGATGATAAAAATTTTACGGCTGCCTGTTTACATTTTTCTTCCAAAAGATTGTTGATTACATTCTTTCGAGAGCGGTTGTTAGCAAAATTTTCCGAGAATGAATTCACAAGAAATCTCTTTTTTTAGTTAGAAATTCAACGAATGACAAATTATGTCATCATGTTAAAAATGGACCTAAAATTTTTCGATGACCTCCAGGGATTAAATATAAAAAATTTTAACGTTTTAAATTTAAAACCTAATTAGTGCGTTGTCAGTCCAATCATCTGAAATTGCGTTTAAGTCAACTGAAAAAAAAATCACTTTTAAAAAAATTAGCGAGCAAGGGACAATCGTTTTGCCGAGCACACCATTCGGACATGACATCTGTGCAGTTTATTTTCTTTTCTCAGCGAAAGCTTAATGAATTTTCTGTTCATGTTCTTCAAGTGAATTTTTTTTTAATTTCAATTTTCTTTCCTCATAGCAGAAACAAAAACTTTTTCCCTTTTTTTGTCACACTCAAGCCACATGCCACATCCCAAATCCACTTACTTGCGGAGTGCGAAAAAGAAGAAGAAGAAATAAATTGGAATTACTTTAAGTGATGGGTTGAGAATGAGATTATTTTAATTAAAATTAATTTTGTGCTGTTCCTATCCTTAGCAGAATGCCAATCAAGGCTGATTTGATTAAATTGAAGACGATGATGAATGTCAGAAAAAATATCTAAACGTCAACATCAATTTTTGAAAATAATTTTATCGCAATTATTTGGCAACAGCAGATTGAGCAGCATGCTGAGAAATGCTCGAGATGAGATAAAATGTCAAAAGCACTCAGCTAGCAAGTTTTTGACCTTTTTAATAAAATTTTCAAACCATCATCATCAACTGTATGTGTCCGAGTGAGAGCGCAAACACTCTGCTGAACGTGTTGTAAGTGAAAATTTTCAGTATGCATGTGGTGTAGTGGTTGTGCGATGAAAAATGCAACAATAGTCGAGAAATCGAGAGAACTCATTTGCATTTTACATCGTAGTGTTAGCAGATGACATTTTTCAGCATGCTGCTGTGCTGCTATTTTTGTCGATCTGATAATAATTAAATGCACTTTTACCATGTAGCAATTTGCATTTATTTCTCATTTAACTGCTATTAATGGAGCACTCACACACACATTTCCACATCCAATGATTGCGGCTTAGTTGGATAGGCATTAAAGTTATTGTTATAAATACACCATAGAGTCATTGTTTAGCATAATCGGGGAATTGACTTTTCACGCTAGTGTCAACGCGTTTGTGCATTTAGATTAACCCTGACCTTCTTAATGTCATGGAATATACTGCATGTAGAGTGCTCATTAAAGATGAATGCTAGTCAGTGGGTTGCAAAAATATATTAAATTCTCGTGAAAGGTTAAAGGTATTAAGAAATTTAACCTTTAGTAAGAACCTGAAGCTAAATCACCAAGAACGCTTCTGTTAACGTTTTTTTAAATTAAAATAATTTTAATTTAATCCATGATTAAAACTGAGTTTTTAAAATCGAAATTAAACTAAAGACTTTTTCAATCGAATTTAAGTTTAAGTAAATTTGTTCATTTTCAAAAGAAGCAGTAAGAAATTTTCAGCAACTGCAAACAAAACTTCTAAAACTTACATCCTGAAAATTTCTCTTAACTCCTCTCAAAACATCCTAAAACTTTGCTTAAAGCGCTTTAAATGTACACAACTTATAAAGAAATCTCTCTCGACAAAACTAGTCAATTGTAAATTCTCAACAACACATGGGAATTCATGAAACTTGTTCTTTTCCTCATCAGCATCAAAAAAGCTCTTTGTACCATTAAAATCGGTCTTCAAAGTCGAGGCCATTTCCGATAACGTTCCACTTCCTTCCTCATCTCGTTCATCATTCATGGATAGAGAAGAGAAAAGTTTAACTAAATACATGCACACGATAAAGCATCTTAAGTGAGTGAGATCTAATGCTTCTCGCTATTTTGATTTTCAATTTTCTTCATTTTCTCTATCCTCAACTCAATATGCTGAGCTTTCTTTATATATTGAATGAAGTGTTGGAGTAGATATACATGTGGATATAAAGAGGGAGAAAAAATGTACGGAAAAATTGCTTACAAAACTTTATCTCTCTGAAACAATCTCAAATGAATCCATGTTATGTTCATCCATAGTACCATTTTCATTTCAATCAAGATAAAAAGCTCCTCTCACTCTCGTGCTCATCTCACAATGGTTTCGTTGTGAGAAAAGAATATTCATCTTCAATTTGCGTTCTTTCTGGATATCTTTTCGATATCGAGACATACAAATAAGAGATGAAAAAAATTGAAAGCAAAAGAAGATTGATAAATTTCGTCTTGCTCAATCTTAGGCAATTTCGATACTTGCGGGGGGTTCATATCGCTCCATTTATGCATAAATCTACTAACAATCCCTTCTCAATTTTTCCTCAACTTGCTTCGTCTGTCTCCATTTCTGTTTTCGAAATTCTTTCGACCCAGCAAGAAAGCTTTTTTGAGCTTAATAAATCAAAGCTTTTTTAAAAGTTTAGTTAGCAAGCTTTTAATAAAATTTAAAATTTTTAAAAAATATTCTCGAAATTGATTTCCAACTGGAAATTCCGTATATTCATGACTTATGTGGAAAAGTTTCACACTGAGTGATTTCATACATGTGAAGCTGAAAAAGCATGTTTAAGTTTTTCTGCACTCTTCAGCACTGTTTGCCTTCTACCTCTACATTTCTTGGAGCATGAGATGGAAAGAAAAATATTATGATTATTCATGAACATATCCATCTATCTTTTGCGAGTGTCTTCACTCTATACCACAAAAATATTTCTCATCGTCGTCACCTTTCCCGAAAGCGAATTTAATGAAAGTTATGGCATGAAGGTAAAATGCTCTCATCCATGCATTCATATTTTAGATGAGTTTAAATGCTGAAGAAAGAAAATTTCATTTGTAAGGTGTTGAATGAAGATGCGACAATCTTGATAATGTTGCGAAAATTCTTTCTTTTCCTTTTGGACGAGTGGAGAAAGGGACTGTTTCGAGCAAAAATTTATAAAAGCACGAACAAGGAAATTTTCTCGATTCAAACATCAAAGGGAATTTCTCTATTTTTTCAGCTGGATTGCAAAGAATTTCTCTCAGTTTATAAAAATAGTTTAGCTCAGCAATGCGAGTGAGAAAAAAGGTATGCGAAAGCTGTGAATATTTTAAAGGCTTTCAATTTGTAATTTTATTTCAAATTCAGGTGAATTTCATAAATTGAAATTAAACTATTGAAATTTCTAGCCAAAAGTTTTTCTGACCTAAAATCAAATTTTAATTTACACTTTGAAAATTAGTGGGGTTCATACAAAAATTAGATTGCTCATCAATTTAATAAATTTTATTTTTAAATTAATTATTTTCAATTTAAAGTTTTTTAAATGTCACAAAATTTAAGATCAAACCCCAAAAATGAAAAGTAATTTCGCTAAAAACACGGATTTTAAAATAATTCGCCACTCGAATAATTTTCCATTTCAAAAACATTTAAATAGGAAAATTTTTTCTCATGCATAATAGATTGTGGTTATTTCTGCACATAATTGTGATTATGGCCATTTTGTGTCTGATAAATCATACATTTATTGCATGCTTATAACGTTTAACATTCAAAAGCTCCTCAAATTATCATATAAATTAAATCCTACTCAACTGCTGACCAATTATGCGCTTTTTTAAATATGAATATTTTAATTTCCGCTCACTTGCTCGCTCAATTGGAAAATTATTTTAATTTAAATAATTAAAAACATTTTTAAAGCTCAAATTTCCATAAATCATTTTTTCTATGTTGACAGTGAGTAAGGGACTATGAGCAAAATATCAATCGCGTTGCTCATATTTTACGAAAATTACGAGAATGCTATCAATTACTGAAGAGAGGAAACAATTGGTAAATCTATTTTTCCATCTTCTTCTTCTATTTTGTGCCCAGCATATTCATTCATTTACACGCTCTGACCTTTGTCACTTTAAAGTGCCTTTTCAGCATTTCCCTCTCTCCTTTTGTGTATTTTCTTGGTCACGAGGCAAAAGGACAGAGATTTTGTGTGTCAATGCTCGAGACATTCAAGCACAGACACATACATGCATTTTAAATGGGCCATCAAGGAGTCGAGCCTTTCTCTAATGACAAGATTTATGTTTGTGTTTGTGCGAACAAATGAAAAAGTTAAAAAATATGTTCATGGAAATGTCATGCAGTATGAAATTAATTTTCAGACCTTTTTCATCTATCCAAAAAAGTCTTTAAAAAATTCAGTCATGTGACAAATCAAATTAAATCAGATTTAAATCTTCTTGGAATTGAAATTCAGGTTGAGCTTTGTGGTTGAAATAAAATTTAAAATTTTTTGCCAAAGAAATTTTTATTACATTTTGTTCTGAGAATTTGAAATAATTTTTACCTTTTCAGAATTGAATCAGGGTGACAAATTTTGGTAATTTGAGTGCAATTTTTTTTTTTTTTTTTTTTTTTAATCCGAAAATTTATTTATTGACTGTTTAAGCAAAGCTTGTGCACAGTTTTTTTTTGAAAAATAGAGAGAATAGTTTATAACGATTTTAACATAATGTTCTTTAAAAAAAATTTAAATTGCATATTTTATAAATTGAGTTTAGATTGAGTCCTCCTTTCTTCCATTCTGTCAAACAGCGAAGCAATCTCTTTAAACGCTTTTTCATTGTCTTCTTTTTTCTTTCTTATTCTGTCAACTTCATCAACGAGTGTATCGATATCGTCGTTATTCTCAATCTGATAAAATTTGTTGTTGATATTGACCATAATCAAAGATTCAGGCGTATCATAAACGAAATCAAAATGAGAGGGACCCATATCGCGAGCGTTTTGGATGAGGATGGTGTATATCTGGACAGCTTGTTTGCAATCTGGACCATTTTTCCACTGAGAGGGGACCGTATATTTCAGTTTTTACCAACAATGAATTAAATTTAAATACGTTTGAGTTTTGTCACTTCCATTTTTTATTTGAAGCTCTGATTAATTTAAAAAATTAAACATTCTGACTTAAGTCCCTTAACTTAACGAAATAATGAAAGTTAAATATTTCTTTTGAGATTGTTGCTGAGGTCATTCTTAAAATAGAAAATATTTTCCTTCCAAGAAACAAGTCTCGAGCATCTCTTTAAACTCTCCATCCAAATTATTTTTCTTACAAAATTAATAAATTTTACAAACCATTGATCGAGTTCAATCGTTTGAAAATAATTTTTATCCACAAAACTTTAAACAAATTTTCCAGTAAAATCTAAAGAATTTATGAGGATCATTGAGCCAGAAAAATAAAATGAAATAATTCAAAATAGTCCCGCAGGTTCATAAAAATGCGCAACAAAATTAAAAATGTGTCGAGTTCAGAATGAAAGGGTCAAATTGAGAGTTTAATGAACTAAATAGTTGAAATAATTTCACGATAATAAAAAAGTGGCGAGTGGTGTTTTATCTTCTCTGATGAGGGGAGAGTAAAAAATTGCGGAGAAATTAAAACAAAATAAAAAAGTTTAATTTTGTGTTTGGGGTGAAAAAATGAGATCAAATGAGGTTAATTAACGGGTTTTGTCTTGCATTTTAGTGCAGACTTTCAATTTATATTGTCACAAATAAAATGTTTAATGGCTTTCACTTTGATAAAAACTGCGCAATTAAATTCCGAGTATTTTAATTTATTTCAATTTCTGCTAAAAATCATCTCAAATAGATTCTTCACAACAAGGAACGAAGCCAATAAATGAAGTAAAATTTATCGATCGGAAAAATTTCTTTAGTGTCCATGGCAAAAAAATGGCTCAATTTCTTTTCATCTCGAATGGCTTTTTGGTGGAGCAATAAAATTTCCCTTTTTCTCGCTTGCCTCCATCGAAAACCGTCAAAATGGAAATCCTCAGCATGTGGTACGGGCGATATTATCGAATTTTATATGAGGCTGAGTTTATTTAATTTTGTAGCGCAAATTTCCCAAAAATTGTGCGACATAAAATTCTTGAATCAAAAACTTTCAAACTCATCTCAACTTTTGGTGACCATTTAGTGAGCACCGCAATGATGGAATGAGATGATTGCCAATCAAAAGCCTTCAAAAGTTTTAAGACGAGTTTCAGTTATTTATTGATGAAATGCGAAGAGCTTTGGTCAATTTAAAGCTTATTTATTGCGATAATATTCGAAATGAAAAGTGGAAGAGAGTTCATGTTAAACAACTTTTATCACGTTCCACATATGATGATGCATAAAAGAGAGCAAAAACATTTTAATGATACAGAAAGAAATGCAAAGCACGAAACACACTTTCGATTTTCAAGTGATACAGTGAAGGTTGAATTTTTCTCAATTAACTTTAGTCCTGACTTTAGTTTTCCTTAGTATGGAAATTCAAAAAGCTGTCAGTTAAAAAATAAAAAAGTTTTTCAATTTAAAAAAATACGTTACAACAAATAACTTTGAAAATTAATAAAATTTACGTAACGTATCTTTAAAATTTAAACCTTATTTGGAAATAAAGTATGAGTAAAAAAATATGTTGACTTTTACTTCTGTACAAAATTACATTTTCACACCTTTCACTGTAATCGTCCGTAATTTGAGAGTTCATAAAAAGGGTCACGACTGCTAAGTGCGTTAGCAAGTTAAAATAAATTTTTAATAATACTTTCCGATTTTTTTTCATTCTCATCCTTTAGATTTTTGGCCTTCCATGAAAAATGAAAAAGACAAACACAAAAGGCCCTCGGGTACTTTGAAAGAATTCTTTTCTGAATAGCATAATTACTTTGACATGCCCTTTTCTTCTTGATTGTTTTGCAGAACTTGATTTTCAGCTCTCTCAACAAGGGGTCCCCAACTCCCATATAAATCCATATAAATTTATATGCCATATAAATATTTATATGCCATATAAAATTTATATGGCCATATAAAATTTATATGGCATATAAATTTTTATATGGATTTATATGGATCTTTAAAATTTTGTGAAAGTGAGATCCAGTGAAGTGAGATCTGGTGCTGGAAGTGACATCCAGTCAATATAAGCTGCAATTTTGGAAGTGAGATCCAGTCAATCTAAATTTCAGTGCTGGAAGTAAGATCCAGTCAAATTAGGATCGAGTGCTGGATGACAGTTCTTGTGGAACCAAACTGTATGCAGCACTGGAACTTAAGTTTGGTTCCACAAGTACTGTCATCCAGCACTCGATCCTAACTTGATTGGATCTCACTTCCGGCACTGAAAATTAGATTGACTGGATCACACTTCCAGCACTCCATCGTACGTTGACTGGACTCACTTCGAGCACTGAAATTTAGATTGACTGGATGTCACTTCCAGCACTGAAACTTAGATTGACTGGATCTCACTTCCAGCACCCGATCTCACTTCACTGGATCTTGGCTCAGAAAAAATAAATCAAATTTACACATAAAATCCGCAATCGACTTGAATTGACTCGAATCGATTACTTCATTCAACTTAAATACCTGGTTTTATTGCATTTTAAAATAAAAAGGTTTTTAAAGTTCCATTAATATAATTAAAAACATTTTGTGTTCCATATTAAAGATCCATATAAATCCATATAAAATTTATATGGCATATAAATTTTATATGGCATATAAATTTTATATCCATATAAATTCCATATAAATTTATATGGATTTATATGGGAGTTGGGGACCCCTTGTCTCTCAATTTACGCACTTGTTCTCTTCACTCTCCATTATGTCACGCAAGATGATGGAGAAGATTAAGTTGTTTTTTAAAAGGCTGTCGGGTGGTGGGAGAGGATGAAATAAAACTTTCGAAGGATACGAGAAAAAAAAAGTTTTTCAATTACGAGAGAAATTTTTAGTCTTTTATTGTCGTCACAATTCACTTCTGTAATCGCTTTCGAAGAAGGAACATTAAATCAATGAGGAACTAGGTTTTTGTTTGATTTATGTTCATATTCACTTTTTTTCGTAAGTTGAAAATTTTTAAATTTTTCATAACAAAATTTTGATGCCAAAAATTCTCGAATAGTCATAAAACCTCAAATTTTTCAATATAAATCATCAGTGGGTGGAAGTTGAAAATGAAAATTAATGGGGTTGTTTCCATTTTGCATGATCACCATTCATTCATAACTTACCTTATAACTTCTTCTTTGAAAATGCAATTTTTTTGTAAATATTTTTCTTGATTTTTATGACTCGAAGAAAGAAAACTCATTTAAACTTTTCAATCGTAAAGCGAAACGATTATCCGAAGCGCAAATGGGGAGAAATTAATGCTGTGACATTATTGAAGGATGGAAGTAGAGAGTTGTAAAAGTGCAATAGGGGGAAAGTCGTAAAATACTCTTGAACTCACAAATCAAGCGTTTAAAGTCTGTTTTAATGGCAAAAAGTTTAGCACATTCGAACACATACTTCATGGATTGCATTTAAAGAAAGTTTTCTCCGTACATACTCTTGATTGAAACTTTTTTTATGTTCTGTTTACTTTCTGCTGGCTATTGAATTGAGTACAAATCGTACGACAAACATGAGGTTGACAAAATAGAAAAAAAATCAACAATATAAAAACTGATTTATTTCTTAATTCATTAAATGAGGGAAAATTTTTATAAACAATAATTGAACAACGATTACAAATTGTTTTAGTTGCGCAATTAATGAAGTGAGAAAATGCAATAAAGAAAAGGAAAAATGTTACAGCATTATATTATTGGAAAAACTTTAAGATATAATTTTTATAGAAAAATTGTAATTTTATCAATAATAAATATTTTTAAATAATTAAAATTGCTTATTGACCTTATCTTAAATCAATTATGCATCAGTTAAAATCCCAACTCTCAATCTTAAATCATCTTCCACATTTTTCAATTTTCTTGATGCGTTTCCTTGACAGATGGAAAAAATATCTTTCTAAGACTATCATTCTTCATCATTTTTTCACTTACTGATGTCGAAAGAAATTGATATGGGATGAAGAGTCTCAATGTGTATCATTTTACGTTAACCTTGCACGTGGAGACTTTCTTTAGAGCATCTCATAAAAATTACATTTTTCATACGCACAAAAGGTAAACGTTTTGATTTGCTTTGATGTCTTTAGAAACTTTTTTACTTCACTCAAATCCTACGCAATAAGAAAAGCTCAAATTGAAAAATATTTTTTCCTCGTTGAGAATCAAAAAATTTGTTAGCAGAAGTGATGAAGAAAATCATTAAAATATTAATAATTTTTATTTGATGTGCTAAGAGGCTTGAAATCAATTCAAATATCCAAAGGAATCATAAAATTTGAAAGTCTTTTGAGTCAGTCGCTCTTTATTCCATTATCTAATGAACGACTTCAAAATGCATTTATAATTATTTTTATTTGTCAAAACATTCGCAAAATTTTTCAACACTTTTATTTGCACATTAATTTTTCAAACAAATAAATTAATTACCCACTAATTTTAATTGCTGACAAAATTAACGTAATTAGTGAAAAATCAAATATAAAATTTGTCATAAAGTAAACTTCAAGCATGAATCAACAACCGCCACAAAAATCATCAAAAATTGAAAGAGAAAATTTGCTAACGAAAATTCGCTCTCAATTGTACTAAAAATGTGAAACTGTCATAACACTCCAAAGGATTTTCCAGCATTTCCACTCTCCTTTTCTCTCCGCTCTCACACAGCTTCCCGCACATTTTCTCTCACTCGCCGTCTGCATGGATGGAAAAGTACTTCGCTCAACATGATTGTGCTTGACACATTTAATGACGCTAAATATATTTGCTCTTGGTATCACACAAAAATTGTGCTCATTTACAATCGAGGCAGGAAACAATTGTCATCTCGCGCTTTTAGCGTTGCTTCGATGCCATGTCGAATTGCATGAGAATCACAAAATTCGTTGCTGCCGACGAGATATTCTGCAAAATAATTATTTTTGTCATTCACCAGTTGCACAATCAACCATGACAGTTAAAAATTAAATTTCAAACCGCAAAAACCAATTTCCAATCGAAGTCGAAAAGTCCACAGCTGAATTTTGGTCCTCGTTTTTTAATCAACGTGGTAAATGTAACCAACATGAGGGTTTTGTTCATGTCACTGCTCTGCTTAATCATCTCATTAGCCAACTTTAAGGATAATTGTGCCTAAAGATTGAAAATTGAAAGCAAAATAATTCTCGTGCCAAATTATAGTTTTTGTTTTAGTGTAATTAGCCATAGAATGTAAGCAAAAATTTTATTATTTTTTAATTAGCCAAAATTTTGCGAAAAGGAAAAAATAGTTTAAAACCATGTCGGAAACAAGAAAATTTGTCAGTTAAGAAAATAAGAAGAACAAAAGAAAAATATTTTACAATTTAAAAAATGCGTTACAACGATTTACATTTGAAATTATCGAATTTTTTGTAACGTATCTTTAAAATTTAAATATTTTTAAAAGTTAGGTATAAATAAAAAAAAACGTTGACCGCTTCCCTACTAGGGTTCAAAACATTAATTTAATGGGTAAAGAAACTAGAAAATTAAACAAATAAATTTTTTAATATATTTAAAGTAAATTAAATCCTCTCACACCCCTAGGATTTAAAACATTTTTGAACCTTTTATTGATCCCAACAAACTACTGAGTAGATATTTTTATGCATCCCCGACTAGGATAATAATTTGAGGGTAGATTGAGGGAAAAATATGTGTGCATTGTGTTATGCCTGCTTACCTCTTGTTCCGCACCGGAGCACATCGCAATAATCAGGATGAGAAAGAGATTGTAATATAAACAAAATGCCAGTGAACAAGTTGTTTCCGGCAATAAACATCCGAGTGTGGAGAAATCCTTATAAACCGTAAAGCTGACGAAGATTGTGTGAAAAAAGACGAGTCCATAGCCGAGCATGACTTGGAACATAAAGCACAAATTGATAAGATCGCAGACATCAATACACAAGCTATAAATCTCATAGAGCTTTCCAATCGTCTCCATCTCATCACTCTTGTTGATTGTTCGAACCCTCGTAACTGTATTTCCATAATCACCGTGAATTAATAGCGATTTACACACACCGTTAATGCGTTTCAGTCGGATGATTATCGACAGTATACTTGCCGTGCATATGCCGACATTAATCGTTAAGTACAGCGTCGAATAAAAATGTAAAATGACTTTATAAATTATCGAATTTTCATCGATGGCATAAAGAAAATACTCCAACGCAAAAATGACTAAGAGAATTGCTGAGCAGATTATTGCGTAAATTCGAAGCATACGCTCGAAATTCATCTTTGAGCCAATTTCCTGAAACTGAAGAATCATACAATTTTATATGAGTGCGAACGTGCATGAGGATGAGCATGAAATTAACTTTTTTTGGCACCGCCTTATGCTGAAATACTTTTTTTAATTTCTTAACATCAAATAAAAAAATTTTAACGTTTTTTCCAAATTTAAACGCTTCAATTTTTTACTTTGAAAATTTTTTAACTTTGTTTGAAATTAAAAAAAGACTTTTTCAAAAAGCTCTCTAAAAATAATTAAAACACGCATCGCAACTAATTATAAGGATGAAGTTTTAATATAATTTTTTTCTATTCTAACATGCTGCAACAAATTTTCAACCTAATTCTTGAGGGCAAGCTAGAGCAATATGATATGAGCTTTTTAATGGCTTTTCTGATAGCGACATTTATCTTAGAGACGAAGTGGGAGAGGAAGTTTTAATGATATTTTAATCTTGGGGTGAAAATAAATATAACATTTCTGTAGATGCGAGCGAGCACTATTTGAGATAATAATTTATGATAATTTGATGGTTTTCGAGAGAAAGAAAAAGCTACTTTCGTAGGAATCAATTTTCGTGTGTGGGTTTTGCTTACGAATTAATTCATTGTTGATCGAAATTGATACATTTCGACTGTAAAAATAGAAATTAGGTTCTGACCCCTTTTCTTTAGAAAGGAAAATCGCATTTAAAATGGAAATATGACAACCTAAAATGTTACATTCAGCCCACAAATCTCACTGCGTGTAGCAACTAAAGAATTTCGATTACAAAAGAAGAAAAATATTTTTATGAGAGGCTTCTCGACTTACAATCTTTCACATTTGAATTGAGCTTTGCAAATAAAAATTCTTTTAACCTTCTAATTCTCATTCTCAACCGTTTCCTAACGACAAAACCAAATTCTTCATCACAAAAGAGTTTTCTGAAATGTGGCGGAAATTTCAGAGAAAATTTTATTTATAATTCCCTCCTAAGACTTACGGAACAACTTGGTGAGTGCTTTTAAAAGCTTAAAACATTGATTATAAGATGCTTAAATAGTGCGAGAGAGAAACTTTAAAATTCTCGATGTTTACAAAATTTTAAGAGCATTACCACAAGAGGTTTAAGGGAGGCTCAGCTCAGCGGAAATTTGGCAGCCAGTTCGGCGTTGAATAAAATCACTCAAGAGGTTCATAAATTATATTTAATTGTCCGTTTAGTTGCGGCTAATTTTGTGAAAAGACTGTGTCAAAAAAATCTTGACCTTCCTTTTGTCAATTTTTTGTTCCTTTAAAAAATTCTCAGAATGGACAAAATCTCGCAAAAAAATTCTTTCTCACACCAAATTGCACCCGCAAAGTATCACAGTTATGGTATGAAAATTACGTAACGCTATTTGCATGCAATATCATCAAAGCAGAAAAAATCTTAATCGTCTTATGAATTTCATGCTAGAGAACGAAAAAAAATTCATAACTGAAATAAAATTTCATGACACCGATAAAAGTTTTTACGAGAACAATATTTTTTTCCCCATTCTGTTGAAAATGGTTCGATTATTGGACGAGCTAGAGAAGATGTTTCGAATAGAGAGCTGCGTTTTTAGTTGAGTGACTGTCAAGCGGATGTGGTGCGATCAGATTGATTAATGGATGTTTTGACAACGCTTTTATCTCAATTAAAGGAAGAAGAATGAAAAACGACAAACTTAAATTACTTGAGGAAATTAGGAGATTCAACTTAAGCTCGACTAATTATATTCCAAAAGGTCGGTTGAATTTAAAAGTTTTTGATGTAGGAAAAAATTCAAATTATGCTCGAAGATAAAAGTAATTTTAGGCTAATTAAAAATTTTATAATTGGTAAAATTTTTAGAATTCTTGTCGACTGAAGTTGGAATTTGTTTTAGGAATTTCTGGAAAATTGATCAATTAATTTTTAATTAATCATAAGAATTTACAGTAGGCTTTAAATTAACATTTGCCTTTTGAGACTGTTGTTGGCCATTTCTAAATTACGTCAAATTTTTTTTAAAAAAATTCAAAACTTTAAATTTTTATGTAACGTAATTTAACTTCTAACCCTCATCACATATAAACTCAGACAATGGATTTGAAAACTTTCTCAAACATGTTAATATTTCTGCCCTCGAACGGAACTTTTCGCTTATCAAACTCAATTTGATTACAGAGTTACAGAAACTTTAACGTGCATGTGAAAAATTTCCAAGCTTACAAAACTTTCATTGAGCTTTCACAAACATCAAATCTCCAACCGTCATAAAAAATCGAGCAATTACGCATCAACGACATGGCCACGAGTGTTAGAAATTTCTTATCGTTATTCGCAGATGGCAAAAAAATCACGGAAATAACATCGACACCCACCAGTCGACACATGTATCGGAAATCGCATATCACAAAATATTATTTCAGCTTTTGCGTTTTGTGTCAAATCGAATCAATAAAATTGCCATTAAATTTTGCCACTTCAAAATTGTTATTTTTTCTCGCTTGGATAAAATTTAAAATGGAAATTGTCGAGCTGCACACATCATGACAATGTAGGAATAAATTTCTGGTCAAGCACAGTGCAGAGCGGAGGGAAGAGACCAACGAAAAATACGGTGCCAAAGACTTGATTATTATGCAACCTCCCAAAAAGAGAATAAAAATCGATAGTTTATTGTATGTTGAGGCGGCATGAAGCGTATAATTTTCTGCCCCTCACTAAGTCCTCACCTTCTCCTCGATATCATCCAATTTCTGTGCCAAACTCCAAATTTTGTGTCGGAAAATAAAAGTTATGAGCATCGATAAGATTATAATGACGACGGATGCAATGAAAGCGAGAAAATTTCCAATGTTGGCAATTCTCGTTTGTTGCGCAACTAAATCGCTTCGAATTATGACGGAAAAGTAACAGACCAAGATTCCAATTACGACGCTACTCAAAAATAAGATCACGTCGCCTAATTTTGTAACTGATTTTCCATTTTCGACCGAGAAGCAAGCAATTCCCAGTGCTTTTGGAATCATTGAGCTGCTGAGGATGGTTGAGATGCTCGTGTATGGTGTCACTGATTGCGACATCTTGTCGATTGCGAGTCGAGTAAATAACTAATTTCAGCTTATTATCTTCGAGTGCTAGAATGTGGGTTTCGGTATTAATTTCATTATAAACATATCGATTATGATTATATGAATATTTAATGAGCAGAAGCGACTGACGATGGAGTTGGATGAGAGAAAGAAATGGCTGAAAAAAAAACTATTGAGATGGTTACAGCTGCATTAAATACATAGCAAGATTGGATGCGGGTTGTTGAGTTGAAAAGAATTGCTTTTTAAAAAAATTCTGAAAAAAAAGCAGAAAATTTCCACATTCGGTCCACTGCTCTGAAAAATAACCCTTGTAATAGCACTTTGATATGTGTGTATTTAATGCGTACGATATGCGATAAGAATTTTAATTAATAATAGTCGAAAGGCTCAATTCATGAATATATTTTTTCTTGCTGAAGTTTTTATTAAAGCCATGTTCATGTTTTCTGGTTTCTGACATTTGATTTGATTAAATTAAGTATGCATACATGCTGTTGGTTGTTTAATGTTTAATCTCTCGCTCAACGGAAGGCTGCCAAACAACAAAAAAAGGACCGTTATTATTTTTTTACTCTCTTTTTTGCACAATTTTTTCTCATCATAATGGGATACCTATTTCTCAACTGTCAACAGCTATAAATTTATATATATTTTCTTTTATTATCATTTTTTTTATGATTTGTTAGGTTAGCTGAGGATGAAAATTTTCTCTCCATCAGAAATTTCTGATAATTTTTTTTTAAATGGAAACTTTCACATTTTATTTTCGTTGCTAAAAGCGCGCGAGAGAGGAGATGAGGAATTTTCATTTTCAGCCAAGCAGATTTCAAGGAAAATATTCTAGTGCATTATTGTTGCAGAAAAAAAAAATATTTAAGCATTTGCATTTTATTCCATCGCTGCTTGAAATCTCTCTAGAATATTTATTCTGAATTCTTTTTAAAATTCTCTTTTGTATGTTTGAGGGGGGAAAATATTCATTGGATGATGCTCACACTCATAACGATAATCATAATCATAATAATTTTAATATTTTTTTTATTATATTTCTTTTAGATATCTAATAAATTTATTTGTTCTTTTCCTTCCTTTCTTCATTTCTCCGCGTGCACGTTCAAAAGCTTACGGAAATTTAAAATGAGAAAAAAATTCTAATCACAAAATTTGATCCGCATTTAATTAAAAATTGTGAGGTCTCATGAAACTTTTCGAGGATTTAATTGAGAGAGAAAACAAGTGAAAAGTAAAAACTCATTTCAAAAAGCCTCGTAGAAGATTTATGTTTCCATGCGTTTATCTTCATCTCCGCGTTAAAATACCAAAATTAGCTTTTTTGTAATTTTTGAATGTTCACAAAATTCCTTCGTCATCCGAAAAAGAAACTTCTTTCACCTTGCAGACAGCTGCGAAAAATTTTCACGATGGCATTAACTCTCAAAATGGACATTATCTCATTTCTATTCATTAACCTTTACATTATGGTCTCGACGTCATCGTGAAAATGTCGCCGCAACATTTTAAAGCTCAAATCAACGAAAAAATAAAGAACGTTTAGCGGGACGAAAGAGCCGAAAAAGAAGGAAAAAGTTTCTTAAGCTTTTAATCGCACCCTGCTCGCATCTCATTAACAAGAGAGCGAAATTTCTCATTAAGTACTCATTGCCGTAGTTGAAAAATACTTTCCGCTCTATTAAAAACCGAGAATGATTTCATTTTTAAACACTCAAAACCACATGAAGAGTGTTTTGTAATGAGCTTTCGTAGATCTCTCAATTATGAAGCAATTTCTTTCTCATTTAAAGTTCGTTAATTGAGCTCGAAATTTTGTGATAAAAGAAAGTTATCGCATAAAACCCTTCATGGAGTTTATAAATGAAGCTTTTATGCAAATTATGAAATTCGTGTGTGTGTGCTAGTCGAGTAATTAAAACTATTTACAGTCAGGGGGGCTTTGATAAAAAAAGGCGTAGCGAAAACTAGAGAAAATAAGTTATGTACATTGGGGAAATTAATCGCAACATAATCACGAGCTTTAATCATAAATTTCTCTTTTTCAACTACAGTCAGGCGCTTTTCATTTATCATCACTTGCTTTCATCATCATTGGAATAATAATAATTTTTAATATACATTAAGAGAAGAAAATTTCTGTTTTTCATATTTTCCATTTTTTGCTGATGCTGCTGCTTGCTTGTTTGCCATTAATAACTTTTTTTTATACGAAATGAAATTCCCTTTTTTCTTAATATTTCTCCTTTCAATTTTCACTTCTCGTTTCGTCTCTCACATTATTCAAACTCACTTCTGCCGCTAATGCTGTGTGACTCAATGTTTTATTCACGATGAAAAATGTGCCTCTTTCTCTCTATTTGTATTGAAAATAATTAGCATTTTTTTCCTCTTTTGAGCATTGATTCAATTCAAAACATAAAATAGCGAATGATTAGGAGACTAACACAAATTCCATCGTCAATAAATCCTAGTTTGAGTCCTTGGCCTGTGATTTTGTTGTCGTGATAGCAGGCACAACTCGACGTGCCGATCGGGATCTGTAGAAATGAGAGATGAAAAGTGAGCAATTAAAAAAAGCTGAATAGAATTTAATTTTTTTTTAAATTTGATAGAAAAAGTTTTCTTTAAAAAATGAAACCGAAAAATGTTTTAATTAATGCAAACATAAAAAATGCTTTAACTTTACCTTATTTGCCCGGCTAGCAGTGGATTTATGGCGTACAACCAATCGTGTACCTCTTTATCAAACAGAGTCTGCAGCAAATATCCTCGGTGCTTTGTGACAACGCTATAATTCAATTAACAAGCGGTCGGGGGAGAGAGGAAAAAAGTTTTCAATTTCAGCTCGCTTCATTAATTAGCAACATTAGACGCTCACCTGAATGTATTGGGTATCTTCACCATTGCCGCTTGATCCTCGCTGCATTCAACTTGTGCGGTGCCTAAATTAATTACGGCTCTTTCGACGGGATCTTTATCGGTGCGGTAGATGAAAACATAGGGACGTCTGACGACGACCCATCGCTTTTTCCATCCAGCACATCCATGCTCGAGAATATTTAAATAGCCTTTGCGTGCCACCACAGGACTGACACGTATTTCCTCCAATTCCGGCACGTACAAGCGGAGCGGTTGTTCTTGCTGAATTTGCGGCGCAGGCGGTGGCTCCCATCCATTCGGAACATCGACATAGCCTTGTGGTGAAACCAAATCGGAGACGTAGCTCACTGTCAAGTCGGGTATGTCCTCGGTTGCTGGCGATGGAGTGATATCATCATCCTTTGATAAATCTTCAGTAATACTAGCCACACGACCTTGTATCAAACGAAGGCATCGCTTCACTAAATCCTGCTCACGCGACGAATATTCACGATCCATTGAAATTTGATCCTTAACAGGAGTTTGCGGTGACGGCGGTATAACCATGTTGTGAACGGGTGATTGATTAGCACGTGCGGCTAAATTGCATACGTCTTTCTCCGTTTTCGTCGTTGGATTTGGAGTCATATCAAGGCCTAGTCGCTCACGCAACAGCAATAAATGTCGAACGCGTCCAACTTCTTCGAGACGAGTGAGCTTCTCAAGTTCCCATTGATGATCAAAGATGAGAGAATCGCCACGAGGACGCCATCCATCGAGATTCTCCTCGCCACGTACGTATGTTGAGCTTGTATCCAATACACGTCTTTGACGTCGTTGGACTCCTGTTTGATTTATAAGGAAAATTTTTATTGCTTGCATTTCGAGTGACTAAACAATTTCTCTAAAACTAAGCTACAAAAAAATTTCTTTTTGCTGAGAGAGAAGACAAAAAATTAAAAATGTCTAAAAAGTTTTTTTTGCGAGTTTATCCACAAAACCGAATTCTGTTTCTTAAAAGGATTTAAAGTATTTTGGATTTTTATAGCGCATCGAGAAGAAAAAAAACCCGAAACTCGAGTCGAAAGTTTGACACGTACTCACCTAATAGTTCGCAGTACGTGACGTTTAAGAAACAGGAAAAAGTTTTTTTCAAGAATTTAATTTCTTTAAGGTTAACCGAAAAAAGCTCACATGTCTTTTCAAAATGTAAATTTAAAGATTAAGGCTCTCAATTAATTTGTCGAAAACATCTAAAAAGCTCAAGAGTCTTCGAGGTTGTCAGAAACCTCTCGAGCAGCTTTTGTTCATTAGGAGCACTCTCAAAAACCAACTCGACTTTAACGAAAAAAAAAGTATAATGCCATTTTCCTCCATCAGTAAAAAGAAGTCAACAAAAAACGAGAGTGAGAGAGATAACGGAAGCACACAAAAAAAATATATGGAAAAAAAGTTATACGATAAAAAATGTCTGTTTGGATAAAGAAATCTGAGATTTATAAGAGGAAAGATTAACAAATAATTTGTCATTTCTATCGGAGGGTGCACAAGCATAAAACCGAACAATAAAAATTCTACCTGGACTACCTGCTTCAGAAGCGCGTCTTAACGACAATTCATAAACGCCTGACAATCGATTGGCCTCGGGATTGCGATAATTGCCGGAGAATAAATGCTTAAAAGATCTCGGACCGATGCGTGCATCACGTCCATATATGACCATGCTCAAATCTTTCGTTATGATGGCAGGACGTGCACAATTTTCCAGCTGAACGAGAGAGAAAGAGTTAATGGATTAAACTATTATTTTAATGGCTCACCTCTAGATAAGCACTCAACGTAATGTAAACTGTCTCATTTGCTTGCGACACACGATTAAGCATGGTTGAGTTATGCAGACTTGAATCCCACGCGGCTTCGAAGCGATAGCAGATCCTATCATCGCCAGAAATCTCAAGATATTCGCCTGGAAAGAGACCGAGTGAAAGAACACACGAGTCTTCGTCGTCAAGTTCATCGCCCGGTTCTGGTGAATTTCTAATTCGACCGACAACAAGTTCACGAATCTCTTTCCATTTCAATTCAGAAGATTGTTCATGTACGATTGTGATTCGAATGCGTCGCTGAATTCCTTGATGCAGTAAAAAGAGTCCACGACATGGCAAGTCATCGCTATGATCGACGGCAGCCGGTACATATTCGCCATTCGGTGCCAACTCGCAAATTTCAAACCATACAAGCACGTCGTGTTTAGCTAAGACAGCCGATGAAACGGGACAAGGCATCGGTCCAAATTTGGGACTTCGAACTGGCTGACTAATGGGAATACTCGGTGGCAACATGCGGCGTGGTGGTGGTCGAGTAATGGAATCTAATTTCGAGTCCTTATGCAACGGATGATTTTGATAATGACCAAAGACTTTAAATACAATCGGTTGCGTTTTCAAATACTCAATGAATGACTTCGTGACTGGAACTGTGATATTCTGTACGTGATAAAAGCCTATTGGTGCGCCCGAGTTTTTAATTGGCTCCGTGCTGAAAGCCTCTTCATGACGATGAATAAAATTAAATTGACAAAATATGTCCGAGTACTCGGCGGCAATGCCACTGGCCTGAAGAACAGTTACGCGGAAAGTAAATTCCCTTCCAATTAGTAAATGCTCGCCGTGCTGCTCATCTTGATTATCGTGAAACTCTGAGGTTGTGCATGAATCACCGCGACCCGAATCTTTGTCCTCCAGTTCGGCCTCTTCGATTTTCATGCTCTCACCATATTTATCACCATCGTCTTTGCCATTGGTTATTGAATTATTTTTGAGTGGTTTGGGTAAGCTGCTTGTGTTCTCCTCATCGAAAACGATTCTGGCCGATTGTTTAACGCCATTACTCAAATCAGTAGTCTCTTCGTTCTGAAAAATTATTTTTTTAAATGTGAAAATTTTCAAGGTTGTAATTTTACCAAAACTGGCTGAACGGCCACTCGAATGTAGCCCCTGACATCGCCACGCTCATTGACTATGGGGATTTTATGGACCAAGGGAACCGGATAAAGCAGATTACTCAAGTATATGAATGAGCGTCCAATAAGACGAAACCAAGGAAAGCGATCATAAAATGGATCACCTGGGAAATAATGTGCGAATTTTTATGGTGAAAATTTATCTCGCTCATAAATAACCATTCGAAACTCACCTCCTGTTAATGACTCCACATTATAATCAGGCGATGTTGGCGATAATTCAGCCTCATTATGATACATTTCTCTCATGAGCTCCAATCGTTGACTGCATGTGTGTGTGGAATTGAAGATAATATCATAAAATTATGCACATATTGTGAGAGGAAAATAAATTAAAGCACAAACAGCTAGAGAGAGAAATGAGGAAGGAAAAATCAATATATAAAAAGGCATAAAAAAGCGTTTTCGCATGCAATTGCACTTCATGTTATGTCTGAAATGGTTTTTATAATTTTCATTTAGCACTTCCATCCTCAAAGGCGTGAGGAATATAAAATAAAATAAACGGCGAATAAATTACAACTTGAAGCTCTTATCATCGCATGGAGGGAAATTAAACTAAGCCATAGTTGCATGATTCATGTCACAGACATTGCGGACTGAATTGTACAATAAAAAAAAATATAAATGCAGAAATTATAAAACTGAGAATTATGCACAGCAAATTTGAAATGTTTTTCACTTCTGTAAAATTCCAATAAATCCAGGAATTTAAATTGTAAACAAAGAAATTAATCATCGCAAGAATGTCTTTATTGCCGCAATCAATAATTTTTATATCTAGCAAATTCAGCAATAAAAACTTTTTATCTCACAATTGAGATATTTTGATATTCTCGCAAAAACTTTTGCTGTACATAACGCAATAAATATTTCATTGTGATTAAAAATAAAAATTCCTTTCGATTCGCCTCAAGATTACAATAAAAATAAATATGAAGAAAATAAATTGCTAACCTAGAAGGCAATAGATTAGCCAATGAAAGTCTTAATGCGTTTCTGTTGTTACTGCTTTGTCCGCACGGCATAAACGATTCTTTATCCGCTGGATGTTTTGGCGTAAAATCGCCACCAATTGATGTTGTGTCCATCATTTGGAAGGTCATTTCGGGACTCTCAGCAGTGTTGTAAATTTGTCGCATCAACTCAAGTCGATAGCTATTTGTGAAAGAATGTTAATGAAAAATTCTTTCTTCTTTTTTTTGATTTGATTTTTTTTTCGGGTTAATCAAAAAGGGGAATTCTAAACTCATAAAATATAATGCCTTTGAGGATTCATAAAGAAAAACTTTTCTCATCGATTTTTTTATGTGAATCTGGAGGATAAAATGTTTGAAGTCATTCCAATATTTATTGGCACGATTTAATGAAGATATGAATTGTCTATTTTAAAGCTAGTCAAAAATCCACTCGGAAGAAACACGGAAATATTTTAAAGACACTCACCGGAGCTTTTCGAGAGACCAATAGTGAGTTGCTCCATTCTTCATGTCAGTCACTTCAACCGCAACGATAGTCCTTGATGGCGGCGGTACACCCGTTGCAAATTCTTCATCGTTTGCGGTAATCATGGCGGAAGATTGTAGCTCGGGTGGGAGAGGCGAGTAGAGGGTGTCAGTTAGGAGAGTAAATTGAAATTGAACTTTCTTTTTCAACTCTACCGAAATGGCATTTGCCTCCTTAAGAAATATAGCATTGCCCCAAAGGTCATCACGAAGAGATGTGAATTGATGGTAGCGCCATTTGCGAAAGGCCCAAGCTGCCAATCCGGCCTGTCGAGTTGTCCATGTCGTTTCGAACAATGGATTGACTAAAATTTATGTGAAACTTAAAATTGACTTAATTAAATAATTAATGACTTACCAAAAATATCCTCTTGCTGCATCTCAACATCGGGACTATAACTGCTGTACATCGACATAGTCATTGATTGTTCCTCGACTTGCCGTTGAAGTGCATCAATTCTCGCCTCATAAGACTAAAGGACAAGATTAGTAAACAGTCTTTCATTAACACCTCAAATAATACCTTTCTCTGTTCCTCAAACACTTCATCTGCCTGCTGCTTTTCACGCTTAAATTGCTCCTCTAAAATTATCAATCTCTTTTCCATCTCCTTCTTTAAATCAATACCCTGTTTCTCTAGCAATTCGCATTGAGCAAAATTCCAATCTACAACCTCACATTTAACTTCAGGTAGCACACCCTGAGCTTTTTCTCTCTTCTCACGAGCTTGCTCGGGATGAGTGAATCGAAAGACATGATTTTTGCCGAGAATAACTCTCGAGCCGGTTGTAAGAATCTCAGGATCTGTTATCTTTCGACCGTTACAATAAACCAAAGCATCCTTAGCTGGAATTAATGTCACGACACCATTGCGATTCTCAAAAACGCAATGCTCTTTATGAATGTGAGATCCAGAGAGTTGAATGTCTTGTGGTAAGTTCGCCTCGTGTGTACCGAGTCTGGTGATGCCGTCTTTAATGTAATACAATAGACACTCAGACAATGTTGGATCCTCATTCAAGTTCACCAAATGTGGAGTCATTTTGGGACTAAACACTCCGACCGTCATGCCATCTTCTTTCACAGCGACGCCCATCTCAGCGAAAATTGCTTCGCGCTGCACACGAATTTGTTCAGTACGCTTCAATTTCTCTTCCCACGTTTCATTCAATTCCGCTATGAGTTTTTCACTCGCTTGCAATTGGTCGACGGCCATTTCAGTCGTTGATCCTGTACGTGTTTTTCCTTTTGAGGGTGATAAAATCTTGGTCTTATCGCCACCTTCCACGTCAGCCTTATCGTCCTCGTCTTCTGAAAAGGATGAAAGTGAAAATAGTAGTTTATAAAATATTAAAGCGAGAGGCAACATAAAAAGCTCTTAGACTGAGATAAATTATGGCGTAAACAAACTTAAAAATTCATGATAATAACAAGGCCAGGGAGAGAAGCAGCGAGTGTATCAAGCATACTTACTATTATAATCTCGCTTTTCGCAAATAATTTTTCCATCCGGTCCTTTTTTAAAAATTGCAGTGGAAAATTTATAAGAAATTATTTTAAAGGTGAGCGAAAATAAAATATAGAAAAAAAAACAGGATAATAAAAAAAATATTTTTAATGGCCAAAAGTTTTTTCTCAACACCTCAATTTTGATTTTCAAACAAAAAATAATAAATTTAATGGAAGTGAAATGTTAAAGTTTTTATATAAATTTACCTTCACGGACTTCAATTCCCTCATTCTTAAGCAACTCTCGAAGTTTTTGAATTTCTTCTTTAAGCTCTCGAATGAGCTTCGCATTTGCATCCTCATTGACCACGGCTTTGCAGACAATTTGTTTTGCTCTATCTGCATATCTAAAAAGGAAATTTGAGTGGATTTGATTTATTTTGGATTTATTAGCCAAAGTCGAGACACGAACTTTTCAACATATGCGTCACGTACTCTCGAAATGTGATGTACGTCACTCAAACGAGAATAAAATAAGTAAAAAAAATTTAACAACACTCCCTTCTCTTTGTACAACTAGGTATTTCGCACGGAAAAGTATTAAATAAAATAAAATCAGTAAATATTTTGACATTTTTATACATTTTGTTATAGCTCTCTTGTTAACTTAAAACTAAATTTTGGTATTTGCTTTATCGCAACATATTAAACATATGTATGCAATACTTGAATGAATTTAATATTGGAATTTAAGATCCAAAAACTAGAAAGTGGAGCGGAATTTTTGTCTGTTTGATGTTTTTAAAACCGCTCCACTTCTCTAGTTTTTGATCTTAAATTCCAATATTAAATTCATTCAATATTGCATACATATGTTTAATATGTTGCATAAAGCAAATACCAAAATTTAGTTTTAAGTTAACAAGAGATATAACAAAATGATAAAAATTCAAAATATTTACTATTTTATTTTATTTAATACTTTTCCGTGCGAAATACCTAGTTGTACAAAAAAGGAGTGTTGTTAAATTTTTTTTACTTATTTTATTTAGTCCTTTTTCCAGATCAAATTTATTGTACTTAATTTGGTAACAAAAATTACTTTTTGAAAATTAAGCATGTCAATGTTTGAATTGATCGCGAGCAAGATTTTAATTTCACCGTTATGATTGACTGTTTTATTGGTTCCAACAAGAATTAACTCTTTCTAAAATTATTATTTATTTCATCTTTGGTAACATGAATGATTTTGCACTTCTTCTCTCGTTGTCTTTAATCTTGTCACTGTATGAAAATGAATTGGGGGTACGACAGTGAGAGCGCATTATTATCGAGGGAAGAGGGTGAGTGGTGAAGTTGATGGTGTTGAAGCGCATGTAAGAATTATTTTTTTAAATATTTTTTGACCGTTTTTTTTACACAACATCTGTTGCTTCGCAACAGCTGTTGAGCAAGATCGTCACATAGAGAAGAGAGAGAGAAAAGATGCGATTGTGTGGGAGTAAGAGAGAAGGGAGAAAAAGAGTTCTCTAGAGCTTTTTTAATGTTCATGTCATGTCTCGATAACGCAAAAATTATTGTGTGTGAAGTAAATTGAAGAATTATTCAGAAAAGTTTTTTCGAATACAAGGAGAGAAAAATTTTATAATACGAAAAGTAATGTTGAAAGTTTGTAACTACATTTTTAATATCTCAACTTTGTAACAACACCACGAATCTCATTAAATGAAACAACTTTAACCCCAATAATGTCTCACTTTTCAAACAACGTATCAGATTCACTCTACAAAGCGTGAAATCACCCACACAACTCACCTCAGTGTGCTTAGTGTTTCGTCATAATTAATATCAGCCGGAGAAATTGCACTAAAAAAATAAGAAAAATTCGATTAAAATCTATTAAAAAATTATTTTAAATTCAGACTCACGCAATCATCGCAGTTTTAGAATTTCCACCGAGATTTTCCCTCAATAACCATGTCAGAACGGAATCACGGTAAGGAATGTGATTTTCCTTCTTACTTTTCTTATTGCCTTTTGACGCCTAAAAGAGAAATCTCATAACGCTTTGACAGTTTGATTAACTCATGCAATCTCACAAGCTCAGCGAGTGCCGAAATGACTTTTCCTAATGTCGTCAATGATTTATTAATGTTGGCTCCTTCTTTGAGTCTTGTACCTTTTGCACCGGTGCTATCTGCACGCTCACTTCCCGCTAAATCGACTAAACTAATTTTTGACACTTTCTCGGCAACTAAATCTGTCGTTGCGTCGTGACGTTGCTGTGTGAAGAAAATCGTAAAGACAGCGTGAGATCTTGAACTGGTTTCATTCATATTGGTCGCTGCCACAGTTCTCGCTTTGTTGCCTTCATCAATTAGATCGTGAATGTCCTGATATGACATGACAGCGAGCTTCGATAAATCCTCCACGTATGGGCCCAACAGTGGATGCTCACGTACACGCAAGTTTCCCTTGTTCTTAGGATTTAGTAAATCTCGGACACGCTCACAGTAGATTTCCATGTACGACACCTCAACCGAGTATTTTAGCGATTCATCTTCCGTCTCATGGATGCGTTTAAAGAGATCATCACATATTAACGGTATGATGCCCTCTTGTCCCTCTTCATCGTGTTTGCCCATCATCGTGTACGATTTACCAGCGCCTGTCTGCCCATAAGCGAAAATGCATACATTATAGCCCTCGAAGGAATGATGTAGCATTTCCTCTCCGATGTCAGCATAAACCATCTCTTGCGTCGCAAATTCGCTCTCTGACGGCTGCATGGAAGTATGGAAATTAATGAGTGTGTGATCACAAAATCAAACAAGTAACTTACGTCAAATGAAAAATATGAATAATCGTAGTTGAATCTCTTGACCGAGTCTGCAGTGCCTGGCGGTACTTTTGGATTTGTTATCGCTGTCATGTTGCCCGACATCTCAATTATGCAATGAGCATCGCGAGCTATCTCTCGGCTATTAAAGGGACGCACCCTTACTGCCACTTTAACGGACGACATCTTGATGACTTTATTGTTCGTCTAAATGAAGCTTTTGTTTTATTTTCTAACGAGAAAAAGTTTTTCATTACTCGATTACATTTACTCGTTCATGGGATGAAAAAGAATTGAGCGATCCATAAATAGAAAGACCATAAAAAAAGTGAAATTACTGAGAATTGGTTATGGAATTTTAATACATCCAGTGCCAACTTTTGAAAATATTCTCTCTCAATCCCGTTCATGATTCAATTTGCCAAAAATGAAAGCCAACAGCCATCATATGGAGAGTGATTTAATGAATTTTTGATTTATTTTTATTTGCTGAAAGTCTTCTCTTAATTTAATTGAACATGAAACGTTGCAGCTACCCATTTTCATATCCACCTATACTCAAGTGCATTACATACACGAGGCCTGAGATATGGACTTTATTACATCTCTGTGGTTTACATTTACTTTTATTTTTAGTGCACGTTTGCACTCAATTCACGTCTCTATTAGATTCGTCATATTGTTTTATGCTGTGATTATCATTCGACGTCACTATTTTTGCTTCATTATGGAGAAACAGTAAAATTAACGCCCACTAATTTTCCCCGAGTCGAATGTGCAAAACGAGCTTTTGCGTCGTGACCTTTCATTGAGTGCTGACTTTCTTTATCTTTTGATTATTGCATTCATAAGCTTAAGATGAGTTTTTCAAGGAGAAAACATATGGATTTTAAAAAAGATATTCAAGATCTATCAGTGAAGAGCAAATGTGAAATTGATGAGGGAATTTTTGCTCTAGAGGTTTGGTTGGATGAAATGCATTATTCAGGTTAAATAAAAATTTTCTTTTTTAAATTAATTTTTAGATATTGATCTCAAAATTGTTTTTAAGTTTAATTCTTAAGTGAAAATTTTCCATTAATTATTATTATATAATTAATATTTTTATAATTATTATAATTATTTTCTTCAATATTCTCAAGCCACCTCTACCCTAATCTTGCAGGTGTCAAAAAATCAAAAACATAAATCACCTTTTCACTTCATAAATGAAAATTAATTAAATTGCATATATATCTAAAAAATATTTTCATGAGCAAGGATATTTTTAAAAAATAGCGAAGACATTAAAAATAAAAAATTTGATCTCTTTCATCTTCATCCATCCATCCCACTCACGAATTAGTCGACGGAAGTCAATTACTTAGTCAACATTTAATCAATTTTAATGGATCATTAACTGATGACATTTTATGCTTTTGTATTCTCTATGTGCGAAACTTTAGGGCTATAAATAAAAGTTTATGTCTGTTTACATAGAATTCACTCTTTCCTGCTTTTTTGTGTGCGATTTCAGACAAGAGTGAAAAAGTTAATCTTGGCAAGATATCGACAGCGTTGAGCTCAATAAACAACAGCACGAGACGGCAAGTGGGAGCAATTTATGCAAAAATTTCACCTTGTGAAAAAAAATTTTTTTTTGCGATCGAAAATTGCAAAGTTTAGGGATGTAAATTTACTAAGAATGTCTAGATAGAAATTTTTATGATGCTGTTCATTTTTCCATTAAAGATCAAATGAAAATTTATTGCGTGGGATTTTTAAACAGAATAAATTTAGAAAATGGAAAAGTTTAATTGGAAAAAGTTTTTTCAGGGTTGAAAATAAATTTAGGATAAAAAAGTTTTGAGATTAACATTCGAATTTTTCACCCTCAATATTTTAACCATAGAAACATTAATTTTTCTTCTTTTTACGTATATTTTTTCAATATTCGCATAGTTCATAATTTTATCAAGATGGCGAATTCGATTTTAATAAATTTTCATCAGCTGCCAAAATTTTCCATGTCGTCTCATCCATAAAACAATTTATTTCAGAAGTTTTTATAGTTTTTGTCTTCTTTTCGTTCAACTCACAGAGGACTTTGCGAGACAATAGAAATTTTCATGACCTCTTACAATAATTTTATGAGTCACCCAAAAATCGATAAAATTTGACGAGTAAAATAAAAATTTCTTTCATAAACTTTGAAAGTTAATTAAACTTTTAAAATTTTCCTGCGCAAAATTGTCAAAATCCTTCACCATATTGCACAAAATTTTCTCAAATTCACAATTTTCATAATTTTTCTTTTCACTTTTTGTTCGCCATTGAGAAAAAATATTTATCAAATTTTCGTTTTGATTTTTCGCCACAACTCACTTTCAATTTCATGAAAATTTCACCACCATCAAATTTATTCGGCCTTATATTTTTTGTTTTTGATGCATTTTTAACCAAATTAGTGCATTTAACTAATTTAAATTGATTTAATTTCGAGGAAAAATTCCAAAATGCAACCTCACTGCACCAAATGTAATAAGGAACAGAGAAAAAATGTCCTGCGTGATGATAATCAAATCGATTTTTATGGAATTTTACCCACATGTGCGCATGATTGTAAAAAATTTTCTTTCTCCCTCCGACAAATGGCTATTTTTCAAAACAAACTCTTGTAAACAACGTGTGAAGGGTAAAAATGTATGAAATGGAAACATGTGCAGCATAAATGGAAGGGAGAAAGCACGTGCACTGGAAGAAATGTTGACATAACAAATTCTCTCGTTCTTTATGTGGAAATCGATGAAGAGCCTACGAAATTTTGCAGTATACAGCATAAAGGTCATGGTCAGCTTAGTGAAATGATGAACGAGTATGTAAAAATTAATCAACGATTATCGGATGAGTGTGGTAATAATCCATTGATAATTCCATTGACGTGTGTAAAAATATTTGGAAATAAATAAAACACGATAGAAAGTAAAATTACAGGAATAAAAGTACATTGAGAAATAAAGATTTTTTAACATTTAATTAAATGCAAATAATTAATTTTATTTATCATCATAATTTTAATTTTGACATCAAAAATTGCACTAAAACCATTTTTAAAGTTTCTTTTTAATTCGTATAAATTTTCCTTTTGAAGGCAAGCACAAAAAATTCGTTAAAAAATCTCAGGAAAACATTTAAAAATCAGAATAATTAAATAAGTACGACAAGGATAGTGACTTTGCTTATTATTTAATACTTTTTTCTTTAAAGAAATTTAATTTTGCATAAAAACGTTCATGCAGAAGCAACAAAAAAATTATATCACATTCTTAAGTTTATTTTCTTTTGATTCTCAATTGGACTGCGTCACCTTGTGGCAGTTTTTTAATCATATTCCAGACGTCTATGCGTGTTTGCCTCTCTGTCGATAAGCCATTAATTTCAATTATTTCATCACCGGCTTTTAAGTTAGTGAGCTTCTCCGCGGCACCACCTGTAACAAGAAATTTTATTATCTCTGTTTTTAATTTTTTTTATTGTCTTTTACCCATGAAAATTTTCTTAATTATCAAAGGTTTGTTTCCAGCTGGCGAATCGTAGCCTCCGTCAAGGGAAATTCCAATTCCAGTTCCATCTTTTATTATTGTTACTAAGTCATTATCTACAACAAATATTTTATTAATTTAGAGCTCAATAAATTTCAATTAAATTTACCATCGAGACCATTTTTATGCGAGCCATTTTGAATTAAATCAATCGATCTTGATGCATTTCTTTCATCACTGCCATCAACTTTTTCAATTAAAGAGCCGAGTGATCCCAGTTTAGACTTTGTCAAAGTGTTTGTTTTAACGGCCGATTTCGATCTTGTCACCACCATCACGACATCCATTCGAGGTGACTGGAAAAATAATTAAAATTTGATTTTTGATTTTTAAAATAATTCTTTAATCTACCTTAAGAACACTTAAAGACTCTCGATGAGTTAAACCTCTCATGCTTAAGCCATTGATTGACAATAATCTGTCGCCTCTTTTGAGTCTTCCGTCTTTATCAGCCGGAGAGTTGGCAAGAATTCGATGGATCTTTAAAAAAACTAAATTAATTTTTAATCATTTTGAATTTTAAAAAACTTCTCACAGTGATTTCTTTTGCCTCATAGTCGGATCCGCCAGCTAAAGTAATTCCAATACTCGATTCTGGCGACTCTCTTTGCAAAACAACTACAAAGGCTTCAGATGTCTCCAATGGCGGATCAGCTTCGTCGATTATCAATTGCAAGTCCTAAATAAATTATTTTATTAAATCTTTTAAATCATAAAAGTTGATTTTAAAATCTCACCTGTGGCGTTATTAAACTGTGACTGCTCCCGAATGAAGAAAAGCTTCCAAAATCTGATTGATTGGTTTGCAGTAACTCACTATTATTTGTGCCAGTTCCAGTGCCTAAAAGTTCAGATGAAACGCCTGAAGATGAAGAAGCAATCGAGTCCCATGAACTGTATCGATTGTGACTTATTTTAATTTTCTCCTTTGTCGGCGTTCTTGGTGACATTATTGGAGGCGGTGGTGGAGGTGCTGTTTGTTTTTCAAAGTTCCTGCGAATCTCAGAAAGATTCATTTTTTTAGGCGTCTCCAGAGATTTTGGAATTTTTCGAGGCACTTCAGCTTTTGATGCTTCATTTCTGACCCACTTCGCTAAGTCACTCGGAGGAACTTCATTAATTACTGTCTTTTGCGTTGAAGATGAACTTGACGTTTCATTTTTCTCCTCGGAATCGGACGACATGACCTCAACGTATGTCGCGACATTTATGACTTTATCGACAAGATTATCACCGGGACCGGCAAGTTTATAGTTGGTCATAGAACGAGTTTTTACTTTCGAGACGCGTTGCTTGTTGTCATCATCGATACCTCCATCAGTGCTGTCTTCATCGCGCCACGACTTGTCCAAACATTCTCGACCGCTCCGGCTTTTCGATGAAGCCACAATGGACTTTCGAGATGCTGGCGCTTCCGAGTTGTTTTTACGGTTTTCAGGTGACCCCGAGCCATTCGATGAACAGCTTGCTTGCGAGCCCGACCCGGAAGTCAAAGTTGAATTGCTGCTCAGTGACGAATTGCTGCTCAATGTTCGCACGAGAGGTTTCTTTGCCACCGGCGAAATTGGTGGTGTTGAAATTCGTGAACTCAAATAAGATTCGGAGTCACTTTCATCCGTAGCCGTTGCATTTGATTTGCCAATAATCAACGAAGTTCGAGGCGGCTTAATTGGAGGCGTTGTTTTTGTTCGGTCATCTTCGAAACTCAAAAATTCCTGTTGAATGCAAGACTTTTAAATTTATCACAAAGCGCATAAACATGTCAAACTAACCTTTCTTAAGACCGTCCTTGGCCTCACGGATGGTGACTCAAAATCACTGAACGTTCTTCTCGTGTACTTAGCCGTGGGCGTTGCTGGAATATTTCTTATCAAATCACATTCCTTGCTTCGAATTACCGGCAAGTCAAAGACTTTTTGTCCACCGTGAAGATCATTTTCAGGAACTTTATCGGGAATGACCAAACCACGCAGTTTCGAAATATTTTTCTTGCGATTTTCGAGAATATTTGCGATAGATTTTTGTCGATTCTCCTCATTCACGTAGCCATTGAAGCTTATGCGTCGCTCGAGAGAAACGGGCGCGGTTGTGGGCGGTGGAGGAGGCCGAAGTGGGAGTGATGGAGTGCTCATTAAGTGCTCGACACTTTGAGCGCGACTCATCATCAAGAGGGGAGGTCGAGTGTGAAGACTCATTGGCTTACTGACGGGCGTGTAGCTCTTAACCTCTTCTTCATCAGTGAAATCGTCAAGATTTTCCATACTCATCGCTTTCTTCTTGCTGACTCTCGATGCGGACTTCATTGTGTCAGCTGCAAAAATATTTTCAATGCTCTTCGCAGTGCTTCGCATCGATCCATTACCATTGCTCTTATCTTTGTATGTTTGCTTGGGTATAATGAGTGAAATGTCAGACGTCGAGTTGGAAAACATGGCAATTTTATCCTTTACACTTTTCTCCGATTTCTCATCTTTATTTCGCCAATTGAGTGTCGGTCGTGTCGGCCGTCCGAGTGTCGCCGACTTAAAAGGTGGCTTCGAGTCGGTAAAATTTTTTATTTCATCGAAATTGTATGTTTTACGTTGTGGTGCCACAATCGCTGTGGCTTTTGTGGTTTTGCTGGAGCTAAAATCATTTGTTGCGCTGTTGTTATCGCTGTAAAATTGAGATAAAAGTAATTTCATTAGAGATGGATGTTAACACATTAAAAAAACTATTTCTACAACGACCTTCACTCGGAATTTTTTTTCTCTTTCCGCAAATATTTACAACAATCTTCAAGTACTCACTTTTTACTGTTAATTATTGTCTTTGTGGTCGTTACTGTTGTTCTGTTTGCCGAAGTAATTTCCTTTTCATCTGCCTGCATTCTCGACATATTTTCATTGTCTTCTCTCATCATGACTTTGTGATCTAATGGAAACAATTGTGGATGATCCATTTTTTCATCGGAGATGTGAACGTTAGTGGAATGGCTGTATACGAATGATTGTGATGTCGTTGTTGCTGACGTTTTTTCTGTTTTGAGTTCTGTACGAGTGAGTAAATAAAAGTTTGAGATGAGAAAGGTGGCTTGACGTGAAAAAAATGTTTATAGTTTTTAGATGTGATGGAATTAAGAGCAAATTTTACGGTCGATTCATTTAAGAAATGTGACGTACTAAATCAGCCTTATGGCGTTTCTCGTCTAACAAATCGAACATCTGCGCATTGATAAATAATTAATTAAAAATTCTTGAGGACTGCGCGATTTTTTTACAGTTAATTTCTTCTGATTTTAATACGCTTAACTTCATTATGGGTTTTTTTTTCGTGTTAAAAAAATATTTAATGGCACAACTGTTTCGTTTTCATTTTTGCGAATCTCTTTTTCTCATTCTCCTTCTGCGCGCATGCTTTCAATGTATGAAGTGCCGGGTTCTTCTTCTTATTCTTCCCTCAAAAAGTACAAACATGTGTAACATGATCAATGCAACATAAATTTCAAAAAAGAGTAAATTTATTCGAAAAATCAATTAAATTAAGAAACATGAAATTCAATAAATTCTACTCTTAACACATGACTCGCATTCCGTTGCAAATAAAAGACGGATAATGTAAATTCAAAAAATTAAATTTACGAGCGATCTGCGGAGAGAAAATTTATATTGCATTTAATCTCTCAAGAATGCAAATCCCCGCACTCTTGCGAGAGTATTATGCAATTAAGATTAAGAGCAGAACGAATTTTGTGGCAGAAATGGAAAATCAATTAATGGCAGCCGGTGTGTGATAAGGTAGAAATAATGGCAAAAGCGAACAAAGAAAAATTCTTCCTCAATTTTTCATGCCTTGCAGTGAAAATTATTGAAACGATGCTAATTGAAAGAGAGACTTTTAAGCGATAAGTAAATGAGTGGGTGAAAATTTTTTAGCTAAATTTCAAAGTTTTTATCTGAGTCAAAAAAAGTTTTAAAACCGGATTAAATTTTTAAATTTAAATAAAGTTGAAAATCCTCTTTAAAAAATTCAATTTAAATTTTTTCTCAATAATTCAGAATTTAACCTTTTGCATTCCCAAAATGCAAACATTCCACTTTTGATTTATAAGAAAAAGCCGCAAGAGTCATCGAACAATGACTAATAATGCAATTTTCATATGTCACTTCTAAGTATTAAAAAATGACTTTAATATTTACCGCGAACAAAACTAAAGGTGTTGTAGAAATATTGAGGCCTCGGGAGCATCTTTTAACTTAAATAAAATCTAATTCCTTAGCGTTAATAAAAATTCACAATTGATACTTTTTTAAACAGTAACACAGAATGCAGAATGAACTTCCACCGATGGCAGTATTGTAAGTGGGAGAGCGAGGAAAAAATTCACATCGCGTCGCGAGAAATGAACTACGTTTAAGAACCCGACAGCACACATCGGGAAAGGAAATTTTAATATATATTTTTTTATACGAAACATCGCGACGAGGAAAAAAGAGCTTAAAGATCGGACCGAAAGAGAGAGAAAGAGCGAAAAACTGGTTTATATAGCGAAGTTCAGCGAAATAAAAAAGAAACCTCATCGATATATAATATTGCTGCAACAACAATGGCCAAAGTCATAGAACAATTTTTCTTCTTCCTTCCACCCAACAATTCCGACTCTTCGTATTAATAAACTTCGAACGTAGCTATTGAGAATCAATAGATGAAAAATAAGCTTGTTAATAAAATTGTATTCTCTCTTCATCATCTTTTCTACGCTGTGTCTTTATTCTCCTTTTGTGTGAACCTTGTTGAGTTCTTGCGAGGAAAACTTTCAATATTCAATCGCATGCGGGTCTCATGGGAATTTATTATTTAATTAGCTTTATTTCGTCTTATTGGCCTTGTCAAGTTCATAGACATTATGCACTTAGAGAGATTTGATAAATTATGCAATAAAGTCCATATAGGCTTAGAATTATGAGTTCAGCATGATCGAGATTAAAAATGTTCATTGAATTCTCATGCTGAGTCGATTACCTTTAAGGGGGAAAAAAATATGCAAAGCCAGTCAATTTTATTTTCTGCTCGACTACTGAACATTTTTTCATTACATCATCGTTTGCTCTCATTGTTGTTGTTATTGTATGCACTGTCAATGTCAAATTAGAATTTCTTAAAAGCCTTCACACATAAGTCATGCGTGCATCATCATCATCATCACAACAAAAATCGTCATCACTGTCGACATTAAGTTGCGCAAAAGAGAAAATAATTCTCGCTTGTTAGCGGAATTGATCAAAAAAGCTGAATAAATAGGCGACGAACAGTTGAGAAAGTCCCATATGTCTCACTCGCGAGCCTCGATGCTGCTCGATGGAAAATATTCCGTTTTGACCTTGATACAGAATACAGAAATGGGATCTTGTTAATCGGATTGGCATGGCGAATGTCTGAGGTTCGCCATAAAGCAGGCAGAAATAATTTATTATGATCCATTTCGATCTCCTTGCGAGAGAGAGTGACGGTGTAATGTATGGAGCTGAGTTAAGACGGGGAAAGATGTGAGGAAGCAAATTGAATTTGCAAGGGAAGGTAAATTTTTTCAATTTCCATTGTGCGATTTTATCGTAATTAAACTTTCATATGGAAAAAAATCCTATCGCACAAAAAAATGTGTCCAGTAGCATTATAAAATGAAAGCCGATAATTTTTCTTGTCCATGCATAACGAGCATGTCTCTCTCAATCTGCTTAATGAGAGCCATAAACACCCACCGCATTTCACTTTTTTTTCTTTTGGTACACACGACATCGAGAGTGAAAAGTAATAGCACGCAAATTGCCGTTTCAACAATGGACTCAGAGCGAGAAGTAAAAAGTTCATTTAAAACAATCGTCTGAATTATGATAAGTTGATGATGAACCTCGAAAAAAGAGAAAAGTTTCTATTCATTTTGTGTAGAAGCAAGTGCGAAGCTAATCAGCGTGACCTAATCAACTCGATGTGCCCAAAGGTAAATAAAAAATGCTAAAATTGCTCTTGCTAACCATACCCGGAACATCTCTCGCATGCACACGAAAGCTTTCTTCCAAAAATAAATGTATGAAGAAATTTATTCGAGTTTTCTCACAATTAAAATTTACGCACATACGCTCATGACATGCTGGCTATTTTTTATCAGTTTTATTTCCTCCAGTGTCATCATTAAAACGAGCGATTGCTGCTTCCTCCTGTTCCACTCGCCATTCAATGACCTTGTGAAAGCCAACAACAATGGACCGAGGGAACAGTTGCAATTTATGTAAGAAATCAGAAGGTTAAAGTTTCAACTAATAAAGATTTCCATAATTTACAAACAAACCCAAAAGGTTTGAATATATGCGAGTGATCTCTATCTCCAGACACTCTCAATTGAACAATGCAATTTAGAGAACAATTTAGTCTCATTTAATTTTTAATAATCATCTTTCATTATGGCTCTTTTTTCGGATAAATGGTTGCAAAATGAGTGAATAAGGAATTGCTTAAAAGGTTAGAAGAAAAGAATTGCGATCAACATGAGTGAGATTAATAAGTCGCCTTGATTATCATCTAGCAGCGTGAGTGGCTTTGAAAAAAATTATAATTTGCCGAAATTGGCAAAATTATATTTTTTCTTCTGATATAAAAAGATAAATTAAGACATTGGTTTTTTTGTTTAAAATTTAAAAAGTTAATTTTCAAATTTATTTATTTTAATTTTAACTGTTCAAAAAAATTTAAATTCCCCATTTTGGACCTTGATAGTTTTTTACGATTGCACTTCATTAAAACATAAACAGGAACTAAAAAACAGCTCATTAATAAAAGAAAAAAGGTCACAAGAGACGTTTTCATATAAAAAAATTGCGATCAGTCTTATTTTGTTGCCCGTTTTGCTTAAATTAACAAACCTCTGCTCTAAGAATTAATTCCCAATTTATTCTCACTCTTTTATTGATTTTTAAATTACTTAATTTATTTGACAGTAATGTGGGACCTCCCTTCGCTTCCAATCACGCTCGAATTTGCTTCAATCATAAAGCAATTTTTCCACTAGAATAACGTTGCTTATATTTTTTTTACGAGCAACACATACAATTTTTTTTGTATCTCACTCGATTGATTTTCGAAGGCAATTGACCTGATCACTTCGACGTGATTTGTCAGTGTTGCGTATAGAGCATAAAGCACATGAACAACAAACCCATTGATTTCCACTTCATCATAACAATTATTTACACTTCAACATAGCTCCGAATAGAATTTTGTACTTTTCGGAGGGAAGCGAGAGAAAAGTTAAACTTAAAATTTATCGCTATAATTCATTTTTCGAAGCAATTCTTTTAAAATCTCTTCGAGTGCTGGCAGAAAATAAATTAACGCGATTTACTTCAATCAAAGAGAAAATTATTCAAAAGAATCCCAAGAAAGTTCGCAGAGCAAATCGCGTATTAAATTTTTCCAGGCATAAAGCACTTCAAGTGTCTGAATTGTTTCTTCGTGACTCTCACGCTCCATTCATTGCGTGAATGTAGAAGATGAAATTGAGAAGCATTACGCATTAAATTTTCGCATTTCTGACTTAAATCAAAGAGAAAAGAAGAAGATTAAGAAGTGGACGAAGATCACATTGTGATCACATCAAGAAGTTTTTTATTGAGGTTAAAATTACTGGACTAGAAATGCTCTTTCTTGAAAAAATTCAGCAAGAATAAAATATTTTATAGAGTGAGTAATGCAGAATTTAGATAAATCTCGACTTTCTGAATTTTAAATGCACAGCTCGAGAATAAGGGAAAAAATTATTGAAAAAAAGATCAAATTAATTTCATTCTTGTTCAATTAAATTGTTGAAATTTTAAGTGAAATTCAGTTTCGTGTTTGAGTTCAATTACTCGCAAAGTTTCAACTAAACATTAACAAATTCTACATCATAAATTTAACAGCTCAGCACTAAAATGTTCAAAGAACTAATCTGCAACACTTACATAAATTAATCTCACAATTTGCTTGATGAAAAATTCCACTCTAATTGCATGCTTTTTTCATTCTCCCAGAACAATATATTTCAATTAACAAATTGTTTGTAATTACACCTCGTGCAGATACTTTCCATTTAGCATGTAACGTTCTGACTCACTGCATTGCACAAACTAAACTTATTGAAATTGAGTTTTCGCTTTTACTTGTTCGATAATTAAAAAGTTAATAATAATTTTGAAGAGGAGTCACCGGAACTGACTAAGCGCTAAAGAACGACTTTAAAGTCTGATCGGGATTAACGTCAGAATGAACATACACAAAAAGCGATGGTAAGTAAATTGATGATTTGCTTCCTTTCGCGTGAGAATTGGTTCTTTTCATCGCGTACCAAACTTGAATAGCTTAATGCTCACACATATTTGATTAATCATTAATTATCCCTCTATACACACGAGTAAATTTATCTCTTTATTTTTTTTTGGAGGAATTGATTGAATTGAAATAACTCTGCACAGTTACACACACACGCAAGTGCTGCTGCCTGATTTTTAATGATCTCCTCAAAAAGTCTTTCTTTTAACAAACAAACTTTATTCTTCTCTCTTTTTTTGCACACACACCGCCGCTTCACAACTAACCGAAGAGCACTAGCCGTCCGTTCCTCATCGCAGCATTCGATAAACTAAAAACGAAGTAAATGAACTTAAACTTCACAATGAAGGCGAGTTATGTGTACGAAAAAAAGAATACTGAAAGAAAATGAGAAATTTTTTCTCCGTTTTTCGTTTCGCATTCGCGATGATGTTTTTCGGTGAAGAAGCGAGAAATGAAGAGATTTAATGTGCTGATTTAACATTTATTTCTCGAGTGAGTGAGAGAGACTATCAATATAGCAATTATGTTCTCTCTCTATGATATATTTAAAAAGATATTCTATAACGTTTCTGAAAATTAATCACGACACATATCGATGGATATTTTATTTCGCCAAAAGAGATGATGAGGAAGAGAAACGAAGAGAGTTTCGCGAAATAAAACCAGTTTGCTGCAGAAATTATAAATTTATGTTTTCGTTTTTTTTTATGGAGGTTAAAAAGCGCATTTTAATGGAATTGAAATTTTGATAATTTTAAATTTTATTGCAGAGTGAAAATTTTTAAATTTAATTATTTTAAAAATATCACTCTGAATGCCTCTCACTTAAAAGCCATAAAACAAAACGCAATGAATGTAAATCTTTCGATCCTTTTTTTGTAACTGCGCTCCACACAAACACGCACATGGCTATGACATTAATAAGGAAATAATATATATATTTTTTACAGTAAAACGGCAGAGAAATAAAATTTTCTTTAATCTTTTCACTTAACTCTTTTATATTGTTGCGGTGGATAAGTATGAGAGTCCAAGAGAGAGATAGCAAATTAAAAATTCCATGCGCTTAACAATGGCAGTTAATTTTAATTATTTCCCAATAAAAATTAAATGCAGCGCGTATTCGCTAATAAGTATGTTCAATAAGCTCCGTTAACAATATGCTCAAAGGGAGAGAGAAAGATATTTGTGGCAATTATGATGATAATAAATGAAGGCAGCAACTGAATGTGGTCAGAGAGCAGTAAAATAATTAACGTGCCAATAGATCACCATTGAGTAATTCGCGAGCATATGTTAAAACAGTAAACTGACATTGCAAACAAAACCTTTGAGGTTGATTTTGAACAGATTTATAAAATATTTATGTTCATAATTATATTTTTTAAATCTGTTCAAAATTTACCATAAGGCAGTCAATCGCCTCGATACTGTTAATAAACCCGCTGTTTTGCTCTGAAAGTCTGTCTCCCTTTTCTTTGTTGCAAACAAAAAAAACGCAAGAGAGAGAAAATATTATTGCGATAATTTACAGTCATAATATTTACGAGAGACCAAAAATTTCCGTTTTGAACAAAATAAAATTCTTTATGAATGGCTCATAAGTTAATGCGCCGAATAAAAAAGTGGTAAACGTTGAATTTAAAGCATACACAAGACACGTATAAGTTTGCACAACAATCAAGCATTTATAAATTCACAACACCGTGGCTCCATACACAAAAAAAATTGCAAGCTGACATTAAACAATTTTTTGTGTGTACATGATTAAAAGTGTAGCGAGGCAAAAAGGAACGAGAGCTTTAAACGCAATTAAGTGGTTCACTTTAGGCGAATTTTTTACAAGTTAGGTTCACAAATTGACAAAGGAATTTTTTTTATTTCACCCAAAAATTGAAAGCTGTTAAAATTTTATTATCAATTTTCTTTATCGCTAATTCCGCAATTTTTTCCGAGCTTTCCAACGCATTTAAAACTTTTTACGGCGTCGCTTAATGTCGTGCAAAGCGAAAAAAGTTATCTTTAACCGAGCAACACAAAAAATTCATTAATTACGGTAAAAAATGCTTAAATTCTTTTTCGTTTTGGTATGCAATGAAATGAGAAAATATTTTTTTTAGAGATTGCGTGCGATCGTACTTGAGATTTTTTTCGCAATGGTTTCAGTTTCATTCGAACTATAATTGAGCAAGATTTCAGCACTTTTAAAGTTATGATAATAATTCTTATCTCCTTTGTGATATCAGCCGAATATTATTTATTCATTATATGACTTTTCAACCGAAATTGAAGTTAAGTGTAGGATAATTAAGTTTTGATAATTTTACAATTATCGCGGGGATTTTTTTAATGATAAAATTTTAACGATTTTTCTATCGAAACTCTCGAAGCTTGCGATTTTTGGCCTTCCATAAATTATTTTTTATCAAAACTCTTTTTATTGCCATTATCATTGGTCACGTATAGCAATGAGCTACTTGTTTTAAAAAAAGAATGCATGACTCACCAGATTGTGGTTTGATGGAAATTTTATCCTCTTTAGTCACCTCCTCGATATCCTTAATTTCAATTTTTAAACTCTCACTTTTTATAAGCACTTGGACATTCTCATGAACTTTGTTCACTTCTGTTGATTTCGTAACATGCTCATTATGTGATTCCGCACATGCATCAATGTCACTTGTCGTTGCCATAATTATGTCTTTATTACAATCACCACCACGCAATGACTTTGATAGCGACTTAATTTCTTGTGAACCTCGCGCGTCTGTCGAGTGAATGTTTCTACTTTCGTCGTGAATTTTTTCCTCACTCAAATTATCGCTCTTATCTTCACTCGCATGAAGATAAGGGGAATTTGTATTGTTATTGATTTCCATACTGCTTCGATGACAAATTTGCTGCTTTGAATCTGTCTCACTGATCCCATTTGATGTGTCGTCGTGAAAGATAAAAATTGGACTGCAAAAAAAAGAGTAAAAATTTATAAATTAATTTTTTGAGGAATGAAATCATGGCGAGGAAATTAAAGCGTTACGTACCCAGTATTGACTGTGACACGCTGCTGTTCCATGGATGAAAATTCTTCTTCCGCTTCACCGATCGTTGGCAACTGTAAAGCATTCGAGAGATTCGCGCACCATGGGAAATTGAAATAAGCTTCTGAGATGTTAAGCAATTCCGATGACGGTCCCAATTTCTCTTCCTCATCATCGACCGACGCGAAATATTCAAACTTAATTGGCTCATAGTTGCTCGGTACTCTCGAGTTATCGCGCGCTACTGAATTTTTATCATTGCCACTTCTGTTTATGGCAGCATCATTTAACCATGATTCAATTGTCTTTGTCGGTGTCTTTGAGTCAATCTCGCCGCTGCTACTGCTGCGACTCGTTTCCTGTGGCAGTGAAGATGTTGATGATGATGATGAGATAGAGCCGCGTGGAAGTGGAGTGGGAGGCATTTTTTTCATGTCCACATTCTCATAGCGTGTGTCTTCATTAATTGACACATTTACATAGCTATTATTATTCGGCTGCTCCAAATCATTGAAGAGAAGCAAATTGTCGATTGGATTTGTGTTACCGCCATTGCTGTTCCCGTTGACATTAAATTCACGTTCTATCATCTGAAATGGTTTCGTGAGAATTCTCGTCAAGTCACTGCTCGCAGCATTTGCCGTTGAAAGCAATGACAGATCAGATTCCGACGAGAAATTCGAGATCACCGAAATTTGAGAAGAAATAGTGCTTCCGGTTTCGTCCGACTCGTCGTTGAAATTCATCGAGATTGAGTCGTCATCGAGTGAGTTGAGATAGTTTTCAGCAACGACTGGAATTTCGACAACTTTCGGGATTGGCGGGGGTTTTTTGGTGACAATTTTCCTGGGCGGCACTTTCGGAGGCGATGGTGGCAGAGGTCTCTTGTTTGTTCCATTAAACGAATCATTTCGCACGATTGTCATCGAGTTTCGATCGGCCTTTCGAACGAGAAGATTAATTGACACATTTCTGTCTTTGAGACACTTTACACACTCAATTCGAGTCATTTTCGTGATAGGTTCATGATCGATTTCTAAAATCTCATCGCCTTCACCGAGTGCACCCCACGATGCGCGAGCTCTCGATGCGGGACTATCGACATCGCATGACTGTATAAATAATCGTTCAACTTGCTCGTTCGTCTTTGTCCCACCTTGAAATTTAAGACCGAATCCTAAACGTTCACCAGGCAATCGATAAACGGTTACAATTTCTCCACTGGTCGGATTGTCACTCGAGGTGTTTATTGTCATTGTATTGCTCTGGCCATTGTTAATAGACAGGACTGTCACGAATGATGAAGGTGGCGGCAGTTTAGGCTCAATAATGTGCGCAATTTTGGGCTGTTGAATATCAACCTGAACGACCGTTACGTACTCACTCATGTCAGCGTGATGAAAATCCTCTCGATAATTAACTCAATTTAATTTTCACTTTCAAAGTTCCACTTTTAATTTCTCATTTAATAATCTCGTCACTCAATTGTAGTGAGTGAATGGATTTGATAATTGCCTCATTAACCTGAAATTTGAATGAAAAGATGACTAATTATTAATGGATTTGTGATCTCTCTCGCTTTTCAGCTGCCGACGTGACTTTATAGGAAAATAATTTATGTTTGATTGAGTAATTTTTTCGACCGTGCCAAAATAAAAAGCGGAGCTGGAAATTAAAATTGCTCTATGCGCGACTCTCGGGCAATAAAGTAAAGTAAAAGTGCAAGTTGAAATGTCTCTAAACAACTGCAGCAGCAGCATGAAAGTAAACTCGTTTAATTCGATGCAAAAATGTTAATGTGCATTGTACATCGAGAAGAAAGGTAGGATCGCCATGGCATTCCATTCACTCTCCGAAGTGTATAGTGAGCGATGTTGTAGATTCTTTTTCCGCAAATGAAAATTTCACTTCATTCCAATCGGGCGACACAGTTTTTCGTATTTTTTTATTATTACTTTTTTATTTCGAAAGAAGCATGCATTGAAAGAGTGAAGCCGAGAGAAGATGGAAAGTAATGAATTTGATCATTGAATTTAAACCTGTTTCACACATATACATCACTTTTTATTATTTGTAAGACTATTTTCGCATTTTATTGATATTTCCTTACGATATCGAGCATCGTTTAATTTCACATATTCTCTGTATTGTACCTTTTTTTGGTAAAAGTAATTTTTGTTGAGCTTGTCAAAGAAAGTGGTTTAAATTTTTTGTAAAGAGACCTTAATTTGAAATTTTTGGGCATTTAAATCTTTAAATAATTCTTGATAAATTTCAACTTGATTTAATTTTCATGTCTTTAAGAACACAAATTAAAATTATTTTACTATTCAATGAAAAAATTTGTATTTAAAATCATAAAATTTTAAAGGTTCAAATCCTAATTTTCCAAAAATAATATGATAATTCCCTGGTATTTTTTTTAAATGTAGAATTAAATTTTTTTTCTAACAAATTAATCTTAAAACCCCTAATTAAGACTTTTAAATCCCTCAGTCAAAGAATCATTTTTCCCACCAATCATTCAGAAGACACTAAACCGCTCAAATAATGAAAAGAATTTAACGGTTGCACGTCAGAAATGCAATTTCTCAAAACAACATCATTCCCTGCTGCTGGTAATAACGATTATCGCACTATTAACCTTCTCTTCGATCCCATATTTTTCGTTTATATTCCACTCTTAATCTTTGTCCGAGAATCTGTGTCATGAGCGAATGTTCGATGGCCAAAAAAGGTAAAGTTAAAGCAACATAAAGTAAGAAGAGGGAAAAAGTATATAGCGGGTCAATTTGATCCATGCGGAGTGAAATTATTTTCGGCAAATTCGCTCATCGCTGCAGAGATTTATGCCATAAATAAAAATTCCTCTCATACCACTTGCGTGTCTTCCTTCGACCATGCAGCTGTTAATGAGATGTTAAGGAATTCTAAACACAATAAAATGAGTGAACTAAGCGCGAATTCCATCCAATTGGAGCAATTTTTCTCTCTCTCGCAATGTAGTTCAATTGACTCTCAAAGCATCACCGCACAACACGTGAAAGAATCGATTCTAATAGACTCTAATTGCCACATAAATTGTTAGAAAATATTTTCACGAGCGAGAAGCGATCACGGAATAAAATGTGTTCACGTTACGACAAAATTCAACACACTGAACTTTTTTTTCTTCATTATATTGAATCTTTGTGGCCGATGCCAGTCGTCGAGCAAGAGATTGAAGTTATGGAAAGCGAAAAGAAAAATACATACATGTGGCCTGCAGTCAATTGTGAGTGAGAGAGAATGTGAGACAGCATCCAGCTTCATGCGCCTCTGCACACACACACACACACACACACTGTTCTTGATCATTTAAGAAAAACAACAAAAAAAGCCAAATGTAAAGAGTGGAGAAAAAAACTTGAATGAATGCAAAAAAATCAACAACATTGAGCGGCGTATAAAAAATATTAAATAAAAATTCAATCTACCGTTACTCTCTCTCTGCTGTTTAGCTTCATAAGACTCTCGCTCTCTCTTAGCCTTAGCGTACACAGGCCGATTATGAGCTCAGTGGGATTATGGAGGTTGGGTGGCTATTAATATACACACCACAATCTCTTTATGGAAATGCCGCACTGTTGCACATTAATTGATGGAATACGACAATAAAAATCTTTTTTAAACACAGCATAAAGCGCGACGGCGGCAGCAGCACAGCTCGCACACGCTTTGCGCCACTAAGTTGTTGACTAATCTAATCATGAACATATTTGTTTTTAGTTTGCAAGAATAAACAGAGAAAAATTTGAAATAGGAATGAGAGAGATAGAGAAAAACAGGTCCATTAAGACTTCTAAAAAAGTTGAAAACACGTCATGCATGGCAAGCACGAGTGGGACATATGCCGCCGCGTGCTATACCAGAAAAGTGCTATTGAAAGCCATTCTTTCCAGTTGTATTTTGTGGGCACAAATTTGAGCAATTATTGAAGAAATTAACAGACGTGAGTAGGCTGTTAGCGAGCGTGTACGTGAGAAGTTCTATACATGGTCTATTTTGAGAACTAAAATTAATCAATTTTGTCTTTAAAATTTGATGTATTGCAGCAAAAAAAAATGTTGAACGCCTCAAGCAGATTTTAATAAATGCTAAAAGAACGTGATCATTAAATTGCAGGGAGTGAATGATGATGCCAACCTGCCAATTTCTAAATGTCCGGTCCTCTCACCAATTTTTCATCTTCTTTCACCAATAAATTATATAAAGTGTTCTTCGCAGTTTTGTGTTGCGGCGATAAAAATTGGACATGAATCTGATTTTTTTTCTTCTTTTGAATTTGGGTTACAGTTACACGAGCATCGAACGCTCTCAAATTTGGTCGAAATACATTAAAATCCTCTTCTTACTTATTCGAGCTTATTTTTTTTCTCGATATCTTCTGCACTCTGGAATTTTTCTCTTCTCTCGGAAATTCATTGCCAAAAAAAATATAATAATAGTATATAGCAGAACGAGAGAGACTTAAAAGGCAGCCTGTGGTTTAGTTTGCATGGGTTGAATCGATATACATAAAGAACTTTCATTATCTCACGCAGCACAGACTTTTTTTTCGAAATTTTCGTTTATGCCACTTACTTTTATGGCTTTTTCTCTTCCTTTTTATTAAGAGATGCTTTTAACGTGGGGTGACATGAGAAGTTTTTTAGAACTTTTTTAAAAAAATTAAAAACTTATTTTTTAGTATTTTTTAATAAATTTAAAAAAATACTAAACGCACATGTCACCACCCGGCTTTTTGACGATGATGTTTTTCTTTCTTTCCATCTTCATCTCTTCTTTTCTTGCTTGCGTTTGCTTACTGATTCTCAAAGATTGATTTAATAATAGTGCTATTACTCTTTTTCTTACTTCTGAAGCATCTTGATTGGATGTTGCGTAAAAAAATTATTAAAAGTTTGTAAATTTAAAATTTAATCTCAACTGTCGATAATGATAATAATTTCGAACAATCGTGATCAATTATGGCAAGCGTTTTATTAAAATAATGAGAATTGATCAATGATAGAAAACACAACAAAAGACCTCGAACTTGTAAATTGTTTCACTCACCGAAAAAATATTAATAATTTCTTGTTCGAGCATGAACGAGAGAACTTAATTAAAAGTTCATGAATTAAAATATCGTCGCATTTTCATCAGATTTTTATCACTTAAACTCAATTCGAATTGATTTGATTTTGATTCGTAAACATTCACTTTATTCATTTGATTAATGATTATTTAATTAATTTTTGCGACAGAGACGCGTCAATAAATTAAAATTCTCTGGACGAACACGAAAACATTAAATTGATCACGTCTTGCTCTCTCACTACTCACGAGCCCTCTCTCGCGCACACACAAGCAGAATGAAAAGATCAAAACATAAAGTTCATGTTTGGTGGGTATCGAAATGTTGAAAAAAAATTAAGATTTATAATTTTTTTTTTGAAAAAATTGGTTTTTTATTTTTAGCTAATAAATTTAATGATCTTACTGAGACTTGAAAATTTGTTTCTGAATTTTGAATAAAATTCCGTTACATTTTAAATGTGACACGTGCGCCGAAAAGTTCGTTAAAAATTAGCAGAAATTTTTATTTTTTTTTAAATAAATTTTATAGTTGCTAAATTTAATTTAATTTTCAATAAGCCGGTGATTGCAATCATTATTAATGATTAATTATTGAAAATTCGATCAATATTTTTATGAAATCTAAAAACTACCTTACACTGTGAAAAAGTTCAGTTCTTAAATCCATGTCAATAATGCGCAAAAAAATAATTTTTAAACTCCACAAAATAACTAATTTTTCAACACAAAATTTTTAAAATTCACTTAATTTCAATAATTCAGTTCGTTTCTTTTAAATCCCCTCAAATGTCATTTCCATTTAAAATTTTAAAATTTACATTTAAATTTCACCGTTTTCCACTGGATCCGACCAGCAACGTGATTTTTGAAGCGAATTTGAAATTCAAAACAACAAAAAATTAAAAATGCGTGAAAATACGCCACCAGCATCGCCATATCAAGATGAAGACGATGAATTAGTGTACGTTGGTGATGATATCGATGAAGTTATTGAGCATTTGGAGGCAATGCCTGATAATAACGAAGAAATGGGTGAAGAAGGTAAACAAATTTTGCGAAATCATGAGTCATTATTGAAAATCCAATGAAATATTTTTAGAAGACGACATGGATGAAGATGGCGATATCCAGCCGGAACGAGACGACTCAATAATGACTTTTAAACAGCACACAAATTCGCTCTTTTGCGGATCATTCAATTCCGATGGATCGCTAGCAGTGACGGGAGGAGAGGATGATAAAGCGATCGTATGGAAAGTCGATACCGGCGAAGTTATTCACCAAGTTGATGAGCATAAGGACAGTGTAATTGCCGCTGAATTTTCTTTTGACGACGCCTATCTTGCAACCGGTGACATGGCCGGTGAACTTCGAGTCTTTAAGGTCGATAAGAGCTACAAGAAAGTTTGGGAATTCTCAATGGGCGACATGAGCTGGATGAAATGGCATAAAAAGTCAAATGTCCTCCTGGCTGGATCTGAGGAAGGTGAAATTTACATTTGGAGAATTCCATCGGGTGATTGTAAGGTCTTGCAAGGCTCTGGTGAAAAGTGTGAAGTTGCTACATTCACGAGCGATGAAAAAAGATTAGCAGCTGGATATGGCGATGGAACTTTCAAACTATGGGATATTAAAAATTCGCAAGTGTTGTTGAATCTGCCTCCAGAGACGTCAACGAGTGAGAATGATGAGGAACAACAGCCACCTTCAATCACGACCATCGATACAGACAATGAAAATCAACTGATAGTGACAGGAAGTGTTGATGGCAAAACAAAATTAATCGGCAGCAACGGTCTTGTTGGAGTGCTTCACGATCCGACAGAAACGATGTCAATTGAACGAGTTCTAATCGACTGCCCAGGACTTGAATTTAAAATTGCTGTCACAGCTACGCTCAGTGGAAAACTCACGATTTGGGATGTTGCACATCAATCGATAAGGAATGTGTGCAAGGACGACGATCCGGCAGGTGTCACAACTTTAATTTGGGGTAAGGACCAATCAGTACTAGCTGGTACACTTGGCGGTGCCATAAAGTCATGGAATGTTAGAAATGGAGAACCTAAATTTACTCTTCTCGGACATGCCAACAATATCCATGACTTATGCTATCATGAAAAGAGAAATTTGATATTGACTGTTTCTGAAGATAAAACCGCTAAAATTTTTCAACCAAGCTTTTAAGAATTTAAAAAAGAAAGTTTTCTATTAAAAAGTTTAATAAAATAAAATCACACCTATTAATTTTGAATCGTTCAACTTTAATTTTAAATTACGACGTGCATTTAAATTATTTTTCAGTTTTCTACCCCTTAAACTTATGCAATTTACTTTTATATGTCACACGTGCCCGCTTTGAGAGTGTTGGTGAATTTCTTTTTAAGAAAAAAGTTTTTAGTTCAACGTTTTTATTTTTATGTTCAATGAAGTTGTGAACAAAAATTAGTGACTCTATCAAAAATTAAGCTCTAGGAGTTTGTCAATTAGAAGGTAATTGAAGTGCCATTGAATAAGGGATTAAATAAATTTATAGAGCAAGAGCATTATTTTTTTATGTAAATTCTTCACAAATACATTCATAAAAAAAAGCGAATAAGAATAAGAATTATGCTAGAGAAGTGATTCTTTGCCACAAGTTTGTTGCATCATCAAAAAAAAAAAAGATTTTCGTGACATAAATTTTTTGCCAACATAAAAATCTGCTGATTTTATTTACAAACAAAGAAAAACGTGAGCGTGCGCATTAAACATGATAAGACCAGTTGATTTTTTATAATCTATGTTGTAACTTTTTTCAATGCACGAAAAGAAAAGAAGCCGTATTAGTGAAAATCGTGAGCAACACGTGCGATCGCTCTCAGGTCTCTCTCTTTAGAACACTCTAAAATGTTCGCTCATAAAAAAAATGAATATTAAATTACATCCAGAGCGCTTTTTTTTGAAAGCGGGAAGAATCGTGTGAGAGTGAGAGCAGTGATAAAACTTTTTAGTCTCGCAGTGGCATTCCTCGTGTTCGGAACCTTTAAAATCATTAAAGAGAAATATATTTTTTTTCTGATAATTTTCGGGATTAATAAAATTTTCCACAGGTGTTAAATTAAATTTAAATATACGCATGTGTAGTCAAGGTCTTTGCGTCGCCAATAAATCAATTTCATACTCATGGCTTAATTTACATGTCTAATTAATGCGAGTAATTAGATTAAAAATGTTCTGTGATCTACGCATAAAGTGCTGCTTCCGCTTCATGCAAGCAAGTAGCGGAAATCTATAATTTTAGCATCTTCACTTTCGATTCACATTGATTCAGGGTTGTCATGTCATCGTTCTACAAAATAGCTTAATTCACTATTGCGGCGCGTTACTATCATTGTCGGCTTGAGCATAAATTGAGGCACTAGTTTTGTGATAATGTCAATGTGTCTATACATTTTTGATGAATGGTTTTCTTATCATAATTGCATCATACAATAGAAAAAAATTTTCAAAAAAAAAATTTTTTATAAATTTTTTTTTTAAATTTTTTTTTTAATTTTAAAAAAAAAATTTTTTTTTTTTTTTTTAATTTAAAAAAAAATTTTTAAATAATTTTTTTTTTTTTTTTTTTTTTTTTTAAAATAAAAAAAAATATAAAAAATATTTTTTTATTTTTAAAATAATAAATTTTTTTTTTATTTTTAAAAAAATAAAAAATTTTTTTTTTTTTTTTTTTTTTTTTAATTTAATAATAAAAAAAATTTTTTTTTTTAAATTAAAAAACAAAATAAAAAAAAAAATTTTTTTAAAAAAAAATTTTTGAATTTTAAAAAAAATTATATTTAAACAAAATCCTTAAAAAAAAAATTTTTTTTCGGGATCTCTTGGAGGAGGAGGAGAAAAAGGAGGAGGAGGAGGAGGAATCGAGATATAAGCGTTACACCACTTTGTGGGTTACTAAACGGGACAGAGAGTTTTTTTGTTGGTTCAATTTGAAAATTGGTGTCAATTTCAATAATTATAGACTGTTTGCTATAAATTATGGTGATAATGGCTTTATTTAGACTAGTCTAGAATGATTAATGTCGCAGAACATTTATGGGTGAAAAAATTTGTGATCTGTTGATTTTCTCTTAAATTATTAACTTTTTGTAACATTCAAATTCAATTAGCTCTGTTTTGATCCAATTATAGTAAGCAAGAATCAAAAAATATTAAACGCTATAATTAATTAAAGTAAGTCTAGGAAATAAATACTGTTCAGAAAATATAAATTAAAGTTCCGTCCGGTTTTCTAAGAATTAAAAGTTTAAATGACAGCTCTCGACGTCACTTTTCGTGCTTCCCATTTTTTTTCGAGCAACAGAAATTGGCTTAATTTCCATAATTGCAGAGAGGCAACTCAATGTGTACATTTTATTCACACCCATCATCTGTTTTGATTTCATTTCATCAATCTTCTCTCACTCTTTTTTTCAGCACTAATAGTGTCAAGCCTACACACTGCGGATGACATTCTAATCAATTAGGAAGTGATTTTCTTAAAACACATTTCGTGAGTGTGATAAATGAAAAAAGAAGAAATAGCCTTATCGAGTATGTTCACTTGTGTCGACACGATGTTGTAAAAAAATGCTTACGAGAAGTTATTTTATGGACTTTTTAACATCAAAATCGTCAATTATTTTTGCTGTGTGATAGCAAAAAAAATTTAAATACAAATTGAAAAGAAAAAGTTGAAGAAAATAATTTAAGTGAAGCAAAAAAATAAGAGAGAAAAGAATTCAAATAAATCATGGTAAAGGTGTCAGTTGCCGAAGATGCAACACCGCGTGCCGGTTTTTCTGGTTCCTCGAAGGCACCGTCTGAGAAATCCGATGAAGGAGTTCAAATGGAGAAGCGAATTTCACTCCTCGATGGCGTTGCAATTATTGTTGGTGTAATCGTCGGATCGGGAATCTTTGTCTCGCCCAAAGGAGTGCTGCTGTATTCACAGTCAATTGGCTTATCGTTAATCATATGGATTTTGTCGGGAGTATTAAGCATGGTCGGAGCGCTCTGCTATGCCGAGCTTGGTGAGTACAAAAATGATTTTTAAATTGTCTTTTTGTTAAGAAATTTAATAAAAACTGATCGCGTGATCTTTTGTGATACAATTCTTGAAATTGAGTCAGCTCGAACTTGGGATGAATAATTTTAGGAATTCTTAAATGCCTTTATAAAATTAATAAGAAATTCTTCGAAAATTAAATTCAATTGAGTTGTAAAATATTTTTTTTAATCGAATTAAAAAAATTCTTAGAAAGTCTTTTTGACTTCAATAAAATAATTCTTCTCAGTTTTATGACACATGATATTAAAATCAGCTAATTTGCATTAACCGGCAAAACCAAAGAGATGCATGAAATGTAGATCAAGTTCAAATACCTCACAGTTAGTAATTTATGGCTGCCCACAAAGTCTCTCGGTCATCTAAAAATATTTTCTGATATATAATTTTTTTCTTATTAAATCATAATGTTTACGTCTGCCAATGTTACGACATCGTGCAGCAAAACAATCGCACAAGTTTTTCTCATTTCTTCTCTCTAACCTTGACTCAGCTTCACCATTCGTGTTCATGTGAAAATGAGCATGCGAAGTCTTTTTTGTTGTTGTTGCACCCGTAGATGAAAAATCATGTAATAGAGCGGCGATGGGAAAATTATTCATGAAGGAATTAAATGGAGGCTTATTATTGAGTATTATTGCACATATTTGAGCCACTTGAATAAATCTATTCAATTTCACGGAATTCCTTCTCTCTTTTCTCGTCGCTATGTTGCTCCACCATTGATGAAGATAATGATGCATTGGAATTGCACATGTGTGCATATGATGCAATGCGAATGCTCATGAGAAGAAGAAGAATTTTCCTCATGCTGAGTTAACTTTTCTTAATTTCACACTCTAATTAAAAGGCGACAACATTAGCGCAAAAAATTTAGATTTCAACATCTTTTCTTCTTTTATTTCGTCTTCGCTTGACATCGAAATAACAAAATGAATATAAAACATGGAAAATTGCATATTATGTGCTCACTGAAAAATCGCATCTTGATCATAGTCATTTAATCTCCATCTTGATAAAACAAAAAGATTTGCAAGGCACTTACGAATGAAATGAGATGCTAATGCGTGTCATAATTATGAGATTTTTTTGGTAGCGAAATGTTTTAAAAACTATTTAAATAATTAAATGGAATTTGCGAACAAGGAAAACATGCAGGATGAGATGCTAATTAATGATGATAGCTATAAGCGCCTCCGTAGCCGCTAAAGCTCGTGTATGAGTGATGTGGTTCTTGGATATGTTGATGATGTTGTTGTGGAATGTGTTGATGCTCTGAAATGAGTTGATGATGATGTTGATGCTCTGGATAGTGTGCTGATTCGTAGTGAGCTTGAGGTGCTGGAGCGACGCCAACTTTTACTGGGAATGGTCTCTCTGAGACAACTGGGAATGGCACCTCCTTCTCATGGACTACTGGACGGTCGATATAGACGTGTTGAGGGACAGGCACTGGCTTCTCAACGATATACGGCACTTTTTTCTCGTGCACAACCGGGTATGGTGCTGGTACTATTTAAATTAATCAGAAATAATTAGAATTTCTTGAATTTTATATGCTTAAAATTTACCTTTAACTGGATATGGCACCTTCTTCTCAATTGTTACTGGGTATGGTCGATCAACTGGGACATGTCTAATTAATTAAATTTAAAAGTTAAATTTTGATTGATTTCGAGAGGGAAATTCTTACACAGGTACTTTGACTTGCTTCTCGACAATATATGGAACTTTTTTCTCTTGGACAACTGGATATGGAACTGGCACGTGCACTGGATATGGACGATCGACGGGCACTTGAAAGGGATTTTAAAATTTAATTTATTAACTATTTAAAATGTAAATTAATTACCTTGCACTTCATATGGAACCTTTTTGATGACAGGGTATGGACGTGGGACATCTACGTATTTCTCGACCTCTTGATAGACCTTTTTCTCATGAACTACTGGGACGGGAATGTGTTTCTCTATAAAATTCAAATGCAATTTATTAAAAGATCCATGAGCTTTTAAGGAACAAAATTAAATAACATTGATTTTAAATTGAGTCCTAAAATAAGACTTACCAACGATATGTGGGACCTTCTTGATGACTTCGTATGGTTGTGGAACGAAAACTATGCAAAAAATTGAAAATTAGCATTGGAAAATTAATTTTAACTTCAAGATTTACCTTTAACTGGGTATGGGCGTTCAACTTCGACAGGGATGTGGACTGGCACCTTTTTGATTGAATTAAATAAGTTAATTTTTTTCCGCATAAAATATTTGGAGATGTAAATTTACAGCATGACTTAGTTTGCAAATTAAAATTTATTTCTCACCTTTCTCTCGACGGTGTATGGGACAGGAACATGAACAGGCACTATGAGCAATATTTTTTAGTTAAATTAATGTTTTTAATGTTGCAAAATATTCGCGTTAAAACTTAAGTTTTTTTATAGAAACATTAAGTAAAAAGTTTTTGAAATTAAATTTTTAACTCTTAAAAAAATCTTCTTACCTTTAACGTATTCCTTAGTATGGACAGGCACGTGTTTAACAACCTCATAAGGCACTGGTTGGTTTACCTAGATTCAAGCAATTAACACAGAAAAAAAATCTTAGTTAATTTTTCTGAATGCATTAAAACAAATTTCTCACGTCCGTCAAAGCAAAATACTTCTGGTGTTTTTAGCTTAAAATTATTATTGAACTTACCTTGACAGGCACTGGAATGTGTTTGGTTACTTCATAAGGAACGTGTCTCGTGACCTATTTGAGACGAAAAAGAAGTTTAGAAAATGCCGAAATTATTATAATAATGCTAGAACACACTTCATAGGGTACTGGAACACCTTTCAAGTAGGTGACTGTCTTATGGATGTCAGTTTTACTTCCTAAATGGAAAGAATCGCCGCCGTATCCGTAATGTTGATATTTTGGTGTTTCACCATATCCATATTGAGGATATTTAGGAGCTGAGTGCCAAGCGCCGCCATAATGTCCACCACCAATGTATCCTACATCGAGACCATTAATTCCATAACCGTATCCGAGATCGAGTAATCCACGTTTATCCAATTTTTTCTCCAATGGAATTTTCTCCTCCTTTTTTGCCTCCTTCTCAGCGAGTGCTGACGACACTAACAAAAGTGTCAAACATAACTGAAAAAACATTTTTCACTTTCAATTAATTTATTCCTTTTCTTCTTCTTTTTATATTATTTTTTTCTTCAATTTCACTCGACACTTTGTCACTCTTTAGAATATTAATTTTTTTCGTGCCTTCATTTATTCAAATATTTTTTTTTTAATAATTTTAACTCACAAATGCTTTCATCGCTTTTATTTTATTCACTATATAACTATTTAATCCACCGGTAGCGTGTGTTTGGCTTGATCCCAAAGCTTGAACTGAATATTATGATACACATCGTTGCTGCCTTTTATACGCGACGACCACAAAATTCACTTTCGTTTCAAAAGAGCAAAAGATTTTCTTAGAGAACCTCTCTTGCGAGTTTTTCTCGCTACTCACCATCGCTTTTAGTTGGATTAGTAAACATTTTTCATCACATCATTGTTGTTGTTGGAAAAATTTGTAGCAACATGTTGATCTCCACACATATAACAGCTATGGCACGATGAGAGAATGAGAGAGTTGTGGGGAGGAAAAAAAGTCTCACAATTATTAAATTTACAAACACACCGCGAGCTATACGAAGCTGCTAAGTATGATGGACAAAATGCTATGTTCCATTCTGCAAATTGCTGCCCATTGGCGACCTCAAATGAAGTCATAAATGAGAATTTGAATATTTTGTTGTTAGTTGCCTCATCATCACGTCAATTCAGCGAGCACAAATTGAACCTTCAAGTGCCTTCAAAAGAACATCCTCGAGATGGTTCACTTAATTGCCTCAAAGCATAAATGCAAATAAGGTAATTTTACTTTTTAGTGCATTGTGAGGAAAAACAGTCAAGGGATGATTTTTGAGTTTTTGAAATTGCCGTTAAATTTTTAAAAAAATAACAAAATTTACCATCCATCTTCGATGCATCTGAAATGCAGTAATAAAAATCTATTCGAAAATTTCCTCCTCATTATGAGACGCCAAATTGGCTCAATATTACTTCGTTTGCAGTGAGAAGAATTCACATTGATGCAATCTTCTCACTTTTTACCTTCGATACAATTCTTCAGATTTCATTACGTGTAATTTCATCTTGTATGAAAAAAAATTAATAAAAAGTTTGATTTTATTAGTTAAACACGGCCTTGGCCGCGACTCCAAGCTCACCGAAAAAAAAAATAAAGTTTTAAAAATTTAATAAGCAAGTGTGCTTCTAATTAGCTATGGATATGCAGCAACCTCAAATCACTCAATTTTCTATGCTCTTATTGTCGATGCCCTTTTATGTCTCTCTGCACTTTACAACGTTAATTTCCGTAATTCAAATAGCCTCAAGAAAGAACCTCAATGCATCGACATGAGATCGAAGTGCAAGCCAAACAAGCATAATTGACAAATATCATGATCATTTACCATAACACATCAATACGACATTATGTGCCGTGCATAAGTCACGGAGTGGCGTTGCATGAATGACTTTTCAGCGCGCTGCCGTAGATTTTGTAAGGCGCTGGTTCAGATCACTGCCGGTTTTGTTTCACCCATATAAAGTTCAATATATGCAGATTCAGTTGTAAGATTAAACTTTCGTGAAGCGGCGCGAAATTTAAGTGAAGCGATGTTAATTTTTAAAATTGTTACATTAATCTCATAAAAAATGATAAGAAAATTCTTTTCAATTATTTTTTATTACCAAGTTAACCTCATTGAAAATGAAAGCACTTTTAACCTCCTCTAAAATTTCGTTGCATCAGAAAATATCCAAAAATTATCAAGACCTCTCTGAAAATTGTTTATTGACTTTAAGCTAATTGCATAATTTTTTCACGCTTTTAATATTTTAATTAATCTCATAAAATTAAATCGCATAAAAGAAGATAATCGTGTGACTGTGTTAAGGCAATAAAACTAAACTCATCTCCGCGAGTGGCCACAAACAATTAATTAAAGTATTTAACAATTCATAAATGAGTGCTTCAATAATATGCGAAATTTCATGATTTCCACTTTATGAAAATCGGACAATGAAAAAAAAAGTGCTTATGTGAAGAAGCATGAACATGTGGAATTTTCGCAATTGCTAAACATTCGAGCTCATGACTCCGTGTCATTAAATTATTGTAAGTCGAGAGAGATTTGCAAAAGACATAATAATCAGTTCTTTTTTACGAAACTCTTTTCGGTTAAATTTAAAAAACAGCAAGTTGACAATTAATATCGTTATGCATGCGCGTGTATGTGTTTAAGTACTTAATTATAAATTTTTCATAATGTAATTTCGATCGAGATGTCTTTTTAATTGTGAGACACTTGAAAAATTGGTTTAATGCACGCGAACGACCTCGAAAAAAAATATTTTACTTCACTCGCAGGTTTGCAAGTGTCACGAAAAAAATGGCTTTTTTATAATTTAATAAATTAGAGCTTAAACTGCATCTTGTGGGGTGCATCATCGTCATGCACAACATATAAATATATATGGCAATAATCATTCATAAGCCATCTCAATTTTAATTTTATGTTCGAGCATTATAAATGGAAAAAATCAGTGACAATTTGATGAGCTTTAATGAACATAGAGAGTCGCACTAAATATTTTTCATCAAATGATGCTATTATAAGTGGAAAACAATATTATGCAAGATGAAGTTTAAAAATGCAGCAGCGAAGCGTGAAGTTAAAATTGCAAATTGGCTTGCAAAGTCGTTGAGGAGATAGAAAAATGAGTTCATGCCGAGAAAGAGATGAAAACGAGAGTGAGAATTGATTCATTCACATAATAAATTTTCTTCAGGTTACCCGATTTTGCAAGAATTATAGGCTCGATGAAAGTTCCGAGGGGTGAGAACTTGATTTTGATGTTAAAAAAATTTAATCTTAAATTTCATAGTTTAAAATTAAAAAATTCAAAAAGCTGACTTAAAAAAATGTCATTCCCTGCCTTCAACATGACCATTTGATTTCAATCTAAATCATGTTGTATCACACTCTCACTCGAGAAATCCCCGCGTCTCTAGGAGTTGCATTAGCGAAATTGCTCAACATATTCAGCAAGTCTCCACCAGCAACTTTTTCATTCACCTATTTAAAACATTAAATCATCACGATGATCGGCTTTGGTCATAAAACATATGCGCATACGAGAGAGAAAGGGAGAACATATAAAATGTTAAACTGCGACGCACTCAAAATGACAAAGAAACAAATTTCTCACATCAATCCAAATAAAAGTTGACCATTCCTTTAGGGTCACCAACCATGAGATGAGATTCTTTTTTTTCTGGCGAGAAGCTTTTTTTTCAAGAGACAATGCCACAATGTTGTGTCACGATTTATCATTCCGCTAAGTGTCAACAATGGCGACAGACAAAGCCTTCAGCAGATTCTATTCGCTTCATTAAAAGAATGGATTTTTTTATGATCTCTTTTTTCCCATGCTTCTGTTGCTTCTTGTGATCTCTTGCTTTGAGGTCTTTTGAGTTTCTAAGAACAATACTCGATATTTTGCAATGGTTATAAAGTCATCATTTGGAATCTTTTAATGCCATGATGAAAATCGAGGGAAGATAATTTTGAGTAAATTTTAATTTATTTTTAAAATTTAGCAAAAATAATTTTAAGACTTTTAAAAATATTCAATGTTCGATTCCCTTTTTTCCAAAATAAGGCGTCAACACTTTAAAAAATCATTAATAATTCAGATGCTCTCAGATCTTTGTCTCAACATTTACTTAATTTGGTTTTCTATTTTTTTACATCGCACACGACATTTCTGGTTTTTAATTTTTTTGAGTAAAACAAAAAAATGCTATTCATTATGGCTTAATCGACTTCTCATTTTCGAGATGAAAATTAAAGTAATTAATGAAAATTTGAGGTCTCCACATGACGCACATGGGAACTTGCTCCACTTGCACATTAATTGAAGCACGAATTGATTTTCAAGTTCATTGAAAAAATTCACTGGCGTTTTGTGTTTTGCGTGGTTTAATTTAATTTAATTTGCTGAAATAATTTTTTTTGTGGAAAAAAGCATTGCGTCGAAGTAAGAAAAAAATTGACGTAATTAAATAAAATTAAAATTGAGTTTAAGAACAATTGAGAGATTTATTGGAGGAGTGGCAGACTTAATATATAAATGTTATGTATTATAAATAAATTTCTGTGCTTTCAACATGTATAAATTTTTATATATAAAGTTTTGGTCGGCAAAAAAGAAGAATTAATTCTTGTTAATTTTTATATTCTTCAGTCTTCGCTTAATTTTAATCGCTCTCAATCTATTTTATTTCAAATTTTAATTTTTCTTTTAATTAGAAATGTTTTAAAATTAAAAGTCAATAAAATTACCGAAATTTTTGGATTTAATTGCTAGAGTCCATAAAATCCATTAACAATCCAGGAAGTTTTAACAATTCGCGAATAAATCAAATCTTATGTGATTGTTCGAGTAGCAAAAACAAATCAGCGAGATGTAACATTGCACATCTCTCAGCTGTTCACCAAGCCACTTTTCACCTTCATTCAGACGGTTGCAGCTTGTGCCGGCATGAAAACTATGAATGAATGAACGAGAAGATTATTAGCGAGATGCAACAGGTGGCAAAAGTGTGTCAGACATCAGATGAATCAGATTTTTATCGCTCGCTCCCGCATTTGACATCGTATAATTTCCTAAATGCATACACACACACACGCTAGTTCGACATTGCAATCTCCATTGTCGATTGCTTTTAAATCACACGCGATATTTTCCCTCCGCATTCGTCATAAAAACATTTCGACATGCAGAGAATAATTTTATTATTTAAATTTCGTATTTCGCTTTCTCATAATTATTCTCTCTCGAGAATTGCTTAATGCGACACATGCTAGATGTCGACAATTTCTACATATATGCAAATTACGGCAAGAAAAAAATTCTCTTTTCACAACTTAAAATTTCGTCAAAAAATAGCTCGAATTTCTAAACTAGATAATTATCTAAAATTAGATGAAAAATTATTTGCAACTTTTTAAATATCTCAGAAGAGTTTTTATTTTTTTAAGTTTCAAAATTCTTTAAATTATTCATGAAAGTTTTACAATATATTTTAAAAATGATCCCAAGAATTCCACGGAAGAAGAACATTCATTGCATTTTAAAGATATTTTAACTTAACAGAACTCACATATTGCATAATAAAATTTTAAACGTGTTTAATTAGCGCCACTTCGAAACAACAATAAAAGCTTTAATGACTCTCTCATAAATCTGCAAACAATAAATGCAAATTAAATCCACATTATGATTAATTGCGAGAACATTAATCTTTTACCACTGACTTGGCCTACAAAATCAATCGACTTCCTATTTTAAATTAAAATTGGCACTCGATTGCGGATTTGAGCGACTGTCCATTCAATTAATTCCACCTTCTTGCATTGTTGCATGTGCATAACTTTAATAAAAAAGTTACCTCATACTTATTAAAAATAACATTGCATTCAACTTGTCCGAACATTTTATGAAAGCGAAAAAATTTTACGACTTTTTAAGAGACTCGCGAGAAAAAGAAGAATTCTTAAAAGAGTCGATGTTCACACAAAAAAAGCTGTGAATTGACATATATCACTTAAATTGGATAATTTTTAAATTACGTTTTTTTGTAGCTTTACAATAGCTCATCGTTACCATATTTAATCAAGTAAGCGCAAGTTTACGAGCAGTTCTACGTGTGAAAACTTTTATAGAGGGAAAATTTGAACTTTGAGTGATTTTTTAATTACTTTTTCGTTAAAATGTGAACCACTTTAAATTTTTCTCCATCCTATTTCGTAATTTAAAAGCGGCATAAGATGTCATAAAAAAACTTTCAAGTGCATTTTATGACATTGCAATTGATCTCAAGAGTTGCAAAATTGAGTTAATCTAATTGAGTTTTTTATTTTGTTTACAGGCACAATGATCCCGAAGTCGGGTGGCGATTACGCTTATATTTCAGTAGCTTTTGGACCGCTGCCTGCATTCTTATATCTCTGGGTTGCTCTTCTCATTCTCGTTCCCACCGGCAATGCCATTACTGCATTGACTTTCGCACAATATCTTCTCAAACCTAATTGGCCCGCATGCGATCCACCTTACGAGGCTGTTACACTTGTCGCATGTCTGGTGACGTGCGTTCTCACGGCAATCAACTGCTACAATGTCAAATGGGTGACTCGGGTCACGGATGTTTTCACGGGCACGAAAGTATTTGCATTGCTGGTGATTTTCTGTGCTGGCGCTTGGTATTTGTTCAACGGTCATACCGAGTTGCTGCAGCATCCATTCGAGAACTCAACCACATCTCCCGGTCGCATAGCTTTAGCCTTCTACAATGGACTGTTTAGCTATTCAGGATGGAATTATTTAAATTTTGTGACGGAAGAATTGAAAAATCCTTACAAGTAAATTTTTAATTTCTCCTTAAAAATTATTTACTTTAACATTTTTCTTGTAGGAATCTTCCTCGAGCAATTTGCATAAGTATTCCAGCGGTCACAATTATCTACGTCTTCACGAATGTGGCGTACTTTGCCGTTCTATCAGTGACTGAAATTCAATCGTCGCTCGCGGTCGCAGTGACATTTGGCGATAAAATGCTTCCAGCATTTCTGACCTGGATTATGCCCTTATTTGTGGCTTGCTCAACCTTCGGCTCACTAAACGGTGCAATTTTCGCCAGTTCTCGATTATTTTTCGTGGGAGCCCGAAATGGACATTTACCAGCGGCAATCTCGCTCATAAACGTCAAATGTCTTACGCCAATTCCTTCAATTATTTTTATGGTAATTTAATTTTTCAACGTAAAATTCTCACCGAGATTTTATTTCCATGAATTTTAATTTCGTTTCAGTGCCTTATTACCATTCTACTTTTATTCATCCCCGACGTTTATGCATTAATCAACTATGTGAGTTTTGTGGAAGCTCTCTTCATTCTGATGTCCGTATCGGGTCTGATGTATTTGCGTTACAAGCAGCCGGATGCCGAAAGACCGATTAAAGTCAACCTCGTCTTTCCAATTATATTCATGTGCACTTGCAGCTTCCTTGTCATCGCCTCATGCTTTCAGAGCCCTGTCGAGGTTGGCGTTGGGTGTATAGTAATTTTATCAGGTTAGAGGATTTTCTTGAATTACTCCAATTTTTTCTTAACTTTCAATTTCGGAATTTTAGGAATTCCAGTATATTATTTGACAATACATCGACCAGTCGGTTGGCTCACTCACATCTCAGCACGACTTAACCAATTTTGTTCGAAGCTCTTTTTATGCGTGCCGAATCAGGAGAAGGAAGATTAATTAAGTCAATTATACGAATTGATATTATCATAAATGAACTGTGAAAGACCTTAAATTGGCCGAAATTCCGAATGACTTTCGATTTAACTTTTTCAACTCCACTTTATCTACTTGAATAATATTTACAGGTTTATCGAATCTTTATTTGAATTAATTATATGCTAAGAATATTTTTAGGATCTTTCTGAAATTAATCTCGCTTAAAGCGGCTGTCAATTGAAAAAAATGGATGATATATGAAAGTGACAAATTTTTGATGTTTTGCAAAATTTAATTCTTCCAAAAAATTTCATGTATCAAATACGATTTTATTTCTTTTTAAATTGAATTTAATGTTGTGAATTCTCTTTTTCTCTAGCATATCTCAAGCTCTCAGCTTTGCTTGTCAATTCTTCGAATATAAAAATCTTTCTATAGAAGCCTTGTATTTTGACATTGTCCATCGGACATATGCAATCAATTTTTTTATATAATAAAATTGTAACTAGATATGAATAAATTTCGAGAATATAAGAAATTAATTAATTTCCAGGTTGAAACTGCAAAATAAACATTTTAGGAGTTTTCAACAAAATTTTCATCTTTTCTTAAAATGAAAATCCAAAAAATATTTAAATCTTGATAAAAATCTATCAGAACTGAAAAAAATACTTTCTTCTAAAAAAACATTTTATTCACATTAAAAAAATAAATGGAAACTCAAATTTACTTAACGTAATGTTGACTATTTGTTTTTACTCGATTTCACCCTCGCCGGCGCGTGAAAGTCAAAGTGCAGCCACATGTCCTAATTCTACAATGTAAATTAATGTCTGTAACTAAATTGTCCTATTTTTAACATCGTTTATCATATCATGGCTTTTGTCTGTGTCTTAATCAATCCGAACATCAACAAATGTTTTTTTTGTTTGTCAACATGCACACACATATGCATGAATCTATCAAAGTGTATATTCTACAACTCAATGAATAATGGATTGCGTTTTTATGTTCTTTTGATTGCTCCATTCATGCTCACTTTGTATATGTTGTCACAATCAATCTATCAAATGCATATATGGACGGAGTCCAACAAATTTTCTGACATAACAAAAATTGGGTCATCATAAAGGAAAAGCGTCGTTTCGATAAAAGGATTTTAGTGTTGCACACGATATCGAGCAATAAAGTCGAACAGTGCAGTGAAGTCTTTACCGAACTTTCACAGTCGCTGTTTAAATACCAAGCTGTTAATTGCATTTTGCAATGAATTCCAAAAACTAATCGAGTGTGAAAATGAGCGGTACTGCATGCTGCTGTGGTGGTGATGGCAGTACCAGCCATCGAGTAGGAAGAAATGACTCGCGAGTATCACCTGAAATGCTTTTAAACAATGGCAGTGGCAATGTAAGGATAAAACCTCAAAAAATCATTGCATTTTTCAATACCGTTGTCAAGACCACAAAAAACAAATTTAAAAAAATAATTTTTTTGCAGTCGACGAGCAGTCGGGATAGTGACGAAACACTACCAATCAATCGCACATGCACAGATGTGACTTTTTTAATTCTAGCCATTGCGTTTATAATTGTCTTGGTGAGTCTGACTTATTCTACACTTAAACAAATTCCTGGATTTTTTTAAAAATCCTGGATTAAAAAAATCATCATTTTCTCACGTGGATTTAATTATTTTTATCAGTTTATTATTTGTCTAAATATAAACAACCCTTAAAACATACAAAAGCTCTCATTGATCTAAAAAGAAACTTTTTTCAAGGCGCCATAAATTAAAACTTCAGAACATGTGCTGTCATTTCTTTGTGTTTAATTTCAATTTACCATGATTGAAAGTCCCATCGCATGACATGCTATGTGTTTATAAAAAAAACTTTACTTTCATTTTCAATCGCAGGCGGTCCTCGTAAGTTATTGCTTTGTGCATGGCAACATATATCGACTATTGAATGGATTTGACGATTGCGGAAATGTTTGTAAGTGCTTTTTTTAGTATTAATGACACGTGTGGTTTTAATCTATTTTTTTTTGAGGCGGATATTATAATGAAAAGGACACCAAACTTGGATGCAAAGGACGCGACAATCGGAAGGAAAAATATTTGTTGGTTGAAAAGCTTGAAAATCCATCGCAACCTGATAATCCCTATATTCATCGACAATGCATTGAAAGGTGCTCGGCCAAACCCGGATATCGAACTTTTTTCAATCGTTGCGTTCTCGATAAAAAGGATGAAACAACCAGTCAAAAGCTTCTCTCACGAACGGGTCTAGTGAATTTTTTTCAAGACATCTCCGAAGACTTGTCAAGTTGCTATCGTGAAATAATTTATGTTTGCCTCATATCGTTAGCATTTTCCTTCATCGTTTTCGTGATGTTTCGCTTTGTCGTCGGATGTGTTGTTTGGATTGTCCTTTTAGCTTCCGTGATAACCGGCATTGGAGGATCGATTTATCTTTGGATTAAATACGCTGAGAAGAAGAAAGCTCCGCCCGATTTTGAGCGTGTCACGACATATTTGATAGCCGCAGTTCTATCAACATGCGTCACAATTGTCATAACGTTAGTCATATTTGTGATGAGAAAGCGAGTTAGTTTGGTGATTCAGTTGTTCAAGGAGGCGGGAAAAGCGCTAACGGACATGCCAATGCTTCTGCTTGAACCTCTCGTGGTATGTTGGGTGGAGACTTTAATTAAATTATTAAGAAAATTGTGATTTTTATGCAGACATTCGCGGCGTTATTTGGAGCAATTGCTTTGAATTTTTACATAACTCTAATGATTGAAAGTGCGGGCAAGCTGGAAGTGATGGATGAGACTAGAACTAATCGAAATAATGCCGATTCTAATATGAAAGTAATTAATTGAAAATCTTAAATTATAACGGTGATAATATTTTTAATTTCTTCAGATCATTTATGTTAAAGACAGTGTCATAAAAGTAACTCGTTGGGTGAATCTTTTTGCCATGTTTTGGTTCACAACTTTTCTGTTCGGATGTCAAGATTTTATAATCGCCGGTGCAGTGTCAAAATGGTTTTTTACACGAAACAAATCAAAGCTTAATTTTCCTGCCCTCACAACCTTCGGACATCTCATTCGATTTCACTTGGGTAGCATCTGCATGGGATCAACAATCATCGCAGTCATTCAATTTTTTCGCGTCATTCTAAAATGCATTGAGGTGAGTCATTACATTATTCAATTTCGAGTACTTACAAATAAAATTTCCAGTCAATATTCAAAAATTCAGAGAACCAAGCCTCTGTAATGGTGTTGAAGGCTTGCCAATGCTGCCTGACATGTTTCGATGGCATTATTCAGTATCTAAGTAAAAATGCTTACATCATCATCTCTATGGATGGCTCATCGTTTTGCACAGCGGGTAAACGTGCATTTCAACTCCTTTCCAAGAACACACTTCAAGTACTCGCGATAAATTCTATCGGCGATTTTGTGCTGCTCTTGGGTAAGGTTTTCGTTGTAATTGCCACCGTGCTGATTGCCATCGAAATGATTCAGGTGAGTTTCTATAAATTTTTTCGTTCTTTGATGATTAAATTTTTGCAGGCGACGCCAGGTCTTCATCATCCATCGGTGCCCATTGTTGTTTGCGGTGTTTTTGCATTTCTGGTCTCACATTGTTTTTTAACGGTCTTTGAGATGACGATTGATACAATTTTCCTTTGCTTCTGTGAGGACTGCGAGCGTCATGATGGCATTAATAAGTATGCAAATTTTCTAACCTAGAAACGAGTTTCCTTTCAAGAATTACAAATATTTCAGACCTTATTACATGTCACGCGGTCTCATGGAGTTCGTTCAGAATACGAAGCAATTTAAGGAGAGAAAAAGTAATGCATGGGGTGGGGGTGGTGGTAAAGAAGGAGGAAGTGGAGAAGTGAAAACCGTTCAAAGTGTCACTCCATAAAGTTTTTGTTTGTGCTGTGATAAATTTAAGTTTAAGAATTGCGGTAAAGTTTGAGATAAATCTCAATTGATGTTGAGAACTTTGTTATACTCTTAAAAGGGGTTTGTTTGCCACAAATATCTCCTTAAAAGCTGTGTGATGTGCTCATTGTTCAAGTCTGTCTAGATTTAAATTTTTTCCTCGTGACTTTTTCTACCTTTTCAAAAAAAAAAGTTAATTTAAATAATAAAGAGGTGAAGTAAAAAATAAAATATTGCGTAATGTTCTGTCTCTCTCTTTCGTAATGTCGATGAACTCCGACTTTTAATAAATTAGAGTGCCACACCGGAGGGAAAAAAATACAAAACTGCAGACACACCTCAAGAAGCATGAAAGAAAATTGATAATTTCCACGCAACTTTTCTAAATATAAATTTTAGTAATTTATCATACCTTAAGTACACACGGTTGACTATCCAGATGATCACCAACAACCAACACACCTGAAAAATTTGCTCACCTCGACTCTATGCCAATGCACAACGATTCCAAGTGCAAGCGTTGAGCGAGAAAAATAAAAATTCTTGTACGAGAAATTTTAGGCTCAACGCAAACACCTGGGATGGAAAAGTTGTGGCACCAATAGCGTTAAACAGGTTTAGGCAAATTTCAGGCTCATTAGTCATTGGATAAGTTGGGCGCTGATTTGGCATTTTTGTGTTGGCGGCAACAATTACTTCACAAATTCACTTTCAGATTTATTGCGAGTCGCGAGCATTAGAAGATAAGTTTCATACCTTGAGTTTGCTTTTATGTCGGTCACTAGGGATTATCGAGTTTGCAAATTACCTGATGCAGTCAAGTGTGCTTCCCAATTTTACTTTATTATGTGATATTTTCATATATATTGTTTGCATATTAACAATAGCAAAGCATTCGTCATCATTTCAACTGCCTCCCTTTCAGATTTGTCTGACAGTGATTGGAGTTCAATGCAAATTTTAAATAATAAATTTTTTGTGATGCAAATTTATTGAACAATCATCTTTCGCTCACATTTAACGGTTAGAAAGTTTAAAAATTCAAAGAATGCTTTTTTAAACAAACTATATTGAGTAGAATTCGCTCATTCTGTGGATTACGTAACGCAGTCGCGAGCAGCATTAATAAAATTTTTTAAATAGCATTTCGTGACAAACATTTTTTTGTGTTTCCCTATTTAAGTCATGTTCCAATGTTTGTTTCTTTCTGTAAAAAGTCAATGCGTATAGAATTTTTTTCTCTCTTTCGCTTTTAACAAGTTACAAAAAAGGAATGTTTGACTTTGTAAATTTTACAGCAATAAATTTTTGCCATTTGATTTAAAAGCGGAATAATATTAAGGTTAGATGGGAAATTAATGAAATTAAAAGTATTTTAAATAGAAATTCTTTTAATTTAGTCAATTTAAAAATTAAATAAAATTATAAATCACTTAAAACGTGGGAAAATTTTTAGTTGAAAAAATATTCAACTAAAAAATTAATTCTCTAATAATATGCAACCAAAATTTAAAGATACCTGAGAGCTATGATATCGTTAAATACCAAATACCAATAAGATGGAACCAAAATTTAAATCAAATTAATAAAATTTTCATCTTTTTTGTCGTTTCTAAAAATTTATAAGCGTTCAATGTTTAAAAATATCTCAAATTGAATTTCGAAGTAAATTTTTACTCGAACGTAATTTAATATCGATTCTAAAACCTCATCAAAGTCGTACATGAAAACTTGAGAGAATTTCTTTATCTTTTGCATGACAACATCAGCATAAAAAAGTACTCATAAAAAGATCTTATTTCTCGATATGCAGCACATACTTTTTTAATTGCTTATCATATTTTTTTCTCTTTCTCACAAAAAGGTCATTTGACAGTCTCGCAAATAAGAAATAAGCAAGTAATTCTCATCTCACATAAATGATGACTCTTTCTTTAAACTAATATCGCACATAGAGTCGACTGAATGTGCCATGGTGGGCGTCGTTCAATTAAATTCGTCAACAGTCACTAGTGTATGTGAAAAAAAAACTGAAAAATACTGTTGCTAGTAAAGCTTTGAACCATGTGGAAGCAAACAATGAAATTCCCACTGCCATTGTTCCATATACTTTATGGCTTATGCATCGACTTACAGCGGCAGTAAATTGTCGAGTAATTTGATCTCTACCGCAAAGTTCTATACATATTATTATTATTCGCCATCTCACTCATGCACACTCACATCATATGCTCTAAGACACATTGTTGTCAGAGCCGCCAAGAATGACTCATCGTTGGCTCAATAAATCTCTTTCTTTTCTTCGCGACTGTGTGTCTTTACGCTGCCTACCATGCATGGGCTTTTAAAATTATTTTCGCGAGGTACCAAATGAAAAAAAAACTTTTTTCATGAATTTCGAGCGATTTTTTAAAAATTTATAAATAATTTTCCAGAATTTCCTCGTTGAAATAATTTTATCACCAACCTTCGAAATGCAATTTTAAGCAGCATAATGAAAAGTATGTCGAAAAACACTATAAAGAGGCACACACAGAGCAGTAAAACACTGGCGACAGCATCTTGTGAATAAAATGAGGGAAATCATAAAAACAGCTTGACGCTCGAGCGCGAGTGAGTGAGAGGGTTTTGGAAAATCGATGACAACAAAAACCATAAACACTTTTTCAAATGCTCTTGATGAGGCAAAAAAAAATATCAACAAGTTTTTCTTTTTTTTCTTACGCGTTTTTCGTTCTGCTGCAGGAAGTCGATGAAGATTTTTAGGAGCTGATAGGCGAATTGTTATATTTCGTGGGCTTGAAGGTCTCCCCTGTGTCGTCAGAGGTTGAAGCACTCGGTATGTGCACGCTTTATAGGAGTGACTTAGCCGCTCCAATTACGGCACACAATAAAGAATCGAAGAGAGATTTTCTTTTACAACTGTAGAACTATATAATTTTTTTTTTGTTTTGGTCAAAAATCGTTTCGCGGTTTCCAAGTTCTCGAGAATATTTCATGTCGAGGACTTAAGATTCTTATCACACTCGCAACTATAACAAACTATGTTCACTAAAATTCTATGCTATTACAGAAACAAATGTAATTATTACTCAGCTCAGAGGAGAGAACTTTCAATTGCGACTTTTCGTCTCGAGCTGCCAAAAGCAACTGACTGAACGTTGGCGACGATTTGAAATAGGAAAAGAATTGCCGCGCGGTTTTATTTTTATTTTGCGCTCAACTCATGACTCGTGTGTGCGCCACTCCAGAAATTGAAATATCAAACACAATTTCTCTTATATATAGTTTTTCCACTGGAGACAAAAAAAATTTACAACTCGAGGAAAGAGAGAGAAAATAATGACTTTATGTATGGACATAATCTAATACACATTGTAGCACATTTTTAAAGCATATTGCACGTTGATGATCTGAATACTCTTTCTCTCTCTCTCTCTCTCTCAATTTATGTTCTGCTCTCACGCGGCAAATTTTCCTCTCTCACTTCTCATGCCGCATTCATGAGTCATTGAAAATTTAATAAAATCTTTTTAATTTATTAAAATGTTAAAAATCAAAAAATAATGTAAAATTGTGAAGGAATTTTTAAAATTTTAAATTCAACATTTTTGATTTGAATTTTTTTAACGGAAAAATTTTCTCAATATTCGACCCACAAAAAATATTAATTTTTTTCCTAATTTTCTTTACTTTTTTTTATTTAGCATTTTTTTGATATTACAAAACATTGTGCGTGACTCAAATCGCAAGAGATAGCATTAATAGCGGCAACGAGTCGCAGCTTTATAGAAGGCATTTCAAGTAATGAAATTGAATAAAAAAATGAAGACAAAATGGCCAATAAAATAGTCGGTGATCAATTAATTGCTGGGTGAACAAATGAATATGATATCAAGCAATGATGGCAATAACTTCAATTAGTTTGCTCACAAGCCCATAATAATTATGCTCGAAGAGGCTAATCGGAAGAATAGACAAACAGACCGCATTCGCTTTCAAATGGTCGTGAACACTCGATAATTGGATTCATGGTTTTTTACTCCTTTATTATTATTTTTAAAGCCACTTTATTAAAAATCTTCACCCGATAAACTTTAATGACAGCATTTTGCATCGACGTGATTGAAAATAAAAAAGAAAGTGATTTTCATCCCTTATGGAAGATTTTATGTTAAATTCTATGTATTAAAATTCATTAAAAATTTTACTAAATTTTAACAAAATTGAAATCTTAAATTTAAGAAATGCATTAAAATATTATCATTAATATTTTATTGCAAAAAAACTATAAAACGATCATCACATTCGTGTGCTCTATCAAAGAGTTTGATTATGCATCATAAATTTCTATAGTGTCATAACGTAACATAAGCATTACAAAGTAGTCGAGATAAAGAGGCATCAATTGACATATTTTTCCGCTTGCAATGATCTCATTAGAATATAACCAGGCGGTAATTTTATCGCCATCATCATTTCAACCCCTCAAAAATATTTGATGTAATTTTTCTTGCTCAATTTAACTAACAAAGTGTTGGAAATGACATTTTCAACTTGTCTATACATTGACATTTAAAACGATTTGAAAATGCTAAGGACATCAACGAAGGGTGAAATGCCATGTGCTGATTATCCTCAATGATTATTTTTGCACACTTGAAGTGAAGAAACTTTCCACTAATTGAATGAGGAAAGTATAAGGAGCGAGCACAATATTTGATGGACAAGCCAGGTGAGGTGATGGCGAGGAAAATGGAAGTAGCCGCACCTAAAAATGTCGTGAGTGCCATCATGATTCGTTCTGCATAGCGCGCTCATAGATCGATAAAAGTCGGACGGACGACTCTGTACAATCCTTAAACAACTGAACATTGTCGGCATTATGTTTGCCTTGCCTCACCTCTATTTCTATTTTATCCTTTCGCTGAAGTTAATTTAGCACATTTTGTGAGGTGTATACGCCACCAAGCCTGTATCTAGAATGTGTTTCCATAAACTAAGGTGTGGAAATGGTTTACTGACTTGTCATTTACTCTCTCACTCGCGCTATGAGTGTGCATGAATTTTCATTTTCATCATTATCACTCGAATATCAGTGGCAATCATTATCGATTTTACTCCTGCACCTCGTGAAATGTCTTCAAAGACGGCACTTTCTTATACATGCGATTGACAATATGCGAACAATGACATTACAATCATGTTGTTATCAGTCGAAAAAGCGGCGAATGAAAACTGAAGTGAAACACGCCCAGCGCTGATTGAAAAGGAAATTGTGGCAAATTTTTCTTCTCCACGTCAAACTTCTTAATGATAGAATAACGAGGAGAAGATTAAATAAGAAAATGATATAGGGATAAAAAAATGGGTTAAATGCAAAGACTTTTTAAAATATTTTTCCGACAATTTTTTGCGTATGAAATTTTTAAATGGCTGAAAAAACTTTTTTGTAAGTGAGTATATTTTGATAAGATATCAAACATTTTATTTGTAATTTTGTGTGAGTTACGCTAAAAACATAAATTTATTTTATTTTAAATTTTAGAAGTGAAATTTTTTTTGTAACAAATTCATCGTATATCTGTTTCACACTGATGTCACTAAACATTAACAAATATCGCCAAGAGAGAGAAAAAATTAATTAGAACATCAAGTTTATGACAAAGTTGATGAAAATTAATTGATAAAGTTGCACGCGGTATTTTTATGGGTTATTTGTACAATGTCATTAGTTAATTTGGCACCTTCATTGTGCAGCAGTCAATCGATATTCATCCCCCTCGGTCTCTTTTTAACTGGCCATTAAAATTGTTTGTAGTGGTGGATCATGATGAAAGACTCGATTGTAAACAATCATTTTCCGGCATCGCATTTCCATCTAGAACGCGTTTTATTGGATTATAACAATTTTAATGCCATGTGATGTTTGCCGAGAGTTGGTTTTATGCTATTAATCGGACTATTAGTTATCTGTTCATTTATTTCCGCCCTCTCTATTTTTTCCGCTTTAATTTTACATCGCGCTTGTCCTTTTTATATTACCTTTTATTTTGCCATTTCCAAAAATTTTACATATCATCATGAGGTGATAAAGTTTTATGTTTCATAGTTTTTATGATAGGGGAGAAAATTTTAGGGTGTTCTGACTGATGTAAAAAAGATTTTTTAAAGATTCTTTTAGTAATTTTTAAACCAAATGAATTAATACAATTTTCACGTCCATGATTTTCTTGTATCGTACATCAACATGACGTATGTACGTTGTATGTTCTACTAAAAATCACAACAAAAAAGGTGTGATCAGAGTGGGATTCGAACCCACGCCCCCGAAGAGACTGGTGATTTAGAAGTGACAAGCCTTAAACCAGCGCCTTAGACCACTCGGCCATCTGACCTAAACATCCATATATATGCACTCGGCCATCTGACCTAAACATCCATATACATGTGCACCCGGCCTGACATAGATATTTAAGAACTCGACGCAATGTTTCTTTCATTCTTTTGCCTACTAGCGCTCTTACTAATGCGTAAATATGTATTGGTAAGATCGACGAGTTTAAAAAAATCAAATACGAGTCATGAGATAATTTTCACGATTAAGAACGATGTGAAACTCGAATATTTTTCTTTTTAATCAGCTGTGTGAGAGATTCAGAAACTTTTTTTAGCATAATGTGCATGTGGATGTCACTACTATGTGTAGCCATACCAAATTCCACGTATTTCAATATTTTTAAAATATTTCGAAAAAATTCTAAATTTTTATCCAACGTGGTCAAAATTTTTAGTTCAATTTTTTTCATAACGTCTTTTTGAAAATTGAAAATCAACAAAAACAAACTGCGAATTAAAAATTAAATTATTTATTTTTCCCACTAATTCATTAATTAAGCACAATGAGACGTCGAGCTGGAGTTGGAGCGATTCATAAGCAGAAGCTGGAAGCCGACAAGTTCAAGGATAAAGGAACTCAACTGCAGGAGGTGCAATTTGAACAAATGACAAAACAAGTTCAAGTTTTAAAAGAAAATTTAGAAGAGTTCGCTGATAAGCATAAGTCGGAAATTAAAAAGAATCCAACATTTAGGCGACAATTCACTGAAATGTGTGCTGCAATTGGGTAAGTGAAATAAATTTGACATCTTTTCATGACTCATATTTTATTTTAGTGTCGATCCATTGTCAACATCCAAGGGAGTTTGGAGTGTTTTAGGCATGGGCGACTTCTACTTTGAGCTAAGCATTCAAATCGTTGAGATATGCTTGGCACTAGCCGAATCAACCGGAGGCATGATGGAGATTTCAGAACTAAAAGAAAGACTTCTAAAATCCAGAAGGCAAAAGAAGCAACAAGAAATCACAACTGAAGATATTTTGTTAGCCACAAAGAAATTGAAAATTTTCGGCAATAGCTTTCAAGTTCATGCGCTTGGTAAAAATCGTTATATCATTCAGTCAATTCCAGGTGAATTAAGTCTCCTAGAGACGAAAGCTCTCACAGTAGCTGCAAATCAAGAAAAAGGTGCAATAACAAAGTCGCTTCTTATGAAAGACCTAGGATGGACTGAAATAAGAACGCAGCAAGCAATCGATAAGCTAATCAGTGAGGGCCTCGTGTGGATCGATGATCAAGCTGAAAGTGAGCCAAGTTATTATTTTCCGAGTCTATTTCCTGATAGAAAAGAAGTGATTGAAGCTGCTTGAATACAGCTATAATCTTTATTTAACTGAATTTAGTCTTTTTGAAATTAATTTACAGCCAGTAGAGTCATAGTCAAGTTCTTTGAGATCGTCAAGCTCTTCAGGTGAAATTTTTAAATCATAAAGTTTCTCATGAGCTTCAATGCATTTGACAAAGTTGTTAAGCGTGAATGGATGATAATCGACTATCACAAAGTTCTTTAGGATTTCTTGCAATGGATTTGTACCATTGTCAATTTGGAGCGTATCCTTAAATATGACAATTAAAACTATTCGATAGAGGTCAGCCTTTGATTTTGTGTGAACCATTTGATCGACTTCCTTAACAAATTCCAATGACGTCTTGTTGACATTATCGATAATGATTAAATTGTAGCCACATTTTGAGAGCTTCGAATTTATTAATTCGATTAGTTCTGTGCTGTTAGTGGTGGCATCCCAGCTATACTTTTGAATGTTATTCTTCCATCGAAATTGTCTTGAAATGATGTCGGCACTTAGAGATTTTCCAGTGCCAACTCGACCGTTAAACGCAGCACTAACAAACCCTTCTCGATTGGCCTTTTCTAAACTTCCCCGAATCAGCTCGATTGCATCATTTTGAGCAATCACTTCATTTCTTAATTGCTCGTAAATCTCGTCCGTATTTATTTTCCTAATGCAATAGTATTCATCTCCATAGACTAGTTTGTTGAAATTCTTCTCGTATGCAGCCCAAAATTTACAGTTATTTGTTAATTGATAAAGAACAACACCAGAAATTGAAACTAAAATCGAAAGCACTAAAAGGTGACAATTTCTCTTTGGTTTTGATATAACTTTAATTTCTTTCGGCTCTCTCTTCACCAATGGTCTGACTCTCCTTATCCTTTTCGTAATTTTCTCAGGTTTAATGTAACTTTCGGTGCTATCATTTAAATTTATTTTCATCCTCGATTTATTTGTTTGTTTTTATTGAGTGGCCACCCACAATTCCCTCCCCTCGCGCAATCAAGTCGTCTTCACATTTTTAGGGTGCTTCTTTGAGAAAAAAAAACAAGGCAGAAAAAAAATTATCTTTAATTGAGTAAATTGGAGCAATTAATTAAGTTTAGAGCAAGAGCAAAGACTAATTTACAATTAGTGGACATTAAAATTGTAGCAGAACGTTGCCAAAAATAAGGCACAATGGCTTCATTCGATGTATTTGATAAAAGCAGGTAATTTTCATATAATCAAAAAAAGAAAAACTATCGATTTGAGAGAAAGGCGTTTGCATGATCTTAAAATGCATTTGGGATGTGCAATAGTGCATTAATTAAGACGCATAGATAGCGATGAGAACGCTATGTGAATAATTTGATAGGTATTTCCGCAAATAAATTTCGTCTGTCTCCTTTCAGCTGGTATTTTGGCTCGATGAGTCGAACGGAAGCGACAGATCTTCTCATGAAGGAACGAGAAGGTGGAGTGTTTCTCGTTCGAGACAGTACAACAATTTTAGGAGATTACGTTTTGTGTGTTAGGTAAGTAATAAATTATCTCGACTCGTACGACAATTAACTTTCAATTAAATTCACAGAGAGGATACAAAAGTCAGTCATTATATTATCAATAAGATTCAACAGAACGATCAAATTGTGTATAGAATTGGTGATCAGCAGTTTTCAGATCTTCCCGAGCTACTAGGTGAATATTAATAGTTTTTTTCTTTCTTCATCTCAATCACATGCTCAATTGCAGCATTCTACAAATTGCATTACCTCGACACGACGCCACTCAGACGACCAGCTCAACGGAAAGTTGAAAAAGTTATTGCTAAATTTGATTTCGACGGGAGTGTAAGTAGTCGCATAAGTGCATTATGATGTAGTTAATCACACTCGCATTTGTTTATAGGATTCAGACGATTTGCCTTTTAAGAAGGGCGAAGTATTGTTCATAGTTAACAAGGATGAGGAACAATGGTGGACAGCTCGAAACTCAATGGGACAAACTGGTCAAATTCCGGTGCCCTATGTAGAACTATTAGATGAAAACTCACAGCCAAGGCAAGGCTTTGCGAATCCCTCACGTTCATGTTCATCTGATGGCACTTTTAAAAAGACTAATCTCAATGTAAGTCGCACACACTCGAGCGTTTTATTTAAATTATTCATTTTAATGGATTTATTTTGCAGAGAAAATTACCAGCATATGCTCGCGTGAAACAAGCTCGGGTTCCAAACGCTTATGACAAGACAGCCCTCAAACTTGAGGTTGGCGATATGATAAAAGTCACAAAAATGAATATTAACGGACAGTGGGAGGGTGAGCTGCGAAGCAAAGTTGGCTTCTTCCCATTCACACACATCGAGTTCTTGTCCAACGATGACGATGAAAATTTCAATGGTAATTTAATTGGAAATGACGATGAGCGATGGGGTGATTAAGAGATAATGAACTTTTAAATTTTCATTTCTCGTCTGCGCTAATTTCTCACTCACTTTATGTATTGTTGTTGAAAATGTTTTTCATACTTTAATTTTTTAATATCCACAACAGCAACATAAAAACAGTCTACCCGAAAAATGCTTTCTATACTTTTCGTTTCTGTGCTATTCGTTGTGACGAACTCGTGTAAAAAGTTTAAAAGTTCTCTTTTTTTTTGCAATTACTTTAATCTAATGGTGACTGTTATGTGGAGTGAAGAATGTGAGAAAAATATATCTGCATTCTCATGTCACCGCAATATTATTAAAATAAAAACACACACTATGTGAAAGTGAAAAAAAAGATCATGATTCAGGAGATTTAGAATTGAAAAGACCGCAAGAAAGAGAAAAACAGATATGTTTACATGATTGTAGAATATATATACAAAAAATATGCTAGACTAGATTTTAAGAAATTGATGATGATGAATGGTGGAAGTGAAGATTGTATAAAAGTTTCTCAGATGAAAAAAAAAACATGTAGAAAGAGAAGAAGAAATTATTTACGATATTTTGACGAATGAAAGATAATAATTACAATCCAAAATAGACGATGAAGATATTTTTTGATTCAAAGTTAATATTCTATATGGACACATAGTACATGTGCATGCAAATTCAGTCTTCTTAAAATCAAAGTTACAAAAAAAATCAAAATGTTAAAAAAAATTTAATGATGATTGACCAACACGTGAGAGAAGTTCTTTAGCATTTTTCGAATAGTATAGTTAATCTCAATAAATATAGTAAGAGTTCTTCATTTAAATCCTCCCAAAGTCCTTATAAAAGAAACAAATATTGTCAGTTAAATTCAAACAATTCAACTCAAGCTTTTCTCGCTCTCAACAAAATTGTCAGCTAATTTGAAAAATGTCTTTGACACTAGTCACTTCACTTAATATAAAAATTCACTTTTTAAAAATTTAAATTGATGCACACAACGCATTTTAAGCAAAAGAGAGTTGCTAATCAACGTAATGAGAGAAAATTTCTTTAAAGATACTGATGATAATAATATCTCACAATTAAGCAATAAATTTAACTTCTTTCGAGCGATAAAAAAAAAGTGAAATTGGGAGATAACTTGCATACATATTTAAATTGTGCAATTACCCGGAAAAGAAAAAAGTGAAAAGATCCTTCTTATATTTTAGAGGCCAAAAAAAATTATTTTTTTATTAGTTTCAATTCAATTTTTGAGTTGAGATTCTATTTAAATTAAGGAACTGTGTACATAACGAAGCTTTTTTGATAAAATTTTTCGATAAATTTATTTGACTTGAGAAAATGAACTTAAGAAATATTTTTACATCAACTTTTCTTCCTCATTGTCATGTGTTGATGTGACGAATTTTCAATGAAAAATGCTCATCGCCTCATATAGGTAGTCAATGATTTTATGGTAGCAAAGTATTTGCATAAAATTCGTCACACGCACATAGCGATTCTATTGCTTGATCTTAACGAAAATTCCGTCAATCAAAACTGAAGAAAATGTTATAAATAATAAAAACTTATTTCTTTATGCCAATAATAATTCATTTGAAGAAAGTACACACAATGAAATTAAGAAAAAAAATAATGTAATAGACATTCATGTTGCATAGATGCTTATTCTTCTGTTCTTCAATCGAAAAAAAAAATTATTAAAGTGTAAATATTACAGATATTTGGAGAAATAAAAATGATTGAGATTTAAATTGCGATGACTACAAAAAAATTTACGACTAATAATTAGTGAATCATAAATTTTTTTAAAATTATTCGTGATTTTTTTAACGGCCAAAATTATTTTGAACACCGAGCAACCTACAAGTTGTAAACAAATGTGAAGGCACCTTAAAATTTCTAATGTTTACAAAAAAAACAATTTCATGAAAATATTTAAAGAAAAATGGCAAACTTCATCCCACCCGTAAGTTTAATCGTGTTAAAAACAATCAGTTTCGCATGACATTCATTTCTTCCACAGAATAATTGTGTTTTTATCAGAATACCAAAACGAAAAAGCGATGAAAACATAGAAAATGGAAAAAAGTTTATTATTGAACAAGAAGATTGTCAAGAGATAACTGAAAATGAAAATTTCATGTTCGATGAGGATGATTTAATCGTATACAGTCCGGAATCTTTCATTGATGAGAGCTATCAAGATCCAGATCCAATTGATCTCTTCCTACAAAATACAAATTGTTATCAAACAAATCCAGAATTACCACAGTGTCGCGAGTGTGCCAAAGACATAGAATGTGATAAATACAGTTGCCGCTTTTATGACTTTCGAAAGATAGAAAAACTTCCAGATGGAACGCATAAAGTTGCTGGATTTCTTGATCCTCATGTTGATCCCACAGTTGCTGGTAAGTTGATTATGCTTTTAATAAGACTGTAAAGTAACGAATCTTTGATTGTAGATTTAGATATATGGACATCCTCATACAACACAGTTGATAAAGACTCGACAAACTACATTCTCAAATTTGTAGCCAGTCAATTCTGTGAAATGGTCCGAGAGGAGCTTGAAGTAATAAAAGATTATCGAGAAATATCGCTGGGTGAGCCACAAATTGTATGGAAACGAGCAGTGATTCAAGTCCGAGAGATTTGTGACGTTTGCTCCACCAGCCTTTTCAATCTTCAATGGTCTTGCAGTCTATGCGGAACAAGCGTCTGCATTGACTGTTATAAGGAGCGCAAAGCTAATTTCGTAAGACTCAAACCAATAACTAAGAGTGAAAAAGAGGAGCGTGATAGTTTTTACTGGTTCAAATGCCACAATGATCAAGAACATCAACTCATTCTAGCTCAAATGATTCCCGGTGACTCGTTTCAATTCCTTCAAGAGAATGTCCATAAGTTATGCGATGAAAACAAAATTGCTCTGCAATGTGTCTGCCGAAATACATCAGTTTTATTTCAAAATTATGAGAAGTTCTACAAGTTACAGAGCAAAAATTTTAAAGTCATGCAACATTTTGACAAAAAGAGACGAATGCTCCTCAAGCCACGACTTGAATCATCGATGGGACTCATTCAAGAGGCGCAACTTTACAAGAGAGTTGGACATTGCTTTATCTCAAATGGTCAAATTCTCAAGTTTAATGAGCCAGTCGAGACGGACGACGGCTATAAAATATTTCAGCATCAATTTCAAAGAGGCAAACCAGTTGTGGTAGCAAATGTTACTAATAAAATGAGAAAGTTCATTTGGAGTCCGGAGTACTTCTTGATGCGTTTTGGAAAGAAAAAGCACTCGCTTGTCAATTGCGAAAATGATGCAAAGATTCATCGAGTTAAGATGCAACATTTTTGGGAAGGATTTGAGTCGATTGAAAAAAGATTGCCAGAAAATTGTGACAAAAAAATGGTTCTAAAATTAAAGGATTGGCCAACGAGCAACGATTTTGCGGATGTGATGAAAGATCATTTTATTGATTTAATGAAAGCAGTGCCGTTCTCCGCATACACCACGCGAGCTGGAAAATATAATTTAGCAAAATATCTTCACAATCATTTCTGTTGGCCGGACTTAGGACCCAAAATGTACTCCGCTTATGGACAAGAAATTACACCGGCACGAGCTGGAAGTACAAATTTACATCTTGATATATCCGATGCCATAAATGTACTGGCTTATGTTAGCAGACCCAAAGATTATCATCTCGCTCCAAATCAGTACAGCACAGAACTGGTTAAAAATGCTATGAAACAGTGTGGATGTGACAACGATGATATTCAGACATTTATGAATGGTGAAAAGCTTCCCGGTGCCATTTGGTACATCTATCCGGCCAAAGATGCTGATTCAATTAGAAAAATACTCATAGACGAAGCGAAAGAGCAGGGAAAACCTCTAAAAGTGAACGACGATCCACTGCACGATCAAGATTGTTTTATTGATCACAAATTGAGACAAAAGCTAGCAGCAAACAATATCGTAGGATACACAATTGTGCAGTGGGAGGGAGATGCAATTTTTGTGCCTGCTGGAGCGCCTCATCAAGTCCTCAATATTTTCGATTGCGTTAAAGTTGCCCTCGATTTAGTGTCTCCCGAAAACATTTGCGAATGCTTTAATCTCACAAGTGAATTTAGAAGACTCAGCAGTCGTCATGCCAACCGAGAGGACAAGCTTCAAATAAAGAACATTTTATATCATGTCATCAAGAGCTTGGTGCCATCCAAAAGCGAATATGATTTATGATCCAACGATTTATTTTCTCCATTCAGGTAAATTTCAATGTAAAATTAAGTTTGTTTAATAAACTGCTACAATTTATTGTACAATCCAGTTGGACTTGAAATTTCCGTAACTAATTTGCGGACTTCGTTGAATTTCGGATGTTCTTTATCTTTCATCAGTTTAAAAATTACATTTTCAGAAGTTGTAATTATGCAGCCGCAACATCTTAAGCGTTCTAATGCGAGCATTCGATCCTCTTGAGAACGAGAAAGAACACAATCGGCCACGATATGAACTGCATATTTATCAGTCGCCAATAATTCTAATGCCGTTTGTTCAACACAAATGTGGCTCTCTAGACCAAAGAGCACAATTGACTCAACGTTGGGAAGATTAGCGATTTTCTCCTGAACCGCCGGTATGCACATACTAAATTTTGTTTTATCATAAACGCCAGCTGCATGACTTATATCGAGCTCTTTTATTGTACGGCCAAGTTTCGATGGATTTTGTTCGGTCACCAATAAGGGAATGTTGAAGATTTTTCCAAATGAAAGCTAGAATTTTAAATTTTTAAGTAAATTTTGATTTTGACTCTCATGAACTTACAATTTTAGCGATATTTTTACTCATCTCTGTAAAGTAATTCATGAATCGGAATTTCTCTTGAACGTCACAGAGAAGAAAAAGGGTATTTTTGGAATTCAACAGTCCTAACTTTCTTAAATTTGCCATTTTTAACACAATTTAGCTTCACGACCTTTGAGTTTTTTTAACCAAACACTTAGGGATTCTTATCTTACCGGTAGGTTGACAACCTCATATGTTAAAAATTTTAAATTTATTTTTTAAAAATAAATATGCTTCCTGGAATCAAAAAGTTATAAAATCCAAGAAAATCAAGGTAAATTTTTTGAAACTAATAAAAGCGCCATCTATTGGATCGTAGAGTAAATCTAAAAGTTTAGACACTCGTACATAAATTTTATGATAAAGAATTTAATAGTCGCACATTAATTTTTAGCAACAAAATTTAAAAACTATAAAATTATTAAGTAAATAGTTTTATAAAATAGAGTGAAAAATTTTAACGTTTTTTTTATCGCACGTGTGCACGTGAGAAAAAAAAGATTAATACGAAAAGTTGTCTCAAACATTGGCGAATATAATGCACGTGAGGATTATGTTGCCTCATACCGACTTTTAGACAGAAGACTTTCATTTTTTCAGCAATTTTCAGCAAGCGAGAAAATATTAGTGAAATAAAATTATTCAAGTCTAAAATGTAAATTTATGTGCTTACTGTAAAGAAAAGTGTACATGAGTGTCTTTATCATAAGGAGAATATAAATTTATGTGGCAAAATAAGCGAATTGAACGAAAATAATGATACGTCCTGAATTCAGGCGCTAAGTTCTTCTAATTTAAATGAATCGACGACAAAGTTTGGAAAAAGGTAACAGGCTCAGGTCGACTTGCGACTGTGCGATTAATGTAATTGAGGTGAAAAAGTGCTTGAAAGTGCTCGCATAATGCAGAAAAGTTAAACAAAAATATGAATGCACTACGAGAAGAAAAATTTCTCTTCAGTGTTACCTGCGCGCATAAAAAAAGTATTGCCCGTCGTGATTTCCAATGTGTCTGTGTGTGAATGTATGTGAATTTTTCATCATCATCAATTCTGAATCCGAGAGATGAGACGATTTTTGATTGAGAAAAAGTTCTCGATGTGTAACAGATATTAGCTCGATATTATTTAATGAGGCACTATAATGTCAAATATATATCACATAAATGTGTCACGATGACTTAAGCAATTGCACAAAATGATAAGATGATAAAAATCAATCTATGTATAAGATGATGATATGTAAATGGTTCACACGAAAAAAAATTCTTAATGGCGAATTCCTCATAGACAAGAAAAAAAAATTCTCGCGCACCGCGGCGTACCTGTAAAAAAATAAACCCTATATAAACATGTCTCGTGCATCAATTATACAGTAAAAAAAATAATAAATTATTAATAAGTCGATAAAGTGAAAGTTTTCACGTACATTAAAATTCTTTTTCTAATTAATTCAAATGCGATGTGAAAAAAAAATTACATGCCGCATTTCCGTGTGATTTATAATTTATTAACTAAAAATATCGCGATAAAAATTTGTGTTAAAAATCATCTTCATCAAAAAAATTAAAAAGAGTTTTTTCGTCCATTTTTCAATCACGTATATCATGATGATGTGCGGGAAGAAAGAAAGAGAGACGGAAGAGAAAGAGTAAATGAAAAGCTAAAAAGCACACTTTGATGTGTCGTCGGGACAATTGTTGAATACGGTGGCCTTAGCAATGACCAATTGCACATACATATATATAAATATTGTAACCCGATAAACCTTCGATCCAACACATGTTTTTCATTCTCTCTCTCACTCTTATTTGCTACACTTAGCGCATTTCATTCGTAATACAGAAACCGTTATATTAGCACTTATTTATACGCAACTCGAGCAAGACGCGAAAAGATTAAAAATCTTGTGATGGTGAACAACTGTCTGCTCAGAAGAAGTCAAAAATGCAGTGATTTTTCTTAAGAAAACATCTGTTAATGATGGTTTTTTTGCGGGTAGTTAGGATTTTTTTTTGTAAAAAAAAGGGAGTTTACGACCTTGTAAATTTTTTATGGTACTTCTTCCCATTTATTTACTTATTTCTGCGGAAAGGAGACAAAAAGTCTCGAGTTAAAGTAATAAAAAGTAAAATCTGAGTAAATAAATAAAAAAAGTGAAATTTTTAATCATTTTAAAATTGACGCAATTTTCACATATAAATTATCGTGACACGCTCGATATTTTTTTTCGATTGCAATTGCATCCAATTTTTCAACTACTCCGAAAAAAAAACTCCACCGGATAAATTGTCATAGCTTAATAATATTATTTGCAGTTATTTTACGCTTGTGTGAAATCTATAATGATGAGAGAGTCAACGGTTCTTTTTTATTGAGATGGAGGAAAAAAAATTCTTACCTCAAAAAAAAACAAAATAATTTTTTCGTGTATATTGAGACAACGAGCATGCTAATGAAAATATGAAGGAAGTGAGAGCAAATTTGTTCTTGTTATGTGTTTTCCAAGAATTTTAATTCAACGAGTTGAGATGATAAGACACATAAAAAATATATAAAATATATTAAAAACACTTGAGGCAATGACACTTGTGCAAATTAAAAAAATTGATGTGAACTCATTTTAAGTGTCTCAAAAAAAGTTTAATAGTTTAAAAAAGATAATCAATGATGATGTAAATTAATTGTGAGAAATTTTTTTTCGGCTGTGCATTCGAGCGTTTTCAAGTTTGTGTGTGTGTGAATTTCATCATGTCTCATATATTTTAACCACACATATATGACTCAATTAACGAAATGCTTTTCGAAAGGTATTCTATCTCCTCCGGGTCCATTTTTGACACCGAGTCAATCACCATCAATTCAGCATAGTCCACGCTTGCAACCATCGCCATCACAATCACCATTTCAGCAGCAAGATGTGTTGATTGTCACAAATAATAATCAACATTACATCAATACATTTAGTACGACTCAGGAGCAAGTGAGTTTGCCTTTAAAATTAAAGAGATCAAAAAAGTTATGAAATTTCTATTCTTTTTAGGATCGGAAAACTGGAACGCCAAATCGAAGGCTTTCACTTAATCACATTAGTCCCAATGCGGGAACTATTGTCTATCATCGACCATCACCCACTCAATCGCCGGCTGGCAATGAGTTCAACATCAACACAACATTAGTCGGATCAAATAATATTTCACTCAATAAGGTAATATTTACTTAACTTATCAGCAGCAAACACATTAAATTTTTTATTTTTTTCATTCTATAGAAGGGTAAACGGACTCCAAATACCGTTCAATATGGCACCACGTCAAATGCATGCAGCCCGAAAGCGACGAAGAAAACGGCGGGCGGTGGTATGACTCTCGTTGGAAGTCCTATAGCGTCGCCGAGTGCAAGTCCTCAGCCAACAATGATCCAACAAGTGAGATATACATTCACTTTTCAATTGAAAACTAATCAAACGTGTTCATTTTTTTAAATTGCAGTTTCCAATGATGAACACAAACAATTCATCGATTGTCTTTATGCAACAACCAGCTACATCACACCAGCGAACATCAATAATTCAAACGTCAAATACTCAGCAAAGCAATTTTCTTGCGACCACTTCCAACAGTGGTAATATGAAGCATAATAAGACACCCCAACAAATCTTACCGAAACCAACGAGTAGCAGCAATTCCAATTGTATTTCTTCGTCTCCATCTATAGCGTCAATGTCTGGTGGAACGTCGCAGAGTCTAATAAGTACCACAACGAGTACAAAGCAGATTGTCACGCAATCGAAAATGGCCATTGTTCAGCAACCGAATCAGCATTTTCAATCGCCACCCCATCAAAGTCAACAAATGATTTCGGGAAATGAATCGCCAAGTCCACAGCATCAACAATTGACGCAAGGAGGCTCAATTCTCTTACCAGCGTCCGCACAACCTCTGCTCCTCAATCAAATGCCTGTGTTAGTTCAACAAAACACTCCACAAGGTGTTCAATTGATTTTGCGACCGCCGTCTGCGCCACAATTAGCCACTCCGAGTCTAGTTATTCATAATCGACCACAAATGCAGCAATCTCAACCTCAACAGCTGCTCCGAATCTTAAATCATAACGGTTCAATGCAATTGGCTACTGCGTCGGCTCCTGCTTTCATGATCTCATCGCAAGGCAATATAATTCAGCAGAATATTCAGAGTATGAAGACGCAGGGTGGCAATGGACAACAAATCAGTAACCAGCAGACATCTCACCGACAACCTCAACAAATCATCACCAACAGTCACATTCTCGGCCAAAGTGTAGCACAAATCCAAAATCTCCAGCTAAATGGAAATCTTACTCAAATTCAAATGCCCAACGGTCAAATTATTCAACAATTGCCCGCTCAATTTTCACAGAACATCGGCAGTTTTAATCAAATTCAACCGATCATAACAAATGCAACATTTCAATCGCCGCCACAAAACAATAATTCACAGAACGATATTGTTGTGTCATCGACGAACTCTAATCCCCTTCAATTTAGTCATCAACAAATCATTTCACCTGTTGCAACACCTCAGCCGCAAATCATTCAATCGAACGATCCCATTTTATCGTCGCCGCCCTCGATGACATTTAATTCGCAACACACTGGAACTGTGATTATGACGGGAGGAGAAAAGCAGCTGCATGAGATCTCATCGCCACCGCCATTCTCGATAATTCAGCAAAACACTTCGGAAATGATAAATATTGATATGACACAGCAGCATCAGCAGATTCAGCATCATCAAAATCAACAGCAGCCGATAGTGACCACGAAGCCGGCGAGAAAACCCAAGAAAAGTAAAAAGAAGCTTTTACAGGAGCAACAAGCATTAGAGTTGCAACAACAACAGCAGCAGGCTCAACAAGCGGCGGCAATGGCCAGTGACATGATGCTATCACCAAATCGCAATAATCAAGGTGGAAAGATTGATCTTGCAAATGTGATTAAACTCTGTGGTATTATGGAGGACGACGATTTTATGGACACGGACGAGCAGGGAATGGAAACTAATTTCGATGGAAATGAACAAACTCAGACAATACATATTCCACAGAATAGTAGTAGTAACACGAGTGGAGATAACAATGAGATTACGATAACTATTCCGGGAACTTCGAGTGATCAGCCCATCACATTTACAATTCCCTCTTCGTCGCTCGACGGCTCTAATGCCGATGGTACAACAATAATTCAGTCTGACGGCGATAAGATTAACGACAATGTCCCGTTCATGATACGTTTCGATGGTGACGGTCAAGGAGCGACAAATCAGCCATTTACAATATCCGTGCCGAACATGGATGATATGGCGATGGGCGATGATGTTACAACGAAGAATGAGGAAAGTGGAATTAATTGTGTGCCAACTTTTGTTAATTCCGTACTTAATTCATCGGTTACGCCGACCATCCAGAGTCAAATTAACGAAATTCAAAATCAACTGATGGCAATGCCGCAGACAGCAGCAACAACCAATACAAAAGGAGCAAAAGCACCGAGACAAAAGAAACAGACAACTAAGAAGAGTAAAAAGCAGGAGAAAGCTCAACTTGAGGTTCCAACTCAAATTGGAAATATTCAAATCTCTCAGATCGACGGAACGAATTTAAAGAGTCACATGATTGAGAATAAAAACATTAATAATCAGATACAAATTATGCCGATTCTCGAGAAGGGTCCGTTGATGGAGAAGCAGAAAATGCAAGTTCCAATTATGCAGCAAACAATCACCCATCATCAGCAGCAGCAACATCATAATCAAGGCCATCAAAACAGTAATAATAATCAGCAACAAAATCACTCAAATAATTCTGGACCATCGCAAGTCAATATCAATGTCCAACAGAATCAAATGATCAATGTTACCAATAATCTTCAAATGCAAGTAATTGCTAATCCGCAGCAACAACATCACAGCTCAGCTACGCCGGCTCCACCACCTCCCTCCTCTCAAAACTCCCATCATCACCATCAAACATCATCGCAACCGATTACATCACATGCAAACATTATCGGAAACATTATAGGACAGAATCAGCAAGGAAATACTGGAAATATAATAATACAAGGTGCACCGACATACAATCACCATCATCACCAGCAACAGCCGGCAAATATTCAAGTCAACATTCAAAATCAAACGATTGCCAACAATATTATTCATACCACTGCTCCCGCACAAAATCAGAACAATCAAGCTCAACAACAACAACAGCAGCAGCATCAACAACCGACCGCACAAAGCATTCTCTCACAATTGACTGGTAATCTTGTACTATCTCTCTCCGAAGATGGACGTCTAATATTGCGACATGATCCGAACATCCCTCAAGATGCTCAATCGCAAATGATCCTTCAGACAATTCTCACCGGCGCCCTTGGTAATGTGAGTCTCATCAATGAACCACTCAAACAACAACAACAACAACAGCCTGTCACTCAAAATCATCCTCAACCTACCACAACAACGCACCACGTGATTGGAGCGAATGGAAAAGTTCAACAAGTGACGACAGTTCAGAACAAAAATGTGATTATAACGAGTCAGGCACAGGCGCCTCATCAGACCCATCAGATCTTCAATACTATCTCTGCAATTCCGTCGCAGACGCAAACAATTGTAACTCAAAATGCTCCGCCGATTGTCACAACAGCCGTACAACAGAATCATCATCAACAACATCAGCAGCAGCAGCAAAAGCCTCAAGCTGTCGTTATGCCAACGCCAAATATAATCAAGTTCGTGGAGTTGCCAAAGATTCAACCAAACCAACAGCTCTTCTCCCTCAACACTCTCACTAATGAAATAACATTGCTCAATCCAAATCAAACGACAGCAGCACTTTCGCCTATGGAGAGGCTTCTAATTGTGCCCAGCGGAATAAATGCGGAACAACTAGCTCAGTGTTTGTCGCAAGGTCAAATACATTTCAATAATATTGGACAGGCGCCAACAACGGATCCGAACAAGATACAAATGAATTTGCACCAACAGCAGGTGACATTGAAAACGATGAATATACAGCAGAAGAGCATCCAAATTAAAAAGGAGCCAGATGTTAAGCCAAAGAAGGCGAGAGGAAAGAAAGCTAAATTGCTAGAAGAGCAACAACAGCAGCAGCAGCAGCAACAACAACAGCAAATAATTCAACAGCAGCAATTTATAATGCAAAAAGAAATTAAAAAGGAACCAATTCAGAGTCCACCGCCTATGAAAATAATCTCATCGTCACAGATTGACGCGAAGGTTATTAAGACTTCTATGGCCACCTCAATTACGACGTCGGGAACGAAGAATACAATTACGATCTCACCAAATCCCACCATGATTGTTAATCCAACTAAATCGGTCACTTGTAAAGTTACAAACACAAAAGTGAACAAGAATTCAATCTCAGTCATTCCAACGTCGACGCTCTTACCCAATAATGTTCAGACCATGACGACAACAAAAGTGGTTACTTCAATGACAACTACGAAGAATACAGTTAAGGGTAAGGTTGTAACATCACAGCAAACTCCTCCGCCTTTGGTCAGTGTCAATCAAGCGCCAGTTCCACGTGTTCAGACCATTCAATTGACTCCACAAAAGCAACAAAGTTTAAAGAATGTTCAAATGCAAATTCAACAGCTCTCGGCTAAATTACAGAATAAAAATCTTCTCGCAACTCTCACGGCTGATTTAGACTTTAATAGTATCGTGTTCAATAAGCCACTGCCAATTCTTAATAATATCGAGGCAATGACCGATAGTGATATTTATGAGGCACTTCAGAGGTTGTTTGTTGAGCAGCAGAAAATTCTTGCAACGGGAAAAATCATCCCCACACTTCCGACATCCGTGTCATCGCAAGGCAATCAGCAGACAATTCGAACAATCTCAAATTCTCAACCGATTTTTGTCAACAGTCAAAGTCAGAGTATTGTTGCGCCGATCTCCTCGACATCGGGCGGTAGCCTTTATAGCGGTGGAAATTCACAAAAAGTTCCATCGCCAATTCAAGTCAATTCGCCCATTGTCAAGCAGGAAAGTCAATTGAGTTCCGCTTCAACATCGTCCTCACAACCGCCACCCTTGGTCGTTTCGACTCCAATTCAAATGCAAATTAAAACGGAAATTTTACCGTCGCCAAGTCCAGTTCAGAGCATTCCAACCACTCAACCGCCAGCCACAGGCTCAATTATTATTTCGCCAAAGTACACAACAACACCCGTCAAAATCACCATTGATCCGCACAGCAAGGAACAGAAAAAAGTCACAGTTTGTGAGCCGAAAGTAGAAATCGTGCCGAAAGTCAACGAAATAGACACAGCTCTATTGCTAAAGCAACAACAAGCGGCAGCCGCTGCCGAGGCCCTGCAGCAAAAGAAAATTAAACGGTCATCATTGTGAGTGTGAAATCGAAAATTTAATTTAATGGCTAGCAAGTGAGAGTTTGGTTATAACAATAATTATTTTTATAGGTTTGAGAGGCAAATTTGTGTCGATCAAGAGGGATGTACGAAGCCTGATGTAAAAGGAGATTTTAGCAGCAAAGAAGATGCAGTTAAAAGATTAATAAGGTGGGTTTTAAAATTAATTATAAATATTTATGATAATGAATGAAATATTTTAGATATCACTGCATGTATGAGGAGGAAAAGAGTGAAGTTGATCACAAAAAAGATTTTGAGTATGAAGAAACATCGAAGCATATTTTGGCTAGTTTTCAAGTGATGAAGGAAAAGTTCCAACATCTTCTAATTAGACAGTCTCAAGTGAGTAATTTTTACTTTTTTTAAAGCTCAATTATTAATTTAATTTCTTTAATTTAGCAACACGCACCAACATCAGAACTTATGATGCTCGATCGTCTTCAAGTGGCTGATCTTAAAGATGAAATTGTGTCCATGCAAACGGACCTTAATTCAGTGCTTTTTGAAAACCAGCAGAGTCAAGCTGTTCAGGAGGTTCAACCCGTTATCAAAACTGAACCACCTCAAGTGAAAACTCATCTGATTCCAACGACTGTTAACTCAATTCAACAGCAGACAACTCGAAATTTGCCCATCATGCAAGAGCCTAGTCAAATTTTGAAAGCTAAGCAAGAACAAAAACTCTTTGAGAGCATCAAAAATGAAAGAATTAAAGTCGAAAATGCTGATAAAGATACTCGAAAGAATTTCACACAAAATTCAGCACCTCAATCTCCACCAAATAACAACAAAGTGATGTCAAAGTTTGATAAGCTCAAAAATGAATCTAATCAACCGAATTCACCTCAAAGTTCCGCGAGTCAATCGCAACCTCACCAACCGACTATAAAATTGATCAATGATGTTCAATTTAAGGGTGAACTTGATGATTTTGATATAGAATCTGAGATTCGATCAAACTTAATTATGAAAAAGTGTGATACACCATCCTCAGCACCGCCACCTCTATCGCCCACCGGTAATTCGAAAAAATTAAAAAGAGACCGAGAATTTTCACCGCTCAGCGATTATCTTAATTCTGTTAAAATGGAACTGATTCCGCCGAAGACCAATGCCAAGGTCAATGACACGGTTAAAAGTGAAATGCAAGATGGAAGTTATGATGAATGGCTATCGTTGCAAAAAGAGTTGAACATGGAATTGGATAGACCAAAGAGAAAAGAGATTTCGGATGATAAAAAGACTCAAAAGAACCTCGACACAGATCTCTCTGACATCTTTGACCATCATTCGAGTCCGAAGAGCGTTGAGAAGCAGTTAGATGATCTCTTTAGCTCGACAAGTAAGTCTGGTGATTTATTAGGCGCGGCCGCATCACCGTCGGGTCTTAATGAGCTATTTCAAGTGGAACCGACCACTTTGAGTGAGAAAACCGTTGAGAATCGCCTCGAGGCACTTTTTGGCCAGGGAGAAGATGCGAAAGTTATTCCTCAGGATGTTGAGTCACGACTCGAGCAGCTATTTCAAGGTTCAGTCAATGCCAATGACGAGTCAGCGCTCGATAATGCTAGTTTTCTGTATAAGAATCCCGATCTCACGTACGAAATGATTCAAAAGCAAGTGACTGCTGCAAACATTACTAGCAATTCCAATGTAAGCAATGCTAATAAAAGACAATGGAATAGTGGCAATAGTTGTGAGATTTTTGCACCTTTAAACTCTTCAATTGTCTTTCCTCCTTCATCATCGTCGCCCTCCTCATCAAAACGAGCTTGTACGGCACCGTCAGTTGCCTTCGACGATAACAAGTGGATCGATGATAGTTTCGATTTCGGAAGTGACATCAATATACCGGCTGAAGGTTCAAATGATGGCATGCCGAAGCATCGTGATTGGAATGGAATTATTGAGCCACAATTTCATCAGAACATGCAAGCACAAGCTTCTCAATCTCAACTCATGAGTGCACAAAGTCTCATGGATACTTCTGAAATTCCGCCACTCAACTACGAAGATGATGTTGACGATATCAGTCGGCAAGTCCAAAATGCAATCGATTCTATTCTTAATCTTCAATCATCGGATCCACTTCACTATCAACTCGATTCATCCTTCCTGGAGCTCAATGCAATCACCTCTAGTTCACCAAATTCACCCATGAATCATGTTCAAAATATTCAAAGCAATCAATATCCTTCGATGCATCAACCGCAACCACAGACGCATAATTTTGCCGCTCAAAGTGCAAAAACGCCAGCCGGTGGATTGGCAAAGCAGAGAAAGTACTCGCGGATTGAAGACATTGGAGATTGCCTTATTGGCGGTTCCAATCTCGACGACTCACCTTCTGCTCTCTCGCTAACGTTAAGCGACTCGCACGGTGAAGGATCTTCGGCTAGTGTCGGTGAATTTGTCAATAATCTTTTAAACTGTGATGATAAATCCATCTCGACATCATGACAGCTTATTGAGTTTACATCAACATCAATGTGATCATTTAATAGTAATGAAAGTGACTTTTATGGCCAATATTTCATAAAGTTTTAATCAATTAATGTCCCTGGATGTGTTATAAGTGTGTACGTAAAAAAACATGTGAGAATGGTTTGTGAAACTGTTCGTGAGCTTGATTAAAAATTGAGAAGTAATTTTATAAAAATTCATGAGGACACTATCCACAAAGTTGAGTGATTGTGATGATTTTAATCTCTCCCTCATCATCTCTACATAAGTATGATAAGCTTATAAATCGTCCTATAGAAAACGCTAATTGTAAATAGTCGCTGTCTATTTAAATTCGAAGATTTAAAAAAAATTGAAGAATTTTCTTAAATTGGTTAAATCTAAAAAAATTATCGAACAAAAAAAAAGTGAATGTGCATTTGAATTATTTTCCCTTTTTCTTTGGCTTCGAATGTGAAGAGGATTTTAATTTTTGGGGTTACTAGCGGAAAATATTTTTTTGCGTGCTTGAATTGCACAAAAAAACTTTAATTGTACAAATTGAACTAAGTGTAACGTTTGTTGTGATTTTTCATAATGATTGAACTTTTTTCACCAAAATATTTTAAATCTGCGCATATCTTGGGAATTTTTTTAAACGATTTTTATCAAAACCTTTCTGCATTAACCCTAAAAATTGTCCTCGCAAAATTATGAATGAATGAATGCGGAAAAATATTTGCTCAATTTCAAAGGAAACTACAAATAATTATTGAATCACTCATCGTATAAACAAGGACAAAGTTTTTAAATAGAATTTTTAAGTAAAAATGCATTTTCTCTTCAGATACATTTTTATAATTTCCCAAAAAAAAAAGTTTCTCTTTTTGTTTGTGTAAAAGAATTTTTTAAGACTGAAAGATCAGATTTTAGTAATAGTAATTAATATGTCATTGCCGCAATTACTGTTCGGCATTAAAAAAGTAATATTTACACTGATGATATACGTAGCGAATGATCTGCAAAATGAGTGTGAATGTGAATGTATTTTGGTACTTAATTTACTGTCAAATCGCTTCCTTTTTTGGCGCTGCTAAATAAACTAAATTAATTGTAAAATGTTTTGCCAAACTCTTGCCACTAGTTTCATTTAAATTTTGCCTTCAATTGTAAGTGCAAAAAAGTGCACCTCCTTTCTCCCTCCCTCCATATTTTTATCGCTCCTCTCTTGTAGTTGCTAAGTAGTTCAATTTAATTTAATTAAACATTTTTATACGTTATATATTTAATACAAAAAGTTTTGTGAGAGATGAATTTTCTTTTCTTTGCGTATCTGTGAGAAGTTCATTGAAGCGCGTCTCTCAAAAATGTCCTCACAAAAATTGAAAGATCGTTTTTTTTGCTTTAGCACATTTTTGAGAGACAGCTTCGCAGTTTAAATCATAAATTATTGAAAAGTATCTTAATGGGACGAAATGGATAAAAAAAATAATATGAAATTGTAACTAAATTACGTAAAATAAATTATTTGGAAAAAGGATTAAAAAGTTTTTTGTAAAATTGAAAATTAAGAAAAAATATAAATGTAATAACTTGCAAAGAAAAGAATTTTTTAAGGCGAAAAAAATGTATGTGTATAAAATTTAGAGGAAAAAAAGTTTGTTTTAAGACTAAAAAGAATTTTTAATTCTGCACATCACTTTTGTCTCCTCCTGTGAGTTGCATGAGTGCTGTGTATCTAAAATTTCATTCAAGCGATAAATCTTGAGAAGAAAACATAAAATAAAAATCTAATTTTTAATTGATTCAAAAATAATTTTTTTTATTCACATTTTTTTTTCAAAGAAATTTAAAAATGATCCATTAGCTTAAACGACAAATGCCAATCAACTGTATTTCCTTTTTTCATAATGAGCTCAAAATCATTCGACGAGTATTTGAACAAGTTGATTATTTTAAATTGAAAGCGGAAAATTTCCTTCAAAGTTTTGTAATTAAATTGACAACTTTGAAACCCACATAGACGAAAGTGCTTTAATTTAGAGCCACTTAAGATTATTTGCACAGTCTCATCGTTGAATTCGAGTTTTTCATCGGTTTCGATGCTCAAGTGGGTGAGTCGAGGATGTTGTGAGAGAATTTCCATTAGATTTTCATTGGTAAAGTTGACGAGCTTTGAGAGCATAATCCTTTCGAGATTGCCACATAATCTGACTAGCGTCAATAGACTTTTTCCATTTTCTTCTTCGTTCACGTTCACATTCGTCACCACCAACTGCTTTAAGTTTTTGTGCTTAATCTCATCATTCGAAATCACTAGAGTGTCTTCGGGCGCACCAAAAATAGCGAAGAAGTCAAGAAGAATTGTTTCCAACTTTGGGAAATGTTGAAAAAACGTGTCTAGAATATTTATCGATCGATTAATGATTTCCACGTGCTTCAAGTGATGAAAATTGTTTGCCATTTGAAGAACAATTTCGGCGTTGATTTTTCGCTCGCTAAATAGAAGCGTCAACTTTTCTAATCGCATTCCTTTCATGAGGCTCAACTCTTGCAGATATCCCATGTCGTATGATGAGTGGCTGTCGAGCCTTAACTCTCGCAATGTTGTAATTTCTTGGAGTCCCTTAAACACTCGCATCGAAATCAAATCAACTAACGTACGAAAAACTTCGAGGTGCTTTAATTTGCAGACTTGCTCGAACGTATCATCAGTCACCCAGGTGATTGCAAAATCGAGGAACTTTAATTTTGGCTGCTGTTGAATCATTATAGGAAAATTACAATCGGAGCTGATTTTCAAATGTTGCAATTGAAGATGTTGAAAATTGAGTTTTTCGTTCTCGAAGAGTTCCAACTTCTTGAGGTTTGATTGACGATTGAAAAACTCTTGGAATGTCTTCTCGTCATTTGGCTCGAAGGTGAATATCAAGTCATCGAGGACATTTTTTGGTATTTTCAGGAGCACATTTGGTGAGTCGAAAAGACAGTAATCGAGCACTAGCAATTTTAAATGCTTTAAATCCAGTTCCCTGTCATCGAGCTCGCTTTCTTTTACATAAATGTTCTTAAAGATGAAACACTCTAATTGTGGCACAAGTCTCAGAATACGACACAGCTGATCTTCATTTAGTTCCGACGGTTTTGATTGAATTGAATTCCAAAATTTAAGCTTCTTTAGTCGGTGTCCAAATTTCAGTATCACGGCCTCTATTTTTTCAAAAACAAAATCATCAATGATCATGCAGTGACAAAAATTTAGAGTCAGCTCCTTGAACTTCCGTTGAGATTTGAGAATTGATACAATTATTTCGGAATCAACCAATTCACTGTAAGCTAGATCCAGGGGATGTTCATCTTTTTCATAATCACAGACTAGAGAGTAGAATTGCTTGCACGTTAATGACAATGCTTCATTTTGAGGTAGATAATTGAAAATTTTTAAAATTATTTCCTCGGGAAGATTTAAAAGATGACTCTGCTCAGAATCGTTGATATCATTTGATTCCATCTGTGAATTAATGATGTTAAGTTGTTTAAATTGATTGAATTATTATGAGCAAAGCTTGGTATTTAATTTAAATTACAGAATTTATAATTTTTGGAAATTTTACTTTGTAAACAAAAAGTTTTTTAGCTATTTTCGAGGTTCAACTTTAGATGTAAACAAAAACAAACTGAAAATTAAATTTTTTTACAAAAATTAATCTAAAATGAAGCGCAACAAGAATTTGACCTACAGCAAGTGCTTTTGTTGCACAAAAAACTTTAATGTCTCTAAATTAATTGAACTCAACTCAAATTCGGTGCTAATTGGAGAGGAAAATATAAGTTTTGGATTTTTGCTGCTCGATGTTTGTTTACAAGTGGTAAAATTAGTTTTTAATACATTAATCTATTTAAACTAATTATTTCTCATTTTTAGATTGATAATAGAAACAAAAATTACATTTGCGACGAGTGCAAAGACCAGCTAGTTCAATTCCACATGTTTAAACGGGATATCATTAAATATTCAAATATCCAAGAACATTCAGTTCGGCTGGATCTTTTGTATAAGACAAATGAGGCTCTAAATGACTTTAAAAATGTGTCGGAATTTCATTTAAATATCTCGAATGATTCCATAGTGATTTCCTCTCTTGGATTTTATGAGGAACATTTAAGCAGTTTCGAGCAAGAGTCGGATGTGAAGAAGCCAGAAGAAATGCAACAAGATTGCTTAGAAAAAATCGAAGAAATCATTGAGGAGCCTCTCGAAACTATCGAAGAAGAATTATCTCAACCAAATTCGCCCGCGATTGAAATGCTCGACGACGACGATGAGGAAGTGCAAGAAGAAGAAATTACTAGTTCCAAAGAAATACAAAGTGATGAATTATCAGGACATAATGATAAACGAAAAAAGTACAAATATAAAGTAAATACCAATGAAAGTTTAACTCAAGACCAAATTAAATGGATTCGAGAGCAAGTTAGGACGAGCGAAGTTTACGGTAATGGAAAGAAATCGTTCAAGTGCCAAATTTGTGGTAAAGTCTTAGCCATTAGTTCTACATTTAAAAAGCACCTTCGAGACTGTCATGTCCTCAAAACTCCCGAAGAACGTGAAGAAAAGAACAAAAAAGTTAACTTCAAGGATGAAATCAAGCGATGCAAAATGGAATTTAAAACAAGCTCTGGCATTCAAACAATTTGGAAATGTGAACGTTGCAGCTATAATAGAATATTTAAATCGGAAGCTGGATTTAAAGTTCATCTGCGCTACAATCACATTAAAAATGAAGTCATCAGTGCTGACTTTGTTGCAAAATGTAAAGTTGCCGTAGGAATGTCAAAAACTGGATGGAAATGCGTTGATTGTCAAAAAGTTGTTCTCTCGCGAGATGCTCTGAGGTATCACATGAAACTCGAACATAAAGACACCGTTGCGGCGTTGTGTGAAGGACAAAATTCCCATGAGGACGTTAAAGATGTTGAGGTGTTTAATAATTCCGTGATTTCACTTCTTGAAACAAAACGACGTCATTCAACATCAAGTATTTCGTGCTGCGAACAATGTGGATTGAGATTCATCAATGGAACAACCAAAAAGGATAAAAGTCTCGAAATTCATCAGCAAATTCATGTCATATTAAAAGTAATTTGTCAAAGCTATGAACTTCCAAAATGTGTCGAGTGCAAAGTTATGTTCAGCAACAATGAAGAGCTTTATAATCATTTAACAAATCACGACAAAAATGAAATTTATCCGGCCGAAGGAATGTCATTTTTTGTTGCCGTCAAGTTCAAGGACTCGCAAAGTACAACAGACAATCTTGAAAATTCCTGGAAGTGCGGCCATTGCGAAAATGTTCACTTTCAAGACGAAACTGAATGCATCGAGCACCAAATGATTCTTCACTCAAAGCAGTTAATTTGCCCATTTGATTATCTTGAATTTAATGGCGTTCGAGGACTCGGTCAGTTTTGCCATCACATGAAGAACAAACATTCAGAAATGTTTCCTCAGCTCTCAATTTTCTGCTCATACTGCAGCGAAGAGTTTAGCAATGTTTTTGACAAGTTGGCTCACATGAAAACTTGTGACACGAAAAAATTCCACTGTGATCATTGCCAAAGGACGTTTTTCAAGAAAAATCAGCTTATTCGTCACTTGAAAATTGTCAGTGGTGACATTTCTTTTATTTGCGAGTTGTGCAGCAAAAAATGTGTGAGCACGATGGATCTCAAGTTGCATCTTCGCAAGCATACAAACGAAAAAACTTATCAATGCAGCTTTCCTAATTGCCTGAAAATTTTCAAAACGCCAGCAGCGAGAAGTTCACACATGGAAATTCACAGCAACATCGAGTATGAGTGCACTGACTGTAAAACAATTTTCAAGCAGAGAGCACTGCTACAAAGACACCTGAAAAAAGCGTGCAAGAAGGGTAAATAATAATTTTTAAGCAGTCGAATTCCATCGAGATTTATTCGTTTTTGCATTCATTTTATCATAATGCGAAAGAGGTCTCAAGTGTGCTGCATCGACAATGTCCCTGAAAATTTAAAATAAAAAATTTAGATCAAACTATGAAATTATTTTGAAAGGTTTAAGATTAAATTTTTTCTTACTTAAATTCATCGTAGCTTTTTGTCGTATTCACAGCTCTTAATTTTGCGTCATTACGAACACGATAAAGATCATCTGAATTAATTTTCTTCAAACACTCGTCAGTCAATTGTTTGATTTCTTGAATTGAAATTTGATCCATTTTCAAGGATTTTAATGAAGATCCAATTTTGCAGTTATTGAAATTAAACTAGGAAAGGAAAAAAATTTTACCATGGTTACTTTAATTTCACTATTCAATCGTAGATGACGCTAGTTGTCATTAATAAAATCTGGCATTGATCTAAAATTTATGTGAATTTAAAAAATAAATCAAAAGAAATTATTTTATTTCTACTTTTTTATTTTTCGTTTTTTTCAATCGGTTGGAATTCATCGATATAATATTAAAAGTTAAAGTTTATTTTTCTTTTCATTTGCCTTTCAAACAAAATTTTTCCTGTCGTTTCTCTCTCTCTACCAATAAATATGAAAATATTTTACTCAACGCGTCGTAGAAGAGGAATTAAAAGTAAGGTGTGATATAAAAGTTTTTCAATCAATCGTTCATCTCACTTTGAAGTTGAAAGTCAACTCTTTTTTTAAAATGCATAAATGTTAAGAGATAGAGGGAATAAATCTATGCTTATAGAAATTGTGGAATGTAAAACTTTTTAGATGCCAATTTTCGTAGTACAAAAACGTGGAATTTCACTAAGTCAGGTTGGTCCATAATTAGCTTAATTGGACACTAAGTTGAACTGTGGTATTCTTATAATAAGGAATTCTAATTTTTTTTGTGAACATTAAAGGCGATTATTTTCCGCTTAAACTTTCCATGAAAATTTCAACTTTAATTCTTTTAATTAATGAGCAAAAATGAATTTATTTAATTGGTGGAAGTATTTCTTTTATATCGAAAAATAAAATCTCATTATTTACAATTCTTTTGATATAATTTCATTTTTGAGAAAAATAAATATTTTTTTGATTGATATTTTTTAGTTTTTATTTTGACAGAGTGAGACAATTGCTATAAAAGAAGCCACTAATTTTTCCTCATCATTCATCTCCTTTTTTTGGTTTGCCACATCTGATCATCATCACGATATACCTTTCTTTGTATTAAAAAGCGCACAAAAAAATATTCATCAGGCATTTTATTGTTATACATTTTAATATTTCTCTCTCGAAATTGCTTGCAACTCATACCAAAAATAATTTCTTTATATTTTTTTTTTCTTACCGAACTAATAATTTTTAATATTTTATACAATTTTTAAAAATATTCTCTCACAATCGAAGCTATGTTAAATTAGTTGAAAGGAAATTTAAGTCAAAAATCTTCTCAGATTTTCCCCTTTTTTCATGTCCTTAGATAAAAAAATAAATTTTCAGACTTTTCCAAAGCCACAAAAATTTACTTCTTACCCTTCCTCCCGGATGGAATCTTTACAAGTTACAAAAATACTCATCATCGTTATTTATAAAATAAAATGAATAGAAACTGTTGATTTTAACTCTGATCGTTTCACAATCCTCGTCCTTTTTTAGTGCTTGTTAAAATTGTTAACAAAAATTCTGGAAGTTGGTTTTTTGTCCTTTAAAGAGATAAGAAGAAAATATCCAAAGACTAATCAAAAATGATTTCTTTTAAAAAAATTTTGAAGTCACACATTAGAAAGAGGACGCAACACTACGACAAAATCATTACATAAAAATTGTGTTTAAAGTTCTACAGAAATTTAACGATAGCAATCAAAATTTTCCTGCAATTTCATCACTTTGATTGCCATCCCTAAAAAACAAAATTTCGGAGCTGAAATTTAAAAGTTCAAAAAAATTTAAATTTTCAGCTCAGCAATGAAACTCTCACACACTTGATACAAAAAATAATATAACAAAAAGTATACAGCAAAAAAAAAATTCTTTCATGTCCAATTATCATCAAAATTACTCTCATTAATTTTACAATTAAGGAAGAGAACTGGAGTGTGTACATTTGTGTGTTTGTGATGTAAAAAAACAGGTGAATGGCAAAATGGGGAAGAATTTTCAAAAAGAACACAAAAAACTCAACTTTCTCATGCGATAGAACACTAATTAACTTTTTTTTCATGACTTCCATGTTCACACATCATACCTGAGTGAAACACTGCGCATATTTCTCTAAATCGCTCTTGAGCGTTTTCACTTTATCACTTTCGTCCTTGAGCATCCTCTTAAGCTCATCAATTGTGACATTTTGAGCGGTAATTAATGTCTCTAATTTGACAACTCGCTGCTCGAGTTCGTTAACTCGATGGTCGGCCGAGTTTGAGGTTGTCGAAGCGGCCACAATGTGCGTGGCAGTGACAGTGCTCGTAGGTGATGGCTTAACGACATGATTGACACGTGGAATGGGCGATATCGAACGATTTCGAAGGCTCACACTCGTTGGACGCAAATTACTCGACGCCTCTTCACTAACTTTCGTCGACGTACTCGACGTCATGACACTACTCGAGTTTTCGGTTATGGAAATTTTCGTTGTGGTTTTGGCGGCAGTCGATTCCTCTCTGAAGCTATTCGATTTCACCTCTAAGCTACTGGCACGAATTTCTTTTTGTTGTAGCTGCGGATGCTGCGGCGGTGTTGGTTGATGGCTGAAGGAGCTGCTGAATGATTTCGACATGTCATGCTTTTCGTCGTCCGGCGACTTTTGCTCAATGTTCGGTGACGTTTTTCTCGCTTGATTCGCTTTAAGTTCTTCCATCCACGGCGCTTTGTGTTTCTCCCATTCGCGAGCTTTTGGCTTGACTTCCTCATCTAAGTTGGCGGTCGCTGGTGACGGTTGATGTGCTGGACTGGAAGTGACTTCATGCGTAATTGAGTCATTTGACTCGCCATGACTGCCGTTCATGTTAACACTATTGTTGTTGGAATCGCCGGACGCGTGAGTTGGCGGACGACGTTTTGGTGCCTTGGCACGATTCTGACGGACATCTTGAAGATAAGAACCACGCTCGACCGTATCGAGTTCGTTAATTTTCTCGCCAGTCACTCCCTTCTCGCCATTATCGGCTACCGTCATTATTTTACTACTTCCAGTGCCATCGGTGACCTCGTGCGACGCATGAAGTTTACTCTCGACACTTTTAACCTTCTGCTTTAGTCCCGAAAAGATGCTGCCCGCAACGGTAGACACTGAGGGTGATTTTTTAATTGGAATTGTCGGTTTTTTTGTTAATACTGGTGGCGGTGTCGAAGTCTTTTTGCCCTCATCGAGGTTCTCCAGACTCTTCCTTATCTCGGATGGTGTCTTATTGGCATCGGTAATTACTAAGGACTTCCTTGGCGGCTTCTCAATTGTCGGTTCGAGTGATTTCGTCTCGAGCGAGCGTCGATGTGCGGCGACATTGCCAAAAATGCCGCTATTACGTTCGACATTGACGGAATTATTCTCATTTAATGAGTCCTTCGAGCCGAAGCTATTTTTGCGAAACGACACCGACGTGATGGTGGCATTAGATGATTTTAGTGAAGCACTAGATGTATTTATGATTTTTGTACCAATCGGTGGTTTAACGGCTGTAAATAAAAAATTTTTTATTGGCATTTTTATATAAAATTGAAAGTCACTTACCATCGGTTGATGATGATGATGGCAATAGAGTTACAAAATTATCGGGAAAAACGCCAATTTTTCCTCTCACCTCTCCCTTCCACCAGCCTTTATCGGGCAATTCTTTCGTGATAACTGTTACAATGTCGCCTTCGGCCAACTTAAGTTCATCCTCATTGACCGGTGAATAGGCATAAAGCACTTTGCATTGCTCACGAATTGGTTTCGGTGGCAATATTGGAACTTCAATATCGACACTCGTATTATGACTCACAAGATCCTCACGCGAACTCGTTAAACTCGATCGATTATTATTGATTTTATTCTGTAGTATCGTGTTGTTTAAGCTTTTACGTGCCACCATCGAAGGCGATGTGCTGTCGAGGAGCTCGACAAAATTTGAGGGAAATACGCCGACTTTACTGCCGAGTTTACCGCGCCACCAACCCTCTTCAATCTAGAATGAATTTAAAATTGGGTTGAAGCATCGTGAATAATTGAGTGTGCGAGTCACTCTTAAAAAAATTTAAAATTTTTTCTCTCATTTTTAACTTTTAATTTTTAACTTTTTTGTGAGCGTTAAAAAAGGAGAGGAAAAGTGTTCTGTAAATACCCCAAAAGTGCTCACCTCTTCGTAGACCTCAATTATATCTCCGATAGCCAACGTTAGTTCGTCATCTTTATTCTCCTTATAGCTATAAATGACTTTACATTTTCGATTTTTAACTGATGTTTTATCTCTGCCATAAAAAGAAATGAGAAGAGAGGAGGTAAAAATTAGAAGATGAAATGGCGTGAAAAAAAAATGAGAATTAGCAAAGAAAATTGAGCAAATTCGTCGACAGCTTCGAGAGTAGATTAACAGCACCGTATAGTGATCATTTGTGCGGTGTTTGCCGTTACATGAATATTTATACAGAGAGAGTGGAAAAATTCTCATAGTCATGCTGATAGAGAATTGTTTGTGCGCGGTCGTACCGGAAAACAATGCGCGGAATTTCTTTTAACAGTAATTAATTACCTTAATATGACTTTATCATCGTTATTATGTTCCAATAGTTTCACAAAATTGTCAGGAAACATTCCGGATTTTCCTGTCGATGCTATAGTACCATGCCACCAGCCGCCCTGTTGTGTCTTTATATTCGTCAATACTTCGCCTTTTACCAAGCTCAACTCGTCACTCTCATTAGCTGCGTAGTCAAATTCCACAATTGCACTAACTAAAAAATTAATGCGAGACAATAAAATTATTATTAAGAGATTTTGTGGAACAGCTAGATGTAATTATTAATAAACTATTTAAATTGAGTCACATATTGAGGAGGATTGAGAAAGTTTATTTTGTAAGCGATTTTTTTTTCTCTCTAAAGACCATTCATTAAGAGCTAACGTTTTTCACGAGCATTGTGACGCGATTCGAAAAAAAAATATACTTTGAGGGATTTGTGAGGAAATCGAGAGACAGTAAAATGTTGAAGAAATAAATCAATGATGATTAAAATTTTTGAGAGACAAAAATGCAATTTTTAATGATTACAAAATTAAAATTATAAAATTGAAAGATTTTAAATAAATAGAATTTTAATTCAATGTCAAATAAAAATGATTCAATTTGACATTTTAATAAAAATATTTTCATTTATTAAAAAATACTCGGAAAAAATAGAGAAAGCTATCTAAAATAAAAAACTTCAGTTATCTTCAATTTATTTATGGCAGAGTTCTATAGAAACATGATAAGAACGACGCGAAAAATTAAGTGGATATTTCCTATATAATATAAAAGTACTAAAATTTAAAATGCTAGAAACTTTTGAATTATTGCATTGAAGTCAAAACTTAAAAGTTATGAGGTTTAATTTAAACAAGATTGTTAAATTTTTGATCACGAAATGATTTAAAATCCAGGAACTCTAAAAAATTCCTTAATAAAAGCTAAATTATCCAAAAATTATCTTCAAGCCTTAAATGGTCAATGAATAATGTTAAAAAACTATTGTTAAATAAATTAAATTTTCCAAACACATTTTACGCAACACCTTCATATTCCATCTAAGTAAATTAAATCATTAACAATAACTCATTAAAATTTCGACCATTAAATTCGATTCAAAATGTTTTTGTCTTTCGCTCAAAAAAAAATCAGTGAAATCTCTCATCGCACAGCACAACCCATGATGATTCCAATCATCATTAAAAGATCAACTTCCGCATCTATGTTGAAACCACATTTATTATAAACATTATGCTTCGCATCTTTCTAAAACTATCAAGTTTGTGAGCAGCTAAAAGTGATAATTTTTTTTCGGGTCTCTCCAATTTTCACTTTCTGCACTAAGTTCACTCGATTTCTTCTTCGCTGATGCTGTCACTTGCTCAAGCACAGCCAAAGTCAAAATGAAATTCGCTGTTCGTGCAGAGCACACGCGCAACAATCGAACACAGTTCAGTTTTGGATGAAGAAAATAAACAAAAAACACACACACACACACGCTCAAAAAACGTTACATCCGGATCTCTGTTGATCTTCATCTTTCACCATTGTGAGGAGGAGGTGAAGGCAATAATAAGAAGTTAATGTGAGCACTTATTGCAGTTATAACCTATCCGAGCATGACGATGTCGAATGTTGATGACAAGAAGCAGAGGAGAGAAAAGAAATCGAGGAATAAAATAAGTAAAAAAAATTTAACAACACTCCCTTCTCTTTGTACAACTAGGTATTTCGCACGGAAAAGTATTAAATAAAATAAAATCAATCAACATTTTTATACATTTTGTTATAATTCTCTTGCTTTATCGCAACATATTAAACATATGTTACAATACTTGAATGAATTTAATATTAGAATTAAGATCCAAAAATTAGAGAAGTGGAGCGGTAATTTTTGTTTGTTTGATGTTTTTTAAAACCGCTCCACTTCTCTAATTTTTGATCTTAAATTCCAATATTAAATTCATTCAAGTATTGCATACATATGTTTAATATGTTGCATAAACAAATACCAAAATTTAGTTTTAAGTTTACAAAAACTATAACAAAATGATAAAAATTAAAATGTTACTATTTTATTTTATTTAATACTTTTCCGTGCAAATACCTAGTTGTCCAAAGAAAGGGAGTGTTGTTAATTTTTTTTACTTATTTTATTTAGCCCTTTTTCCTGATCAAATTTATTGTACTTAATTTGGTAACAAAAATTACTTTTTGAAAATTAAGCATGTGAATGTTTGAATTGATCGCGAGCAAGATTTTAATTTCACCGTTATGATTGACTGTTTTATTGGTTCCAACAAGAATTAACTCTTTCTAAAATTATTATTTATTTCATCTTTGGTAACATGAATGATTTTGCACTTCTTCTCTCGTTATCTTTAATCTTGTCACAGTATGAAAATGAATTGGGGGTACGACAGTGAGAGCGCATGATTATCGAGGGAAGAGGGTGAGTGGTGAAGTTGATGGTGTTGAAGCGCATGTAAAATTATTTTTAAATATTTTTTACCGTTTTTTTACACAACATCTGTTGCTTCGCAACAGCTGTTGAGCAAGATCGTCACATAGAGAAGAAGAGAAAAGATGCGATTGTGTGGGAGTAAGAGAGAAGGGAGAAAAAACATGAAGAACATGAAAGTTCAACAGTTCACAATTTTTGTGTGCACATTTTTTTAATGCAAGAAAATATTTAGCAGGTTTCAGCTCTTATCCAAGGGTCGATTACTCAGCAAATTAATTAGAAATTATTTCAATTCGTTTTGTGCCAATTTTTTCAATATTTCTCGCTGCAATATCGACCAACAATTTTCACACTTATTTCAAATGTAAATTTGAAATTTCTCTAAAAGTATCGCGAATTGAAATTTCTGCATAAAATTCACCATGACCGAAATGATGATTTAATCGTTTTCAAGCGACACAGTAGAGTAAGAAACTAGAGTTGCCTGTTGTTAAATAATCGAATGCCATTTACATGCACTGTTTGCATCGTCTCGAACCGCACTTTTCAATTAAAATTTTTTTTCTTCAGTATCCACGCGGCTGTTCCACTTTTTTGTAACAAAAGACTTTTTTTTGCAAAGTGAGAGTTTTAAACTCCTACGCATTCGACACTTTTTTGGACTTGCCGTGATCTCAACTTTCATCCGTTTTCGAGTCGCGGTAAAATTTGAATTTTAAATGTGTAACATTGCTGTTTGTAATGACACGACACTCTGCGCGAGTAAGAGAGCATTGTGCAGGCCGAACGAAACAAAGAGACACACATACACACATTACCATTTCACCCATTAACCGTGTTGTTGTTGCCATTATAATTCAAATCGGCTCAACAAACAATGGAACAATCACACACAGTATAAATAATATTAAAAAAATGTTCTTTCAGCTTTGAACTTTTTTTTCCATAGAATTTCTCTCTTTCTTTTCCACACACCACACAAACACAACAATTGGAATAGTTTTAATATTATATTATGCAGCTTGTTGTTTTTTTTTGACTCTGATGATGCATTTGTGAGCGTTTTTTGAGCTCATAATTATTAAATCTGCATTAATTATAACGGCAGTGAAGCATAGAGCGTAGAGTGCGTTATCAGTGGCTCTCTGAATATTCATATCCTCCATCCGGTGAATTTATTGAGTTATTTTATACGAGACTTTGTTACATATGTGCTGCACATGATGGATTTTTAATTTGTGGGAATTGTTTTGAGTTCGCTTTTCAATTGAGTTCACAGAAATGTGAACAGTTTAATATTAAAGTCGAGCACAATTCTTATGAGTGTGCGCTTTTATTGTCGTGTACTTGAGAATGACTTTATTAATGTAACAAATGTCGAAGGTAATAAAAGAGTGCTTAATAAACTTTCGAGGGATGGTCATTTGTAGCTTTATTGGAGGTCATTAAAATTTCAAAGGATTTGACGTAAATTCATCTAAGTCGATTAAATTTAATTTCTTGTTTAACTAATATTTAAATAAAAATTATAGAAAATTGATTGAAAAATTCAAATGAAATACAAATTAATTTGTAAAAAGCATAATATTTAAATAAAAATTATAGAAAATTGATTGAAAAATTCAAATGAAATACAAATTAATTTGTAAAAAGCATTTTACAATTTTTTAGTCTCTCAAATCGATCAAAAAAATTACTTTTACAACCAAAAATAATTTTTGTAATATTCCGAGAAATGAAATTTATTTCAAAAGTGTTTACTCAAATTTCCATCGACTTCCACCACCGCACATAAATCCATATACTCTTTACACCAATTACGCTAAGCTCTTTCTTTATATTTTTATATTTTTCCTTTTTCACTCTCGAGGCAATTTTTAGAGACTTTTTTTTAAAAACTGGTTTTTTTCTTTCTCATTTCAATTTTTTTTCATGGATTTCTTTTTCTTTTGAACTCTTCCATATCGACATTTATTTAAAACATTTACTATTGAATTATTTAATTAAGTGCAGTAATTTTTTCCTCTCCTTACATCGAGTCTAATTTTTCACTTTAAATATTCGAAATATTTTTTTAATATAATCCGAATCCTGAAGGCACGACACAAAGAGAAGTATAATAAAAGAAATAAATAACTTCAAAAACTTCCAAACTCTTTTCACTATCTTTAATCTCGAACTTGTCGAAACGAGCGAGCGAAATGAACTGAAGTAAAGTTGGATAAATTTTAGTTGTGAAAAACATTGAAACGCTAGCATTAATGCGCATTGAAACATTCCGAGAGAAAACAACAAGAAAAGCTTTAGGTGATCGTGGTGTAATCTAAATGAATGGTAGCAAATACGATGATGTTCAAGGTGGGGACATCTCACCATTAACTGAGGATTTTCCTGTCAAATTTTTCTTTTCATAACGCTCGAACTTTAAAATTTTGTAAATCATCCTAAAAAATTTCACTGTTTAAATTTCACAACTGTGCCAACTTTGATTAGATTTTTTTTAATTAAAAATTTTAATATCCACCCCTTGAATAAATCGAACAGAAAAAAAAGATATTCGAGGAGGTTAAAGAACTTGAGAACTTGATTATTATTAACAACACCTATACACATGTACATGTGGCGTTGAGTAAGAGTGGAAGAAGAAGAAGACCCAAAGATTTTCATTGTTTAGATTCTTTTCTATTCTTCTACTTTTTCTCTAGGTTCTTCGTCTATTGCTTTAATGTCTCACTCAAGATGAATTTCAATTTTATTCAATTTCCATATGCAACGGGAGTGTAAAGAGAGGGAATTGGGTGAAAATAAATGATGGACACATAAATCAGCGTAACAAATGTCTCGGCAGCGGATCATGCTGGTCGACTGGGACATTCAATTAGCAGAGAGTGCATTTTCATTCATAAATCTTTATCTCGAATGTCATTTATCAAATATTCACTAAAAAAACTTAATGGATTCTTTTACTGCCTTCTTCCTCCGGGGTAGTTGAATCATCGTACGAACAAAGTGAATCACGAGTATTTTTTATCTTTCTCAAATAAACGTGCAAGAAGTTAACAATGAAGATCGGCATGACCTAATTCATGAAGAATTTTCGCTCTCACTCATTATGAGCATTAACCAATCAAGTTGTCACTTGTGAGCATAATATTAAAGAAAATTTACATAATTTTCTCTCGGCACGTCGACGCCACTCTTTGCAGAATTGCAATCTAATGTCGTGAACGTAACTCAAAGCTTAAAACTTAGTCATCAAGAAAGGTGGAGAAAAGAAGAAGAAACAAAATGTTTTGTAATAGTTTTTTAACTCTCTTATAGCTAACTTGACTATTTTTATATGCTCTATAAAGAAATGCCAACATGAAACCATAATTTTACAAAAAGTTATTAAAATATGACGAGTTAGAATTGACATTTAAATGCATTGTTGATAGTTTTATGAGCTTGGGAATTCTTTTTGGTGTTTATGGCTTATAAAGTTTAGTAGCTTTATATTAAAATGTTAATTTTGCTTTTTTAAACCTATAAAATACGTTAAATATTCCACAATTAAAAAATCTTTTTTTTTTTGCTTGATTTCAAAGTTTAAATTAATATAACTCTTAAATGAGCATTGACTCAATGCTATGGAGGTAAAATTTTCAAATCATGCTCAAATTAAACCAACTCATACCAGACATTTTAATTAAAATCTCAAAAAGAACACTCGGATGAAAATTAAAAGAGTAAATAGAGCTCTATTTACGATCAACCCTCACAATTGTTTTCTGTTACAATTTCTGGTCCTTCTAACCCAATAACCACCAATTAATGTCGCTTCATGATCAATTTTCGTTCAAATTTCTCTCGCTATGGAGATAAGTAGGTGTGTATGACATTTCTCGCCGAGATTGCCGCTCAAAACATTTTTTTATTCACTTAATAGCGGCCGAGACAAAAAAGCGTAATGAAAATATTTTCTACTCGCGCTCAATCAATTTAATTTTAATTAATGACCCACATCATCGTAAGATTGAGATTGACTAAATAATTTTTGATTGTTTTCCAACGAGATGAAAAAAAAATAATCGATGATTGAGAAGAATTTTTCATGTTTGGCCAGAAGCATTCTGATTATGGTTTATGATTATTAAAGTGGGCAGCAATATTTATGACTCGAGCACGAAGGTCAATTTTTGCTGATGAGATATCGTGAGCGCATTATGACGCTGTTATCAGAATTTTGTCGAGTCGACAGGAAGGAAAAGAGAAATTTTTGCTATTCTGCTATGATTCGATAAGCGAGGGGGAAAATTAATTCATGGATTAAGAGAGAAAGAGGAAGTTGTTAAAGTATAAACAGTTTCCTAATTAATGAGATTTTAGAGGATCTTGAGGTGAGATTAATTTGGAAAATGCGGAGTTTAAAAGCTAATGTGTGAATTCGAGAATAACTCCAACTTTAAATAATGAGTAAGAAATTTTCTTTGATCGTGCAATTAATTACAGATTTTTCCTTCATTTTGAAAACTAATCTGGAAGAATCGAATAGAATTGATGTAACAATCATTAGTCACCGAGTCAATTCTCATTCCCAATTAGCATCTTCTTTAACTGCAAATTAAATTTTCTCATTTTTTTGATGAGATAATCGAAAAGTGAGAAAAGAGGCAAGAACATTGCTTGCGACTTTTTGCGCTAACAATTGAGTAAATAACTTGCGACTGTATTGCTTGAAAAACAATTTCTAAGTTCATTTGTGGAATGTCGTGTATGATTAAGAACGCGACATGTTTGTTGATGAAAAACATTTGAATATTTTTTAAATTATTAAAATTGTTTGGAAAACTTTTAAAACTAAATAAATATAATTAAAAAAATTCTATAGCAGCATGAAATCTCATTGAGCTTCAACATGATTTAATTAAAGTAATAAAAAAATTATTATTATTAAAAGTCATCGTGAACATGTCATTTTTTCATGAATATACACGCGCACTTCATATTTTTCGCAATACATCAACTCGCAATATTTATTTTACTACATAATAAATATTTTTTTATCGTGAAATTCATTTTTATCACGTTCATGACACGATAAGGAAGTTTTTTGATAAAGAGAGAAAAAAAAGCTTTTCTGTGATACCTCATTTGCAGTATACCAGTTGGATGCCATAATTGATGACTAATTTCATACTGCCGATTATCACGCACAGACTGCTTCACGCCAACGTCTTCTTTATGACCATCTGTGATCAGCTTTTGATCGGCTTACTTGAAGTAAGAAACAACAATATGACATCACTGGAGTTAGCTGTGTGATTTTATTGCTTCACGCTTGTTTTGGTCGCCCGATGAGTTCATCACTCAATCTTCTCTCAAAAAGAAGGGAGAAAAATTATTATTGGCATAAATTCAAGTTTTTTTATGAATCAACAAGAAACCACAGCTGTTTTGTAGGGATTCCATCCTGTCCTTGACACATTATATTTCATACACACACTCTTTCGTGAAATTCAAAGCGGTGCGCACTCTAAAACATATCAATTACGCACGCTTGCCTCACACGGTTTTAATTAGAGTAAGATGGAAAATTTTCGTGCATTGAAGTCATTACATTTGGCCTAGTTTTTGGGGAGCTTCTGATTAATTTTTTTCAGATTAAACTGACGTTTTTTTTTGTATAAATTAAGAGACTGAAAAAAGTTTTTTTTTAAATTTTAATACAAGTCACGACTTTGACATTTTTTATTTAAAATCCGATACTTAAGTTAGTGTTGCGAAAAACCACCACAAAACCTCAAAATGAAATTCTTTGACAGCGAACCATTTTTCTGCCACACTTAAATCTCATAAATTATCGCATTAATTTTCGCACATAAAATAAACTCTATCATAATTGCCACTCAATTTTATTATAAAACCCCCAAAAAAATATGAAAATATATTTTGAAGCTACCAAAAATAAAATCTCTTGACTTAGCACTTGAAAATAGACGGAATAAAAATGGGTCGACACTTAAAATGTGAATCTTCAAAATAATTAAATGTATATGAGACAAAAAGATAACTAACTCGGCACTGTGCAGCAAGTTTAGTTCACAGAAGAAAAAAACTCTTCTTATTACATTTTATTAAAAGTCAAGAACTGGTTTTCTATTTCAATAATGTGAGTATATTGCAATAGAGTCTTACAAGTGAGATTGATATTGAACATACAACACACCCGAGCGCATTTGAGAGGTAAAAGTTAAGCAAAGATTTCTCTCAATTTTCATTTTCATCTATGTATATGCATTCAAATTAAAGCGGCAAATGGATTAGTTGGTAGCAGCAGCTGATAGTTTTCTATAATGACTCTAATTATTGTTGGCTCACAAGCTCTCACTTTATCAATGTGCATGTTTATTGAATTTGATGGATTTTTTATTTTTAAAAAAAATGTTTTTTAATTCACAACTTTGTGTTCTTATCAGGTTAATTCTAGCGAAATGTGATGATAAAAGTGTGGAGGAATTCGATGACATAAGAAAGTCGACGTGGGCAAAAAAGAGGAAGTCGGATTTTATTGAATGGGTCCCAGCGGTAGTTTAAAGAATGGATTTTAGAGAGAGAATGAAAAAAATCCTTGACGGCTAAACTTTGATCCTAGAATTTTTTTAAATTTTTAAAAATTATTCGACTCTGCAAAATTTTAATCCTTGCAAAATATTGCGCCTTTCTGTATTGAGACCTTTAACAAATTTTTCTAATGGCAAATTTAAATATTCAAAGGATTTTTTCTATCCTTTCAAAGCCTTCAATCAAAACCCTCATCTCTTCTTCTTCTTTCCCTTCAAATCTCTTTTTCTCTTTCAATTCGCACATCACTCAAGTTTTGCTCTTAAAGTTGAGCTATGAAGTACCGTTATATGTTGTTTTGTGCAAACATTTCGCGAGCGATGAAAGTTCTTAGCACTCGGTTATCTTAGACAAGAAGCAGACAAAGTAAGATGCATGTATTATTGATTAGCTCATCATCATCATTATCCACTTAATCGTAGAGTATGGCCGAGATTTATAAGACGGCAAGTCTCGAGAAATTATTTGCAAGTAAATAAGGAATTTGTCATGGTCGCTTCGAGTTTGCCGTGTGCGAGAGAAAAAAATAAGATCCACAAATATATGACTCATAATTCAAACAGTAAAAGAAGTTAAAATGGAGAATTTTTTCCATCTCCACTTGCTCACCTCCCGTGCCTCGCGATTCCATTTTCGAATATCCTTTCTCGGGCAATGCAATTTTTTAAATTATTTTCTAATAATTTAGGGTGAAAATAAATACACTCAAATTTTTTATTTCACTCGATACTGCTAAATTGGCTTTTGCAACACTCTTTTTTTATGCTGAAAATGTTCTCTGATTTTTAAACATTTTACACATCTATTTTATCCGTACTCGAATATATGTGTGCCGGTTGTCGTTCTTAACACTCGATTTTGTTATGAAAAGGACATTAAATAGTGAAAAATTACATTTATTTGACGAACGGAACAGAGCTGCTTTTAGGATCTTAATGACGATGCAAAACTAAAAAAAATACATTGTGAGCCTTTCGCATCACTAAGAGGGGGATTGATGCAGAGTGAAGTGAAGACAGGAATTAATTTTAAATCGCAGAAAAAACTGATTTTTTTAAATTTAGGAATCGAACCTTAGTTTTGTAAAATACCAATACCAATTAAGGAATCGAACCTTAATTTTTTTAATTAAATCTTTTTGTTACAAATTTTATGCGATAAAATAAATAAAACGTCTCTTAAATTTGACGATGTGGAGAAGTTTTTATGAGTAGCTTGTTTTCATTCATTCGAAATAAAAATAATATTGAAAAAATTAATTTTCTTCACTTAAAATTTCAAATTTAAATCGTAAGAAAATAATATTTATTACATTTTCAATTATTTATTTTTTTCGCAATCCTTTTTAATCAAATCTTTCTGCAAAATATATAATTTAAAATAAAACATTTTTTTGCTAGTGAAAAAATTATTAAGATTTTTTTTTTGTTGTAATTTTTAGATAAAATGAAAATTGACATCGATGACAGTTTTAATAGATTGCCGGAAACTATTGACGACATTGATGACATCCCACGTGTACCAGCTAAAGATTTAACTTTTAAGGATTTTTTTGAAAAATTCATGTCAAAAAATCTTCCCGTAATTATAACAGATGCAAATATATTGACTTCCACCTCGCTTGCATGGCTCAACACTGATAAGTCAATAAATATAGATAAGCTTGAAGAGCTGCTCGCTGACCATGAAGTTCCTGTCGCTAATTGCTCTAAACAATATTTAAACTCTCATGAAAAATCAAAGATGAAGTTCAAGGATTATGCAAAGTATTGGCGCGAGAGAGATAAAAATGCGGACTTGCTCTACCTTAAAGATTTTCACCTCAAGCATGAATTTCCACATGTTGATTTCTACAATGTTCCCGAGTATTTCGCTTCAGACTGGCTCAATGAGTATTTGCTTGACAAAGGCAGAGAAGATTATCGTTTCGTTTATATTGGAGTTGAAGGAACTTTCACAAATTTTCATTCTGACGTCACAAACTCCTACAGTTGGTCGGCAAATGTGAGCGGTCAAAAGCGATGGTTTATTTTGCCAAGAAATGAAGAGCGAAAGTTGAAAGACAATTTTGGAAAATTGCCATTTATTGTCGATGAAGAAATGCTCATTGATAAAAACGTAAAATTCTTCGACATCGTGCAAAATTCAAATGAGATTATTTTCGTACCATCTGGTTGGTTTCACCAGGTCCACAATGTAAGCAATAATTTTAGACACAGCACTTTGTAAATCTTCCTATTTTTTTACAGTTAACCGATGTTTTTTCTATTAATCATAATTGGTTCAATGGATGTAACATACGACTGGTGCTCCAGAATTTATTAAAAAATTTAGAAGACATTAAAAAGGAGATTGAAGATTGTCGAGATATGGAGAATTTTGATGATCATTGTCAGTTGATGATGAAAGCTGTCTATGGCATGAACATAATCGAACTTGTAAATTTAGTCTTAAATATCTTTGACGAGAGAGTCAAGAATTGTGATAAAAAAGTTTTTAGTCAATCTCTAGGTGAAAATCTCCAAAGATTCGATCTCAAAATGGCGGATGAGGTTCTCAATGATTTACTCGAAAGTGAAATTGTCGATGAAGATTTAAAAAAAATATTTAGAGAGCAAATTAACACATTAAATTCAAACAAATAAATTATTTAAAATTCGTTAAATTAATGAAATTATGATTTTTAAATAGTTATAAATTCAACCACGTGTCATGTGACCGTTAAATTAAAATCTTTAATAAAAATTAAATTAGGTAGATCAAAAACTTTCACACAGGTATCAACCAAGCATCGAGCCCCTACTTTTATCCATGTAATTAAAATAATTTTTCCCGAAAAGAAGTTCTAATGGACATATTAATGCTTTAATGAAGCTGAAAAAAAATTAATTAGAATCATCCGAGTCACTAATTAGCTCCCTTAGAGCTTAAAATTAACAATTTTTCTCATGTGGGACCCCTAATAAAAATCTTTGGGGTCTTAGAGTCACTAATTATATCATTTTTAAGTGCTAATTAATAATTTTGAGTCTTAATTAGATGAAATAAAATATAAACTTAATTATTCATATCGTTAATTAGCTCCCCTAGAACTTTTTTTTCTTCAATTTGGTACATGTGAGAGCGCTAATAAAAAAAAATAAATTCGATTCAATTAAAATAATTAATTTTTTAATGAAATAAAGTTCTAATTAGCTTAACAGGATGTCAATTAGATTAAGTAAATTAAAAACTTAATCATCCGAGTCACTAATTAGCTCCCTTAGAGCTTTTTTTATTGTCACTTTTCAAGCAGCTGTTTAAACAAACAATCGAGTGGGTATAAAACTTTTCTGAATTATGTTTATGCTCGAGTTATTTTTTGATAACACGACAACAAAGAGAAATTTCTCTTAAAAAAATTAATTTAGTGAAGATGTGAGAAGAAATCATTGCATTCATAACCATGAACAGCACCAGTCTCATATCAATTATTGTGATATTTCTATGTTGCTCGCTAAAACTGCTTGGATTTCCAATAATCCTATTTCTCCTCACGAGCATCTTAATTTTCGTGCTTACTATCTTATCGATTCTTCTCAGCACTTCAACGGATAAGACAATAAGAGATGTAATTTACTCCGAAAGCAACAATCCACTCGATGAGAATTTTTGTAAAAGAATTCTTGGACTTAGATGTGAGTTAAGTGTGCACTAATTACCTGGAAAATTACTAATCAATTTATCTTTTAGTTATTGACTCAAAATTAAGGAGAAATGACTCGAAACAATTCAAGGTCACGCGATCGCTTAGTGGGAACTCTGACATTGACTCAGTCATTCATAGAATTCTCGATTACATTTTTCGCGATTTTATTGAATCGTGGTACCATTTGATAACGGAAAATAAGGACTTTAAAATTGAAACAAGAACTCTAACCGAGGAATGTCTTATGAACTTTATTAAACGTCTCAAGCAAGCGCCATTAATGCAAACAATTACCACTAAAATGATCGATGATATTGCAGCACATGCAAAAGCTTATCACGACGCCATGCGGATGGTTAAAGAGTCTCAAAAAGGTCCAAAATCATTAACTAAATTTAATTCATCTTTTCATCGACGAAATAAAAGTGAATCTGCTCTGCTGTCCGAGGCCACATGGAATATTGCAGGTGCAAATGTTCATCGAAAAGTTGCAAACTCAACGTTTTACTCAATTCAAACAGATGAGTCACTCTTAGACCCTGAAAAGCAATTGATTGAGACGTTTTTCGATATTACGGGAAATAAGTATAAGAAAGAGGTCAATGATGATAAGACGAGCGAGAAATATTTTATCGCTCTCATGGAAACTATTTTTTACTACACAATGGAACCTGAGAGCTTTGATTGCGATCCCCTTAGGGCTTTTGTCACCTCAATTTTAGGCAGCTTAGTGTCAAAAGCAATTAAACTCATCTCCGATGCTGACTTCATTAACTTACAAATCGCTAAACATTTTATGGACAATCCACCACCAAGTGAATGGCTCATAAAGACAATCAGACAGTCAAATGATTTATCAGAGTTGAGAGCTTTGCGGCATTTAATTACTCGTGAAATGGATTTTAAGCATAAAGATAAAAACTATGCGGGTGAAGTTTCGTCGCTTAATTATACGCAAAAATTAATCGACTTACGAATCACGAGCGTCCAAAATTGCAAGGATAAAAAATTCATTGATCGAGATTCGATTTCTTCCTCAAAAGTTCCACGCTTAAGTCTCGACGAAATTTTATGCAAGGACATAGCGCTCAGCTATTGGCTTGATTACCTTCAAATTATGAATCTTCAAAAATATGTCATTTTCTATTGTCTCGCGATAGACTGGAAGCACATTGCGAGAGAAAGACTTGAAAATTGCGGAGATGAAACTCAAAGGCAGCAAATTATGAAAAATCTCCGCGACAGAGCTTTTGAGCTTTTCAAAGAATATTTATTACCATCATCGTCAAACTATTTGAACATTGATCAGGGACTGATTGAGGTGCTGCATATTAAAATTAAAGACACTTTTATCGTGCCATCGCTCGATTGGTTTGAGTCGATTTGCAAATTCGTGTATGAAAAACTTAAAAATGAACACGTTTTCCTTCAAAATTTTTATGAATCTCCGGCTTATAAGAAATTGATAGCCGAACTAGAAATCACTGAAATTGACGGTCCAGAAATAAAATCGACATTAAGTCAAGCTGAGTCGGGAAGTGACAGCAATTCTGGTGAATTTATACTCGATGACGATCTTGAGCCATTTGACGATGATAATTCAATTGAAGGTGACTTGTTGAATGTCACAAGACATCAAAGATCGCACAGTGACACAGGCGTGATTTTATGTCAGAACATAATTGCCACCGAAGAGCCGACTGAACTGCCTGAGAAAAAGCTCTCGGCGAAAATTATTAACACGGCAATTAATAGCAGTGGAAATTTTGCCGTTTATGCAATTCAAGTGATTTTGATGGACGATGATGAACTTGAATTAAAGCATCACAAAAGTTGGCACATTTATCGAAGATATTCGAAATTCTTGGAACTTAAAAAACTTCTCGTCCGTCAATTTCCATTCTTTAAAAATATTTCCTTGCCATTTCCGAAGAAGCAAACATTTCACAACACAAATCGAGATCTTTTAGAGCGTCGGATGATCATTCTTAATGAATTTCTTCAGATTGTCTGCAATCGAGCTGAAAATGATTTTCTTGTCATGAAAATTATTCGTGAATTTCTCGAGCCAGACAACGACGATAGAACAATTCATGGAACGAAAGTCATCAAACATCTTGTGAATCCAATAAAAAGTGGCATGCGAACTATCAAAAATGTGCCTGACAACGTCATCGGTGGAATCTCAAAATTATTTATGGCAAAAAGTGCTGACAAGTTTGCTTACAGTGACATGATAGATGCTCATAACAGCGTCGAATATCCAGCTCTGATTTCATTTTTGAATTTGTTGAATGGAATTTTTGATCTTGAAGCGAGATCACAATGGCTTAAGCGAGGCATTCAAGGTATCATGTCAGCACCTTTCGTCGGTCAATCGGCTAACAAAAAAATTAAAGAAGTTGTTCAAAAAAATATTCTCGATCCTGAAGTAGTTCATGGTATTTTATGTGGGTTACTCAATGGCATGTGGCCAAATGGAATACGGCAAGATCCAATCTCGAGAGAAGACACCACAAAGTTGAGGACACGCTTAGCTGCTAAAGTCGCAATTTACTCATTTTTCACCGACGACCTTAAACACATTTTAGGATCGGAAACAACCAAAATTGGTCTTCAAAATTTTATTGAAATGCTTCAGTATCCACAGCTTAATAAGAGGCTCATTTTAATTTTACTCGATCGATTGCTAACAGCAATTTTTCCCACTGATAATTTAACAAAGCACCTAATTAAGGCTTAAAATTTGAGCTTGTACTTGATGATATTCAAAAAGTTATATAATATTAATTGTGCAATATATTTTATGTCCATTCCACGTCCATAGATATCAATAAAAAAAATTTAATATTCTCAATGCAAAAATGAATTTAAAATTGTTTGCTTATTTTTCAGTTGATTTAAATTTCAACCACATTCCGCCCTTTTTAACATTCATCAAAAGCTCGTCAGGATCAATTTCAAGGACTGGAGCCGTTAAATTTCTGTCAATTGAAATCTCAAAATTTCTCACAATTTCATAAACTGCTGCTTTTAATTGCAGTTGTGCGAATCTCTTTCCCAAACATTCTCGCGGTCCTAAATTAAAATTAAATTATTTTTTTATTAAAACACAACAAACTGCTTACCTATTCCGAATGAACCTAAAACTCCACGTTCGATAAATGCTTTTGTACCTCCATGTTCCGGATTAAATCTTTCGGGTAGAAATTCTTGTGGGTCGTTATAATATTCAGGATCATGTTGAATCGAGATTAACGGCACAAAAACTCTTTGACCTTTTTCGATGAAAAATTTTCCCTTCGAACTCTCAATCACGACATCTTCAGAGCACTCTCGATTGGCAAAAGTAATTGGAGGATTTATTCGAAGTGATTCATAAATGACTTGATCCAAAAATTTATGATCAAGAAGCTTGTCGTAGTTTATGTCGGTGTGATTCTGAAATGAAGAATTAAGTTCGTCACGGAGTTGGTGTTGGGCATGTTGGTTTCTGGCGAGCTGGAAAATTAAATTTGAGTGACTACCATTAAAAATTTGCAAAAATAAATTTTCACCTCATAAAACACAGGAGCCAATCCAATTGAAGATGTATCGAAACCATCTAAGAAATAAAATTTAATAAAAGCTCATCTAAAAAAGCCATCAATAATCACCCAAAAAGAAAGTAACACCATGTGCGACCATTTCAATGTCATTCATCTCTTTCTTCTCTTTCAACGCAATAATATGAGCCAGGAAATCATCGCGATTGACATTACTGGCGATTCTAATCTTGATTGCTTCTTCCATGAGATAAATGAAGAAATCTTGAACATCCTGTGGCATTAGTCGCTTAGGAAAAAAGCTTTTTGCGGCATCGGAAATACTTCGAATCATTTTCATTCCCATCGCAATTATGTGAGATTCCTCTTTTGTGAATGATTTACCATCGATTGCAAAAATGCAGCTTGCAACCGTATCGCAAGTGTATCGTACACAAATTTCCCTCGACTCAAAGCTTTTCGTTGGATTTTCTTTCATTTCTTCTTTTAGGTAATTAGCAAAGTTCTTCGCCACATCATGCACGAGCGGAAACATTGACCTCAACTTGTTCTGAGTCATACCGGTAGCGACTTCTGTTCGCTTCTCCTTCCACTCCTCATCTCGCATGACAAATGGATTGAGACACATCACTGGATCTTTCTTCTTATCACTCTGAATGTGTGGAAAGAAAAAGAAGAAATGACACATTTTAAATTAGGCGAAACACATTCATTATCTGTCTGGCGACAAATTAATTATCAATCAATTGACCCATAACCGACCATGGACGAGTGTCGAGTGATTGATAAGAGAGATGAAGTTCAATGATGGCATGACGTAGTTTACTCACCAGAGTACTAAACTCATTATTTCGAAAGTGTTTAAAATCTTTAATTAGAATTTGCTTCACTAAGTCGGGATCGATGACCAGCAAGTATGGCGTGGTGATATTATAAAATCCCACAATCGGTTCTTTATCTTTGTAAGCTTTGTAAATTTCATCGATGCATGCTGAAATGTGTCGTTTCTTAAAAAATACATCCCTTAAATTGCCGAAGAAAAATTCCGTTTTTGGATTTGGAATTCCGCGTTTTTCGAAAAATTTGTGTTTTTCCCTTAGGGTTAGATAGAAATAACCACAAATCACAGCCAAAACGGCGGCTAAAATTAAAGTTATCATCGCTTTGACAAACGTTTGACTTAAATGATTTCACAATCACGACTGACATCCTCTCAATATTTTATTTAATAACGAACGTGCGAAATGATTTATTAAATTCTCATTTTTAGTGTAACCCACGAAGTGGTGTAACACTTATATGCGCCTATTTCCGTCCGTCCGTCCGTCCGTCCGTCCGTCTGTCTGTTCCATCGAGATCTCGGCTCCTGAGATAGCTAGAGACTTCTAGTTTTCGCCAAATGGTAGGTCTATGAATTTAGATTCGGCCATTTTAGGAATTATGAGGGTCATGACCACAGGTCGTGCCATGGACAGCCCTAAATGCCATTTTTCATACAAATTTCCTGTTATATGGCTTCATGTATGTCGTTGAACTCGTATTTGTATCAGGAATCGAAAGGCATTGATGATATTTGAGGAATGTCTATCATGGCCATCCAAGAGTGCCACCAATGTCCATCACGGCCGGCCAGTAGTGCCCCTAATGTCCATTTTTTAAAAGTATGGCTTCATGTACCTCGTTGAACTCGTAATTGCATCAGGAATTGATTAGCATTGATGATTTTTGAAGAATGACCGTCACGGCCGGCCAGGAGTGTCCAAGGAATGCCACTAATGTCCATTTTTTAAAAGTATGGCTTCATGTACCTCATTGAACTCGTAATTTGACCAGGAATCGATTGGCATGGATCTGAAAATGGAACACTGTGGAAAATGGAGCACAATGGAAAATGGAACACAATGAAAAATGAAACACAATGGAAAATGGAACACAATGGAAAATGGAACACAATGGAAAATGGAACACAGGGGAAAATGAAACACAATGGAAAATGGAACACAGTGGAAAATGAAACACAATGGAAAATGAAACACAATGGAAAATGGAACACAGTGGAAAATGAAACACAATGGAAAATGAAACACAATGGAAAATAAAACACAATGGAAAATAAAACACAATGGAAAATGAAACACAGTCGAAACACAGTGGGAAGCCATCTTGGGAAGCCAATTTGGGAAGCAATTTTGGGAAGCCATTTTGCGAAGCCATTTTTGAGAAGCCATTTTTGGGAAGCCATTTTGGGAAGCCATTTTGGGAAGCCATTTTTGGGAAGCCATTTTGGGAAGCCATTTTTGGGAAGCCAAAAGGGGAGGCCAGAAGGGGAAGCCAAAGGGGAAGCCAAAAGGGGAGGCCAGAAGGGGAAGCCAAAGGGGAAGCCAATACTGATCTGTTCCAAGTGGGTTACACGGCAACACCCACGTGTGGGTTTTGAAACATTTTTATAAGAAATATTTATTATCTCTCTCAAGAGTGACAAGTTGGGGTCGATGGCTATTTTTAACTCGATTCTAATTCAAATGCGTAATTAAAATTTAATTGTGTCGGGAAGTGTCATAAAGTTAGTGCGTCTAACAGTTTTTAATAAATTTTATCATAAATCGTTTTCTCATTTTAAATTTATATTATTAAAGATATATTTTTTAATAAGAACCGATCAACATCCTTAAAAAGGATTCTTGACACATCTGCATCACATTTTCATATTTTCACTTTCTATCAAACACACATCGTGTCACTCATTCCATCATAATGCATTATGAGATGAGAAAAAAATTCTTTTAAGTAGCTTTATCAGTTTATGTGTCGTGTAATGTTGAGACAGCAAAAACTATTTAATGGAATGAGTTATGAAATGAACATCCTTTATGATGTTGATGGTGCGATTGAAAAAATCATTGTGGGAAAAAACTTTCTTCTGTTTTAAAAAGTTTTTATATTCAAATTTTTGGTGGAAAAATTTATTTGTGAAATACTAATTAAGATCAAATTTATGTTTAAATTAACCAAATTTTTAATTTTTAATGATTTAGAAACTAAATTTTAGACTCAAATTAAAATATTTAAACATTTTCAATTTTGTGGCCTTCAAATTTAATATATTTTTTTAGGTTTGTATAAATTTTCCGCATCAATCCAAAATTAAATTGCATATAATTCTTAAAATTAGACCTTGACTCGTGCTGCATACGAAAATATTCTTTCTCCTTTTTCTCCCTCATGCGCACAAAAGATTTCAATGCGAGGGGGTGGAAAAATATAAAGAGAACAATAACTCATAGCACATACTAAAGTGTAATTTTAAAAGTCATCTGGCAGCAGCATAAAAATGAAATTTCCTTAAGAAATGCATTCAAGAAAAATTTATTTCAACGACATCTGTTTTACCGTTGGATTCTTGCGTGCAATCATCTTGATTGTTGGTTCAACGACTTCTAATGCAAAGTTAGGGGACAAAAAAATGTTTTAGTTCCTTAATGAATTTTTCAAGGCGGGAAGGAATTTTTTCAATAGCATCCTGCGGCTGTATCTATTTCTAGCTCAATGGAGAATAATGAAAATTATCGCACAATTGTTTGTACTTAATTTGGTGGTAAACTAATCGCTGAATTTAACTTTTTAAAAATAAAATTTAAATTTAATGCATAAAATTTTTATACCTCTCCAATTTTCATGCTCATCGTCAGTTTTAACTTTGGCTCGTGCGCGCCCTCAAACATAAAAATAAATTGAAATGATGATGTGCATCGGCAATTAAATTTTAAAATACTTCATTCGACTCGAATATGTGTTAAATTTTCTCTCTCGACTTCGTTTTTGTGAAGTGGAACAGACAACAGCATAATGTCGATATGATAATTTTGACTTCCTTAAAATTCATTAATATTGCGCGGTATCGGGACCATATGTTGCAGAGGCATGGAATGTTTAGTTCCACCACTCGACATAAAAACAACCCTTAAATGAATTCCAATAAGTCCTTTCCATACACACAGCACATAATATCGCCTCGCTACATTTAAAATGAGTTCAACTTTTTTTTTTGGTTCGATGCCCTCATTGCATACTGTCGTGCATATATTATTTGGGGTTTCACGAGATCGAGAGAAAACAGTTACACCTGGTCATGTTCCCTACTTATGTTGCTGCATATTTTCTTCTTATTCTCCTTGCTGATGACGAAATCAAGCGTTCTTTACTCACTTTTGCGTTCTTCATATTCTCGTTCATGCTATTTATTTGATACTTTCACTCAAAACGAGTTTAAATTTCGCTTTAGAAAAATTTCTAACTGAAATTATTTTCAGTTACATTTTTGGTGGCGCGCGCTTACACTTGTAATTATGAAAATACGACAGGTTGAAATTTAAACTTAGTTAATGTCCTTCTCGGTGACCAACGAAGCAAGTCGTTACTGAAAATTGCTCAACCTTGTAGTTGAACGATCGGAAACATTTTTTTTTCTCTCCGTGTTTAGCGCCAAAAAATAAGAAAGGAGCAAAAGGGAGATGAAGAAAATCAGGTGTGCATCCAATTCGAATCTGATTTTGGCACAAGCCAGAAAACAATAAAAACATCAACAATAGATCACCTACAACCACATAATAGATACGTGCTACCATCTAAATTCTTACCTGTTTCTATCCGCATTCACAGCATTCTTGTAAGGTTATTTTTGAGAATTTTTCAATTTTCACTTAAAATATTTTGGGTGTGAAATAAGAAGTGAAGGGAATTTAAAAAAAATTTAACAGGAATCGAATTGAAAAATTAATTTAAATTTTAAAACATAAATTCATAAAGTATTTTAAATTAATTAATACACATTGAAAAAACTGGGTTCGAATCCCAACTACATTAAACAAATAATCTCAATTCTTCTTAAACGTTGTTGTTTTTTGTCAAAATATGCTAAAAAAAAGTTCAAATTCTAAAAAATCATTTTTTTTAAATTCAAAAAAAAATCCAAAAATTCTTCCCAAAAAAAAACTCATTAATATTAATTAAGCGCACACAGAAATGCCATGTAATTTTTTTTCCACAATTTGCATTTGACAACAATAAATAATGAAGAAAAGTGTCGGAATTGTTATTTTTGCGCCAAAGATTTTCATTGTTATGCGTCGCTATGTGTTAAACATAAAGGAATTCCTTTTCTTAAAAGTGCTGCTTTATGCTTGTGTTAAAAAATGTCATGATTTAATTTTTCTCTCCTTTCTTCAGCTCATTTGCACATTTTTCAGGTTGAACACAAAAAAATGCATTTTAGCGCTCCCGGGCAAAAGAAAGGAAAGAACCAAATAATGAAGGAAGGAATTATTATAAAGGACTTTGTTAAAAAAGGCATTCAAAATCACATTAAATTGCCTTTGAAACCCGTCAGCATGGAAAATGAATTTTTTATTTCTGTTAATTTGCATAAAATTCACTTTTCTTAATGACATTTCGATATCAAAAATTCAATTCAGGTTTATAATTCCACTCTCGAGCGATATTTGATGGATTACATGCGAGAACTTGTTCCTCAAATCGCCAGGTCATCGTTTTTTCATGTCATGCGGTTTTTGGGTCATTTTAATGAATTGACATCGTAAAATTTAGGATTAAAATAAATAAGTGCAGCTGCTCATAATCAAGGGACATTATTCTTCGATGTATTATGTGGTAGTCAATGCTAGATTGATATCGGTGAAATTTTCGATGCTATCGCTGGGTTATGTGTGCACAACAATGTTACACGTGCAAGTTTTAGAAATCAAACCAGTTTGAATTGCAAAAGAGAAAGTTTTGATGTGTTTTAAAATTTAACGGTTTTTAAATTTTTAAATTTTTATGTCAAGAAAATCCTTTTAAAAATTCCTTTCCCAGTCACACGACTTCCTTGAAATTTCATATTTCACTCGCAAAAATTCCCAAGAGGTTAAAAAAAGTTTTCTAGCTTTATGAATGAAAATTGTCGAAGTTTGCTTTGTCTTCCATTGCATGATTCGGTACCAAACAAAACAATTACAGAACTTTATTGTGTAATTTGAGATGCGATGTAGATCTGCAACGGAACGAAGAAAAACGTCGAACAATAAAATCATAAAAATATTTTTCTGACTACTTCCAAGTATTTCTTCAATGCTCTCCTTTTTTTGCACCCCAAAGGATCTCATGCCGAAAAAATTCACTTGAAAATTCTCTTCTATGTGAACTGAAGAAGATAATTCCATAAAGATTTGTTGCCGATTGTGAATAATTCCCTCTCACACATAAGGTGGATGATGGCTGTGTGACATGTGAATGCTCTAAGATATGTGAGGGATGGGATTTTCGGTGAATTAAGCACAACAATGCGAAGTGATTGTTTGATTGGAATGTCGAAGCGCCACAAAAGAGAGCGAATGCGTGATGCTTTAAAGGAAGTTGGTTTATCTTCACTCCTTGGTGGGCGCTCACATCAAAATACAGAAATTCTTGGCAAAAATTCCATTGAGCAAGAATTTTTTAGGGCTCTCTTTTATTTCAAGGACAGGATGCAGATTAAGGAATTTGCTGTTGCTCTAATTGCTAGCAGAAATTTATGAATGAACTCCCATTATTTCATGATGCAACAAAAGATCATGTGCTGTTGGCTTCTATGAAGGACATTTTAATGTTTCAAAAACTTTTTAGCACTATTTTCTTAAAAAAGTGTGAAATTTAACAGACTTAAAAAATTTAGTTTGTGCAAAAAATTTCTCAATTAAATTTTGAGAGTTTGGAGAGACTTTTTATTTTGAAAGTCGACACACTCTTTGGCGTGGTTCTAAAACTTGAAAATTTAAATCCACTTAATAATTAATATCTTTAAGAAAAACAAATAAATTTGTGTTTCAAACGGTTACACACAAAAATATCAAGCTATGGATAACAAACGTATGAAGGTGAGAATTTAATTATGGCAATTTTAATGAAGCGATCTATCTCAAGGTCACTGAACTAATATATCGAAGGTCAAATTTAATCTTACAATTAATTAACATTATTTCAGAGCATTCAGGAGCTCGTCCAAAAAGAAATAAGCGAACAATTTGCCTTATTTCAGAAGGAAATTATTGAGACGATCAACGAAAGCTGCAATAAATTCCACGAAACCATGGTGATTGTAAGAAATATTTTTCGAACAATTAAAATTCATTTTGTCATTTTCAGATGAATATGATTGAAGAATATTCGAAACAATGTAATGAGCGCGTCGATCAACTGAGAAACGAAAAACAAATTTTGCAAGATTTTCTCGACGATGCTGATGGAGATTCTGAGAAGTTGGAGCAAGAACTTGAGTAAGTCATAAAATTGTCAATTTCTAAAATTAATTCTTTGATGCATCAAAAATGAGTAATTAATTATTTTTAATTTTTCTTCTAGTTTGGAAAAGCAGAAAACTTTAGCTTTGCGACATGAAAATGAGATTTTGAGAGAAGCTATCTTGAACATGTCCCAATACATTGATTCTATTCAACGCTAGAAACTTCACGTTATTATTAAATTTATCATCAATTATTTTCAATTTTCGGATGTTTATTTTCTAAAAGTTTCGGTTACCTTTATTAAATTCTAAAATGTCACAATAAATTTATCTTACAAACAAAAACTGCATAATTGCTTTGAGTAAAAATCATGAATGAAATTTGCTGTTGACTTCCCTGAAGGACACTTTGTTGAACTTCCTAACTAATGTTATTCATACTCATCACCATGTTGACGAAACTTTTCACAGCATCATCTTCATTCCTGGAAGAATCAGTCATCAAAACTTCCTTTTTCTCTCTTCAAAAAAAGTTATGAATTATGAATTTTTTTATGCTTTCGCATTTCTTTATTGTGTCGGCACTTTTTACTCTCTTATTCGTGTGTAAGTAATAAAAGGAGGCAAAAGTAATTTCGAGCATTTTGGAGAAAGAAAAGATCCTTAAACCTTTAGGGAAAAATCTGTTTGTAAAAAAATCAAAAGAGTGCAATAAAATCAGCAAACAATAAAATTTCTAACGACCATGATGGAAAACATTAAAAATCATTTTTCTTGTTGGGTTTTACGGTTGAAGTTTAAAAGTTAAAAAAATATTTGTGCAAGGTGGAATTTTTCAATTAATTCATTTTGAAACAAAAAGTTTAAAAAAATAACTGAAATTTTCAAAATAATTTTCTGGAAAATTCCCTCAATTATTTTCTTGCTCTAATATTTCAAAAATAAATTGATCGTGGGCGTTTATGCGAAAATCCTTTTTAATATTTTTTACACCTCATAAATTCGTGCACGATCATGCCTTCCTCTGTGCACATTCTACGTATAATTTTTATTGCCTTGTAATTTGTTGATGATCCCATAAATTTTTCGAAGCAACAATTAAAAATTGGCAACAAATGATCGTGTCGCTGTAGAGAGAGAAAATATCATGAACAAATTTTCTAAAGAATTCGCAGAAAAACAACAATTTTGTGGAACAGGTCAGAAGTTGAGAATCATGGGAATCACCTCAAGATGGTCCATCGAAGTGAAAAATCCTTTGTCAGCATCGAGCCTGAGAAAAAGGCAATGTGGATGAAAATCTTTCTCAATTTCTTTAGCCTTAAAAAAATATCATCATTGTGTGTCATTAAAGAATGGTCGAGAAGAAAAAATCTTTATAAAAGAAATGAAGAAGAAGTCAGGTTCAATTGTTGGGTGACATAATACTGCGCAATGATAAGAATGATTTGGACACACTTAAATGCACAAAAATAGATGCTCAATGCCCCTTTTATGCGCATTGTGTGAGGGTTTTAAACTTTAAAGATCCTTTTTTCTCAGTTTTCTGCTTCCAAGAACCGCGATAAAGACCTCACAAATTACAAGTTGTAATCTTCCTTTAGTTCAACAATTTTTCACACAATTTGTTGCCCATAAAAATGAAGAAGGCTCTCGAGAAAGAGAGCGCGCGAAAACAATTTGGCGCTTAAATTGTGACTAATTTATTGTATTATTGATTAAAATGAATTATAGCTGATGGAATCCTTTAGATATCCTACTCAGATATACCTGTTTGATTAATTTTCATGTTGTCTGTTTTGTTTGTGCCTCCTTTATCTCACACATATATTCTCTCTTCTATTGGCAATAATTTTCTTTCTCTTCCATTCTATTGCATAACGAATAAAAAAATATCGAAAAGGAATTTCGAGAAGACGCAAAAAATCATTTCTCTTATAAAAAAATTCTTTTCAAGATCCTTTTTGATTTCTCGGAAATTTTGGCAATGTGAATTCTTTTGTCGAGAAATTTCTCATGGATTTCCTTTCTTAGTGAAAGATGAAACAGTTCGATTAGATAATGGACAACCGAATGATATGAATGGGTCTGGAAGCTGTGTGGAATTTATATGAGAATTTTGGGGGTTGATTGGATGTTTTGTTATGTCATTGAATTTATTAAATTTCCTATTTTACTTGACATCGTTCCCTAACTCACAATCAACCCCAAATGACTTCTCGAAAATTAAGTTGCATCGAGGATGGACCTTTAAAAATTTCCTGTTAAAACGTAGCTATTAACAAGCATGATAATATCGATTATGGCAAACATCCAAAAAATTTATTATTTAATTTCCCATCTCTTCTTCGAGGATCCCTTTCGGTGTCTTCCCTTTCTTCTTCTTCATCCACTATTTTATTGTGCAAACACTTTCAACCTTAAAAAAAAGTCGACTAGACGACTCTCCTATGGTGTGCTGAAAGCTGTGAGAAGGTCTAAAATCAATAAAAGTCATTTAAGGATGATCTAAAAACGGTTCAACAGGTAGTTTCGATTCAATCGCGCGCCAAAATTTTTCTGTTTATTGATTAAACACTGAAGCGATGAAATTCTGGTGAAAAAGGTCCTGTGTCGGTGGGCTGTTTAACATTGCCCTTTTTTTCATGGTGAGAAAACCACCGCTAAGATAAAGAGTCCCTAACGGAACCACTCTATTGTTGTTTGAATTTATGGCTGGACGTTTCTCGATCCTCAAATAGCGCAGCGAATCGTTCGAGTGATTCCATTATTTTGCACCTTCATCAATTTCTCTCTTCTCAAGAAGGAATCTTCAATTAAAATTGATGATCGGTGAGCCTGAGAAAAGGAATTTTCTAAAGGAATTTTTATTGATTCAAAGAAATATTTTTTTATTATTATTTGATTTCTATTTGAAGAGATTCGAAAATGTCCTTAAAGTGATGAATGAATCTCAAAATATTTTGAATGGAATTCTTTCGAGTGTTGATGATGCTCATCGATTGCGTGAAATGGGAGATGTTTGATGTCACAATAGTAAATTATGAGGGAATTGTGTGATTGAGGAATGTAACATGAAAAGTTTTTTAACGAAATGACAATTACTCACGAACGCCCACCACTTTTGACATCATCAACCTTCAACTTGAGGTTTTGCCTTTGAAATTCATAGTAAATTACACGACTTTTGACATCGTGAAGCAGCGAAAAAAATTAAAGGTGCAAAAATGTCATTAAAATTTTTATTTAATAGGGTTCACCTCCCTCACACTCATTCATCGGAAATATCCAATCAAGCGAACAAATTTTTTTCAAGGTTTAATAAATATTTAAAAAGCTGAAACAAATTTTTGACATCGCGATCGACAGCTGATTTTTGTGTATATGCAAAAAAACACCAAGAACGAGACCTTTAAACCCATAAATTGTGCATTCTATCAAAAACGGAAATGAAAATTGAAATAAAAAATTTGATTTTGGTAAATATTTAAGCAACAAATTGCCATAAAATTTGTTTTTATCGCTGTGCACACATCCTGCGAGACAGTGAACCAGTTTCACTTTCAGACGGCCGTTAGTATCGCTTAGACACATTGCAAAGTCGTCATTTATTATGAAACCTGATTTATTATAGCTCCGCTATATATTAATTTTGGATTTTTTCAAAACCAGTTTTCGACCCCTAGTGCCAAGACATTACATTGTGCAATATCAAAACATATACTCAAATGATAGGCCTAGTCAAACCCTACAAACTGGCGAAAACAGATTTGAAATCGGTTGATCCTACGAGGAGTTAGAGCCATTTAAGTCATCTTACTTTCTTACTTTCTTACTTTCTTACTTTCTTACTTTCTCACTTTCTCACTTTCTTACGATCTTAGTGAACGCCATATCTCAAGAACGGCTGGTCGGATTTGACTCGGGTTTGTGGCTAAAGATCGGGTTTTGGCTCTAGTTGTGCAAGAAGTATTTAGTTTTGAGGTATGACCCTTCAAGGACCGTCCCTGAGTGCAAAAATGTCCTTTTTCATACAAATTTTCTCTTATATGGCTTCATGTATGTCGTTGAACTCGTTTTTGCATCAGAAATCGATTGACATTGATTATTTTTGAGGAATGTCCATCATGGCCGGCCAGGAGTGCCACTAATGTCCATTTTTCAGAACTATGGCTTCATGTATGTCGTTGAACTCGTCATTGCATCAGGAATCGATTGACACTGACGATTTTTGAGGAATGTCCATCATGGCCGGCCAGGAGTACCACTAATGTCCATTTTTCAGAACTATGGCTTCATGTATGTCGTTGAACTCGTCATTGCATCAGGAATCGATTGACACTGACGATTTTTGAGGAATGTCCATCATGGTCGGTCAGGAGTGCCACTAATGCCCATTGCAACGGAGTAGGGTACTTATCTATGCGGAGCTATTGGAAATGGCAACGCCGTTTGCAGACCCATCTTGTTTTACTCGCAATCGGACCATAACTAAATGCATCATCTCCCATGTCATCTTATCGCACGTTAAGACATTAAATTTCAATTTAAGAAGCAAATATTGTCGAGAGCCCTTTCGCATTTTTAATCTCTTCATATTTTTTTTCTTCTTCTAAAAGCGCAGCATCATGTAGTCCTTCGTCACATAAATCTATTAGCGTGTCACAACAATCCGCTTATGGTCCATGCGCGATCTCATTTATGAGATGAAGGGACAGAAAGTTAATAATGAAAGTGGTCCTTCAGGACTTTCACAAAAATGATATAATTTTCTAAATCATTATCTCCCATTACCATATTGAGATGCATGCAACCCCTTTTTTCTTTTTACCCATCCTGGACAATGACAGTCTATGGGAAAATAGAAAGAATAGCAAGGAAGTTCTCAAATGGGACAAGAAATCAAGAAAACGAGAAATTGTTTTCGGTAATTTTCTTCTTTATAATGTCATGAGTTTGTATAACGAGCAAAAAAGGGGTTGCTAAGAAAAAGATGCCGACGACGTTTGAAAGATTTTGAGAACTAGAAAAAAAATGTTTTACTAATTTTTAAGCATGAGCAAATTTTGTGAAATATTTTTGATTGTAAGAAAAATAAAATCTAACGGATATTTTAAAAATTAAAATACTTTTTAACATCTTTTAAAACCCATTTTGTGAATGACTCGAATCTATTTTTTATTAACTCAAATTTGTGATCATCATGTGTTCTAAAATCATTTATTATTATTATTTCAGTAGTGCGACGTTCGATCGTTACATTCATTCGAAAGGAAATTCCATTCAAATATTTTTTTCTTCTCTCAATGCCGCATTGAATTTAAATTCCATAAGACGAAGTGATTAAAGCAAACGGATTGAGTGAGAATTCTTTTTTGACTCATTAACGACTGTCTTCATAAATTTGAATAAGTGGATGTACAAATAACAACATGAAGACAAGAAGAAAAAAATTCAAGAGCAAGGTCAGGCTGAGCATCCTAAAAATCTCACTTGAGAAAAGTAAAACTTTCCCACAGTTAAGTAACAGAATAAAAAAAATTAATAATGCAGGTGACCAAAGCAGCGGTTAAAAGCAGCAAGCAACGAAATATTGTTGATGATGATGAGAAATGAACAAAAAGTATTAATTTTACAGAAAATTAGGAGTCGAAATAATAAAAAAAATCCTGAACAAGAATTTCTCATTGATAGAACAAAAAAGATGAATAAATAACGCTGTTAATCCTTTCCATCTTTCTTCTTCTTTTACTGTGTCTATCGCTAGGCGGAGGTGATAAATGAGACTCAATTAAAGTGGATATTCTCTCTGTGTTATTAAAGCAACTTTATCTTAATTTCGTTCGGAACCAAAACGAATCCTTGAACTTGAACTCGAGTGCCTTTCGGTGTGATTAAAAGTGATCGGGAGTCATTAGAACATTACGTCAAATTCCCGCTGTGATACAGTTTAAGGTGTGGGAAGAGAACAACTAAAAAAATACCTTCAAAAAATTCAACTTAAATTTTTAAAAATTAATTTTAACTTTTGACGATTAAAAAATTATTAATGAACCCTAGTCAAAATAACAAGACATTGATTTTAAACGTGATACGACTCACAAGGTTGTTTTTCAATTGCTCGATGATTTTGCCAAAATTCTCGAAAAATATCTAGATTTTATTTACAAGATGACGATGTTGATTTTTCTCACATACAATAATGCGAATTGATTGAAAGATTGAAGTGGAGCAAAATTATATATACGATAAAAGTTCTCTTTCGGATCATAATCCACTCGACACTGAATTGAGAAATAAATTGCAAACTAACGAGACTCGATAAAAAAGTTATGTGTGAGAGATGTTCTTTTAATGATCTCCCCCTAGTTGGGACAAGAGATGATCGAGAATGTCTGTAATTTACTGGTCGAAGGAGGGGTGAATGATGGAGATTCTGACAGTCCTTTATTTTACAATATTACTGGCATGCTGCGGTGCTGACTATTGTCGAATTCTCGAGAGATTCTTTCATTAGAAAAATTAATGATTGTTGAAATGATTTTTCTAAGAAGCGATTTTCGCCAAGTTCCAACTTTTGTGCTATTAATCTATTTTTGATAAATTTGTGAATTAAATAGAAGTTTGAGAGAAAAAAATCACCTAAACTTTTTCCACATACAAATCACTTAGAAATTAAATAATCAACTCGTGAGGCTAATACGGTCACATTAGTATTATTTTGTAGAACAAGAAGAAAAACTTAAAAGCTCATTTCATCACATAAACGATGTTTATTGAGAACCTGATCAACCACAAGAGGCGATCATCATTTTCTCACGTAATTTGCGAAAATATAAAAACTCATAGAAACTAATCAATAGCTAAACAATTTACACCAAAATAGCTCAATTGCTTTGATTGTTTCATTTTTTTTCTTCTAAACTGGAATAATAAAGGCGAAGAGTGGAAGAATACGAGCAGATCATCACATTGCTATTTTCTTAATATTCCACTTGCGAATTTATCTATATAGACACACATGAGTGCGAAGAAGAATGAGCGAAAAAAATATTTAACAAACTGGTTCTTCACGCACAAAAAGACCTTTATTGATTTAGAATTTTTTTCTTAAACAGAAAGAGCCTTTTTGCCGGCAGGGAATTGTTGATTGGACAATAAACTTGTAACTCTTATTAAAAGAAGTCTTCTTAAATGAAAATCAAATTCGACATTGAGAGCGAGATCATCGCGCAACGTTAATGACTGTCTATGTTTAAAGTTTTGTGCGTGTGATGAGAAAAAGAGCGAAATTCTTCATGGTTATCATGAGAAATGTACTTATGTGTACACACCAAAAGAATGAGGAGGTTTCACATCCATCTGTTAATCTTTCTAAGTTCTAATGCTAACAGCCATCGGCGCTTTTGAAAAATTACAAAGAGAGATGAAATTTTTTCAGCTCTTTCTTCACGATAATTTGCATGTACGCAAATACGTAAATAATTACAAAATGCATAGCAAATTACTGGGTTTCATTTGCGATTCCTCTCGAAAGATTAGTTAGGCATCGAGTGTGGGATGGAAGTTCGAGCTTTGTGGTTAAATCTATTAATCTATTTAATTTTGTTAAAATCAATTTTAATTCATTATAGGTTTCATCATTGTCGACAGTTAAATGTCAAAAAGATTACAAAAGGAATAAATTGAAATACAAAAATTAAATTAAGGTTTGAATCCAATTTTCCGGCCTGTCCCGCTAAACACATTCAAGTCCGTGCAGAATCGGGAATTTCATTGAAAAAAGACCATTAGAACTCGATAAGATTTAGTTCTCGTTGTGTGGGTTCATTTTTCACATCATGATCGTGATTTTTTCTCGGTTCTCTTGACTAAACAAAATAAGAAGAGTTTCCTCAAAATTGGCGCCAATTTCGCAACCAGTTTTCGATTCTTAAAATTTTTATTTATTCCCAACGTTTTCTCGTCTCTCAATCTTTTGCATTCTTAAATGACGTAAACGAATTTCTTGATTTTTTTCCTCCTTTTATTATTTCGATATGTATAATTTTGGAAGGTTGCAGAGCAAAAAAATATTTATAAGGGTAAAAATCACCCCATAAGACGTGTCGAGGCAAAAAATGTCTCATAAAATTTCTCGTCTAGTGAGAATTATAATTAAGTTTTATGTTTATGTCGAAATTGCATAATACGAGATGAAGATTTATGATGTTTCATGTCATCAACTTTTCACGACAATGTCGGCGCGAGCAATTTAAGTCGAGAAACACAATAAAGCTGTTTGTTTGTTTTATTTCAAGTCTTTTTTCTAGAGATGAAAAATCTGTTAGAAAAAAATGAAGAAGAAATGCAAAGAAATTCGAAATTCCGCGAGGCGCTTCCGTTGATCGTTTCTAATCCAATTGAACGCTCAATTGTTCCGACGCTTCTTTTATTGCCCCGAAAATTGTGATTTTTATGGCATGTTCATGCTGCTTGTTCTTTCTCTGCAAATTATTATGGACTCTCGGATCTCTTTTTTATTGCCTCGCATTGAAATCGCTTAATTCAACACTTTTTGGCTTGCGTGGACGCTTAAATTATCCTCATTATTACTTTCAATTGCTTCTCTCTTTCTCTATTTGCTCTATTCTGTTCATGCTGAACAATTGACACCTTAAAATTGCTTCTTATTAGCAGCATCTCATCTATTTATGCTCTCTGTTGCGCGCGCGCGAATTTAATTGAGGTGTACGAAAGTTATGGTGTGAGTCGGTATGAAATTGGCTTTATGATGTTAATTTCTGATAATCGCATTTTTTTGTTTCTTGTAATTTTCTACCGTGCGAAAAAGTTAATATTTTTTTGTAGCATAAAAAGGGTTTGAAATTATTGAATTTTTTTTATTGATTTTAAAAGGGTGAAAATTGCCAATCTGCCACTATGTCAAGGACTATGTAAGAGCAAATTATTTAGGTATCGATTTATAGGTTGAGATGTCAAAAAAAACTTATGTATGTTAAGATATTTCTAAGGGTTAAAAAAATTATTTCAATCCAGTTCAATTTATATAAAAATAAATTAAAATCAAGCTAAAATTTATTTTGAATAAACTTTATACCAATAAAAACTCTTCTGAATAAATTTTTAATCCCCTCCGAAAAAAATAGTCTTCAAAAATTTCCGTGTTGAAACTTGATTAAATATTTACCTAAATCCACAATACCCCGAAAATAAAATTCATACACACAAAAATCACCACGAAAAATATACAAAAGTGCAACAGAGACATCATAATGGAATCCAATCAGCTGACATCGACAAGGTCATTTCCATCTCCCTTTCCTTTTTCTTCTTCTTTTTCGTCCCATCTTCTTCTTCTCATTTCGCAATATCTTGAGCATCCCTACAAACACTTCTGTGTTGTTGTATTTTGTTTCTATTCTAACTTCTGTATACAAGACAATATGCCGAAAAAGAGTGCTCCTTTTTTGGCCTGACGTGAATTATGCCTGTGTGCGGTTTTGTTCCCATTCATTTATTTTTTTAGTGAATGATCCAGATAGAAACTTGTTGGAATCTGTATGTGGTGTCCTTTTTTCTGTTTTGCTGTCTCAGCTGATCACTTTTTTTTCGGACACTTCGCATATTAGTATTTGTTATTTATGTATTCAAATGAGAGCGAAATCGAGAGCAAAGTGGAAGGGAGATTTTTTTCGATTAAATTTCGCGCCTTCAGTTTAACGAATTTCTGATCTCATTTTATATTTCCTCATATATATTTTTAGGTCGTAAGAGCGACTTAACACATTTTAGAAAAATCACCGGGAATCAAGCTATAAAAAGGACGTAAAATTCATCATTTCGATGCACATAAGAAATTAATCTCGAGGAAAAGAAGTGAAAGAGATTTTTCTGGCTTTCTTCTTATTTCTCCCTTATTTCGTCATCGCCGGAGCTCTTTATATTTATTTCTCTCCACTCGATAACTCACACATAAGGATGTGTATATAAGCCATATAAATATAAATATATATGAACACATATTCGAGCCCTAGTTTATGTTACATTCTTCACTAACACATTTACGCGACGATCGGAATTGAGTGCAGCATAAAACTCATACACGATCGTCTCTTGCTAGTTATTCGTAACGTAGCACTCGACGACGCAACATCTGTTCCGAATATTTGAAAGAAGAAAAAATATTTACGGAACAAAAATTAGCCGGCAAACAAATAAAAAATAATAAAATTATTAGTGAAAAAAAAATTATGGACATCGCAATGGAATTCGACAGTGACTTCTATGAAGAACATAATTCAAGGTGAATATCTCAAAAACTCACTTTCGATCTCATTGAATTTCATTTCGATTTCAATGAATTGCCAGATGTTAAAAATTCCAAAGTGTTCAAAAAGTTTAATTGATTTTTTTCTCTCTTATGACAGATTCGATTTCGATATAACAGAAGAGACTTCATTCTTCAGTAATCGTAGTCCACCATCCAGTCCAAGACCCTGCCCATGCAGTCCGTCACACGATAGATCAAATTTACTCGCCATGGACGAAGACTTCCTTGACTTGTCGTCGTTCATCGATAAAGAAAATAAACCATGGTCACCTGCAAGAAAGAGATTAAATTTGGATGCAGTTCCTCTCGTAAATCATAACACACTCAAAGTTCTCCAATCTCACAGTACAAACTCACTTTCGCCGCTCCGAATTAATAACCTTAAGAGATCAGAATCATCATTAGATAGTCCAGTGCAAAGCAAACGCTATAAAAGTGAAAATCAGCCTCCCGCATCGCCGACATCTACATCATTAACATTCAATCCACCCGCAGTGAACCGAAAATCAACCATATCTATCATGCATGTACTGACATCATCATCTGAACATCTGAGAAAAAATCGACTATAACTTTAATTTTTATTGAGTCGGCAAATTAAGTTAAAGAAAGAAATTCAAAAGTGTGATTACTAAATATTTAAGATAAATTCAATGTATATGCAAGCGAGAGAGAAAAAAGCTTTAAAAATCTATTTAAATAATTTAATTATTAAGGAAGAGTTTTGCGTGGAAAATGCAATAAAAAGAAATTTATAGAAATGAAAAAATTATTTTTTTAAAATCGATTTTTTTTCAGGAATTTTTGATGTGTTCAAATTTTTAATTTTTATTCTAAATGTAGAAAAAGTTTTTAAGCTAGAAAAATTTAAATCATACACACAAACAAATGTGACGGTTTAACACACTCGAAACTTCTTCACGGTAGCTAATTTTCTACTTTATTACCTAAGAATCCTCAAACTCTTAACACACCATCACAAATTTCTACCATTAAACTTTTTTTCTCTAATTTATTATCATCAACATTTGATTCACTTAAAAATATCCTTTTCAAAAAGGGTTTGGTCAAGAGAAATTTTTTCAAGTCAATTAATCTCTATAAAAATCCTCGAGGAAACCTCTAATAAATGGTCAACATGCAGTCCCTTGAAAATCCATAAATCTCAAATATAAATAAAAGTGAACATGATCCGCGCATCTAATTCATAATCGCGGCTGCATATCAGCAGAAACAATTGAAAGGGCTAACAATTTTTGACCCTTTAAGTTGACCCTTCTTCTTCTTCTACCGACAATTCTCAATAGCCATTGTCCATTTCGCGCGTTGTAAAGAAAACAGTAAAGTGAAAGGGGTTTTCTCTCTTATCTTCTAAAAAAATATTTTTACATGTCCATCAAGGCTTGCTTAGAGTAAACAATTGATGGAATTAGATGTGTGATGTAATTCGAGGAATTTTCGCGCGTGTTTTGTCCATCTCTATCGAAGAGACTGACCCTCAGCAATTTTTTCAGTTGAATGCATTTTAAGAAAAAGAAAAAATCTGCTGGTTATGAGTAGCATCTTCGTTATGGACATTACAGTATCATTGTCATTTATTCGCCCCTTTAACAATCGAAGGATATTTGTTACAATTGCAAACCATATGTTTAAATGCATCTTTTAGGAAATTATTCTTCCTTATTTCTTCTTCTTCCTCCTTCCACATATGCGCACACATAAAACTGTGCAAAGAAAATCTCGAGAGAGTTTAACAATAGGAAATAATAATTCCGGAACAAAATCTGGCTCGTGCAAAAGTTGACTTTCGAGGGTGGCAAAACAAAGAAATTGCAAATCGTGATTTATTGAATTTGATCGACGTCAGATGTGATTTTGATATAGAACTTTAAGGCTCCGGGGTGTCCCTAAATGTTTTAACCGAAACTTAAATTTAAAAACCCGCGAAATCATCTCGACAGCATGTGTAGACTTCCTTAAAAAGGGTTGAACTATGGGGATTTGCTCGAGAGTAGAGCAAAAAAAATATTTCTTGAAAAACTTGCAAGAAGAAGAAAATTTAAAGGGACTGCATTCAATTAGCTGCACACATTTAAGAGAGGGATTTTGTAACGGAGGGATTTGATAGTTGCTGGCGCAATTCCTTAACGTCAGCTGTTGAAATTTTGAATTGCAAATTAGTACCACGACAGGTACGAGAAGGAACGTGGAAATTTCCATATTTTATGAACTGTGATTGATTGAGATTTGCATAAAATTGCTGCACGTCAACTGCATAGATTTGCATGTCAATGATGACTTCCTCTAACGTATATTTTTTCCATTCTATCTCGATTTAGGACAAGATGTCTCAAATCTAAAGACAGGAATCTCTAGCACTCAGCGTTCTGGACGGCAAATTTATAAAGGGAGTGAAGAAGGGTCACAAACCGGTAGAAGGGTCTCGCAAAAAAAACGATTGAAGGAATTTTGATAAATGCTCAGGTAATAAAAATTTGATATGGTTTTGAACATTTTTATATAAGATCGATGAGAGATGAAATTTATCAAATTCAAACTTTTAAAAAATTTTAAATTTTTCACCAAAAATTTGACTCAATTTTTATTATTTACACGTTTTTTAAATTGAGCAATTTTATCTTTTTTTAAGTAACAAAAGTGTAACAATATTAAATTTTTATCTTCATGAAATTAATTTAAATAGTAGTGAAATATTTTTGCTGTTGCCAACTCCCAAAACTATTCATAAAAATTTGGAAGATCTCAAAAATTTCACTCTCACAATAAATTTTGCAAGATTCCCTCTTAATGCAATTGCAATAAACCAAAAATTCACTTTTATCCTGATGGTAACAAAAAAAGTATCTTTTAGCTTCATATAGAGAAAATTAATACTTTTCTTCGGCGCATTTCTTGCATCTGCCATGGCAAGGAATATTCTGCTATTACATCTACGGTAATGTACAAGGAGTTCCCCTTGGGTGCAGCAAAAATTCCTTCAGTGAGCAAGCAGGGATCTTCCTTTGTTGGCTTTGAATCCCTTTTCGTTAAACACTGATGATAAAAATAAATTTAAAAATTTGATTTGACTGAATTACGAGAAGGGAAAGAGAGTGAACTCGAAAAGATGAAAGTGAAAAGAGAAAAAAGTTCTTCTTTCTTATATAGTGACTAATGAAAATTTATCATTGTTGTTGTTGCTGTTGAATCCTTTCGTCCCTACTGCGATGGGAAAAGTAATTAAATTAATGGACTTTCGATTAGATTCATTTTCCATTACAAAATACGAACATGAACATGAAACGAGTAAGAAGAAGGCGATCGAGGAGAGACGTGATGCATTAAGCGTGTCTCTGTCGATTAGAAAATGATTTTTTGAATCCTTTTATGGTTTATCTCCTCCGCCTTACAGAGATGCCGATCGTAAAAGTTGGTGTGAGTGAAGAAAATTAAATTTTTATTTTTCAGGAGGAACGTTAATGGAATGCTACAATAATTTTTAGTGCCTGCGATGACACGTTCGACATATATACTGCATTTCACCCCAATTTCATGCCGCGATTTTTCTATTTTTGTGATCGCGCTCAACGTCGAGGGTTGAAACTTATTTTTAGTCGCTCTAACGTCTCACGAAAATTTGTTAGCTCTCTGTGAAGTCATCATTGCAGAAATCCGTTGCCTCTTCCCTCTTCAATTTATTTTTTCATTCTCTCTCCTTCCACTTATTCTTCTAAGAATTAAAGTATTAATAATTTTCTGAATGCAGATATTATTTTTTTTATCAAAACAAACACCATATGGATCATGTGAAAAAATTTTAATATTCACCAAGACCGCACACAGTAAATTTAAATTGTAACTCAATATTTTATTGACTAATTGAGTGTCCCATAAATATTTACAAAAAAAAGAGTTCCTGCAAATGTTGAATTAAGTAAAATAAATTTTAAAAAAATTAATCTAAAATTGAAGACTGTGCTAAAAATTTAATTAATGCTATTGAATGTCCTTTTAAATATTACGCAATTATTTACTTAAAATAAAAAATCTTAACTCGGCATTTTTCTTTTAATTTTCGCAAACATTTTTAACCCCCGATAATCATCCAATTTGTTTTCGGTAAACTTAAAAGTTTCGATTGAAAAATCTTCCCATAAAATTGGCAAAAAAGAGAAGTCCTTGGACATGATAAATTTATAGGGCGCCTAAGTGCTATTTATCGTAATGCTTTGTTTAAACAAAATTAAATGCTCTCGCCACAGAGTCGTCGAATCTCGTTACGCTCTCCTGATCGATGGATGCTCCTTTTTTACTTTTTGCCTTTAAATAGTTTTCTTAAGAAATTGTAAGATAACAACAAAAATAAATTTTCTCTCTCAGCAATGTTTTCTCAAGTAATTACATATTTAAAAGGATCTTCTCTGTTCTTGAACAATAGTCGATGAATTCGACCTCCCATCGGTGCTGGTGACTCTGCAAAAATAAAAAGAGGAGAAGAAGAAAAATAGCAATTTTTTTAAGGGAACATGAGAAAAGAAGGAAATGTAATGAGGATTTAAGAGAAAGAAGAAAAAACTCTTCAGAAATCTGATATTGTCGAGAGGGTACTTCAAGAGAATTCATGCTTATGATGACGAGGAGGAGGCGACTCTCAACATTTATCAAGATTGATTGCTCATATAGAACAATTCGTCGAGTCTTGTTATCGATCATGTCATTTCTTTTGGCGGGAAAATTGCAAACTCAGTTGGAGTCTTGCGTTAATACGACAAGTGTCACCAGAGCGCCAGACTATCTCTATTGTCACTGCATACCTGCAGTGTTGATAACCCACTGAGAGTTCCCATGCATAAATTACAGAGTGTAGGCGAGAAAATAAAATTGGACACTCTCTGTGTGTCACTCTGACATGAATTGACACTGCTGCAAAATGAAACTAATAATCACGATGTCAAAAATATTCTTGCTGAACAAATATTTCACTTAAATGTGACAGTTCCAATAATCGATACGTTGACCAGCAGCAGAAATATTTCGTTTGAAGTTTGAGACACTTTTTAGAGATTTTGCGGCATTTTTAGCAGTGGAAAAATTAAAGGTCGAGTGACTTTAAAAAGAATCCTTAATGGTTCTGTCGCCCGTTGCTGATCATCGAAGTAATTTTTAACCTGAAAAGAGAGAAAAACAGTTCAGACGTTCCCAAATTCACATAAATATTGCACATGATGAGAAAACAGATGATGTGAGATGGACTGACAACAGTCCTTTTAAATATTAGTCGAGGATCCTCAAATTTCATATGTAACATGTTGCACAAGCACTCGTCTGTAAATTCACTTGTAGAAATTCCATCGCTGCCTTCTTTTTAAATGTAAAACGATCCGTTTAATGCAAATTCCGGATGTTGAGTCCTTTTGCGGTGCCCTTAAGGGAGTTGCTGCTGCTCTTGAGAGTAATTTATGCAAAAAATTTATCGACTGTCATGTGACAAATGGCATGAGAGGATTTTTATGGTTTCTTTTTCGTTAATGAATCCCTCTTGACTTCGAGTGTGCTCCTGATTTTTGGCGCGAAATTACTGCGCAGTAAAATAATTTTATGAGGGATATTTTACGAAGAAGGAGATTTTTTATAAACAAAATTTAAAGAGAATTTTTAAAAAAAATATCCAATAACAATAGTTAACGATTTTATCATCGAATTGGAAGTCAGGTGTGCATCCAATTCGAATCTGATTTTGGCACAAGCCAGAAAACAATAAAAATAGCATCAATGCCTCACCTACAACCGCATAATAGCAACCTGCTACCTTCAAGTTCTTACCTGTTTCCGACACATCCAACTAAAATCTAAAATCTCTTCTTCTTCTTTCGGGAATTCCCATTGTAAAATTTCTCCTTTTTATCCTTAAAAAATGAGCATTTAAATTTTTAAATTAATTTTTCTGCATTTTGGCAATTTAATTTTGAGATTTATGTCCTTCACCAAATCTTCTCGAATTTCAAGTTATTGAGCGCCAAAAAAAGTTTGAAAATTACAAAAGAATTTTTTGCTGCATTTGCACAACAATTGAAGTTTTCATGTCTGGTCAGCATATGTTGAAAGAGCTTGTAAATCAAGCAAGAAGGAATTTTCTCATTCTCTCTCGCTCATGTATCCATTCTTTTAGTGCACGAAGGAATATATGCGAAGGCTCCACACGAGAAAAATCTCCGCTGTGTGTTGTGTACATAATAAACCTGTTTTATGTTTTTCGTGGAGCGAGAGATGAAATGGACTTGAGCATCGATAGCACTGTGAAGGAACCTTTTTTGTTTGGTGAACATAAAAAAATACCTTCACATGAATCTTCGAAATATGTAAATGGTTGTAAAGCGTTTTTATATTTTTAATGGTTTTTATTCTCTCGCTAGAAGACGAAGAAGAACTGGACGATATGAGGGATCATTGTCATTTTTATGAGTGTGTTTGTTGGATGAAAGGAAATCTCTTCTCGCACATCGCTGGGTTAAATTTGTGACCGCAAGAGAAAAAGAGAGAGATGGCTTGGATGTTATAAAACTGTTGAGAGGGCATTTGATTTTTTTAAAATTTATTCTTTAAAATTTTACAAAACTCAATAGCCGCACTTTTCATTAACCCTTTTTACGTTAAGAAAACAATTCCAAGTTCTTCGAGTTATTCAATTATTTGCTTCGGAACCTTACCTGTTAATTCTACAACATTAGACGACGGACATAAATCACAGATTTTTTTTTTCAAACATGGAAGATTTTAATCCTTTCTCTCTTTTTGTTGACTGAGGTTACATAAGGAAGCGTTTGTTACATGCCTCGATGCGTACATTGAATAACAAATATATAGGGAAAAAGGTTCATTGATCTATTTGTGTATTTCATCAGCGTCCATTCGTGTAAGAACGAGAGAATATTTGGCTAATTAGCAATTCAGTGGCCCTTCGAACGTGTTGACGGTAGAAAATTTTAAAAATTCCTAATCGTGTTCAAAATCAGTAACAAGACTAACATTTCAATTTATCTTATTTTTTCATGGAAGAATCCAGTTGAGCATAATTAATGATATTAAGCGTCTCAACTTTCGATGGATAAAAAATATTTTTCTATTGCGTAAGATGATTTGATTGATTCTTCATCCTTTCACATATTTTTTTTTTCGATGGAATTATAAAAGAGCATCAGATATTTATTTTTTTCGTGAATAAACATGAGATTGAATCAGGTTGATTAGAAATTTGACATACAGAAAAAGGACACTTGGCTCTGACTGACTGATTGTCTCGCTCCTTTTTCTCCTCAACGGTCTTTGAATATTTTCACAAGTCACTGTTCATTGTGAGATTCTTGTGTGGAATTATCTCTAAAATGTGAACAATAGAAGGCTTGAAACTCGAAGTCAGACATATGAAAACATGAAGGTGGAGGATGAAGAGAGAATAAAAATCAAAAATCATATTTCATGCCTAAGGCTGAGCAACATCGACTGATGGATTATGTGAGCCTCACCTTGATTAATTGTAATACGGTCAAAAGAAGAAGAATACGAAGAATGTAAAAATCTCTTTTTTGGCTTGAATAAAAAATGAATTAAAATTACATAAAATTTTAAATAATTTTAAGAATCTAGAAAAAAATTTAAATCATTCTTAAGAATTTTATTTCACTTTGTTGAAAATTTCCCATGACCATTCGAGAGGTCCCGTTTCAATAAAAAAAAAGAAAGGGGTTGCATGCATCAGAATTCACAGTTCCTTACCCGCTCTACATAATGATTTAGAAAATTATGTCATTTTTCTTCTGAGATGCATTGCAGCACGCTAATGTGACATCGACCACTTTCTTTATTAACTTTCATCCCCTGTCCCTTTCATTTCATTATGCAAACCTTAATACTCACGATCGCGTATGGACCAAATGAGGATTGTTTTGACGTTAAAGTGAATTTATGACAAAAAGACCAGAGGAGAGTGAAAATCCATTGGTGAGAACATGATGCTGTGTTTTGAATAAAGTGATTAATTATGCAAAGATGAAGAAGGGTTTAAGCTGGTATTTATTTAAAGTGATCGGATGAAAATGCGGCGAGTTTTGTTAGTTTTAAGATGACAGCTAAATTTAAATTGAATTGTTTGATTTTATGGTTGACACAATTTTATTAAATTGCCCATCAATATTTAAATAGCTTTCTCAAAATCTAGCTGACATTTGAAGCGCCATAAAAATCAATATTTTAGTCTCATTGAATAATTGAGTGTGATAGTTCAATTTGTTAGAGTGAAAAAAAAATGTTTTTTTAGGTCGTCTATCAATCAGTTGATGAAAAATCCATTTAGATTGCTTTGACAGAATTGAATAATATTTGGATCACTGAGTACTGATTTAATTGATCTAATTTTAAATAATTTTCACAATTTCACACTCAAATTTTATTTAAAAATTATTTATCGACTTTGACGATTAAAAAAGTCTTCAATATATCTCAAATTAGTGAATTGCCAATCTAAATGAACTCGAGCATTGTTGAGGTGTTGAGTGAAGATTTCAGCAGTGATTGCATTGCGACATAATAATTCGGCCATGATTAAAATAAACTTTGAGTATAAAGTTTCAGATGCGATGTTGTTTGAAATGCTGTTCAGCATGCTTGGCAAGAAAGTTGGACCTTCAGCGATTATCCAATTGTAATTGGCTTCAATAAATTCCATCATAATTTTTAAAGAATTTTCTCCATTTGTAGCTGGAGCTGTTAAAATTCTGATTTTTTCTGCATTAGATAAAGCAATTCCAGGTGTAATTCCGAGATTGAGATGAACAAAAATAAGATCAGAGTTTTCTGTGCAAGCCATGCCATCGATGATAGAATTTCTTTCACCTTGGTTACCAACAGTTCTTAACAATTGATTTTGCATTGAAAGAAATAGCAAAAAATTTCCAGTTCGAAGACCATTGCAGTAAATTGCAGGACGATTTTCAATTTCGATTCTTCTTCCACTAAATATAGAAGCCGTCAATTCTTCATTTGTTCTATTTAAGCACTCTGGAAGCTGATGACGACATGCCAAGTTGAGAGCAATCGGTCTTGAAAGTCGATCAAGTCTGTGTTCGTTTGCAATCCATTGAACACCCAAGTGATTAAATAAAGTGCTGACTGATCTTCTAATGAAGTCTTGATAGTATGCGAAAACTCTTGATCCACTTAGTCTTGGTGTCAAGAAATTGAAAGCTCTGTTCGTAGCCATCCAAGCAACGTGATCAATTTCTTGCCACATGTACTCGATAAGTCCTAATACAACGCCAAAGTTAGTTCTGTCACCTCTAGCTAAATGATGAGCATCATCAATGAGTTGAGCTCGATTTCTATAGTGAATTCTTTCAAATCCTCGATTTGCTGAATTTAATTGATTGATGAGTAACTGCCAAAGTGTGCTGTCATAGTTGACTCTTATGTACGAACTAGCTTGAATGTTGAAGACAATCCAGTCATTTGCTGTCCATGGTTTAGGTGCGACATTGCTATTAATTGAAACACTTCTCACAGGTTCCATCCAAATGTCAGTTCGAGTCGATGAAAAATCAGGATTTGAACCCACGACATAATTCAATGGAATCCACCAAAGATTATCAGAATGTAAACTTTTATCATAGATAAATCTCTCTTGAGAAATTGTCAAAGTATTTCCACTTCGAGAAATTGTTACAACTGGAAAACCGGCTTGCATCTCCCAAGTTCTCATTGCAGTTGCAACTTGAGGCATGATGCCAGTTCCGTGATCTTCGCTAACTGCTCGTTGAATATTTGCGTACAGAATTGTGGAATTATGGAACTGATGGAAACGATCAAGAAGAAGATATCGAACACCCTTGCGAAAAGTTGAAAGTTCAAAGGCATTTTGAAAAGTGAGAAGAACGGAACCAGCTGGAGATTTTAACAGTTAGGCTTAGAAATTAAAATTGTTTTAAAAATATTGTAAAAATATTACCTTTCGAGTAAGAAATCCAGTCGAAAAGCTGTAAAATGGCAGCAGGACTTTCCACATACCAGCTCATGTGACGAATATTTGGATCTGCATCAATGACAAGTACTTGCTGAGTGTACATAGTATAGAGAGTGTCCAAATAACGATCCTCAGGAAACGTGAAATGTGCAATGTGATATTCATCGACAGTCGCAAAACCCTCATTTATCCACTGTTAAAAAATTTTAAATAATTAATTTTGACGCGTGGATTGAAATACTTACCAGATAAGTCCACCACTCGGGATTGACAATGTTTCCTATCAAAAAATGTTATCTAAACCACTCAAGAGGCTCAAAAAAAACTTACCAATCCATTGATGCTTTAAAAGTAAATTAAAGGTTTGAGTTATCAGAATGCGACACGCGCGATAATAAAAATATATTACTCACCATAAATTCGTGAGCAATAATGGCAACTATATTTGTTTTATTTTGAGTCGTACTGATAAGTGGATCAAAGAGCAAAAAAACTTCCAAATAATTCACTAAAGGAAAAATGACACGTTTAAAATATCCAGGACTATCCAATAAATGTTTTTTACCTTGTCCCATATTCTCCATTGCTCCGGCAGGAAACATCGTTAGTGCCACTAAATTTAAACATTTCATAAAATCAAAAAACTTAAAAATATTTTTAAAATCACCTTGATCCATTTTTGGATAAGTATAATTGAATCCATAATATTCTTCACATGTTTTCATGATTGCCGGACTGATTTCCAGTGCAAAACTTCCATCGCCATTATTAATTCTTTGACGTCTTCCATAAACTCTTTGCGGTGGTCGAACTGTTGCATTTTCGATGTAGATAAAATCGGAAACAGTGAAAGCGATAAGATATGAATGAAGGCTTGGAATTTCCTCAAAATTTGTAATCACATATCCGAATTGATCTGGTGGTGTGATTGAGAAAATTGGTTTATTGCCAAGCGCATGATAACTTTGATGATGTCTCATGTGGAGCGAGTAAGCGGCACGAATATGTGGCTCATCGTAACTTTAAAGAATTTTTTAATAATTTTTGATAAATAAAAATTTAAAATGTTTTACCATGGAAAAGCGTGTCGAGCATCTGTGGCTTGAAATTGAGTTGTTCCATACCATCTTTGCTGTCCATTTTCATCGACATAAAATCCACGATAAAATCCATAGCTATCCGTTCTTAATTCTCCCCAATATTGAATACTAATTACAAATTCTTGATTTGCTGGGAGTTCTTGTAAAATAACAAAAGTCAGCAGTTCAGTTACCATGTCACCAACCATTTGCAAATTATTTTGAATGATTATTCCATTTACATCCGTTAAGTCAGCTTGAATAATTCCAATTTGTTTAAAATTCACAGTGACACTGGTTGAAGGTTCCAGAGTCCTAAATCTAATGTGAACAGTTCCATTAAATCTAAAATCAGCTTCGTGAATTGCTGTCGATAGCCAAATATCATAATGGACTGGTCTCGTATTGTTTGCCAATCGAAATGAAAGACCTTCTGGGTCTTGAGGCCTCAATGGTGCAAAACTTTCTGATTGCAGTTCCAAATTATGTGGACTGTCAGCTCTCGAAAAAGTTATCAAAAGAGCACTAAGCAATAATTTAAGCCACATTTTCGCCACCTATAACAAACCTTTACTGAAATTTTCGAGTAACTCTTTTCGCCTTTTATACCAAATTTTAATCTCTTGTTTTTGATAAGAAAGTTGTTGATATCATTTTAAGGATGTATAAACGCAATATTTTGATTAAAATTATCAGCAAATTTATTTTTAATATTTTATTGCTAAAAAATCTTTAAAGGTTTACAAATTTCTTTCGCTGAAAAACTCTAAAATTGCACCTAAATTTGCCGATTGCCAGTTCAAATGTGTTCGAGCATTATTGAGGTGTTGAGTGAAGATTTCAGAAGTGATTGCATTGCGACATAATAATTCGGCCATCAATAACATGAACCTAGAGTACAAAGCATCAGATGCGATGTTGTTTGAAATGCTATTCAGCATGCTTGGCAAGAAAGTTGGACCTTCAGCGATTATCAAATTGAATTTTGACTCGATAAATTCCATCATTGAAATAAGTGATCTTTCTCCGTGGATTGCTGGTGCTGTTAAAATTCTTGTCCTTTCTGCGTTTGTGAAAGCTACTCCAGGTGTGATTGCGAGGTTGAGATGAATAAAAAGAAGATCGGAACTATGTGTGCAAGCCATGCCATCAATAATGTTGTTTCTTTCAACTTGGTCATTAAAAGTTCTTAACAATCGATTCTGCATACTTACGAAGAGTAAAGCAGTTCCAGTTCGAAGACCATTGCAATAAATCGAAGCTCGATATTCAGGTTCAATTCGTCTTCCCATAAAAACATTAGCTGTCAATTCTTCATTAGTTCTATTTAGGCAGTCTGGAAGTTGATGACGACATGCCAAGTTGAGAGCAATTGTTCGTGAAAATCGATCAAGTCTGGGTTCGTTTGCAATCCATTGGACACCCAAGTGGTTAAATAAAGTGCTGACTGATCTTCTAATGAAGTCTTGATAGTATGCAAAAACTCTTGATCCACTTAATCTTGGTGTCAAAAAATTGAAAGTTCGATCTGCTGCCATCCATGGTACATAATCAATTTCTTGCCACATGTACTCGATAAGTCCTAATACAACGCTAAAGTTAGTTCTGTCACCTCTAGCTAAATGATGAGCGTCATCAATGAGTTGAGCTCGATTTCTATAGTGAATTCTTTCAAATCCTCGATTTGCTGAATTTAATTGATTGATGAGTAACTGCCAAAGTGTGCTGTCATAGTTGACTCTTATGTAAGAACTAGCTTGAATGTTGAAGACAATCCAGTCATTTGCTGTCCATGGTTTAGGTGCGACATTGCTATTAATTGAAACACTTCTCACAGGTTCCATCCAAATGTCAGTTCGAGTCGATGAAAAATCAGGATTTGAACCCACGACATAATTCAATGGAATCCACCAAAGATTATCAGAATGTAAACTTTTATCATACATAAATCTCTCTTGAGAAATTGTCAAAGTATTTCCACTTCGAGAAATTGTTACAACTGGAAAACCGGCCTGCATCTCCCAAGTTCTCATTGAGATATGAACATTAGGAATTGAGCCCTGTCTATGATCTTCGTTGACGGCACGCTGAAGATTTGCGTATAGGATTTCAGAATTATGGAACTGATGGAAACGATCCAATAAAAGGTATTGAACGCCCATTTGGAACGTCGCATATCCATAGGCATTTTGGAAGGTATGAAGAACGCTGCCAGCTAGAGAAAGCATTTTTAAATATTATTAAAATTTAAAATTTATTAAATACCTTTAGGATACGAAATTGTGTCGAAGAGTGTCAAAATGGCAGCAGGACTCTCTACATACCAACTCATGTGACGAATATTTGGATTCGCGTCAGTAATAAAAGTCGGCTGTGTCTGCGTCACATAGAACGTGTCCATATATCTGTCGTTAGGGTACGTCAAGTGGCTGAGATAAAATTGATCAAGTGTCGCAAAACCTTCATTGATCCACTGTTAAAAATTATAAGTAATTAAAAGTCTTTCAAGTTTCAAGTGCCATTAATTACCAGATAAGTCCACCACTCGGGATTGATAATATTTCCTACATCAAATTTAATCTTATCGCAACTCTTTGAAAAATAAACAGAACTTACCTATCCATTGATGCTTTAGTATGAAGTAAATTATATGAGATTTTGTTATCAGAATGCGACGACCGATAATGAAAAAAGTTACTCACCATAAATTCGTGAGCTATGATCCGAATTATATTGTCTCGATTGAGTGTCGTACTGATAAGAGGATCGAAGAGCAGAAATATTTCCAAATAATTCACTGAAGGAGAAAAAAGTTTTAAGTGAACGTTGTATCAGAACTGTTTAAGGAAAAAGGACTCATTTAGATGTCCACGACTATCTTATTAATGGTTTTCCTACCTAGACCCCAATTTTCCATTGCCCCGGCCGGAAACATCGTCAGTGCCACTAAATTTAAAACATTTCAGTTATAAAAATATATTGCAAAAAAATATTTTTAAAATTACCTTGATCCATTTTTGGGAAAGTATAATTGAATCCATAATATTCCTCACATGTTTTCATGATTGCCGGACTCACTTCTAAAGCAAAATTTCCATCGCCATTATTAATTCTCTGACGTCTTCCATAAACTCTTTGCGGTGGTCGAACTGTTGAATTTTCGATGTAAATAAAATCCGAAACAGTGAAAGCATTGAGGTAAGAATGCATGTTAGGAATTTCCTCAAAATTTGTAATCACATATCCGAATTGATCTGGTGGTGTGATTGAAAAAATTGGTTTATTGCCAAGCGCATGATAACTTTGATGATGCCTCATGTGAAGTGTATAAGCTGCACGAATATGTGGCTCATCGTAACTTTAAAGAATTTTTTAATAATTTTTGATAAATAAAAATTTAAAATGTTTTACCATGGAAAAGCGTGTCGAGCATCTGTGGCTTGAAATTGAGTTGTTCCAAACCATCTTTGCTGTCCATTTTCATCGACATAAAATCCACGATAATATCCGTAATTATCCGTTCTCATGACGCCATTGTAATCAATACTGAGAATAAATTGTTGATTGGCTAGAAGCTCATGATTTGGATATGTTACCAGCAATTCTGTTACGTCATCAACGATTGTCAGTAAATTACTTTGCATAAGAATTTCATTAGTATCCAATAAATCCACATTTGTAATTGTAAGTTGTTTAAAATTGAGTGTGATATTGGTCGAAGGTGTCAAAGTCCTAAATCGAATATGAACAGTTCCATTAAATCTAAAATCAGCTTCGTGAATTGCTGTCGATAGCCAAACATCATAATGGACTGGTCTCGTATTGTTTGCCAATCGAAATGAAAGTCCTTCGGGGTCTTGAGGCCTCAATGGTGCGACATCCTCATATTCTGATTCAGGATTTGAAGGAAACGGGTCAAAGTCTCCTTTCACAAAATAGAGCACTAAAACACCGAAAAAGAATTTAAGCCACATTTTTACCAATTAACGCGAACCCGATCTAAAAAAGACTGAAATTATCGAACAATTTTTAACTCCTTATATAGGAACTCTTTATCTAAACAGTGAGATAACAAGAGCTTTTGATATCATTTAAGGGATGTTAAGTAAACTGCGTACGCAAGTGAAACTGATTATTTTTATCAACGGTGAGCTTAATTATTTTCTCTTGTTGCAGTTGACAAAAATAAATGTAGAAAAAATCAGAATTTTAGTTTTCGAAGCTGTAAAATTCTACAAAATATTTTTCATAGTCGATGAATTGAACTTAAACTTAAAACCAATGATAAAGATTAGATAAATTGAAATTTAATAATTCAAAGATACTTATGGAGATGGATTAGTAAGCGATGTTTTGAACAATGGCAATAAATTAACATGTTCTCGATGCAGAAGTGACATTTAAATTATTTTATCAACCGTCACTTAAATTGCCCATAAAACCTTAATCTCATAAGTGGCTCTTTAAAAACCGCAAAAATTATCAATAATTCTTATCATTTCTAACTGTCATTCAACAAATGTTTTTATTTTGAGAGTTCAGTGATTTTTGTGGTTGAGAGATAATTTTTATTTTTAAAGTTTTTAAATTTAAATAAAAATCTGTTTATGGTCAAATGACCTTGAATTTTATAAACAAAAAAATTATATTCAATTACAAAAGCCAAAGATTGTGAACCAAAGATTTATAAAAAAAATAAGTTCAAAAAGCTAATTTAGTTTTTCACACTAAAAAATTTCTTATCACGTGCATTTAAAATTCCAATGAAAATTTAATTGCAATTAAATTATTTAATTAATTAAGCTTTTATCGCTTTTATATAATTTTGCTGATAACATTCACCGCCTAGACGTGCATTAAAGCGTGTGCGAGGGAATTTAAATGTCGTTACGGATATGATTCGTTCAGTTATCTCAACAGATTTTGTTATTGCTCTCACGAATATCAGCTGGGCATGAAAATAGCAATTAAAAAAGTTTATTTTTAATTAAGGCGATATTTTTTTTAGAAATTCCAGAAATTATTGTAATATTTTTTCCTCTTTTGATAATTCTTGATACTAAAAGTTTTCTGTTAAAAAATTGTGATAAAATTTAATAAAATCAATATATCGCGAATTTTACCGTGCAGTTAAAAATTCTCACAGGCGATAGATTCACTGGAATTAATGCCTTAATTTAATTAATCCTTGAAGGGAATAAAATTGGAAAAATTGAAACTGGAGCATTTCATGACTTAATCAATTCGTAGTAAAAATTCCTCGCATTTGTTCAAGACTTATCATAAATTAGAGGAAAAAGAGTTTTGTCACATTAAAAATTTCAACGGTTGACGATGAGATTTTTGCATCGTTGCCAAACCTCTTCGAGCTTAGAATTTTTATAAATCGATAATAATATTTTTTGAAACTTTCCTTCAATCCTCGTCATGACCTTCGATAATAGCCCCCCAAAAAGAATTCAGCAATTGGAACGACAACTGTGAATAAATAAATTCAACAAGTGGAGATAAAAAGATTAAATATTTTTTTGCCAGCTTCCTTTCATCATGCATGCAACAAGTGTTTATTGACTCTGTCTGTGTGACATTGCAAAAAAAAGAAGAGCACAAAAACCCATTAAAAATTATTTTTTCTCGTCTTTCGTCGCACGATCAAGAAGAAATTAAAGGTTTGGCATTTTTTGCTCATTTTAATTTTCCATGAACCAGAAATTCTCACATATGTTTCCATTTGACATTGGAATGTCTGGTGATGCTGAAGAAGAGTATCATGATAACCAGTTATTAAGTACTTTATAGTCAAGTGAATCTTAAAGTGCATTAGCAAAGCAAATCATTCGCTCTCTATGTAATTTCGTAACTTCACTTTTATTTTTTATTTTGCAGTTTAGTTCCAGAACGATTTAACAAATTGCAAAATTACCCAATCGCTTTCCGTTTCAAAGGAATTTCATTGAAAAAAATTACTTCATCGTCTCCTGCATTGATATTTGTTTCATATGTGGAGATTTTAGCGCTGTGTGGGTCTGAGTCGATAATGAATCGCGTGAGAGATTCTCGCGCACTCATATGGTTTAAGCATATGTAGTTGTTTTGGCGCCAAATCTACATGTACCGGTTTTTGCCGGCTCTCTAATAAAAAAAATTGCCGTTGTCGTCGATCTTTCGGTTATCATCATTGAGTGAAATGTTTTCGTACATATTTAATTAATCCAATATGTTACAATGAAATCATTCGAAACACATGTTTCAGAACTTTTCCGGCCCCATTGAGGGATTTTATGTCTTTTGTATTATTGCGAATATTTTTATTAAAAATTATGAGATGAGAATTTTTTAAAACAGTTTTGCTTATCGAATTTTTTACTTTAGCTGAATTTTTTTTATTTATTTCTTTTCACAACGATTCTCAACCGTCAAAGTAATTAACTTTAATTAATAGATTTTAATTTTGTCTTGTAAACTCTGTTTAGTTTTAATTGAGTGTCTTTATTGGCATTTTAAAAATCATTAAAAAGTTTCTGTTATAAATTTGTCATATTAAAAAATAATTTTGAGAATATTTAAAAACACTGCAAGGTTCGAATCCTTATAATTGAAAATTTTATAGTTTGATGTATAGTAGTTTCTTTTTTATAAAATTTTGCTTTTAAAATTAATTTTTTAAGCTCAAACAATCATCTTCAAAAACGTGATTCACGTTTGGTTGCATGTCCTTAAGCTCTCATTATATATGAGAATTCAGTGATGTTTCAAGCAAATAATCTCATAACATAAATTTTAAAAACAAGCTCATGTTGCTGACAAGTGAGAGTAATTTTTCGTGTGTGGGCATTATTATCTTAAATTCCTTTAAATGTGCTCTCCTCTCAGTACACACAACGAACGGTCGCAAATGATGATAGTTTTTTAATGTGGGCGAAGTGTATGCGAGCAGTGATATCAAAACATTTAACGACAACCAACCGTTTATGTCCTCTTCAAAGACGAACTTCGGCAGTTGTACCGGCATGTACATTATGTACGAGCTGTGATAAGAAAGAAACTTTTTGAAAGTTATCAATGAAATTTTATTATTCTTAAAATTGTGTCAAAGCGTGTTATACAAAAACAATTTTAAATTTGACATTGACCCACAGTCATTTCAATTTTTTTCTGCTAGTCTCAATGAAAATATTCGTTATATATGTGATAATGGAAATGTAAGAATAATAAATCAAAATATTTTGTCTCTCACACAGAACAATTTATAAACAAAAATCTCGCGAGAGAACTAATTGAATGAGTCAGGAACGAATTTTTGAAGAAGATGATTTAATTCGACGTTTTGCTTGCGGAGAAATTCACATTCCGACTCGAGGGTCTCTCGCTCGCGGAGAACTTTCAGGTAGCGTTGAAGACCATCCTCAAGGACGTTCCAGAGCTTTTCTCGTTCGGGTGGAAATGAAAATGAGTTGAAGCTTTTTTCGACATCTTTCTCGTCAATCATTCGAGTGATCGTGTCCTTGGACTTGCTCATGCGGGATGCTATTTTCTCTTTTGGCCTACAAACAAATTTTTAATAAATTTATTTAAAAAAATTTAACTCACATCAATTTATCAAGTGATGTCGAATGATCTTTAGTAAATTTCACCAACGCTTTGTAGACATCAATTGTGGCAATTTCCATGTCATGATCCTCGCCAAGACATTCAACGGAAATACTTTCCGGATATCCCTCAGCAAATGGATTAATTTCGCATTTGCGACACTTTGTGAAAGGCACAAAATAACTTTTAATAAAGTCAATTTCATTTGAGTGATAAATTCCGAGTGCACTAAAAACTGCATCGAGATTGACGAGAGTTTGTTCTGTTCTGGCGTAGGGTTGCAAAAGTTCTTTTAACTTAACCTCAATCAAAAAGCCAGAATTGTCAGCGATGGCTCGAAAAATAATTCTCAATAATTTCTGTTCCATCAGTTCTTGTTCTCGAGTTCTCTGAGATTGTTGTGCACTTTTAATCTTCGCCAGTGCTTTGCTTTGATCTTTCTCATCATCATCTCTCTTATTGCCATTTAAGCACTCAACGGCTCTCTTATAAGACTCCAAATCCTCCTTTCGAACGACATTAATATCAGGTTTCTCCCATTCTAAGCCCAACTGTTGTTCCCATAAAAGCTTGTCAATTTTAAGCACTTGCTCCATTGCTTGTTCGCACTCGCTAAAATTTATGTCCCACACGGTCAAATATTTCTTGTTATTTTGCTCCGCAAACAAATCACTCTTGCGCTCGAGATCGAGAATTTTTGTGTGCAATTTCATGATGTCGGCTGTGAATTTTTGCGTCTCGACGATGCACGTCGATTTTGCCTCTTTTAATTTTCTCTTGAGAGACACAATCGTTTCGGCGAGCTTTGTAAGTCGACGCTTTTGCTGATTCCTAACCATTACGTTCTCATCCTCACGTTTCTTGAGCACTTGAAAATTATAGTCGAGCTTCTCCGAATTGAGCATGATATTGCGTTTCAATTTCTGCACTTCAATTTCCAATGCCTGGTTATCGTTTTCGAGTCTAATTTTTGTGGCTCTAATTAACTCCTCATGTTCAAGTTGAATGCGTTGAATTTCGGTCGCATAAAATTCAGCTTTGTCTGCCTCACGTCGCATGCGATTCTCCTCATTTGCCTCGCACTTATCATACATCGTTTCCCACTTTTTTGTCGTGACAATTTGAAGAATTTTTCTCTCATCTTCAATGGTCTTTTCGAGAATGTCCAAATGCTCACGATAAGCACGCTTCATCACCTCCATTTGCTTATCAATGCGCTCAACTAAGCAATTTATGTCATTATTATGCTTGTCGAGATCTTGAAGGTATCGAACATCAGCTGCTTTCAACTCTTCGCGGCACTCATTCACGATGGTCATTTTTTGATTCATTAACTCGGTAATTCGAGCCTTTTGCTGATCGAGACCTTCACTGATGGTCAATGGATCGACAGTTTCGTCGACCACTGGCCATTTGGTTGAGATTTCCTCGAATCTAGCGATTGAAACTTGAGACTCATGCTGTAGATCGTTAAGGAGGATGTCACGTAATTCTGCTTCTTTCATTCTTCGCTGCACCTCGCGACGATCATTTGCGAGACGAACATTTGAGATTGCATCGTTGCCATTTTGCAAGAGCTCAGATAGAATTTTATCGCTATCTTCCAGCTGTCGCTCAATGCCAATTTTATCCTCTTCATAGGTGTCCGTCACCAGCTTCGGCATTTCATCTTTTCTCTTGAGAAATTCTTGAATGAAACTTTGACGCTTTCCATCCAGCACTGCTGACTCGACAATTCGCTTCATGAGTGGAACTTTTGTCTCTTCGCCTGAATCTTCGCGTGTTGTTTCAACTTCCAACCTTCCTGCCATAATGACTCGGCAAACTTTTTACGACTCCTTTTTTCGCGTGCTGCACTCAAACTCTATCGATTATTTCTTCAATTTTTATTGTAAAACACTCTCTTTTCTTTATTTTATTTTTATGGCACAATTTAAATGTCCAAAAGTGAGTTGACTTTTACTATTACCATATGAATTGACGTACACGAATGAAAATGTAAAATGAAATTTTCCGCATGTTTGTTATGATGAGGTAAATAAAATATTTTCTCTCCTTGTTATTAGTTGCTATTGGCTATATCGCACGGACTCTATTTAACGGAATTATCGATCTGATAACGAACTTTTTCAACCCTCGCAATTTTATTTAGAGCTAGACAAATTAATTCGAGTGCACATATGTTGATGGGCTTGTTATGATCAAGATACTATTAAAATAACCCATAATCATCATGAAGGATCATTTTGGGGTTTTCTGATAAACCTTTTTCACCGCGAGGGGTTCAAAAAAATTAAATCTTTTTTATTACTTCAAAAATTTAAAAAAAAGTCCTTGACATAAATGGAACAATAATTTAATTTCTAGGATTCGAACCTTCAATTTTGTTGATTTATTTTAATTTAATTAATTTTTCTTGTTAAAATATGAAATCAAAATCTTAAAATCCATAATCCATAAAATTTTTAGCTTTCAAACCAATTAATAAAATCGATCAAAATTGATTCACGTGCAATCCACTAGACATTCATAATGCACACACAACAGAAGGCGATCTAACAAAAGGGCATTAATGAAAAAGATGATAAACGCACCAGCTGCAATTTATTTTTTTCGATCGCTATACGTTGAAATGAGTGGTTAGCTGTTCATAGTGGTGCTTTATTGTTTTCATATATGAGAGAACTGGAAATTCCCTCCTCACTTTCGAGTGACGCACTTTTATATGTTTATTTGACGAAGGGATGTTTGAGTGCATGCGTTTCGGGTATATCGAGTCGCAATTTGCTATGTATGTGGGTTCATGCACGCATTTCAATTATGAATTGAAACTAATCACCCAGCATTGTTTGCATTCTAACGGATTTTCTTCCTTCCCTTTCACTTTGCTGTCACTGCTGTGCGAAATCAGACGCTAAAATATTTTTTATAGGAAATTCTAAAGAAATTTTTAAAGGAAACACCGTCAAAGTATTTTTAAACAATTTACTCGCATTCTAGACATATTTCATGGGAATTGCGCCTCGTTTTTGGTTTCAGAATGCATGTACTAGTGCCATGTTGGTCAGTCGTCAAATTTCTTTTAAAGTGCCATATGACATTTTTAATGTTCATTCATGAACGAAACTACTTACTGCCTTAATGATTCTCAAATTTCCCACGAAAAAAGTTTATCGAACTCATTTTAATTTATTTGGTATCAATTGTGAAAGAAGTGGCAGCAACAAAAAATAAATGACACACATGAATTTATTTAATTAAAATTATTTCTTTAGAAAAAAACCTCTCACCCCATTGTAAGTTTAGTGTAAGTACATAAAATTAAAAAATGTTTTCATTAAAGACAAAAAATGATATTGCATAACAATACGAGCGATCCTTTTGTCATGATGATTTTTTTTATATTCATGATTTCAGAATCTTGAGAGATGAAAAAAAATTACCATGGGGGTAAGATCAAATAAATTTCGTCTGTTACTCTATAAACAATCTTTTTTTTTCATTGCATGAGACATAAAAAAATTTAAATTTTATCAAGCGAATACGACGAAAGAAGAAGAAGTAGAAAATTTCAGATGATCTCGTCATGCAAGAATGATAATTTTCGTTAGTTTTATGATACACATAAAAACCATTCGTGATCATTGAGGAAAAAATTATCATTTGATTTTTTTTTGTCTCAGGAAGGAAGGATAACTCGATAAACGCAAAAGGCGTGCATGCCTTTAATTGTTCACAATTTCGTTAAAAAAAATAGTTGAAAAGATTATTACAGGTTAGATGTTACGTAATCAAGCCGGAAAGATTATGGAAAAAAATCTTATTAAACACGTCGCGGCGAGGCGGTGATGATGATAGATCTATAAAGAAATGGTAAAAGCGTGTAAAAAATAAGTTTGTAAAAAAAATATAAAAAGTTGTTTTGTAGTTTAATTAAAATGAATAATTTATTTTTTAGTTTCAAAAAATATCTAAGGAACAGTTTTGAATTTAATTAAAAAAGTAAGAAGAATAAAAAGGAGGTCACTAATTTTTAAGCCCTTTTATTGCATAAGATTTTTTAAACGCCCTTTTATTGCAGAAGGTTTTTAAGCTCTTTTATTGCAGAACGTATTCTTTACTAATTAATTTCAGCAATTGACACCTCTTTTCACGGCTTCCTCACAAACGATTTTAAACCAACGTATTCAGTTACCAAAATCCATTAAGCTAAGCACTCGCATTTCAATCATCGTTTTAAAGTCGATCCATCAAACTACAAATTGACACTAATCTTAAAAAATTCTTCTTCCTCTTGTTCTTGCCAATTTCACTTTCATTCTTCGCAAAAAAATTAATGTCACGCAAATTTTTGGAACTAGGACAGTAGTTAATTGAAATTTTATTCAAATCACTGTCTGAAACGCATAAAATCGACTGTGCGTCTACGCAAAAAAAATCGACGCATTTCAAGTTCAAATTTTTTTCATATATAAATCGAATTCCAAAGTGAGTTCTTTAGTCTTTCCCCGTTCACTAATTAAAATTCAACTCAGCGAGCAATTTCTATGCAAATTTTTCCTCTCCGCCCGATAAACGGACAAAATGAAATTCGAGAATTAAGAGAGTCCAATTAAAAAATCACAGTTTATTCGTTCGAGGATTTTGATCTCGTAAATGCAGCATTTAAGATATTTTTCCTGTTAATTAAACAAAAACATATAAATATTTCTTAAGAAAGCAACAAGAAGTGAGGGAAGAAGAAAATTACATGCTTGCAAAAAATATCTATTGAAAAAGTTGGTGACGTTGCAGAAAAAAAAATTGTTTTTTAAAATTTAAATGGCATGCGGCTAGGAATTGATAGAAAGTTAAAGATAAAAAACTCCTTTTTCTTCACTCAAAAGAGAGGTATGTTTTCAAAACTGTCAGCATACATCAAAAAAATGCTTTACAAAATGCAAATTTTCTTAGAATGTCCATAATGACACTTTTTCTCTTGCCTTTCTTTACATGCACTTTCTCTATCTTTTCTTTTAGAAAACATCAACACCAAAAGCCAAAAGTGTCTTTAAAAACAGAAAAACCACAATGGAAACAAAACGTTGAGAGAAATGTACCGCCAAATTTTTTTTTTATAAATGCATTTTAGAATCATTAATATTAATTTCACACAAATTTATGCTCTGCAAAAAAGCGACAAAGTGTTTTCGGGTTGAGATCACAGGAAGGGGTTGCTGATATTAATACCATTGTATTTGCATTATTTAAATGCTAAATAGATGCATAGAAAATATAAAAAGAAATTCTTTGAAGTCTTAGCGAGAGTGATCATTAACATTTTTTTCGAGAGATTTGGGTTTATAAAATTTAACGGTAATTTTCAAATTAAAAGTTAATGCAAATATTTTAAAAAATGACTAACAGTAATTTTTTATAGTTTTGGTCAATAAAATGTTTAAGGAAACCTTAAAAGTATTTGAGTTGAACCTCAAGACACTTCCAGGAAGTATTAAATCCACAAACATCTTCCAATTGCCCTCAGATAGCAAGGTAAGTTTGGCAACATCCGTAGAATTTTTTTTCGGTATTCTCATTGATAATCGAGCAGTTATGCTTCGAAAAGAACGGAGAGCAACGTTAAAAGACGTTAGCATAATTTCTTGTTTGTTTGCCCTTCCACACATCATCGTGATCCACAATCAAAGGCTCCAAAACCACCGCAAACCTGTTTTTGTCTCTCATTCTTAGAGATTTTTATGGTGGTTGAAGTGAGCATCAAGCACAACAAGAGAAGGAGAAAAGAACCTTTTTTTTCTTTCGATTGTTTTGCGATCGCGATTTATTTCTCTTAAAATATTTTTTCCTTTGCGCGCTAATTTTACCTTTCTTATATTCTATTTATTTTCGGGCATTTTTAATATATTCTAGTTTTGTTACTTGATACCCCGCTATAGCTTTGAGTGAACTTCAAAAAAATTCCTTCAAAATAGCGTGAAAAATTCTTGACGACAAAAACACACGAAAAAAAAAGTTCAATGCCCTTGCCCTTCGCAGTGGCGCATAAAATTTCAATCATAAAAAATCGTGAAAAGAAAGCATGATGGAAGGTGAATAAGTAAAGAACATTTTAACGAATTTTTTGTAATGCACATCGAAGCACTCGACTGAATTTCTTAATTGCTTCCAAACCCTTTTTCACGTTCATGATTTTTCAGAATCTTTCTCTGTTCTCTCTTTCTCAACTGCCTTTGGCCGTTAAATTTGGGAGCGTCAAATAACATGATCAAAGAAATTTTGGCAACATTACATAACAAAAAATAAAAACAGCAAAAGCCAATATAGGAAATAGAAAATGTTGAATGAAAGAATATCGATTGAGATTTGAGGAGTGTCAATTCAAAATTTATGATTTATAAATATTTGCATAATACTTCAAACGATCATCAAGACATTTTAGGAAACATATTAATTTTATGGTGTCAAAATTTATTTGATACGATTAGAAAAAATTCTTGTTCAAAATTTATTGATTTTTTATTTTTCACTCATGTTTTTAAAATTTTAATCAAAAATAAATTTTTAAACTAAAAAAGTAACACAACTAAAAGAGAATTCAAATTAATTTATAATTTTTTTCTTGTCAACTGTAAAATCATTTTTCTTTTCTCATTCAAAAATAAATCATTGTGTCCTTTCTGTAGAAATTCTGTAATTAATAACATTTTATAAGCTTCTTCATCTTCAAAGAAATTCGAGATTTTTCAGAACGGCCGTTTGATTGACTTCAATCGAATTAATATTATGTGACAGGATTGAAGAATCTCACAATGCATGTCAAAAGTATAAAGAGAACTTTTAACATTCTAGGATGCCTTATTAACATAAAATTTTAAACGATTTTCTTGTTATCTAAATTGTGAAAGAATGAGAAAGTCAACAACCCCATTTGATCGAGAGAAGATCCCGATGGAAACCTTTTTTTTCCTATAAAATTTATAGCTCAACATAAAGTAACAAATTTAATCATTTTGGATACGTTAGTCTAGAGTCCAATAATTCTCACTTGCATCACGACGGAATTTTAATGTATTTCTCTCTTTCTCATGTTTAATTTTAATGACCCAGCGGGACGAAGCCTTTTGAAATTAAATAATTTTCATTTTACAATCCTTTTCTAACAACTTATCCTAAAAGGATCATTATATAGGTGGAAGACTTACACGAGAATTAAATATTTATTTAAAATTAGAACGGAGAAGTTGTGAAGAGAGACGCGAGACGATATTCAATCGTTCTATGAGAAGAATTAAACATAAAACCGGATTTTATTCACACGCAAGACGCATTTTTGATGCTCACAAGTGCTCGCAGGCGATGTAATATAAGTAAAGAGAAAAAGTGACTTGAAAGGATTCTCTTTTATTGATGTGAAGAAAATCATCGAAAAGAGAGATGGAATGACGAGACTAATGAAGCGCATTTAACATACAATTTTGAATGAAATAGAAATTTTTAGATGGATTTTATGGAAGCTCGAAATTGATTGAAATTAGGCATCAATAAGAGGATTTTTTCGTGTCTATTCTAGACATGAACTTGAAGTCATTCCTTTTTTTCCGAAATTTCTATCATTAAAAAATTAAATTATTTTTAAAAATTTAACTCAAATTATACAAATCAAGAAAAACTTTTGGCCTTAAGTTTGGCATGTTTGAAAAATAAGAAGAAATGTTCGTTATCATCGTTTGCTTTCTTGTTTTTTACCGCTCTTTTTGTTTGCGATCATTTTAATCCTCTCTCTCTCTCCCTCTAAAGATCGTTCTTAGACTTTGGTTTGGAATAATTAAAGTGATATCCATTTCAAAAGTCACCCCATTTATCTATAAATAATTACAAATTTCTAAAACGAAAATTCTTTCTCAAATCAGCCACAAGAATTCATAAAATTTATAAAGCGAAAGTGATGCGAAAGGATTTAATAGGCGAGCGAGATTGATGATGATGGCACAACGAGAGTATTAATTTTACGGAAATTAAAAGCGCTGCTTTACATGTACAAGGGCATCATTTAATATAACAAATTGAATAAATTTGTATCTTTCGTTCTTCATGTATGCTAAAGAATGTAATTTCTTCATATATACCTTTATGTGCCTTTTTAGCGGGAACCTCACTCTCATTTCGAGAAGGAGAAATGAAAAATGAGATTCAATTTGAGTTTCTTTTATTTCCTTCATCTCCTTTTCACTGCTTCTTCATAAGGCCTTTGTTGAAACATCAAGAGTTAGAATGAAATCAAAAATCGCTACCATCACTCGATCGATTCTTGTGGTCTTTGTAAGCACTTATTTTTTTGTGCGCACGAAATTGCACAGATTTGTTGATCGCGAATTACGATATGAATAAAAATTATTATGAGGTTAAGTTCTGACAGGTTCGATCATTTTTCAAAAAAAAAGTACACGATGAATCCTTAGAAATGAGTTCGAATCGAATTTCATACATTAATCCTTGAAAAATATCATGTGTGATTTTTACGTGTAATAAAAAAATGTCTATGGCTTCACAACTTCCCTTACAAAAAATTCTTAGCTCTTCCTTTAAAAAAATTCACAATGACAATAAAACATTTTTCACTTTTTAATGTTGTTATGCAATAAATTTTCTCTTTTCTTTAATAAATTTAACCTTATAAGAATTATGAAAATTTGCATCATAAAAGTTTCTTTAGATGTTCATGAGGTATTGATTTAAAATATCACTTTGGATACGCCTCATTCAATCGCATCTTTTTGTCACTCAATTTATGCACACATGAGGTGTTGGTATGAATTTAATATAGGGGAAGCAATTACGTAATTTGACTCAGTATAAAGATATTTCTCTCATATGTGTCATTTCCAATCAAATACCTCAAGGGTTTAAATTTCTAATTTATTGCGATTTCTCCTGTGCAGAATAAAATCAGGTAAGCGAAAAAAATAAAATATAAATGGCAAAAAGAAGGAAGAGATTAAACTCTCCCCTGTTAGATAACATGCATGAAGATATCTCACGAGGGAAGGATTTTGGTACTTTCACCTTTTAAACCTTTTTTCGAAGAAATGCCTGGGAAACTTATGTCAGATAATGACCCATAAACTCTCACTGTTACAATTTTTTTCAAACATGACAATGTCATGATGGATGAAAAGATGTAAATTTAACATCTCTCACACGTACGCTAATAATTTCGAGGATTAAAATAAAATATTTCATTAAACTCGACCATGTCTACGAGATGAGCGATGCATTTATGGGTCACTAAAGACTTAAGATTGCTTTTAAAAACAGATCTAGTTTAACTCGTTGACGGATCAAATGCAAATCAAGTTTACAATGAGTAAACAAATCATTTTTCACTCAAATGCAACATCTTTTGTTGTTACCTCTCTCCGCATTCTCGTATGCATTTTAAAAATCAATTTCTTACCAAAATCAAGATCATCTCGCATCTGCTTTCAAGATTTTCGGCATAATTCACATATTGCAACATATCAAACAGGAGGGATATAAATGAAAGCAAGTTAAATGAATTTTTGTAAATTAAATTTCTCTATAAAGTTTTATTTGAAAAAAATTTTGTATATGTGAAACTTTATCCTTTTTTATGTGACATTTTTCTTAGATGACGATGATGATGAGAAGGGAAAAAAATCTTAAGATATAAAAATGTGTGTGTGGAAAATTGTTTGTTTAGATAGATATTGCAAATTTTAAAATCTATGTACAGCTATGTGCAGTGTGGGAATTATTTGTGATTAATGTCCTTAAGGATTCGATTTTCTTTTAGGTACAAATCACGCTCATGATCACGTTCAGCGATTTTCATCTGTAATTAAAATTTTATTTTATGAACTATAATTAAGAAATTAGTGAGATTTTACCGTTAATTGTGATACAAGTCGACTGAGCGTGTGGATAGATGTCGAAAAATTATCGACATCGACGTTATTGCATTGCTCAGAATTCCTTAACGCGGCCTGTGAATTCTGGAAGCACTCTTCGATTTGTTTCGTTTGGGAGATGATTGCTTGGCCAATTGCTTTGAGATCCACGGGTTTTGCCATGTCCAATTGACCCCTCGAGTCGGATCGTAGAACTTTCTGAACTGTTTCGCTGAGAGTTCTCTTAGTGCAATTTTTGGTTGCGCATTCAACGGCGTCATTGATTGTTTGAATCCAGCTGTAGTTAAATTTATTAATTTAAAATGTTAAATAACATCAATAAAACTTACACTCGGCATTCTTCCTCATTCTTTGAAATCATTTCCAATAACATTTGAGCATCATCGGCTTGAAAGATGAGGTAAAATGATCGTGAATTAGATGCGTTTGGTCGAACGATAACATTTTGTGTTTTCATGACTGGAAATTTTGCACCTTCACATGACTTTAGTATATACTTATCATCGTGCTTGTGCAATAGAACAATAATTTGTTCAAAGAGGAGAACTCGCATTGGAATCACTCCTTTCTTAACCGTCAAATAGCCATCATGAATCATCTTATTTTCGAAAAGATTTTGACTCTCAAATTGGACTGACTTGTCAATTGAAAGCTTTTTTTCTATCGTTCGAAGTCTATAAAAAATATATTCAATTAAATTATAATTTTTAGCTATGAATAAATAAAATCTTACTCTTCGACATTTCTGATTGTCATGTTGACATAGTTGAGAATCATTTTGGACGCTTCAATTGCCTTTTGAACCCTTTCAGCGTCTTCACCCTCGCAGTATTTATGCATTCTTTCCAGTAAAAGCGGATATTTTGTCAATCTCTGAAACACTGATTGCAGCATATCTTTCAACTGTAGTCGCCGACATCCCTTGTGAGATTCGGCTTTGATGAGTCCTCTCTGCAGAGCTTCATTTTTGCTTCTTTGTTCACGTAGTGACTCCATAGCAGCTTTAAGACCAGCACAAAACTTTGCAGAATTTTCCTTGAGAATATCTCCCAGTGGTTCTTCGAAAATCGAAAGACATTTTCCAATTTCAAGAAGAAATCCATTTTGTTGATTCCATTCTTTCTTCATTATAGCCTCAAATGAGACGTGCCAATCTTTGATGGTGAAAAATGATGGAGGGAAAAGTTCATTAGCAAGTTCAACTGATATTGCTCGGCTTCTCTTCAACGGTTCCAAAAATACATTTTGAAGTAGTTTTAGTAGTTTTACATGTCTTCGCTCCGTTTCAAGAAGCTCAATAATTATCTCTCTGCGCTTTTTCTCCTTTTCGGTGAGCTTTTGAAACTCTAATGAGACATCGTTCGTCCAGTGCACATCACCACCGCCATCATCCGATGAACTATCGGTTTTGTTATAAACGCCCGGATCCGACTTTGGTCTGTTTGATTTGCTTCTCGTGTAATTTTCAATGCGCTGATTTCCGAGAGCATTTTGTACAAACTCAAAGAGTTTAATAGAGTCGCGCGATTCATTGTGATCCTTTTCGGACATGATAATACAGGTTCCTCTCAGTGATTTTACGCAAGACTCATGAACTTTAATTCCACAAGAACATTCATATCCTTGCGGCGCAATGCCAAACATAATTTGTAGGCAAGAATCACAGTAGCAAGTTGAGTAGCAAATTTTTGGTGAGAGGCGATGTCCTTTAACTTCCACAATTTTATCGGATTTATAGTTTCCATTGGAAACAAATTGATCGATTGGCTCAAAATACACAGCCCGAGGATGGAATGTCTGATGAATGACTGTCGATAGTGCCGACAATAAAAGTTTTCGTTCAACACTGTCGTCTTTGCTTTCTTCAATTTCATCGAGCATCAGCAGCATCTTAGGCATCAAATTCTTTTCAATCACCTTATTTTCCGAGAGACGACTTTTTCGAAAGAATTTGAGGTGGTCAGCATTTTTAATTGGTGTTCCATACATCGCTTCTAGACCAGCTTTTCGCTTATCTTGATAGTTTTCGAGCTGCTTGTTGATGATCTTCATCGCTTCCATTCTAGCTTTATGAAAAATTTCTCGTAAAAGCTTATTCATTTCCACATCATAGGGTGAATTAATTGACACATTTGAAGCCTTATAATTATCAAGCTGATCCAGTTTACTTTCAATTGTGCCGACGACTAGTTCTTGAATTTCGGCGGAAAATATTTGCATTGGAGCATCTGGCGCTAGGAAGCTCGAATAAATCTCGTACACCCACTTTCGCATGTCCTTTAAGCTACCTCGCTTGTAAAGATCAGTAATGAGGTAGAAGAAAATTTGTTCTGGATGTGAGTGAACGAGTGTAAAGTTGATAAACACCGATAGGTGAATGGCATTTTCTGGCTGTAGGAGCTTGAGGAGAGATGAAAATGCAAGTTCATCCTCAGTTGGTGACTCTTCTCCATCCGATTCAAATGGCATAATGCTGAGCTGCGATCCCGAGAATGATGTTGACTTAAAAATGCCAATCGTGCTGTTGTTGTTGTGTTCCTGGATCTTTTGACAAATATTAAAATTTATTCAAGAACATTTAAATAGAATACTTACACTCATCGTATCGAAAGTGATGGTTTCACTCTTTTTCACTGCCGACGACGAGACTTGATGATTACTTTTCGAAGAGAAGCTGAAATTTGATTTATCAGCCTTGTTCTTCTTCTTCTTGCGATCCATTGATATTTTGAAATTAAGAGAAAAACTCCTTCGTAAATGTTCAACTTTCTTTTTGCTCGCGTACTTCTTCATTCGGTCGATGAGTTCATTTCATTTTTCTTCCAAATTACTGTTAAATTCGACTAATACAATCCATTTCAAAATAAAAACAAAAATGAAAAACCGCGAGATTGATCGGGGATAATTTGAACGTTTTGTCACGCAAAGTAGTTTTTTAACCTCAAAAAAGTTGTTTGCCCCTCGCATAAAAATAAATTCAAAATATTTAATAAATTTTGTGAGCAAAATGTCACAATCAACTACTTTCAAAATCGAAACCTTCAACTCGAAAATGAATTGGCGTATTCCGGACGCAATTAAATGGATAACTAATGAGCGATTCTGCGAGACTAGCAGCAAAATGGTTTTTGAAAATTTTCCTTGCAAATGGTGAGCTGGATCTTTTTAAATTTCTAAAAACTTATTGTCACTATAATCAATAGGCGCGTTGAGGTCTATAACGATGGTGGCAGTGACTCGGTTATGTTCAGAGTAACACTTGTTCGACAAGAAGAACCATCGGAAGATGAAGAGGGTTACATGTACAAAATCGAAGCTTTTATTGTTCGTGGCCTCTGTAAGTCTGCATGGAAGTACTATGAGAGTGGACCGTGGAAATTAAAGGAATCCAACTACTTTGAAAAGTTCGTTGAAAAGACGGAAAGAATCAAGAATGTTTTGCACTACGGCAAGGATTTTGAGATCGAAGTGTTTGTGAAGATTTTCAAGCTAGTTCAACAAGACAAGTATGTTGAGAAATATGACAGCATGCCGTGTAAGTTGGATGCATTGGCTCACATCAAGGCACTTTACAAGGAAGGAAAAAATACTGACATATCCATCAACTACAAGGACATTCATCACAAATGCCACAAATCAGTTTTGGCCGCTCGATCAAAGTTTTTCGCAAGCTTACTTAAGGACGCGCCCGATGTTGTTTTCTATCAATTTGATGATAATGACTCGGTTAATAAGGAAACTCTCGAGGAATTTATTAACTTCATTTACACTGGTGAATCTCAACTCCAATCGCTCGATAATTCACGCATTTTGATGGGCTTGGGAAATACATTTGGAATTGCTGATTTGAAGGAAATCCATGAAAATGTGCTCATAGCTCACACCACACATAAAAATGCTCTTGAAATGCTTAATACCGCCATCAAGTACAAATCGTGCCACGGTCTTAAGGACACAGCTTTCGAATGTGTCAAGAGGTGAGCTAATTTAAATTTTAAAAACCTTAATCATTCTTCGATTAAATTGAAATTTTTTAGACACTACAAACACCTCAACATTGAAATTCCCGACGATTTGATCAACCATCCGAACGCTATCATGTCATACGCTTCAGACGCTATGGTTAAAATGGTGAAAAATTTGCGAATCTAATTATTAAAATCTTTTCTACATTAATATAAAGCTAATTTATCTAATTTGCGACAAACGTCCAATAAAACTATCGATATTCTCGAATATCCCTCTAAAATAGCTAAAATGATTATGTGTAAAAATGTGCGTATAATGACCGGGCTAATGAAGTGTGTTTTATGTGCGTTAATGGTAGAAAAATTTTCTATATACATGCGTATGAAAACTGGTTCTAGCCATGGCAATAAACTTATTTGCTAAAATCTTTTTTTCGCGCGCGGAGTAACATAAAAAAAGCTTGAAATTCAACATCCTGCCGTTGCTCTCTCTCTAAATATTTAATGATCGCAAACGTCTCGAGAGTATATAAATCGAAAATATTTTATCTATTTATGTGAATCTTAAAAGTTTATCCAAGTTGTATAGGATTAATTTGGATGCTAATATATATGAAAGCTATTTGCTTGATAGCCTGATTTTTTTCGCAATGAGTTTCCACGTGGGCGAGAATCTGATTTAATAAATAATTAATATCAACGCTTCGTCGGTGGTATTTCTTTCGATGTCCTCAATAGACTAGTTCAATACACCATAAAATATTGAAATAATTCTCTGAAAAAATGTCTCAATTTCATGATAGACCTTTCATTTCCGTCTGACATCAAGCCACCACTAAAATATTTAATCCTTCCCAATTTCCTCGCATGAGAAAAAAAGGAAGGAGTAAGTGGATTGAAAAGGTGAAATTTCACACGGTTTTTGTTGAAAGAATTTTAAAAAGTGATCAAACATTTAACTGAAATTCCCTTTTTTTGTTGTCCTCGTGCGAAAAATTCCTAAAGCATTTCCCAAATAAATACTTCCACCTTTTCAGCATATGCATTGTGTGTCCTGCATGAGAACTCTGTGCCTTGTTTGGCGAAGAATTTAATCCCGTTATTACCTTCTTTTCACATCCATATATATTTATTAAAATTTACTCTCGAAAGAAATTTTATCCCTAGAAATATTTTTAGCGAAAAAAATGAATGAAAGAATTTTTTTATGCTCTGAGCAAATAAAAAGAGAACGACAGGATGTGGAATTAGGTATAGAGCACAAAAGCAATAAAGAGCCATTACCTGCCATACAAACATTGCCATTCTTTTCGCAAAATAGCATACAGATGGAAAAAGACTCACCGACACTTATCGTTTTGATGTTTTCATCTCTCGAGAGATTTCCTTATAATTTCACATACGTCCATGAGATGTGAAAGGAAAAAGTTCTTCGTCTTCTTCGCTCTCCTTTTCTGCTCAATTATATTTGAATGACAAAAGGAGATTAAGGGAGGATGATGGAAGTTTAAGGAATTTCATTCAGGTGAATTATGAGAACGGATTTTAGATTTGCACGGTGGTCGGAAGCATCAAATGGAACTGAGGAGGAAAACGAGATGATGAAAAAGTATCAGTTATGAGATCCACATTCTTCAGCTCACTGCACATTGATGGGAAGTTTCAGATTTTGTGTGGGATTATTCGTTAAATACGTTCGAACAAGTGAGGAATTTTTCTCACAACATTCATCCCACACAAGTTTAGCTCAGGATTCAGGATTGCATAATTGGAGGATGAAGATGTTTACTATTTTTTTACAGAGATTAATTTCTTAGAAATTGGGACGAATTAAATCTTTATACGAGTGGAGATTTTTATTGATTTTTTTTCAGTGAATTCTTGGCCGACAATTTTTACACATGTTGAATTTTAAAGGCACCTTAAGGCTTTCCTATTTTTGATTTCCTTCACAGCACATGGTGAAAATTAAGCAATTAATTAAGAATCGTGTAATTTGGTGCGGGTCCATGAAATTTCAACCATGATTTTCTTTTCAGTCACGTGTTGCAGAACTAAATTTTTTTTGAGGCACCTTAGAGAAAATTAACGGTCGATTCTAACGGATTTTGTTTTTTGATTTAAAAGAAAATCTTCTCGCTCCTTTCCCGCCTCTCTCTCTCTCTCTTTCCTCTTTAAGCGCGAAAAAAAAAGTTTATTTTCATACCGACAAATTAAAAATAATGAGAATATAAGTTTTCATCCATAAACAATGGACAGCAAGTTACAAATTCGAGTTGATATGAAGCATAAAGTTGACGAGGCACCGAGTTATCTCTGCCAAAGACCATTAGAGGTGAGAAATTTCTGATCGATATTTTTCACCACTCTTGACAATTTTTTTCTCGTTTAATTTAAGTCACCGGTAACTGATCTTGCTTTCCGTTTCTGCGTGTCTACTCTTGATACACCGACATACAAATCGAATTTATCCAGTGCGGAAGAAGGTGAGAACTATAAAAATCAAAGCATTCTATGAAAAAAAAATTTTCAACCAAAACAAGAAATTTTCTTCTTTTATTTTTTTGAAGTGTGCATAACTTTAATAAAGTTTAAATGACGGCAGGTATGAGTGTGAAAAGTGAAAAGGCATTGCGTCAGACTGAGGCAATTAACAATTACCATAGAAATTTAATTTAAAGAAAAGTTTGAGGCAAAAGTCGTTGACGTTAAAATAAAAATATTTTCTTGTCTATCAAACTCACAAAATCATCCCTTTCATTTTCCTCCCTTATGCTGCACTCTCACATATAGTCAAAACCGTTATGGTGCAAAGTCGTTATGTACACATACAGGCACACACTAATAAAATTCTATAACGTTTCTGAACTGCAATTTTTTATCATATCGGATCAAGTACTTTAATTATATCCATTCTTACAGATAAATGCATAAGTGGTTCAAACGATGAAGGAGATGAAGCAACAATTAGCAAAATCACAAAAACTGCTGTTGAAGAAGAAGGGTGAGTCAATTTTAAAATTATTAAAAGTCGTTAAATGCTGTTTGGATGAAAAAATCTTTATCTCTCACATGCTCGCTAAAAAATTATCAAATGACTCTTTAAGCGCCTCGCATTTCAAATTTTATTGCTAAAGCGCCATGTCATAAATTTAAATGTGTCATATTGCGTTATTGCGAAACCAACACTACCTGAACTCCCTGTGCTCCCCTGTTGATAAAATTTTCTTCAAGTGTAATGATGCGATAGATAACAACCTCATTGTCTTACGATTTTTTATGCTTGTAAAAAAAATAGTTTTATTATTTTAAGGCTCCTCTTCTCGAGAATTCGCACAGCAATTTGTTATGTGCTAGCTGAAACTATTTTTTTTCTCTTTTTTGTTCGTTGTACTCGAAGAGCAATAAATCAGGTAATTTTCCAATTCGATTCTTTTTTGGCACAAGCCGACATAAAGCATCACAATAGATCACCCACAACTACAAGAATTCTCAGCTACCTGTAAATCGACCTGCCATTCTATCCGTTGATGGGAATTTCTTTTCATTATAGATGAGGGTGAAAAAAGAGAATTTTATTAAAAACTCCAATCTGAAATTACTTTTTGCCTCGCGCCTAATTTTATCACGACACTTTTCAGGCTTGAAGTGATTCGTATATGCGGGTTAGATAATATTTAATCACTATAGAGTTTTTAGAAAAACATCTGCCAGCTCATATATAAATATAGCATGATTGTATGTAAAAATAGCAAAAAAATATCAGAATTAAAATAATGCTTTGGCTTTATATAAAAATAGTGTATGGTGGTGATTCTCTAACTAGTGTGTTTGTGTAGCGCTATCGGCGGGGTCGATATATCTGAAAATGACATTACACAATGAATGAGAAATTTAACACGTGTGTACGACTCTGATGATGGTGTTTCGACTGGTTCATAGAACTGGAAATTAAAAAAAACTATTTTTGCATTATGAGCGCAATGTACCAAAAATTTTAATCATGAGGGGTGAAAACGTTACCACCTGGCAGTCGAAAAAAAATACTTAAATTGCATCATGTGTGCCGCTGCAAAATGTGTGTGATTTTTGCGCCAATAAAATCAATTGACAAGTCATTCATTCATTCATTCGACCAAAAAGTTTTCTTTTATTGCAACAAATAAACTCTTGCATGCAGCGACTACTGAAGAGAATTTTTTGAAGAAAAAAAAAGAAGTAATAAACATAATCAAAATTTATTCAACTCGCAATCGACTTAAGACGATTTTGAGCGTCTTGGGTATTAATGGAATTTTATGAGGACACATTTATTGATTTTCACTTTGTCTTGCCTCGAGAGAGTTATTAAGAGAATTATGTAAGAAAGTGTGTTGTTAGCAAATTTATTGTGAGAACATTCTAGCTAACCGTCAACAAAATATTATTCGTTAAAACTTCTTCTTCATCGCTTCATCGACATGTTTTTCGACTCTTCGACTGGGCTTATACAGGACATTAATTGTATACTCAATCTCTTTTCGTGTGTGAAGCGGAGGCCACAATGTTGTGATTGCGAAGAGACGATGAAATCTAAGCTGATCATAAGCGGTCGGTTGCATCCTCTCGAGTGACTGCAATTCCGACTGAAATTGTTTATTATAATTCACAACAGACTCGTGATATCTTTTCTTGCAAACTTGATCGCTGTGGAATTTAAATAATTTATTATAATAATGTGGTCAGTGATTGATGATAGCAAGACTTACTAAGGCACGAGTGATTTAGAACGTTTTCCATGCTTACATGCATAAACGTCTAACTTCTTAACCTTCTTCTTCTTACTCTTCTTTGGCTCGTCGTCACTAATCATTGTTTCAGTACCTTAGTTACTTTTTTTCGCAAATAGTATTTTATTAATTCGATTGGAAAAAAACTGCACAGTTAAAAAATACTTTATCGACCAAACTTTTAATCGAAATTGAGTTTTTCCGTTCCCTTGGTGATGCTTTCGAGCGATATAATAACTTCACCATATGACGACGTAAAAAGGTTCTTTGTTTTTGTTCCATCGGCTAATATTTTTGGATCTCTGAGCTCTGGATTACGGTTTGTGATAAGGTTGATAAGTGAAGACCAGATGTTTGTGGATTTCGGTATGATAATTGGTGCTCGTATGACTGTTGTTTCGGACTTGTTTGATATTTCACATGGAACATGGATGCGTGCATAGCCCATATTCACTTCAGTTCCCCACATGTTCGTTCCGTAGAGACTCAGAATTAATTGTGGCCCTTTTAAAAAAAATTATTAGATAAAAAGATATTAAATAAATTTATGACTCACATCCATAAACATTTGTGGACTTGAACGTGCACTCAATTGGCATATTGAAAATAATTTCGTCCGAATATTTTCCTCCGTTAGCGCACTGCGTTATTCCCGCCTGTATTCCACTAACCAGCTCCCAATCGTCGCCAGTAACGATGTCATATCGACAAAATATTCCGCTGCCACTCGGTCCAAGGGGAAAATTAGCTGATTTAATCTCGCCCAAGATATTTAAATAGAAGAAATTCTCGATCGACATTTCTTTCAACTGCCGTTCCATTGTTTGTGACTCGCTCGGTTGCCATAGAAATGAAATGAGCTGGTAGCTCTAGCTCCTGACCTCCCTGAACTGGAATCTCTTTATTTTTTACGACTTAGCTAGTGACTTTTGTACGTTGCATGATTTTTTACGAGTCTCAACAATGGCAATTATATCTCTCTCATGTGAAACTCGAGATTATTTGCCTTCAAGGGAAATTCTTCTGAAATTTTAACAATAAAAAAATTTGTTCTCTTTTCTAACGAATGTTTTGCAAAAAAAAAGTTATTGCCGAAGAATTCACTTGAAACTTTTTGTGTTACTAGAGATTAAGAAGGAAATTCAGGACAGAAAAATTAAAGATAATTCCATAAAGATTTCTTGCCGCTCAAAAATGCAACAGTTGACATGTGAATGATGAATTTATTTTTTTACGAAGACAATATAAAATTATTGTCAATCTTAAAAGCGCCATAGTTTCCTCAAAAGATCTCCACGAAAGTATAAAGAATTGAAATTTTAACTGTTTTCCTTGAAAAAATGTATAAAAAGAGAGACTCGTATAGTTTGTTAGCTTCGACATGTTTATGGCACAAGTTTTTATTTTTGCATTCCTTGAAAATGTTTTCCTTCTCTTCAATTGCTCATATCGTCTTTCAATTGTTTGCAAACTCCGAGTACCAAAGAGACCGGAAACTCCATTCTGTAGGCATTTAATTGCTCAACATTATATGGGAGAAGAATCAAGTGACAACAATGTTCTTTTACGACGAAATGCCTGGTGACTTCTGTGAAGAGTCACTTGCGGAACCCATTTTTAAATGTCCCAACGGTCAGCTGGTACCGAGAAGTCAGGAAGTTTGCAAGCTTTTATGTCGCACCAATTCTAACGGAATAAAAACGAACGATGAAAAGTAATCAGCGATTCTTTTTTTCCTCTCCTTTACATTTTCATTCATCTTCAGTGAAAAAATTCACACGAAACTGGTTTTTGGAATTTTACTGCATGTATAAATATATTTGCCAAAAGAACCTTGAAAGCAACACAGAAAATTTTGTTGAGAACTAAAAACTGCAATCCTTTTGCTGTGAAAATCTTCTTTACATAATTGAGACCTTCCTGCACAATTTCTTTTCAAACGAAGTCCCAATGTACGTGTCGGTTGTTTGGACCAGCATAATTTTTTGCCTTTGAAGTTCTTTAGACTGATTTAAATTGGTTTTCTCTGGAAGAAATTCCTTGAATGCATTATTTTGTTGCCTCACTTCGTTTTTATGACATTTGCCGCTCGTATTTATGAGCGTGCTAATGTTTATTGCATAAACAAAATTGCTGTGTAAAAAATGTAAATTTTTTTATCATTTCAAAGCCGAAAGTCAAAAGTTTTATCTACATTTTAATGTACATGAGAAAAAAGGATAAAGCAAATAATATAAATTTGTTGTGAAATATCTTTCTCTCCAATGCCAGCATGCATTCAAAACACACACCTATTATAATTTTGTGTGGTCCCTTTTCAATATGTTGATTGCATTATTGTCCGAGACTATTTTTATATCAAAAAATTTTATGGGTTAAAAAATTAAAATTTCTTTTTTTATATTTCTTAATATGCATCCAGCATAGAAAATTTGTTTTGGAAACATGCTCAGGTGTGTGTCGAAAATTATGTGAGAAAAAAGGATTTTTTATTAGTTTTGATTCAAATGAAAGCCATGATCAAGATAAGAATCTTGTCACCCTTTCTATTCGATGCCTTTCTATCCCTGATCTTTAATTGCACGAAACAGCAAGACACACATAAATAATACAGCGATTAAAATATTGAAGGAGTGTATCGAGCAATGACCAACCCCGAAAATTCAATTTAACGAATTTCTATAAATTACATTCTAATATTTCTATTTTCTTCGAAAGAAAAATTGTCGCATTTAAATGCCTGAAAGTGTAGGCGTATCACGGCATTTCGTTTTGATATTTAAGTTGAAATAAATATAACTCCTTTCAATAAAGCTCCGAAAATTTTACATTTTTAATAGATCGGTCGTAAATTAGAAGAAAAATTTTATTACCTTTTAATTTTGGAAGAAAAATTTAGAAAATGGGACAGACATCGTGGGTGGAGTAGAGAATTTTCGAGGGACACATTTATACCGAAAGGAGGTAGCGGGTTTGTCACGAGATCGGAGCATGGTTAAAAAAGTTTGATCAGGTTCATGATTTACAAATTTAATTACGAAATCGCCACCTTTTTTGATTGCTACCGTAATGACTTTAATTAGATTTCCTCGCCTTCACCTCCTCTCGATTAATTTCGATAAATTATATCTTTATGTATTATTGACAATGATAAATGACTCTTGTTGAAATAAAATACTGACCAATTGAAGTTCTAAGGATGTAATTTATCATTTTTTGCATTTTAGTTGTTATTTGTTGACCATTTAAAAAACCTTAAAAATTTTGCACTAATTTTTCATGCATTCTATTGATGGTCCAGGTACAGATCTTTTAAAGATCCGTACTGGTCAGTCTCAATTACGACAATATTATCAGCATGATGTTGTCTACCTCATTATTCAATTAGACAAAAGATTGCTGTTTTTTAATGATGAGAACAAAAACCACTCGAAAATATTTAGATGGCCATCTCTTTAGAATCTTTTTAGAGAAATCATTAGGGGTCATTTGTTTGAGTCAATCAGTTTTTCATGTTGTATTTTTGCATAAACTTTTCTTTAAACTTAAAAAAGAAATCGTTATAAATTGTCAAATCCCCCGCAACAATAGAATATTGTCAATGGACATTCCTCAGTAAACAAACCATTAGATAAATTTTATTTGATAATACGCGAATTGTGATGTGACAATAAAAAAATTCCTTTCCTGCAAAATATCAATTTCATTCAAAAGACTTTTGTAATAAAAAAATATATTTTTTGCTCTATTAAAGGAAGATTTCGCAGAAGGAACTTCCCAGGTATATGCCAAGAAAATTTTCTCTAAAAATCATTCCATGGGAAAGCACCTGATATGAGTTGTGCCTTTAAAAAAAGTAGAGAGAAGGAAAATATTACTTTTTTAAGTGATGAGAAAAAATGGTCTCAAGAAAAATGTCTTGCGAGATTCGATTCAGTTCTTGAGATGGAACAATGAGCATCCATTGTTCCCATTCGACTTCTTTTTGCATCCACAATCTGAGGGCTCTGATCTTCTTGTTATCTCCTTCTACTTTTGCTCGAGGAGTCCGACAGAGCCTGAGAAAAAGGCAATGTGATACTTTTAGTGGACACACAAAAATCATTTCTCTAGAATCTGAACATTTTTCACAAAAAAACTTCTCGATGATTTCAATTTTTATTTATTGTTTGTTACAAAGCAATAAGCTCAACCTTAATGGACCTGACAATGACTTTTCTATTTAAGTAAAAAAAGTATAAATTGCATTTTTGTCTCGTTAAAAGAGAAGAAAGTCGGCGCGAGTACAAAAGAAATAGAGAAGGAGAGTCAGGTTCAATTGTTGAGATAATTTTGCAATGTAATTGGCGACACAAAGGATCCGTGGTACTTTCCTTAATTGTTGTCAATCACTCAAAAGGCTTTACATGCAATCACCACACTTTAGAAGTTCTTTAAAAAAAGTTCTTTCATGCTGGCATTTAAAGTGCGCGCTAGAAATTAGAGAGAAAAGATCGAAAGATATCGTTATATGTTAGAAGAATTTATTTTTGGCGCGTAGCTTATTAATTTATTATCCTCTGATTAAATGATCGCTTCACAGTGGAATTCTTTTGATATCTCTTTTTCAATTGATTAACTTGATGAGTCCCTTTTTCCCTAACAAGGATCTTTTATTGACTAGAAAAATATTTTTTTATTGAATGAGAATTTTTTTTGTAAAGAAATAAAATGCAAACTCATCATAAAAAATACTTCTAAGAATTTTTTGCAACAAGCCCCTTGATTTTTGTGTAAATAAAAATATTGAATTAAAAATTAGATAAGGAAAGATTTTTGAAAATCACCATTTATTAGTACAATCAGCTGATAGAGTTATCAAATCCCTTCATACATATATATTTCGACCTTATCAACAGCGGAAACGAAACGTACATGAATGAGAGAATATTACACAATATTTTTTTTCTGAGACTTTATGAATGGGGATATTTTTTATCGTACTTTTATCCTTCGCACATATATGTGAAACATTTCTTCACATGCAAACATTTAATTTCGCAAAACTCGTTTCACGTTCGTTGAGAAAAAAATCCCATGAGAGTCCAAAAGAATTTTAAATAACCAAAGAGCGTAAATTAATTTGCATTGGCTGGTAAATTGTTGTTATCGCCGCATTTCTTTTCCTTAAGCCTTCGCGTTTCTCAGATGGAGATCTTTAATAATTCTCAGGATGATGGGGAGTTTTTTTTTCTTTTCTCTATAAAGAGTGAGAGAGAGCGAGAATAATAAAAAAGTACGTTAACAATTATGTCGAGAAAATGAGAATAAACCCGCACAGTTACGCTCGGGAATCAGAATAGTCGTTGGCGTCGAAATCTCATCGTGATCACTCTCACCAGTGGATTCTCTACTGTATACTCTCTTATATGTATGCTCCTCTTATTTTGAAAGTAAATAACACTGAGCGCGATCAGTTGAGAGCTCTCCGAAGAAAAAAGAAAATATATCGCTCGAGTCTTCTTTTCTTCTTCAGAAAATTCGTTATCAAATCTCTTTCTTCCTTTTATTTCATATTCGACGCGCACTCCAACAACATTGTGTGAGGTTTCAAGTTCTTCTCATATGTTATGAGAATGAATGTGCTAAAAAATTTGTTCTCCGAAAAAAAGAAAGAAAAATGTTCCTTAATGAATTGCATTTCTTTTCTTTTCCAATTATATATTTCACTTGAGTTTTGTCTTTGCATGAGGGAGAATAAATAAAAATTTCAGACTTGTTATGTAAAAAGATTTGCCACATATGCGAGTAATTGTTAGATAAAACAAAAAAAATACACATATATATTCCTTTTTAAGTGATAAACATGTGCTGAACATTTGCGAAAAGATATCCTCACATAATGTTGAACTTATTTCTGTCGAGCACGTCTCATGCGATGAAATAAAAAGTCTCGTGTGGTCACACTTGTCCGTTAAATGCATATATATTCGTAAAGAGAGAGAAATTTGAGTGGTCTAACAGAAAATCTGCTCTTTTTTAGCACTTCCATAAAAAGAAGAGGAAGTGTGCCTTAAAAATAGGAAATCGATGCGTTGATTGCCGACTTGTTGCCTTTTTTGCTCCGTTATGCATTTAAAAAAGGAAATAAAGCGAGAAAGTTAGACACACGGGTGGCACACGAAAAGTAAGAACTTGATTGATGAGGTTAAAATTATATCGAATGACAATCTCAAAGGAGTTCATTTCGTTTTGCCCCCGAACGCAAAGTGAATTTCTAATCTCTCTTTTTATATAATTTTATGAAAAAGAATTTAAATCTTTTTATTATCATTTTAATAATTTCCGTTTTAAAATAGAAAAAAAGTGTAATAAAAAAGATCAAAAAATAATACAAAAGGGGCATTGATAAAGGCAATCAAGTGAATATATGAAAAAAACTGGCAACAGTCGTGAATCAAAGCATTCCGTCCGGCCAGATGATGCTTCCTGTCTGTGTGCCGAATGACATCCGTAAAATTGCATCAATCGCAGTGGCTTCCTGATGCACTTATTCGTAGAAATCGTGCCTTCAATTCTCGAAGGAAATTACACAGAACCGTAGCGCTAAAATCCTGTTAGGATCAATTTCCTCATAAAAATAAAATCTTAAGAACCTTGAACGAGAGAAATTGGAGAAACATATTGGCAATGAACTTGTGCGCTGAGGGGAAAGAGAAAAAAAAGGTCAAAATCGTGACTTGAGACAATTTGATAAAACTGAAACATCATCATTCACCATCAAATGAGAACATTTTTCAAAGGAAGAGAGATTAATTTCTGAATATATCAAGAGTTCTTCTTAGTTTTGCGCGCAATTCTGACACATATGAAGTGAACCCATTCTCACTCTAAGGCAATTTGTTGTTGGCATAAAAAAAATGGCCAAATAAGAAGATGAAAACGATGATTCTTAATCGCGTTCCATGCTTTAAATAATATTCTCAAGCTCTCTTTATTAAATTTTTAAATATTTACGCAGAATAATAATCCGTCAATTTGCGTTTCGCTCTTAATTCTATCCTCTCATGCTCTCCCTTGCCCGCATCAATTGTTTGCTAACACAAATGAGTCGTTTTTTTTCGCGGGGGTTCAATTGAAAGGCACGAAACAAAATAATTTAAAATTATTTAGAGCGTGAATTTTTTGAACTAGATTTTTTAAATTTTTTTAAAAGAACCTTAACCCCAAAAAAAGACCTCTATGTACATTCTTATCCATTGTTCAAAAGAAAGCTCAAGTGATCTTCAGAATACGCTGAGATATTTAATCTTCACACACTCATCTTAAGTATTTAATTACGCAAATACTTCACGCTGGTGACAACCAACCAGCTGAATGAATATTTTTTATATTGCTTTAAGAATTTCCTGTCGAGTATGCGAATATTATTTGCAGGAAGAATTTTTTTAAGTCGACTGTCAAAACTAGTTTCTCTCTCACACGCGTCCTTGTAGTAGGTTACTGCTTTTGCGGTCGAAAAAAAAAGTAAAAATTCTCACACCCGACTATCAATATAAGAGTCCGATAAATAAATATGTTCGAGCAAATCAAGAAATGAGAAAGAGGACATAACAATAATAAAGAATTGCCGTGTGGCGAAGATAGAAACATCTTCTCTAAAAGTGAATTCAGGAATGAGCAGAAAAATTTGCTAAATTATTTTTATTTTTAAGGTGGTGCCATTATTCCGATGAATAATCGTTTCCTTTCTTCTCGACACTATCAGAAGCGTAGAATCAAATTGCCCGTGGATTATTCGATCATTGGCCGAATAAAATTGATATAATCAATCAAACTTAAATAAACAATAATTGATTTAATGGCAGCGAGATGTGAGAAGAAATTCATCGAGCATAATGATTTGAAACTTGCCTCTAATTCACTCGCATTCTTACACCTCCCGATTGAGATGCTAATGATCTCTTGGATGTGAGGAAAAAAATCATTTTATTTAGTTGGTAGGTGAGTTCTAGATTTCCTCTTTTGAATATCAATTGTTGCTGCTGCTGTATACTCATTAGAATAATACAAAAGCCTTTAATTATGGACAAGAGAAGTCGCTTATTAGAATCTGTATTATTTTTTTGAGAGCTCCAGAAAGTATCATCAAAATATTTTTGGCAAATGTAAAGCTAGAGTGTATGCCAGGGGGATGGTTGCAAAATTATGTAACTGACATAAATTTTTATCAAATTTTTTGAAAGTTAAATAACATTCCTAAAATTAATTATTTGAATTTAATTTTCCCGTTATATTTTTTGACATTCACAAATTCACGCATGAACCCCTTTGGAAAAAGATCACGCACAAAACATTTTAAAGAAGAGTTTTTATTGATTTATGTGCGAAAGAATTCTTTTCTTTTTCTTCTTTATTTTTTTTTTGATAATTCAGTGCTGATGGTGATGATGGTGGTTGGACAATAAACTCCAATTAAGAAATATCAGCGCTACAAGGTTACGGCTATTGAGCGAGATCAAAGAAAATATATTTCATTAAATCTCATCGGGTGCTTTTTTTCACCTCACTTGGATGGCTTTAAAAAATCCATAGAAATTTGATTGTGCGTGTAAAATTTTGCGAATCTCAAAAGGTGCGTTGATTAATGGTGTGAAAAGGGATGGACTCGAATCATGCTGAGCGTTGAAGAAAGAGGGAATCGATCATTAGCTCTGGTTTCGAAAGAATTCCTCAATTCTTTTCGGATTTAGTTTTCTGTAAAGAACTTTTGGCGCCAAATTATATGCGAAGAAATGCAAATAAAGTCCGCGGATTGATTTTGAATACATAAAAATTGTCCAAAATCAAAAATTCTTAATGCGCCTTCATTCATAAATTCAAGTCGGAATCGTAATCAAAATTTTTACCATCTTTTTTAGAATGTATCGACTATAAAACCTCTTCGAAATTCATATGGCCAACGAGTCGGGCTTATGTGTGTATTTAATCTAAATTTTCTTCTAACTCTTTTCTTTCCCTCAAATCACGTTTGCTGTTAGCATTTTAAATTCTTTGTGCACAAGGCCTCGTTCTCTCGCTCCCATCCACTGTTTTCGTCGCCAAGTTAAGTTCGTGCAATTTTATAGTCATTTTTTTCCTCCTCTCTCTCTGAATGTGCTATAACTCAAAAAAATGTTCTAACACAAATGCCGCGCTCCGTTAATATGGCAAGAGGAAATTCTTAGAAAGACCTGGAGACTGATTGTTAACTCTTTTCTCTCTCCAGCCATGTACACATGATTTTGAATGTGTGATATTTTTTTTGTTTATATTTTAATTAAATTGTTCAACATGCAACTATGTGGGGGATGATGTTGAATTAAATAAGAAAACATGTGAACTACACAGAGATCTCTTGCTGTAAACACATTTTTTTAATATTAAATTAGTTATATCAACATTAAAGCCAGACATAAACACGACGATGATGATGATGATGGTCTTAGAGGAGTTATGTGCATCACAGACTCTCTCACTCATGCTCGAGGATTGTTGTGTTGGTAAAAACCGTTGATAATAAATCATCATTTCCCGAAATAAATAAAAAAAATTAAAATAAATAAAAAGCATTCACGCTTTTATGCTCTTCTCTGTTATACAATTGTGTGGTACTGATTATGTTCTCTCTCTATGTGTGTCTGCTATGCAGTTTAGAGTTGAAATTATTTTATAAAAAAAAAGTTTCAGTCGGAGCTGTATAGGGGCGGAAAGAGATTATTACTTTGTAGTTGACTAAAATAAATGACCTTTAACGCGCTTTTTTTAGCGCCCGTTAGATTCAAATGATGTCATTTTTGCCCATACACTCGAGCAGCAGATGAATGATAAGAAATTAGCTTAAAGTCTCCACACTCAGCAGCGGCCAGACATGAATCGTGCAATACATACAATTTTTTGAATGAACATTTCCGGATTGAGGGAGACGTTCGTAAATAAAAACGCGACACATTTCTTTGTACATACATTTGATTGTACATCATAAGCCGTGTCAAATTGGCTCAAGTGTCAAGAATGTGGCAATTTAGAGAAACACTTTAGAATGAAATCTAAATAAGGCACGCATGGAGACAGCGCTTTAAAAAGTGAAAACTAATTAAAATTCATCCGATTAATCGAAACGCATAAAATGTGTGTCTAACCACACGCATAAAATTTCATTGACAAATACGCACCGCGAAAGGATCTGATTCGCAAATATATTTTGTTTTTCTAGATTTCTTAATGTCATTCGCTTCTTACTAATTAAGAATTCATATCATGTTGACAATTTCTATGTAAATTTGATAGACATTTCGCGATAGAATAAAAATGATCGTTAAAATAGCTTCAAAAATGAGCTGGCAGAATGGAATGATGAAAGCAAAAAGGCAGATGATGATTATTTGATGCAATCTCGTCAAAATTAACGTTTCTTAACTTTATTTTAGAGCCATATAAAATCTCTTAAGAAATTTTAACAGTCGATGCTAGTAGTTAGAGTTTTTAAGGGGACGATATGCAGCAATGTAGAATTTGTGAACAATGCAAGTCATTAATTTTATGGTCGAAAGAGAGAAAGAGAAAAAAAAATTGTTTACGTGCAAAAGCAAAAGGTGTTGTGAAGGAAATTTTCTTAAGGAACTTCTGCCAATATGTGAGTGTATCTAGGGGTGAGGGAGAGACATGAAGTTTTGATAGGGAAACGTACACATTGCACATAGGTGAATTAAAAGCTGAACGAGGGGAGTCTCGTGCCATATTCAGTAGGAGTTGACATCTGTTTCAACTGATAACTTTTTATCTTTGCTCATTGTTTCAATTTAAATATAAAACGTATGAGCACTTAGTATGTAAACGTCATATCCTTTCACTCCCGTGACATGTGCACTTCCTGACAGAAAAAAATATATGTGTGTCAGATGGAAATTCCGCTAAAAAGTTGCGCGCGAAGTTTAATGAACCTTTCGATGAGACATTTTGGATCGAAATTCGGCCTTGCGTGTTGCTATAGTACGGTTGAAAATTCATCAAACATATATCGACTTGATCCTTTTGTTATATATAAAAATTCCTCTCTCCCTTTTTTTAATGGCACGAGACAAGTTTTTCGTAGCTCATTGTTATATATATGCCGAAAATGTACATATATAGAGGGAGCAATTGCACCCTAATCTGATGTTGATTTTTGCCCAAATATAAAAGCAGAAACACTCTTACTTTAATACCATAAGCTACTCTACAACAGCGCACACGGAGCAGATGCAAAAGTTTTTCTTCCTCATACTCTAAAAAAATTAATTTTCCCTCTCATGCATGTGAAAATGAAAGATTTCGATGAGCGGGTAAATGAAAATTATAAAAATTTCCCTTTTCTTGCCTGAACTGAGATGAGAAAAAATAATTCTGCTGTCATGTTATGATTTTTTATGGATATCAAAATGCTTTCTTGTCCTTTAAAGAGACAACCATTTCTCCCTCAGCTCGCTCTCTCTTCAATCAGGTAAAGGACTTTATTTCCCATCTCATCATTAAGGAAATTCAGTTCACACGCGGAAGAATTACATGCTTCTTAATTTGCTAGCATCTAAAATGTGAACGAGAGCAAAAAAAATGTTTTGAGATCCCTTGTCAAGATAATCACATTTAAATTCAAACGTGATACATTCAGGTAGAGCTCCAAATATCATGAGAAAGATACATCACATGTGGGGTCAATAACATTTCTCTATCATCATAGTTTTCCATAAAATTTTCATATAAAAAAATCTTTTTGATAGTCGCCAATTGCTTCTTGACCGACTTCTTTTGTTGATCACTCATATACACTCGAAATTGTCAGCTGTTTGCTCAAATCAAGTCGTGTGTACGTAAAAGAGGTAATCTCATGGGGTTTATGATAAACGGCGAACTGCATGCGAACTCGTCAGGCAGATGTGTCGTGTCTAATTAAATTATGGGAGTTGCAAATTAATAATTGAAGTGCTCTTAGACGGTGCGATAAAATTTCCACTAATTACGGCTAATTATCGATGATGCCAATATCAAACAATAATTAGGGAAGTCATAATTACCTTTTTCTTGCCTTCATGGAAGAGATTTCTTTAGGTTTGGCTCCTTTTATTAAAAGTTCCCTGAGAATTTTTCGGTGTTTTTTATGAAAACAATTTTTTTGTTCCAAAATTCTGAGAAGTTGGGACACTCTAAAGTCTAAAGATCATCAGGAAAGAAGAAAAATATTTTTCTTAATTAAATCTACTTGCGCAACATGGACATGCACACACATATATGTGGGGTGTCAATTTAAATCTCTTAAAAATATATTGATTAGATCAAGTAATTGGTTATCGAGATTTTCATCAAATAAATGTCAAACGTCTTCCTAAAAATCTCACACAGCCATATGCGGCTGTGTATGTATACACGATAAGAAAAGGGGGCACTTCTATTTATATATATTTTTGCCATATACTCAAAAAGGCACATACATGTGATGAAAAGAGAAATCATAATAGAATCTAATCAGCTGATTGAGACAAGGTCGTTTCCATCTTGCCTTCTCTCTTCTTCTTTCAATCCTTAAGCATACACAAAAAAAATTCATCCTTTTTTTTGCAAACAAAAATCCTCAAAAAGTTTATGGTTCTCTCTTTCGCTCCTTCTTTTATTTTCTTCAGGGTATTGTTGCATGTCTGGAATTTATTCCTGTATAGGGCATCTCTATGTATGGCACACACGGAAAAAATAAATATTTTTCTTTTTGTGTGGCACTTGAAGCTGGTTTTTTGATATATTTCATCAACTTTTGCAGTATTTCGCTCTCAAAAGGACCATTGTCTATCTCGTTCGTGCTCAGTGAGATATTTATGAAAGAATCTTGATCGATCCAAACAGAAACTTGTAGGAACGATTATTTTATTCTTTTCATTTCATTCTTTTTCCTCTCCCTCTCTTGACTTTGCCTTTTCATCATCATTCACCTCGCTCTCCTTCTTCGTTGATGATCGCATATATATGTACATTGTTTTTTGTTTACATAAAAAAGAAAAGGGCTTAATTATACATAAGGTGATATTCAGGAAATTATAAAGGGAGATTTGGCGGAATTCCGCGCTTTTCTTCTTTATGCTCTTTTGGCGGTCAGTCACTGAAAAAAATACCTCATAAATATCCGGATCTGATTTAATGAGAAAGGAAATTGATAGTGCATATGAAGGAGTCTAATATATGATCATAATGCCGCATTTTAGAATATTTTATTGAAAAGAAGAATTATAAAATTTTAAACTGATTTTGATTTTCTCTTCTTTCTTTTCTCACTCATCGTCTTATGATATTTTTATGTACACTTCTTATGTTGCTTTCCCGAAAGTTGAAAACGAACATGAATTTAATGTAAGAGAGTTCTCGGGACACTCTCTAGTTGGAGTTGAGCATACATGCATCGATAACCCATACATATTTAAGGACTGAGACCCTTACGCTCACTACCACATGTACGCATGCAGCATAAAACCAAAAACACGATCGTCCAAAAAACTTATTCGTATAATAGTTCTCAGCGAGTCAACATCTGCTCTCGTGTGTTTATATTTTTCTCTTCTCAGACAATAATTATTTTTTTTTGTATGCCGGTTATACAGATCTGTTCTCTGGTTCTATAAATTAATATAAAATTATTAGATAAAAAGGAGAGAGAAAAAATTATTTGATAATAAAATATAAAAAAAATGATAAGGACTTGATTGTGACCCATTCTAAAAAAAGACATTTAAAAATTTCTTGATGAAATATGAAAAAGGGAAGAAATAAATTCTCAGTGAAAATGATGAAATAAAAAAAATATTTTTTATTCTAAGAAAAATTTAAGGATTAGTTAAAATTTTTTCTCGTGTATGTGTGGTGTGAAATATTAATCATAAAAATGCTGGATAACATGAATGAATACGACTTGGAGATTTGTGAATGCACAAGGTAAATTTCCTTTTTCCTGTTCATCACCAAAAAAATTGTTAGTTTAAATTTCCACACACTTGAACGTGAAGAAAATAATTTTCTTAGCATGGCATTAAAAAAAATCTCAAGAAGCTACAAAAGGGAATTTTTATCTCGACCAATTTTGTAAAGAAGAGATTTTGTGGTTGCTCTTGTCTGCGGTTTTGCACAAACGAAAGAAATAAAAGATAATGAGGAATTTGCAAAAAAAAGGATTTAAAAAATGCAAAAGAATTTTTTGTTCTTGTGGATTAGCAATTTTTTTTTTCAAGAAATTTCATGCTAAAGTGAAAATGTGTCAAAAGGACTTTTTTGGCCGGTTCTTAATATCAGCCAGACTTTATTGTTATAAAACTCATATTTTCGCTCAATATTGCCAGCTGAAAAACTCTTCTCACTTTACTTTAATTTTTTTTTGGGGTAATAAGAATAAGAAATGCATCGTAAGAAGAAGGAAGAGAAGAATGAAGTTAAACAATTCGATTCCCTTTGCACAACAATTTTTCTTATGCTCTGCGTTGCAGACAGTCTTCGATCAAGAGCAGAGAAAAAGGTTCTTTTGTAGTCGTTAACAGTTTCTTTTGTGCACTTATAGACCGTGAATTCTCTTCTCTCTCTTTTTACTTATTTAAATTTTTCATTATTAACAAATGAATTTCCTCTTTACGAAAGCAATTACTATCAATTTACTTCCCCAATAATGAATTTCAGTGCAATGCCACCGATCTCTTTAGCAAGTTGCGACGTTGCCATGTTGTTTTTTTAACCAAATTAATTTTGAGTAAAAGTAAAATTATGTAATTAATTTAACGCGTGAGGCTCACGAGATATTTTGAAGATTTGGTGTAGGTCATGGATTTCTTTACACCCAAGCAATATCCACCTCGCCATAATTGGAAATGACACATATAAACTTTTTTTTACTCTCGCTCGTCTGCGGTTTCAGTCTTGTGGTCCCACGCATTTCTCTCAACCTGACTTTGTCGCGTCTGCATTCCTAAAATATTTATTAATCGGCTTCTCCTTTGGGTTTCTCTCGCCTAACGACGTCAGTAGCACAATATTTGTTTTGACACTAGCGCTTCTCTTCTTATCGACTTTTTAAAATATATTCTCTCGTCTTGTCAACGACCCGAAAATTTACATTACATTCTAGTTTCATTCAATTGATTTTGATTGTCAGAAATCTAGCGGAGTTTCTGTGTCTTCTATTCTATAAATAAATATAAAATTCCTCATGGCTGCATTTTTAACACACACAAATGTGAAAATGCATTGAACTCCCCTCTTGATCAATGACTGAGACTAACACACTTTTAAAACTATGTTCAGGACTCACAGCTGTCTAATTTGAAAATTTATTCTCTATGAACTCAATTGAACTCGATTTTTTTTCATCATCGAGCTAAAACAACACGAGCAGGGTGAAAATTTCAGGAATTCGAGAGAAATAGTCCTTCGAGTGACTAAATTTAGCTTCAAATTCATCCCCATTATTCTTGCGATCATGCTTCGATGTGTTTGTAAAGGGAAAATTAGATTTCGTGACTCTACGCACTACATGTTTGGGGTCTACGCTCTCGAAAATTTATTTCTCTAGCATATGTTTCCGATCGACTTTGAATTTCAAAATTTTTAATGCATTCCACGTTTGAACTGAATTTTAAGCAATTTTACTTATTTTTTTTATATAATTTTTTTTCACAGGCTAATCTCAAATACATTTACAATCAATTCGGCTGGCATCTCGCCGGCGACTCAACGACGAGAACAGCAAGCTCGAGGTATTCGGGGACGACTGAATATGGCACCGCAGATTGTAAACTTTGACATAAAATGTGATTCACCGGGAAAGGAGAATTTAAGCGAGGAGGACATTTCGTTCTATGCATCACACAGTCCCGCCGCCAGTCCACGTCAATGTCACACAACTAGTCCGTCAATTTATGCAATTGATAAAAATGTAATGCACTGCAATAGTCAAGACTCAACATCAATGGATTCTGGATATAGCGGGCTTCACCATCCGGAAAGCAATAATATGTTAAGTAGTAGCTCCTCATCAACATCCGCCTTCACTTTCATTAAGCCAAAACGACCGTCTGAGAATGGCTTCATAACGACATCGCCGCCATCTCAGAACCAGCGGACACCCTCAAAATTTTCACTGTCATCGAGCGGTAGCAGTCGCATGGGAAATGGCTTTAAAGTGTTTCATAGTCTAAGCTCAGGATCAATGGAATCGAGCGATCCCGATGATGAGTTCATGGAACTTATGGAGATGGAAAATTTGGATGAGGACACTCAAATGCCTGCCGATCTCAAGTCACTAATCTGCAAGGACATTAAAAACTCGTCGCGTACACCCGATCACAAACGTCCGTCTTCGTTTGCACGCAAATGCCTCAACATGGACAACCTTAATTCCTCGAGCGGTGCTAAGAGTCTTCTCTTCGGAAGCCCACGAGCGAGCAAGTCTAGTACAATCACATCACTTATCACGACGCCCGAGCGACAGTGTCTCGGTTTAATTAGCGAAAATATTACTCCATTCCGTGGTAATGTCGGTGGCTTTAAGCGTCCCGAACCGCCATCTGCAAACCAATCACCAGTGCAAAATAAAAGACTCAAGTGTGAAAATGAGACCATTACGTCATCCACTATCCTCCAGTTTACGCAATCTCCGCAATTTCCTTTACAACTTCAGCAAACTAAACGTCCGATTTTCCGCAAGTCGGTGTCGATGAACGATGCTGCAATTATGAATGCCCTGACACGTTCGACATCCGAACCAAATCTCATTGGAGATTGTAGTTTGCCCTTCTGCCTGCCTCTCATCGAAGGTCGTCATACTGATCTCAAGTCAATTACTGCCTCGACATTACGTCAGCTGCTTTTAGGCGAATTTGATGATTCTGTCGCGTCATATAAAATCATTGATTGTCGCTATCCATACGAATATGAGGGTGGTCACATTCAAGGCGCCATTAATTTATTCACACAAGAGCAGATCATTGAAGAGCTCGTGAAATCAAAGACTGAATTTCCAACCATCACTGCCGGCGATCAAAAGCGTCACATCCTTGTGTTCCATTGTGAATTCTCGTCAGAGCGTGGTCCAAAATTGTAAGTCATAAAATGATTTAATTTAAAATTTTATTGAAATACTAAATAAATTTTATTATCTTAACAGATCTCGCTTCCTTCGAAATCACGATCGATCAAAGAACGAAAATTCCTATCCCGCTCTCCACTACCCTGAAATTTATTTGTTACACAACGGCTATAAAGAATTCTTTGAGACACATCGCGATCTGTGCACGCCAAACAGCTATCGTCCTATGCTAGATGTCAATTATAGCGACGAGTATAGACTTTTCCGCGCAAAATCAAAGAGCTGGGCTGGCGATGCCCGTGGGCCGGGAACTGTCCGCCTAACAAAATCAAGATCACGTTTAGTTCTCTAAAGAGGAAAATTTTTTGCAATTTCAAGAACAAATCTCTTCTCTACCAACCGTTTTCAAGTTCAAAATCAATTTTCGTCTCTTCATTCGCAAGATCATCTAGAAGAGAAGGAGGGGAGAATCATTTTGACAACCTATTGATATCAAGAAGTGATATATCTTCTCTTTTTTGGCCCTATTTTCATCAACAGTTTATTTCCTACAAAGTTTCAATATTTTTTTTTCGATATTTTTGCCACAACTTCATAAATATTTTTCACCACCCTAAAAAAAGTTCTTTATATACCGTCAACACTTTTTTTTCTATGAAGAAATGTATGAAAAAGTTAAAATTTATTAATTTTATATATCACATATTTGCCAACACACACACGGAGTTAAAAAAGTATAAATGAAATTTAAAGAATAAATAATTCAAAATTAATAATTTTCAAAAAGGTTTTGTCGTCGTGTGTTGAATTTTGATCAATATGTAAATAGTTGAAAAAATATTATGAGTGTTTTTAAAAAGGACATGGATAAAAAATTAAATGAAAAGTTATAACCTTTAAAAGTTTAATTAAACTAAATCATGTTTGACAATCGATAGAGGAAAGAGAAAAAAGTTGAGGATGAGAAAAAATTTAAGAAATGCAAAAATTTAATTTTTTATCTGTGATTATAATTTTTTTTGGGATGTACACATTTAAAAATGCAGAAAAAATGCAATTTCGTTAGCACAAAAATTTTCGCAAAAGTTTCTTGAGAATGCACGTAAAAATTCTTTTGCTGTTATTAAGAAAGAGAAATTTTATTAGTTTTATCATTTGTTAAAGTCACAATTTTATTATTTGTTTTTTATGATTTTCTTAACCACTTTTTTTGAAAAGAAAATTTTACCAACACCCAGAATTTACCGAATAACGTGCAAAAAGAGAAACTTTTCTTTGAATAAGTATAAAAAAGAAATAATTGTCGAGATTTAGAAGCGAGTGAAAATTTTAAGAAAATGAAAATTATTCACTATAAATGACAATGAATTGAGTCAAACCTAAAAGTGCATATAAATTCCAGATTAAGCTGGAGATAAATTAATCGTATGATGCTCCATTAAGGACATTATGAACTGCTGAGAAATTGTTCTCATTGTAAATAGATAAAATATAATAAAAAAATGACTTAAAAATTGAATCAGCCAAAGTTTTCTGTTTTAAATTTAAAATTTTCAGGAATCTAAATTTTGAACGCTTTTGTCGCCCCTTAGAAAATTTCATGAAAAAACTTCACAAGCAGCGTTAGCAATCTAATTTTGAAAATATTCATCGATTGATTGAAATAAATGTTTTAAAAAAATTTACGTGATTTTAATTTATTATTTTAATCTCGTATATGACGAAATTTAATTAGAATTAAATTTTAAATAAGGTTAAGTTCTTCAGTTCTTAAGGATCATGTTAAGTAAACATTTTCCTATTTGGTATAAATTTTTTCCACGGCTAGATGGCCATATAAAAAACTACATAATCGTTTATGACACATTAGTTTAAAATATCTCAACACCGCATATATCGAGAGAAAATAAATTGAATGTAATTGCTTCTGTAAAGAGGAAGTAATGAAAAATTTAAATAAAGTTATGAACATCAAGAAGTTTGCAGTCTGCGAGGGCTAAAGTAAATAAAAGAGTTCATTTGAGTAAATTTTTAATGTGGCAAAAAAAAGATGTTACACACATGGCGATAAAAGTTCTACATTTAATGCTCGATCCATTGCATAACTTACAATACCCCCTTAATGAACACAACTGCATAGACGATCGTCATAATTCAAAGGGAATTGACGAAGTTCATTCTCCATACGAGGACTGTCTGCAACGCAGAGCATAAGAAAAATTGCTGTGCAAAGGGAATCGAATTGTTTAACTTCATTCTTCTCTTCCTTCTTCTTACGATGCATTTCTTATTCTTATTACCCCCAAAAAAAAATTAAAGTAAAGTGAGAAGAATTTTTCAGCTGGCAATATTTTGAGCGAAAATATGAGTTTTATAACAATAAAGTATACACTGCATTTTGCAAGAAAATTATCTTCTGATTTTTTGCATTTTTCTGTGGATTATCAAAAATTGAATCGAATAAAAAAAAATATTTATGTTCATTCCTAGACTTATTAACTTTTCTTTTTTATTTTTCTTTTTGTGATTTTTTATTAACAAAATTTTTATAAGTTTAAATCTTTGATTCGAAGCAGTAAAGATTGATTTTTATAATTTTTCAAAATATTTTTTTTGAGAATCTTAAATACTTTTTAAATTTGCATTAATAAAAGCGGGGTGCATCATCACACGGTGAAAAAATTAGAATTTTGAATTTAATTTTTTTTCCTTTGTGATGATCAAATCGTAATAAGAATTGATTTCAGTGAACCAATGTGAGGTAAGTAAAATCTTTAGGCTTATACTGAATTCTCCTCAGTAAATGTAACTTAAAAAGTAGTCAACCATAAAGATTTCACTAACTTAACATTAGCATTGCCGACTTACATTTTCTCTCACATATGACTGTGATATCATAAAAATTGGGAAGGAACTATTAGGATTGAAAATCTACTCTAAAACTATATAATTTTGGTAAAATTTTTCTCTCGTTTTTTTTGCTACTCGATCCGTATTATTTTCTCTGACTCTATTTTCGTGTCTGAAGATTTCATTAACTTTATATAATTTTCTTATTATTGAAGAAAAAAGAGAGAGAAGGTGGAAAGAGCAAAATTCTTTATGCTAATAATTAGAAATGTATGCATTTGCTTAACTTAGAATTTTTATTAACAATTAAAATTGTGTTTCGAGTATGCCTTAATCATTAAGCCTCTGTTCATTTTACTTATTTCTCTTTTCAATGTTAGATCCTTTAATTAAATTCCAATATTTTTCTTTCACCTTTCAAAAGCTTTTAAAGCAATTTTTCCTTTTTTTCCTCGGCGTTTGAAATTTTTGTGAATTTTCATTAAATTTTTATTTCGTTTATTGTTTAAGGTATAATTCAATAACTTGGTAAGCATTTATCGTCGTTGTTTGTCATGTTTCTTTGTATTAGAATAATTTTTCTCATAAATTTGATTTTCAAATTAATTTTCGGCAAATTTGTCAGGACAATCCTGAGCTTTAATCATATATATTATGTTTATAAGCTTTAACTAAGGGGTGTCAAACTGAAATTTGAATACATTTAATATCTTTGTAGTTTGACGCCCCTTGATTTTTATTTAGAAGATGTGTTTCTCGACAAAAAAATCCAGTGAGTTTGTATAATATTTCCAGGAAAATAAAAGCTTCGAGAAAAAGCTCTAAAAAATTAATTCTCCGAAAAAGCTTTTATAAAATCAATAAATGTATTTTTAAACCGAAAACAGTAAACAAATCCAAGTTATGTTAAATTATTCACATATAAAAACACAAATTATGATTTGTTCCCAAGAGAAACACACCTCCGCACATGCAAACGAGTAAAAAATGAATCAAACCTATTAGTTACACCTTTAAGTATTCTCATTGCAACTCATTTAATTGTACAAATTCGTTATCAAGTATTGATTAAAAATTGAATCTAAATTACCCGTTCTGATGCTATATAATATATATGATAATCATCTAATTAATAATCATACATTTTTTTCGCGATTTTGTTAAAACAACTCTTGCACTTTTATGAATGAAATCATCACAAGTTTTTCAATTTTTTTCTTATGTTGCACACATTTGCATTCTTTAAAATCATTTTAACAGAAAAACTTTAACATCATCAGCATCATCGTCATCGTCGCTTTAAAAGGTACTCCACTACATAATTTTAATATTGGTCTGGAATTTTGCAATCTTTCTCTCGACGTGTTGGTTAATTTCATTATTTCATAATTTTCTCATAATCACCGTAATTCTTCATATATGAGGGGTGCAATGTGATTTTCTAACTTCCATCTCTTCTTCATCATTATTATGTGTGTATGTGTGTGATATGTAGCAATTATTAATTAATTTTACTTTTCATGTTAAGCCTTCGTAACCTAATAATTTCTTGCCATGTGATTAAGCGAAGAGACATTAATCATGGACATTTGATATCAACTTAAAGAGAAGCGAATTTTGCTATCTGTGCAATCGAGAAAGCTTTTCGGATATATGTGAAAGAAAGAACTTCAGTGGGTGTGCTAAGAGGATTTTAATAATTCAGAGAAGAAAGTCAAAATAAGTTTAAAAGAAGCATTAGAAATAATTTATTCAAAGTTTCAAAATTGATTTCTTTCACATCCCTCAAGAGATGAAGCGTATGACGTCAAAAAATCAATCGAAACATTTTTTAAAAGGCTTTCAATATATGAAAAAGTTTATCCTCTAATTCAGTCTAAATTACATATAGAAATCTGTTTTGAGATTTTCTCTTCGTTGAAATGAAAATTCGTGAGTGCAGGTGGGTTACTTTATAAGAGAGAGAGAGTGAAAGAGAAATTTTACAGTGAGAAGATCGTGCCGAGAAAATTATTATCATAGATTTAAAAAAATAGCTTTTTCTTCATAAAATATTATCTCAGATTTTTAAGCCGGGTAGCGACTTTACATAACTTGACATTTCTCTTTACCGCCACTGCTTCCCTCGCCTCCTCCGCCTGAAGAACCCGCAGCATTGCCATTCTGCTCCTTTTTCTTTGATTTGCCTTTCTTCTTATTGCTTTTACTGTCTTGTAATGACACGTTTCGGTTCTTCTCCATGTTTAGGAGTTCCTAGAAAGACATTATAGGTTTTTTTTTGTTGCGAGAATTCTTCGACAAATTTCGAGCTTTCCTTACCTGAAACAATTCTGTTACATTGTGATTTGTTTTTGCCGATGTTTCCATGAACTGAACACCCCACTCGGCCGCCTGCGCTTGACCTTCTGCATGCGACACCTCACGTAATTCTGCCGGCTCATCAATTTTATTGCCGACTATAATGCGAAATAAATTAAATTAAAAGTTCTTTATGGAAAATTTATTTGCAATCACCAAGCATCACAGGAATGGAACTAAGTTCTTCCGCTTTAATCTCCTTAATGAGCGCCCATATCGGTCGTAATTCCTCTAGACTCTGTCGCGAGCACACCGAGTAAACAAGTATGAAAGCATGTCCTTTTTGAATTGATAGCCGCTGCATAGCCGGGAACTGATGTGATCCGGTCGTATCGGTGACCTATAAAGTTTTTTTTTGTATAGACAATTTAATGATTAATTATTCATTCACAGCGAACAAATGACACAGGTCGACTTACTTGAAGAGTGCAAATATTTTTGTTGCATGTTATCACCTGCAAAGAGAGATAGCGAAAAATTACATTTAACGATTTTTTTATGATTGCCGTGTCTCGGAGGATAGGACTGAAGGATTTTCTGTGTTAAGCTTTGAATGATGAGTGGCTTTTTAAAAAATGATGGTCATTAAATGTATGAGAGTAAATCTTGTATAGCGCTTTTGGGGATTAGTTGGAGGATTTTCGTTATTTTAAAGTTTAAAAAGCTCAAGCTTTAAAATAATTTTAAATACACAAAAATTCATCGAAAGATGACCTTAAAAGCTGATCAAATATTGATTTCACCCTCCGATGAATCAAAAAAATCTTTTAACATTTGATTTTATAGAAGAAAAAAATTAATCGCAGATGAAGCAGGAAAAACTAAGAAGATTTATGTAAAAAAACAAGAGAGAGAAATTGGAAATGCAAATAATTTTTATGTCGTGGGCGATTGAACACTGATGGAAGCAAAATTGGCGCCCACATTCCTTGTCCTCTCATCTTTCCTAGCACCTCCTCGTAAACGACGCTCTTTTCAATCAATTAAGTTCGCATCCTCAAATTTCATGGAAACATAAATTCATCATAATTCTGATGTGAGTGGGAAAATAAGAAGAAAAAAGTTTGAGGGTTGTTTTATCGGTTTTGAGCACGAAATGAAATTGAAACTTTTTAAATTTTAACCTTCTCTCTTATCAATGATTAAAAATTATTCAACCAATTAAAATCCTTTACCAAAATCCACAAAAAAAAAACCTTTTTAGAGGAATCGCAGCAAACAAAAAAAAAATAAAGGTCACCACAATGAAAGCTCAAAATGTACTTACTTGTCGGTACGTGTCCTCTATCGTTGGGATGTAATTCGTTGGAAATGTTCCCTTAATGAATCTCAGAACTGGCAGCGAAACGAGTAGAGAAAAGAGTAGAGAAAAGAGTAAAAAGAAGAAATCGGTGAGTACACAATTGAGTTTGTGTGATATTAAAGGGCAAGAGATGAATAAAACATCATGCAGAGATGTACTTAAGGATTTTTATTCTCTGTATCTCGTCATTCCTCGGGGCTATGTTCTCACTCAACATTTTGTGCATATGACTCGATTCTAGCCGTTGTTCCCGCGTTAAAATGTCAGAAGGGCAAACTTGAGGGATTTCATTGAAAATTTGATTTTCCAAAATTTATTAAATCTTAACGGCTTTTATAAATTTGAAAATTAAAAAAATATAAAATTTAAATGCTCGCACATGGATCAGAAAGTTTCAGGAATGAAGAAAATTTCAAGAGTCGAGTTTTGCGTGGGCAGTTGTAAACGGCGTAGTTGCAGTGAGGGTTGATTAAAAGAGAGAGAAAAAAATATTAATTTACCTAACGAACTCTTTCCCACTCCTCCCGATCCGAACGTCACCACTCGATAATCATTACTTGGTTCCGGCATTACTATCAACCTTTTCGTATTCAGCGTGTTCTATTTATTTTGTTCGATGTTCAACTCCAAAATCACCACGTATCTTATCGCGTATAATATTCTGATGAAATATTACTTTTGACATTAACACAAAAAAAATATATAAAATATTTAGAGAGAGAGAAAGGATGAAACTTTTTTATGTGGACTTTTAACTTCCTTATTTTCTTTTTTCTTCTCCTCTCGACTTTCTTTTTACACTTATTTCGTTTGCGCGAACAAAGAACGCGATAAACAACGATATAAACTTAATAATCACAATGAATTTCAACAATTGAAACGCAACTTGTCGCCTTTAAGACATTTTCATCAACAATTTTTAGTCGTCAATTGAAGTCGTTGTGAAGGAAAAAAAATTCTAACTTTTTTCTGCTTCCTTTTTCACTTCTGTCGATGATTACATTTCGAGTTTTTCACACACAGAGACCGAGAGAGGGGTGGAAAAGTAGAAGAAAATTTATGTGGAAAGCAAACTGGAAAATTTTGTACCGACATGACTGGAAGAAAGTAGGGGTTCACTTGTTTGAGGAAAATTTGCGCGGGAAATTTTTTTTGAGGTTAATAAAAATTTCACAAAAATATTTTCGAATTTCTTTTTAAAAAATATTTTCATGCCACCTGTAACTGCGTGTGGTTATGGACATTTAAAAATTAAATCTCTACCTGCAAATTTTGTATTATGACGAGTGCATCCGACCTGTCACTCATAATTTTATGCTTCTTTTGCCAATTTTTTTACATCCTAATTTGAACGTTACAGAAAAGAATGTCCAACGGTCAATTTTATAAAAACTCTCTTGAGTTAATTAAACGTTGAGTCCATAAAGTCCTTTTTGGTCATTCCTGCGCAATAATCTAAAGTCCTTTTAAATCTCCAGCAAAATGTTTGTTTTCTTTAAAATTTAAAAGGACTCACAAAAGAATTTACGACACAAAAGAGATGAAATTTTTTCTACTGATAAATCCATTCCCTTATTTAATCCTTTCTTTCGAGTAAGTAACAAGATTTCGAATTCTTTTAAGGATTTCATTATCGATTTCTTAAAAATTTGGTCTTTAAAAAGTTTTTTTTTCAAAGAGATTCCGAAATGAGCATTTTTTTAAGAGAAAGAAAAACTTTTTGGTCATTTTTGTGAGTTTATGAAAAGAATTCCTAAAGTAGAACATATGCAGGCCATAAGACCATAAAAAAATGCAGTCCTTAAAAAGGATTTATGTTTTTCGCGCGTAAAAAAAATCACGTTCGAGATGCGATGGCATGCAGAGTTTGAAATTTGAGGAATTTCCATCTGCTGCACTAGTTTGTGACTTTGACTACGGTCCGAGCGGCATGCAATCTTTAATTTTCTATGCTGCAAAAAGGGATACACTTGCATGTGGGAGGCGGAGAGTAAAAGTAGATTGAGATTTCAGAGTAATGAAAATATTTGCTTTAGAATCTCCTCAAGGATGAGTGAATAATTCATGAAATTATGATGCCAACGGAAACCACACACAAGCACACCTTACACATAGCAGTACACACTTCTAAAAGAAAATCACAAGTCCATGATTCCTTTGGCATTGAGAGAGTCAGTGTGTGGGCATGAATATCACTCTAGAAGACGTCTGAGTTATATCAAGCCCATACATAATTTCTTTAACCCCTTCATAGGCATTGCATTGTACTCAACGGAGCGGAAGGAAATGCTAATATAGAGAGAATATTCATAAAAGTTCTTACTAACTCTCTTATGATATTCAACTGATCCCGATGATGATACTTTTATCTTTAGAAAATTTTATTGAGCTGTTTAAAATTATGAAATTTAAAAAATATTTTATACGAGAACAAATTTTTTATAATTTTGATTATTTTTGGATTTAAATATTTTAAAGTTTTATATTTAAATTCTTAATTAAAATCATCCGAAAAGTATTAATCATTTTAAATTACATAAATTTTATATTAAATTCATGGAAATATCAATTTTGGCGCACTTTCGTTAAGACACAATCATAAGATCCCTGTGTACAATAATTACAGCTCATTTCTACAGTTGAGTGCACGACTTGCTTCGTTGATTACGAAAGGACATGAACTTTTGTCAAATTAATGCCAACCTGTCGTACGTTTCCGTTTAAATTTGAATTTTATGAAGGTGAAAGGGTCACGAATTCATCAAGAAAGTCAATCAGATTTTGTGAAATTTAAAATTTGCTCATCAAAGACATTTTAAACATAAGTAAAATGCACTTGTGTGTTCAACAAATCACTCGAGCATACAAAAAAATTCTCCCTTTCTTGTGATCTCTTTTTTTTCTAGCTTGATCGCTGTTGAATTGAACATAAAAGAAGAAAACAACGAAAAGCATAATTATAAAATGAACTTCCTTCGTCTACTGTGCCTTCCACTTACATTCTCTCGTTCCTACGCATTTATTAGCTGCATAAAATATTCGGGGGAAGGTTAATGACATCAAGAACTCTTTATCGAGTTTCTTAGAATTTTTTATGTTGTACTAAGCGTAAACATATGCAATTTTTTACAGTCGTCCAATGAGGACATCGAACCAGCAAAGAGAAACTTCAAGGACTCATTAGAATTGTAAATTTTTTCTGAGGGAATGCTCTCGTGTGCTTGTTGCGGCAACATATGGTTTTGCGCTCTACATTTTTTACTGTTTCCTTGAGCGCCCCTAGTACTTGAAAAATTATCATATCAATGTCTGTGAGTTCCACTTCATGAAACAATGATCACCAAAAAACTCTTTTATATCATCAGGACATCAATAGAGAAGAAGAAAAGTGTGAGCACGAGCCTGCTCATTAACAATCATGTAAATTATGTTAGCTTTTTTTGGTGAAATTCGGACACGGTTAATGAGGAATTAATTTGTAATTTAAGAGCATGTCATTTATCAATTTTTTAAGGCGATGTTGAAAGAGATAATAAAATTATTTTTAGACCTTTAAATTTTACTGTCTTAATTTCTCACTTTGTGAATTGATTTTATAATTTTTTATCGTTAGAACTTAAAATATGCGAAAAATGCCCTCATGCTGTGTCAATCGAAAAAGCACTTTTAATTAACCTGCATTAAAGTTTGACTTTTTGACCAACCTTAATTTGTAGTTTAAATAATTACCAAGAAATTTAATTAAAACGGATGCAATACAATTTTTTATTCGTTCAGAACTTTTGAGGGGAAATGAGAAGGAATAAAATCGAAGAATTAAAAATTTAAGCAGAAATATTAAAATGCAAATTGAATTTGGGGATCATCAATGGGGTGAGTGTCGCATAATAATTTTTACATTTTACAATTTTATCAAGTTGAAAATTTCACTAATTCTTACAACACATCACTCTCAAATTATCCTCTCTTAATAGCACTCTTCTGCATGAGCTGTTATAAAAAACCTCTCGAGAAAAGTTCAACATCTTAATAATGTGTTTTTGGACCAGATTTAATTTAATCACTTAATGACGATCTCACTAAGAGCGCGGAATGACGAGAGATGCACCGAGTTTATGGTCTCGACCTGCTGCTGTACGACGATAATAAAGTTCGGCCAATCTTCATCGTTTCTCATTCAATTTTATTTTTATTAACGTGTCATTTAAATTTTTTTTCTCTTTCCGTCGGCACTTTCAGAACCGATGATAAGGAACTGCAAAAAAATCTTTCAAATAAAAATTCCACGCGGATTCTTTTTTTTCCCATTTATTTTCTAAGTTTTTCTCTTCCTTTCAAGATCTTCGATTAAGGATACAAGTGTTTATTTTTTTTATCCATGACGATGGATATTGATGCACGTCACAGAGATGTTTAAGAGTTTTGCATGCATTTCTCGAGTTCTTCCAAGCTCATCATTTGACCGCCAACGTTACTCATAGATGGAAGCAGCTTTCCGGCTGACGCATCGGCCAAGAGCTCAGGCGAGAACCATTTTGCTAATTGATTACTGGTAGGTGAGAGGCAGCCGCCGTTGTTCATCATGTTACGACTTTCCACTAAAATTAAAAGATTAATTTTTAATTACTTAAAATAAATAATAAATAAATAAATTTCTTACTCTGCTCTTCAGGCTTTTCAGGGCGTCCAGATTGCATCATGGGAAAATTCATCGGTTGCTGTTGTTGTGGGAATTGTCGAAATTGTGATTGAGCTTGAACGGCACGCTGCTGTTGCTGGGCCATAAATTGTGACAAGACTGGATTATCCATTTGTTGCTTCTTCATTTGCATCTGCAAGAATTGTGCCTTCTGGATGTTTTGCATCTTTTGCTGCTGTTGAAAGTCAAAATTGTTCATCATTCCTGATGAAGCATTAGCTTGTTGCTGCTGCTGTTGCGGTCCCGGTACGGTTGAAGATTTTACGATTGGACGACCTTTAAGTAAATTAAATTTTGTAATAATTTGATACAAAAAGATTTAGAAGCAATTTCTTACCTATCGGTTTCATGTCTTGATGGGGTGGTGCATTCCAATTAATTCCGCCAAATTGCATTCCGCCAGCGTCACTTTGTGACATTTTCAAGCGATCCATTTGCGACATGTTATTACTGCCAATGTTGCCCATGAAAGGAGGCTGTTGAGTCTGCTGCTGAGGATTTCTCATCGCTGCCTGTTGATGTTGCTGTGATTGAGCAGGCATTGCCGCGAGAAGTTTCTTTTTCTCATTCTTCGACGCATCGTTATCCTTCTCGGCTGTCATTTTACGTAAAACCGAAGTCGGTGTCAAAGTAAAGATGCTCGGCGATGGAGCGTGTTGTCTCAATTGAGACTGAGCAATTGGCGCTTTCTTAGTGGGCGATTCCGGCTGGGGTGCCTTTTCTTCTTGACTCATTGACGGCGCATTTGCTGTTACACCTTGATCGGGATTCATGCTGCCGTCACTCGATGATTCTTGCTGATTTTTCTTTGCATTTTCCTGCTTCTCTTGTTCCTGTCTTTTGCGATAATTCTCACGTTGCTCCTCCAACTTCTTACGGATGAGTGCATTTTGCATAATTGACTGTGTGTGATACTGCAGTTCACGCGGACTCGGAATTCGTTGAGGCATTCCTAGAAATTAATTTTTTTTAAATCAATTAATTTCATTTCATTTTTTAAATTTTCAATATATAAAAAAGCATCGATCGAAAAAATTCTGGCAACATCAAAATCTCAAAAGGAAACGAAAAAAATGTTTTTTTTTTCAGCACCAACGAAATAAATACATGCCTGGCACATGAAGTGACAAAGTATTATTCGGTGGTAAAACCGCTGGACCCATTGAAGAAAATCCTTTTGATTGCGTGCAAGAAATTTTTAGTTAAAAATGAACTTGAAAATTCATTTCCATAAATAAAATTTCTCTCTCATTTTATAAAAGGGATGAAAAATAAAATCTTAATTACCCGTTGGCAATGGTGAAAGTCTCAACTGCTTGTTAGCGGCCACCGCTGCTTGGTGTTGAAAGAGCAAATGCTGATCGATTGGTGGAACCGGTGAGAGTGGCGATGCTTGCGGTGGAATAGGAATGGGTGCTGTCAAGAAATTCCTCTGAGTGGCCGCAGCAGCGCTTGTTGGATTATTAGTTTGTGCTGGAGGCGGCGGGAAGAGATTATGCGGTTGCTTTGCAAACATACTGGCAGCGTTTCCATTATTGCTATTCGCATTGAAAATATTTAGAGCACAAGTTATTATTTCACGCTCGATCGGCGATAAACCTGGCGCTGTTAAGCGTTGCCACAAATTGTATTGTGAAATTTCTCCGGATGTCAATTCTAAAAGCGATATTAAATGAGTATGATGAGAGCTTTAAAAATGCAATTTAAAATTACCTTGAACGAGAGCTTGAATTTCGGGACGCTTGACAATTTCAGGAATTGCAGCGGGCATCTTTTGCTGCTGCTGCTGCTGCTGTTGTTGAAGAAACTTCATATCGAGATTACCTCCAAAAGGCTGTTGCTGCGGAATCATGTGATTCATCATCTTGCCAGGGGCATTTCCTCCTGGACTCTTAATGCCTTGACCAGGGAATGTCTTTTGAAATTGTTGTTGGATCATGATGTCTTGTTGGAAGTTCTTATTCATCAACTGTTGAAGCATATTGGGACCTTGTTGCTGCTGCTGCTGTTGTTGTTGTCCATTGGGAGTCATCATCATCGGAACCTTAACATGTTCGTCAGCTGCCATTTGCGAGAGAAGCTTCTTGAATGCATTAATCTCCTCTTGGTTTTGACTGTGTGGCATTTGAGGAGCTTGCTGTTGCTGCTGTTGTTGATGAATTAAATTCGGCATGAGCTGTTGTTGGAAGAAATTCTGAAGGACTTTCCTCTCATTTTCACCCTTCTGCTCTTCCTCACTCTTGTGATGTCTCAATTTAGCTTCGAGTTCCTCGACACTGTGAATCTGTCCAGAATTGCCAGGTGACTTTTGTGGTTTCGGCTGCGAAATTGGCGACTGCATGTTAACCATTGGATCGGACTGATTGCCTTTAAGCATATCGAATAGCGATGAATTATGCTCCATCTTGTCAATGGGTTGAAAGTACTTTTCCGTCTCATGGAACAATCGAGCGTTGTTATTGTTATTGTTGTTATGCTCATGCTTGCCTCCAACAACTTCGTCATTGTCTTTGCTGAACCACTTACTGAAACGCGACGATTCACGTTCCTCGGTGATTTTATCGTCAAGCAATTGATTAAGACTCAAATCATTGAAAATGTCATCCAAGTGATTTGTAATATCGTCGGGACGTTTCTTGTTGAGATCATTGCGACTCATCAGATCATTTGCATTAACTTCATTAATCAACTTTCCACGCTCACAATTCTTGTCATTTACTTTACTATTGTTGTTTGCCTCATCTGCTGGCGATTTCTTTTCTCCCTTATCGTCATCAACCGGTCCATCGTCGTCGAGTAGTTTCTTCTTTAAATTTCGATGATCGGCGGCAGTTATAACTCGACTAGAGTTTTCGAGTATATTTTTATTGGATATCAGCCCAATTGAGTGTGCTGCCTCATGCTCCTCGTACTTATTACTGTATGCCTTCTTCAAGAAGCGAATGCTATTGCCATTGCTGGAATTAGCGCCCGTTGTCTTGTAGATTATTCGTGACGGTCCATTGTTGCTTCCACCACCACCACCGCCACCCATCTCATCATGACTCTTATACTTGTTGTAGTAATATCGACTGTTCGCATAGTCACCGCCGCCGCCTTGACCATTGGCTGGTCCACCCTCCTGATATCGCTTCTGATATGATAAGTTCGATGACGAAGAGGAATTGGAATGAAAAGAGAGAGGTGAAATGCTCTCCTCGCCACGATTGGGCATTTGATTGAGTGCAAATTTTGGCATCATATTAGCAATGAGCATTTTCGGTGGTGGCTTATAGTGCGCCATGCATGACAATTCCATATTCTTGCAAGCGGGCTTTTGTTGTGAGAGCTTTGAGCTTCGCAATGCAAACAGAGTCGATGTAGAATATCGGATGATTTGCTTTGGAACTTGCTGCTGCTGCTGTTGTTGTTGTTGCTGGAAGTTTTCATTGTTGGATGCATCGTCTAAAGAGAAATTGCGTAATCATATAAATATTTTATGTTTTGTTCTTCATTTTATTTCTACTTACCTTCCTGACCTTCATCGCCCACCGCCACCATAGACGTTGACGACGAGCTCTTCTCACACTCATTTGTAATCGAAGAAATTGTTTCGACAACCGAAGATGACATCTTTTGAATACGTGATGACAATATAAATAGCAGGTAAATAGAGTCGATGTACGTTCAGCGATAAAATACGTTGAAGGAACAAATAAATTACGGCGAAGAGTGCACGACAACGAAAATTAGGTACACCGCAAGGAAATATTATGTAAAATAAAAAACCTCAGATGTGCGAACTAAGTTTGAGGAGAGTTAATTTTTTTGCGGGGATATCCTGACACACTTTCACTTATCGCTTTCTTTTTTTTTATCACAGCTCAAAAAGGAAAATAAAATCTTCGCTTTTGTTATGTTTAAAATCTCACAAAAATTGTTTAAAAAAAAAGTTTTTCAGATGTATCAAAAATGAGAACTGAGAAAATCAATTGAGAGTTAAATCTTCGGATGTCTTGCTGCTGCTGTTGTCTCCTTATTTAATTCTTTAAGAGTTTTCAGATGTACACTAAAAGTAAATAAAACAATCGATTAGAATTATATCACAAAACATTTTCTGCCAAATTTAAATCAAATTTTCTATTTTTGAATTATTTATCGATTTAGTTTTAAATTATGTACGTGAGTAAGCCATAAACATTCGAGTCATCAAAAAAAAATTATAATTATTATTATGGTTGTCCCCAATTTCAATACATTATACTTTTTTTTTCATTCGCCTCGAAAGTGCAATCGAGAGGGAGAAAAAAAGAGAAAATGTTGAATCGCCATTTCTTCTTCCAGAAGAAAAATTTTTTTTTTGACTCACCTTAGAAGAATCCTATGCAACTACACACATTAAGATAAGAACATTTTCCTGTTTTAGGTTGATTTGTAAAGAGCAGAGTAATTGTAATAATATACGAATGTACATAGAATTCTATTTTGCTCGAAAAAAGATTTTTCACGAATTATTTTTTCTCTTCTTCTTCAATATCTTCGGAGTGAGAGAAAAAACACCTATTACTGAACTATTTTTTTTCTTTTCGCTTATTTCCTCCTTAGATTTGACTATTTACATGAAAAAACACTAAACTATAGTAGATTTGGAATTTAATAACTAGTGTAGCTTCAATCGGTTCGACGAAGCAAATATTTAGAAGTGTATTAAAATAATGAAAAAAATTTATGATCAATCTTATTCTAAAAAGACTCAATGTCTGTCACTGTGACGCGTAGGAGCCTCCCTTTATTCAGCGATTTAAAAATTTGACGACCGTTATTTTATTTTATGGCAATTTGTTGATTTATTTAATTAATTTTAAAGTCTTTTTACCTTGCTTGCGATGATTGAAGTTGAAATAAATTAAAATTTAAAGATTTTAATTCAAATTTTTAATATTTCTGATAATTTACCCAAGCCACAAAAACTGAAAAAGCTTTCAATTTAATTCAGCTCATACGTGGTTTACAAAGTTTTCTCGGCGAGTCAAATAAATTAAATTCGTCCGATCTCCAGCTTCTCGCAGTAAATTAATAATCCTAAAAAGACTTAAAAATGGTAAGACTATCAGTAAAATGCGATAATTTCTTTGAATAATTTAATTAAATGCAACTTTTTTAATTTTTGAAGATTTCCGACGTTCAACTTGCAATTTTCTCAAATATAATCGGAGTTGTTCTCTTTCTGCTGGTGGTGGGATATCATTACATTGCTGTAAATTCAGTCAGGTAATTAAAAAACTTTATTTGCTCGAGCATGCTCATAACTTTAAGCATTGATTATGTTTTTAAAATTTTTATTTCTAGACCGGTGAAAGCAAAATAAGTGTCCACGCACACAATCAAACAATTTCTTCTAATTTTTTTTAAGACACCTAATAATCTTTTTTTGTATTATCACACATTCAAACAAACTGCTATGTTGTTCCAATTTATTCTCTAATAAAAATTTGAACCAAATAATAAAGTGACATTTTAGTTAAATAAATTAAAAAAATATTCAATTATAAAAATAACGACTTTCAAATATTCAAATTTTGTTTAAAAATCGACCCTGCCTCAAGTTGTGTTAGTATTTGTGTGAGATTTTTCATTTTCATAACAAAAGTAAATTTTAATAATTTTTAATAATTAAAAGCTCTGTTAATCATGGATCACTTCTTCACGCTTCAACATAAGCTCGTGTTTAATCGAAAGGATGATGTATTTGGTCGATTCGAGAGCATCTGCAAGGTCTCTTCGCTAAATTTAGTTGCTTACACATCAGAAAATGATTTGAAAACATCAGAAAAGGGATTTCATGTTTATTTGTTTGACATTAACACTCCTTGGTATTCTTATAAAATTACCTCTCGTAAATATCCAGTTACAGCGTTGGAATGGGATCAGACTTCAAGTTTTCTATTAATCGCCGACAGTTATGGATTTGTTTCGGTTTATGCTCAGAAAAATAATTTGATTGATGACTGGATCGAGATACAGAACGTTAATTTTCCAAATGAGCACATCATCACTGCCAAATTCTTCTTTAATGGAGTCAAATTTCCAAAATATCAGCACGATCAAGTTCTTTACACGGACAAATATCAAAAGTCGAGAATTCAACCGGCAGTGAGAGCTTTCGGAAGTACAGCATGTACGGGAGTTATTGTGATCACTTCAACTGGATTAGTCGGTGCATTCTCGTTCGATATCAACTCGAATGTCGCGACTAACAACGAAAACTATTTCGTTAAGAATCTCGGTCAAGGAAGAAATATCTTAAATGTCGCTGACATTGCATTCAAGAATGGACAATTTTATGTTGCCGCCGCCGCCGCAAGTAACGCTCAAAAGAGTCCCATAATTCAGTGCTATCGTGTTAACATTGAAAAAGTTGACGAAGAGCTTTTAATCAACAGCAAATCACTGCCGAGCTTTTTCATTAACGAAAGTGCTTCCGTGAAAGATCTCTCAGAACTCAAACTCTTCAAGCTCAAATGGATGTCTCAAGAGGATGCGGACGCATTGATCATTTTGTCAAATCACTTGGGCGGCAGCATTGTAGAAATATGGATGCTAAAGGAAGAATCGCTGCCGATTCACAAAATGTTTCAGACCAACAAAAATGAGAGCTATAAAACATTGATTTGGTCAATTACGCAAACGTATCGGCACAGTAGAAAAGTTCTCGATGTTGTAACCACCAAAGTTTCTTTTACAACAAACTTTTACATGTACATCGCATATACTGATAGCACCATACACTGCCTAAATCGAGACGGACTGAAGCGTGTCAATATCACAAATGTCAATTTTAGTACATCAGCGCTAGAGCATCAAACGAAAATCATCAAAATGACCTCAAAAATGGCGGGACTCGATATAACGTTTATGGGAAATCTTCTCTTCGCAATCGATTCAATTGGACAAGTTTGCTGCTTTAAAATTAACTTCGATCACATAATGATGAACATTATGCAAGCAGTGCACCTCCTCGAATATCAAATGATCAGTGGTCTCGACACTCTCGACTCGATGCTGATGCTAAAACCTCAAATGATTGACTCAATTGTCGATAGAATGACGGAAAATTTTAACAGACAACCGAACTACATCACACAGTTTTACAATTTGAAATTTATGACAATGAAAATTAATCTCTATCGGATGACTATCTCTGGACAAAATAAAGCGCACGATCTCATTTGCTTGCTCAATCTAATTTCAATTTCGACCGCATTTAAATCCCTATTGAGACCAACGGCTGATTTGATGACATCGAAAAATGGCCCGGCTGAAAATTTAGCTAGTGAGTTGTCTAAGATTGTATGTTTATTATACTAAAAAATTAAATTTTCAGTGAATTTATCGGAAACTGTTAACGCCGACGTCGATAAGGTTCTTCTAAATTTAGAGCCAAAAGATTTCACCGTTGAACCCATGATTTTACAATCCTTGCAACCGCTAATTCAATTCGTTGCCGATCTCGCTTTGAATATTCTCGTTAAGCTTCCAGAGGGAAGAACATTCTTAAATACGAACAAGAACACGGGAGATTTATCAGACTTTACGGCATTAAACACGATCCGAGAACTTTTAGTTATGATTCGCATTTGGGGTGAGATTTTTTAGAAAGTTTTTCCGAGTTTAATTTTAAGCTAATTATTTTTAATTTTAGGACTTTTAAAGCCGACATGCCTTCCAGTATTTTCTAGATCGGCCGACAATTTGGATATTCTGGCGACACTCTTTAGACTTTTAACTAAACTAGCACCTAAACCTGATGCACCCGATGAAGCTCTGCTCGACGAATGCTGTCTCCTACCCTCGCAAGTTCTCATTCCACAAGTTCACCTCAATTCGGCTAGAACATCACTGTCATCGCCTGTCCTATCAAATCTCCAACTGCCCTTACAACTCACTTACTTCACGGAGCATGAACTCCTTGAATTTACACCAGACTATCATGCGTCGTATGTCGAGGGATGTCTTATGAATCACAGCAGCCTAATTGACTCCATTCGATATCTGCATTTGACTAAAAACTCTGGTCGAAAAAGGTGTGTCCGATGCTCAGCCTATTCGAGTATAAAATCTATCGCGAGAACATCGGCAATGAAATCATGGGAGAATCGCTATGAAACCTGTAATTTATGCAATGGAAAATGGAGAACTGAAAAAGTTTAAATTAATTTAAGAGAAATAAAGATTTAACAGAAATTATGCAAATTAACGGATTATTTGAAATTGTTGCGCAATTTACTGCCCCTCCCCCTTTACTTCTTCTTCTCGAACCGGCTTTTTTACTTTCACCCACACAAACAAACACGATCTTCAGTGAGAGAGAACGCACAAGAAGTTTAAATTCAATTTAAAGCGAGAAAAATCGAGGAAAATCCTCCGAAAACTTGAAAAATCAATCCATAAGACCATAATCTAACGTAAGCATATGAAAAATCACATTGACATTGAGATTAATTGTTGAATTTCGCAACTTCATATAGAATTGCAAAAAATGGCCGATTACGAAGAAGAAGAAGTGCTGTAAGTCACGCATAATTCAATTTTTCTCGATCAATTGTACAGAAAAGTATATTTTTAATTTAGCATCGAGAATAATGAAGAACCAATTGATACTCGCAATGATGACTTGGAAAGCATGGAAGCTAATTTGCGCGAGTGGGGCGTCGGCATGGAAGTTGATGAGATCAGATCAATTGATCCATCAGATTATCAGATGCCGGAAGTAGGCGAACTTGTCAGTGTCAATATCGTCAATCGTGATGATGAAATTACGCCATTTACAATTAATTTGGAAGAAAGTGTTGGCAATGCCATTGTTCGTGCAACATCCGGTGTGCGCAGCGATAAATTTGATTTGACTTTCAAGGATGGTACTGTCTTGGACCCAAAAATGTCTCTTCGCGATGCTGGAGTTAAGTTAGATGATGTTATTCGCTTGGTCGAACGTGACTCTGGAATTGGTAGCATGGTCGATAGCGATAGCTCATCTGACACATTATCCAACGGATCTGAGTGCACTCTCAAAGACTTTGCTGAAATCGAATCAGTTAAGGAACAAGAGTTGGATGAGATGCTGGATGAAGAGATGTCCGAATCAGGAAGTGTCATGATGACTGGCACTGATGGAAATTTAAATGAATTTCGTGTCAACAAAAGCGATACCGTTGGAGCCATCATTCAACGAGCTACTGGTACTCGCGACAATGCTGAATTTGACTTGTACGATGGTCAACGGGTCTTGCCACGTAACATCTCATTGCGCGGTGCTGGCATTCGCTTCCGTAGCAATTTGCGTTTGGCCGAGCGTCAAATTAATGTCTTTATTCGATGTGGCGATGGTGCAAAAACTTTGACAATTCAAGCTCGTCGTTCTCAACCAGTTTCATACTTGAAGGAACGCTTCCGTGATGAACGTCAAGTTCCATTACATCAGCAGCGCTTGCAATTCGAATCGAAGCCATTGGAGGACACTAAAACTTTGGGTTCCTATGGCATTAGAGACTGCTCAACTGTCGATTCGACTTATCGCTTGCGAGGTGGAGCTAACTAGGCGCATGCTACGATTTCTCAGACACGATCGGCATTTTTTTTACTTTATTAATACTCCTATTACTTTTATTCATTGCATATTAGCAGTATTCAAAATACTTTCTCTTATCGACTTTATATACGACTGTGATATAGCGATAAGACTTTTCTAATATGTAAGAGATTTTCATATATATTAACATTTTTAAACCAAAAAAGAAGAGATCTGTAAGACTTTATTTACAACATTAAACTTTGTACAAATCAATAAAGAGACAGACATATCTCTCGAGAAAGACAAATCAATGAATTTTTTTAATGTTGAGAAAATTCTGTTAAAAAACCGTTATTTTGAAAATTAAATTTGAAATTTCAAATCGCAACGAGAAAATTAAAAGAAAAAAAAGTCAAATTTTCATCGAATAATAATTAAATTAAATTTATTATCGTAATTTTAGTAAAAAGTCCCAAAACTTTTATCCATGCCTAAAAAATAAGAAGAAAAAGCGCGCCTAAATAAAAACAAAACAAAACTCCAAATTTGAATAATTTTTTTAAATTAAAAATGGAACAAAGCGATTATGATTACGCATTATCATTGCATTACATGCTCAATGGAGAGTCTGCAATTGATCAGGTGAAGTTAAATGAGCCGACTGGTAGTTTAAAAAGCGAAGATTCGAGTGATGATGATGAAGTGATTGAAGAAATAATGGTAAGAAAAAATCTTGATTCTTGATTTCATATGTCATCGTAATTTAAACAACTAACTTAGGTAAAACGACAGAAAACAAATGCAGATGAGTATTTTTTGTCATCAATTAAGACGTGGATTGACCTTTCCGGAAGTTCAGATTGGTCGGAAGTGAACATGAGTCGATGCAATGTTCAAATGATTTTCGATAGATTGAAAGTGAACTATTTTGATAAGTGGCTCGCAAACGTTAATTGCATTGTGAAATGGGATCATACAAACATCCTCTGTAATGATAAAAACTACAGAATTTTTGATGATCCAAATGGCCGTGAAGCGCTAATTTCATTAAACACTCTTACACGTCCTCGCATCCAGCTTATATCAGTGCTTCTTCACATTCTAATCCATCTTCATGTCACGACAGCGTCGAAAGGCAAAATTGGCATAACTCATCATGGACCGGAATTCAGAAAATTAATGCACTTCTTTAACGATAGACTTGATTCCCTGGCCATAACTACTGGTCACGATTTCCCTTATACTCAAGAGGAAAATCAATATCCGAATCAGTGGTGGCAATGTACTGGCATTTGTTTAAATTATCAGCCATTCTATGGAGTTATGCGCTCTCAAATAATGCCCACCGAGGCAATGAACTTCTGGTCAACACATCATTCTAAATGCGGCGGAACTTTCTTTAAAGTCTTCGAAGCTGAACGACATCACGGCGATGGCACGGTCGAGAAAAAATACGTCCGAAATGTCAAGTATCTGAATCCACGAGCAAAAGTTGAGCCCACTCAATGCAATCTGCCACAAAAAAGTCAACTGAAAGCATCACATCAAGTGCGTGCACAAATTGATCTCACCGACGACGAACCTCAGGAAACGAATCTCTGCACGGTAATTAACTTGGATGAATCTGAATTTGTCATCGACGACAGCGACGAAGAAGGAAATTTGAATAGCTGTGAAAATGAAGAAATCATCAAATTTTGCGATAACGTTCTCAAGAAGTGCTTTCTTTGTCAGGAAATTGTGGGCGAATCTCGACTCGCAAGTCATCTCGATTCCTGCACAGGATTTCAGCAACAAGTAGCTTTCAATCCGAAAAAACTATAAAAAGTCTGAGCACATATTTTTTATATCCCAAATAGCATTTGAAGAAAAATAAAAATACTCTGAATTATTCAAATTTTTACCGGGTTCAAAAAGTCTATAAATTATTGCAGCTATTTTTAGTCACATGTTGCTAATTGAATTCACTGCCGCCAGCATAACATTTGAAGATCAATGTCATTTAATGTTAAGTGAGCATGGGAAAAAGCTTGCGCGGTATAATTACGGAAATTGAATGATGAAATAATTTCGCAAATCACGTGTTCAAAATTTCTTTTGAAGGATCTAGAAATTTTTTCTTTGCATGCGGTGACAAATTTTTTTGTAGGAAAAAAAGGATTTTCTTAATCGATCATGAACTTTTTTTAATCCAATTCAGACATTTAAATTTAAAAACGAATATTAAGGTAAACGACTCACGTCCACGACCACGTCCATCAAATTCGTTTTTAACCCTTTTTATTTTAATAATCCTCCTTCAATTTGATCCTTTGCAAACAATAAATAAAATTAAAGCGGTCATGCTTTAAAATGAGGTGAGGCTTGCGAATTTTGACCTTTAAAAAAGCTAAAGAAATTAAAATTAATCTTTATCGATTCATTATCAAGGAAATTTCCTTACAATTTTCTTTATCAGTTCATGAATCTAAAAATAAAATTGCTCATTGCCGAAAAAGAAAATAAAAATATATGAGGAAAAGAATTTTGCGAATGTAAAAATAAACATGCGGTTTAAATATCACGTTTATAAGTACGACTGATAACGCCAGCATTTGAAGGACTGCCTGAACTGTTGTATATATAAACTGTCATGTAATTGAATTGCGACATTATTTAGTTGTTAGTGCTGTGCCGCTTCTGTTGCTTAGAATGGATCGTCGGTGTCTTTTTATTTTATTAAATTTAATTTTTATTAATTTCTCATTAGGTGATTTAAATTTAAGTAATTATCCATGCTATAAACCTAAACGATTGCATCCAAGAAATGCAAGAGTTGTAGGAGGTTACAATGCGATAAAAGGAGAGACACCTTACATGGCTGTAAGAAACTTTCAAGAAAGTTTGATAAAAATTACTCAAAACGTGATTAAATTCCAGGCCGTAACGAGAAGTGGTGGAAATGTTTTTTGTGGTGCTTCGATAATTTCTGAAAAAGTTCTAGTACTAGCCGCACATTGTGTTTGCAACAATCAGAATAAGGTTATCAAGCCGACTCAAGTAAGGGTGTACATTGGTGTTAATAGAGTGTCAGATATTCAAAATTTAAACGAACTCAATGAAAATGGACCTAAAGAAGTGGTCATTGAAGAGATTATCAAACATCCTGAGTATAATTGTGGGGTTAAATCTGATAGCGACATTGGTCGGTATAAGAAATAATTTATATGTGCTTTGAAATAACTTGAAAAATATTTACAGCCATCCTCAAACTCAAAAGGTCAATAGAATTTGATGAAAATATTCAAGCTTTGTGTCTCTCAACTGAATCATCAAAAATATCCTCAATGGGTCTAGTAAGCGGCTTCGGAATGAACAATGAAAATGTCGCAATCGCTGAAAAACCGGATATCCTGCAACTTGCCCAACTTCCTGTATGGGATAATAAAGATTGTAAAGAGAGTTATGCAAGTTTCAACAAAGCTTTCGTAATAAGTGAGCGGCAAATTTGTGCGGGTGGTAAAAACGGCGTTGACAGCTGTTTTTCAGATAGCGGAGGGTTTGTAACTAAAATTATTTCACTTAAATTTGCTTTTAAAAAATCTCCTTAAGGCCTTTAATTGACATCAGGTCTGGTGCACTCATCGGAATCGTTTCAAATGGTGTTGGCTGTGGACGGAAAGGATTTCCTGGAATTTACACAAAAGTGTCGAAATTTGCTCAATGGATTCAAGAGAGTGCCATAAAAGTTTAAGATTAAAAATAATGCTGTGATAAATTTAAAAAACTAGTCAGAATTAAACATCCTGAAAAAAACATAAAGAAAAATAATTTTTATCCTTTAACGTTTTTATTTAGTCATCGAAAAATACATTTATCTATTCTTCGACACTTTTATCATGATTCAAATTTGGCGAAAGTGAAATTTTGTGGTTTTTTCTCTCCAATAAATCTCTCGGGAAAAAAAAAATTATGGTCAAATTAAAGCACATCGAGATTAGCGGAAAGGTTTGAGTATTTTTAATCAGCAATTACAGACTTTTTTTCATCCAAATCTTCCATAAATCTTTTCTTTATCTTTCTTCGTGCGATTATGTTGTTAAAAGTCTGTAAAGCTTCCCATTCGGTCGATTTCATCGAAACGCTTATCGAGACCATCGTAATAGTTTTGAAGTCCATAATTGTATCGCTTGTCGATGTCACTTAGTCTGTCAATTTCGTCAAAGTTTCGTTTGGTATTCTCAAATCCATGGGTTCCAAGAGCATGCTGCAGATAATTGTAGAGAATGGCTCGGTGGTCTGGTTCGAATTGTGTCAATCGTTTCACTATTCGCGAGCTTTTTGAGGGTGTAAAATTTATTTATGAAAATTATAATTTTTAATTTAAAATAACTTCATCACTTTAAGTCAATTAATATTCATGCATTAAAATCTCTCCCAAGACTTTTCTAATTAATTCATCAGATGTAAATTCACGTGTGACAAAAATAAATTAATCAAAATACTTTTTACCTTTTTCCATGCGATCCAATGCCTTCATGAAAGCGTGTAAAAAATAAAAATTTCAACTTAATTAAGATTTTCACAGAATTTGCCATTTATTTTGCGTTAGTTGAATTATTCTTTAATTTTTTGTTCACAACCTCATGAATTATTAATGTAAGCGAGGGTTCTTTCTATTTCTAAATCAAGTAACCTCCACCCAAACTATCCAATGTGCCGTATTGACTATTCGGCGCTCTTTTTAACAAGTAACCGCCGCCCAATGGATCGATGCTCATTGATCTCTTCAACAAATATCCACCGCCAAGATTATCCAGAGTTCGATGAACTCTCATAATTTCTTCTGGACGCTGATTGTATGAATTGAAAGCCATGCGTGACTCGTTGGACCCTAAATATCACAATGTTTCCGTTTTTAAAATTTTGAGCTTTAAAGCTTCACACAAAACGCGAATTCCCATCACCACTGACAATCACAATTACTCTCACAGATTTTTTTACCTTCACTCTGCTGCTTCAATTGCTTCAATCTCATTAGAATCTCATCAACAACATTATTATTATTTCCATCAGAAGCAACAGCGGGAGCTGCGTTAGAGATTTGCATGAAGCAGAAAACTCCCAAGAGTAAGCACACAACAATTTCGATTCTAGTCATTTTTCCTGCTGCAATCAAGATATAAAAATTTATTCACTTTTAACTTTTATTTTTTTTTATCTCGCTATGACTTCTCGACAACTTGTTGAATTATCGTCTGAGCTAAAACACCAAACGAAGCCGTCTTATATAGCAAAATGAATTTTTCCATGATAAATTTCAAATTTTCCTCTCGCTCTCTCGTCGTAGACTTTTTTTTACAGCATTGTGTGAGTGTTGAAAGCTTTTTTTTTGCTCGATGACGCAATGACACTCTTTTCTTCTTTACATCCTGTTTCATTCATAAAAGCTGTGATAGTTGTTTAATAAACACATTCAAAGGGTTTCGATTATTGTCGAACGTCAATATGCTAAAATCCTTCTCGAAAAAATTTCGTCAATCTCATTAAGAATGCATTAAAAATTGTCACATTGAAGATGAGGGGAAAAATTGATGGACGAGATAAAAAGGACACGCATAATGTGTTTGTAGGAATTTTCATTTCAAGTGCGATTCAAAGCACGTTCCTCAATAATTATTTAATATCGAGAGAAATTTAATTTCAAAGCGGAGAATTTTATTGAAATGAAAATTTGAAGTTGGAAATTTTTCTATTTTCATTAACTTTGATTATTCGAGCTAGACGCGTCGTGGAAAATCGTAATGAAAATCCTTGAAAATCTTACAAGAATTTTTAAACTGAAATGATTTTTTTGATTTGCTAAAAATAAAACAATTTTTTTACATGTCTAAAATATTTTTTGTGAAATTTTGATTGAGCTTTAAAACTTGCTTTAAAAATGCTTCTAAAATTTAAGATTTTTCTTACGATTTTAAACGAGCATTAAATCAAATAATAAACTTATTTTTTAGATAATTTATTTTAAGTTATTGATAACGTCACAAAAGATTGTTTTTAAATCACAATAAATTATTCATAAATTATGGATTCAAATCTCCCCTAAAAAAATAATTAAATAAGGTCATTTCGTCAAATAAAGTGACCTAAAATTCCAACGTTAAAAAATATAATTTTCCTTTGGTAATGTTCGAATCATATATAAAGTCACGCATGTCTCTCGCTGCATGCATTCGCCCTCTCATAACGGAAATAAGTTTGTTTGAAAGTCAATGGGATATCGCTATTGTACGTAAATCACGAGCGGTTAATTGACGGCAAAATCATCATCAACCGCGCAGAATAGATAAGAGAGATAAACATAGCAATGGTTTAATGGAATTTGTTGCGATATGCTTTTGTGTAATTTTTGCCTATAAAAAATTATTAATTGACATCAGAAGTTGTTTAATCACCAAATATTTGCTAAAATATCAACCCAATAAAAAAATATGTTCGATGACTTTTTCTACATGTTTACAAATAGATTTTTTTTATTGCACACACATCATGTACATACACAATTTCAATGCCTATCGATTAATAATTTCAAGGGGAAATTATTTTTTTAGATGGATGAAAACAGCTAAAAACATAATAATTAATAATTTTGCTAATTGTTGATGATTAAACTTCATGAACGGCTCCATTAACACTTAGTTTATAGCAAATTGGCTCGATTTGATCGCCACTTCTTGCACTCAGTATGAACACATGACCATTTTCAGAAAAAATCGTGTCCGTTCCGCCATCAACAAATTCCGGCTTCTCTTCCCTCATCAAGCCATTCAAATAAATATTTAATGTGTCTTTTTCCAACACAACTCGGTAGGTTATTTCATTTATTCGAATTTCCCACGTTTTTAAGATTTTTGATTGATTTTGATTGTAAATTTCAAGCTCGACTCCATCGATGAAGAGTTTATACGTGTACTTGAATCCCGTTGAGGGAAAAATGTGAATAATGCAGCGTTTGTCTTCAACGAAAAAAACGTCTTCACCAACCAATCGATACATGACATCGCGTCTTAGAATTTCTTCTCCATTCAACCAAATGACCCGCTTGCCACTAATTGTTCCATGCTCAAGTTCAATGTCGTAGAGTTTGCCATGCACAGGAAAAATCCATCGAGCAACGACATCGTTCTTATTGTGATTTTTTCTCAACGCTTCTCGGTGATCAGGAATTGTGTCTCTCGTCTCCATGATGCGTTCTTCGGTACTGAGCTTTTTATGTGTTGTGTCCACCACTCGTCGCTATAGTAAATGGTCACATTATAAAAAATTTACAACATTTTTCTGATTGCGGTTGCATGTGGGAAAATTTACTTTACTCATGCCAAGCACACGCTTTTCACACTTTTAAATTAAGCCCCACGAGGGTGAGTGTTGAAAATATGAAATTTATTTTTCGTACAAATTTTTACGTGTGTACTAATCTGATCAGCAAATAAATGAAGACTAATTTCAGTGAAAGAAAAACATGAAAAGAGCAAAAACGTTGAAAGGAGGGTTAAACGAAAAAAAAATATTTGTATACACGGGTTGCACGAGAGTGCCATCAAATTAAACTGATTAAATTCTCGACTGTTTAAATTATTTTTCAGTTTTACAATCGCTGTCATAAAAAAAGAGGAAAAAATATTATAAAGTAATACAAAACTATTTTTTTAGTTGGAAGGCTGGCAACCCTTCTCTATACGAGCTGCCAAACAGTATAGAGTGAAGAAAATAATCGAAAAAAATTTCCATAATATTTCATTCAACTTTCTTTTTCCATTATGTGGATAGAAAAAGTGCAACGGGGTGTGGGAATTTTTTGTAGACTTGAAATTATTTTTTTGAAAATATTTTTAAATTTCTGAAATATTTAAAAAAAAATTCCTGGATTTTAAAATTAAAATCTAAAGTTTTCATTCCTTGCAAATTTTTTGAAAAGTGGCAAAAATTGCTTTCGCATACATATGTGTGCTTCCTTTTATTCGATATTTTGCCAGCACCACAAAGTGTATAGAATTTATATTTTCTCGCATGAATGGAACATGAAGCGATGTGTCGATTCTTACCGACAGCATGATTTTCGTGTTAGCAAAATAATTTATATTTTCAACCGCTGAGTGACTCTTGAGAACATCTTGAAATCAATAAAACCATTTTTTTCGATATAATTTCTATTTCGAGTTGATTCATAAATTTCCCTTTCGTGACCTTATTTTGTCAGTTTTCACTTTCACTTCTCAATCACCTATGTTATAAATCAAATACTTGAGTTATTACTATGTAATGGTTTAGTCGATTGCGAAAATGTCATGTGTGCATGATGATGAGCAAAAAATGTGAATTCAACATGGCACGCGATTTTCATGGAGATAAAGTAATTCTTAATATCCTCGCGGTTGTTCATCGAATAAAAAGAAGAAATTTATTGCGATTTTTATTTTATTTGAATTAATATATCAATTAACAAGTAAACACTCATCGCATAGCATGTAAATAGTTTTTTTCACTCGAAGCTGAGAAAAGGTTGAAATTTTATAAAATAACATTTTTTTTTGATTAAACTTTTAAAGCATTTCAAGCTAAGCATAATGAACACATTTTAAAGCTCAGATTCCTCTTTGTTAATGAGATGAGTTGTGTGGTCAATCAAGCCCATAAGTGATGAAACCTGTTGAAGCCAATCTTCGAGGATGTTTTGATTCAATTGACAGTTTGTTGGTTTCAAGTTAGTCGCATTAAAATGAGGCTGATTAAACCTTACAATACCGGTGAGTCTGTCAATTTTAGCATTTATCGACTTCTTCACAATTAGGTTGCAAAGAAACTTTTCTGTTTCGTCGACATTTATGTCAAGGAATTCGCTCATATGCGATAGGAATGCTCGTTGGTAATAAGTCGCGAAAACTTTGATGTTATGCTCGATAGTTGCCGTACGTAGGTCCTTCCAGCACTTTAAGCCTTCCTGTGTTGTAACGTCAAAAATGCCGAGTGATGAAAGTTCTTCCTTAAATTTGGCTTTCATCGTGTACCAGTTGATTAGCTCAATAGTTGTGAATTCCTTTAAAAGCTCTTGATAAAGTGGAATTTCATGCAACATTTTATGTTTTCTCAATCTTTCCATCATGTCCGATTTTTCATTGTCGAATGGTGCTAGGATGCAATAAATGACAGCTAAAGATAAAATTTTCTTTCTCTCCTCATTTCCAGATTGAACTTTTTCGGTGGTTAAGATCGCTTGATAATGTCTTGATGTGCTTAAATAATTTTCATGTTGATCAATTAAAATCATGAGATTGTAAAAGCGAATTTTTAAAGCTTCATATTCGGGCGTTTGGTCGAGAAATTTTTTGTTAATTTTTTTCGCTACAATAAGGCATTTTACAAACTCCTTTGACTCGATGAGTAAGTCCATGAGCTGCAGAATTATTTCAATTTTTTCGTCACGCTCGAGAGTCGTTATGGTGTCAATTCTGAGATCTTCGAGAGTCTTGATGGCATTACTTATGTCATTATCTTCTTTTCTCATTGACGCGAGTTCTTTACATACTTTAGCACGTTCCTTTTCAGAATAAATTCGACCATCAGTGACGGTCTTTAGAGTTTCTAAGAATTTCATTCTCACACTTCGATCATCAATGACTTCAATGTACTCGCAGCATTTTCTTATCATCGCACCAATTGCATGTTCTGACTGGAGATGTTTTTTCATCGTAAAATTTAAAATACTTTGATTAAGTTCAGCGAATTTTGAGAGTTCAAAGTGAAGTTCAACAATTGCCACCAAAATTCGACCAATTGAAATTGCATCCTCAGCTGTTCGATACTTCTTCTCGAGTTGATGCAATTCTTCGATGGCATCGTCGAACTTTTGCTTTTTAATTTTTTCAACTTCATTCAAGCTGAGTTCCTTCAACTTTTCTTCAACTAAATCAACTTCCATTGCCATTGAGAGTGATGCAATCGACTTTCCTAGAAAAATTTCAATGTAAATTTTATATTTATAATTTTTGAATGAAAACTTACTTAAACTTTTCGACCTTTCCTTTTTTTCTAAGATTTCACATTAGGAAATATTTTTTGATAAATTAAATCTTATTTTCTCGTCCATTTATCGACCAAAAAATAATTTTTAAATTTTATAAAATAAATTTCTTGCAAATCATCGCAATTAAATGAAAAATATCCTGAATTGAGTCCTCTTGCTCACGGATCATGCGCACATGATTTGTTTATGTTGCGCTCTCTTGAAGCGAAATTTTTTTTTGAGAGGAGGGAAAGTGTAATGATACAATGTGAGGTTAAAATGTGTATAATCATTGAAAATGTAGAGGCTTCAATAAGAAAACGTAAACTTTATTTTAAAATTAGAGCTAAAAAATTTTGTGGAAATATAATTCGCTTATGAATAAAGTTTAAAAAAAATCTTAAAGATTTGAAAAGAAAAATTGTCGCTTTCAAAAAAAATAATCAGTTCAAAATTTTAACGAACTTATTTTTTTTATATTTTTACAAACTGATTTTTTCAAGTAATTTTTTGAAATAAAAAAATGATTCATCTCTAAGCATTAATGTCTGTGTCTTCCGTTTCTCATGCACGTGTTCATAAAGTTCTTTTAATCGTATTCTCTCTCATACTCTTTTCGTAACATAACTTTTATGTTTTCTCTTTTAAGAAAATTAATTTAAATTTCTTGCAAATAATCAACATCACTTTATAACTATTTACATGCAAACATCAAGTTATCCATTTAAAAATTTAAATTTTTAAGTTTCTAAAATTCGCTTTACAAAAAAATTTAAACTTGCATATGATCAGAAAAACAAAACGATAAAATTTGTATGAAATAAAAAACGAAGCTCTAAAATCACTCAAAAAAAATCATTCGTCAAACTCGCGCATCTTCTTTCATTCTTTATTTTTCTCATTTCTCTCTTTATTCGCCTTCATTTTGCTACGCCCATAGCATTGTGTAACTTGAACTCGACGATCCAATCACACGCGATCGCGACTACATTCATACGAGTAAATTTCGGACACAACAAAAGTTCTGAGAGAGGTAGCAAGAATAATGTGTCAAAAAAGGAAATGGTACCTCATAAATGGAGGATTTTTATAATCTTTTCCTTAAACCGAAAAGCGAAGATTTGGAAAAACCCTAAGCAAAAATTTATGGAACATTTCTTAGGTATCAAAAATGGATTTTTATGACCTGATTAATATCTATGCCAACAGTGGAGGTTTTTCCCAGTGCAGATGAAAAAGGACACTTTTCGGAAATTCCCAAATGTGTGGTGTGAGAAAATTTAAGAGAATTAACTTACCTAAGATGAGAAAAAGGTCTTTTGTTTTTTCTATGTATGCAGCTTTTATTGTCTTTCACATAATTTTTCATTCTCGCATCATCGATTAGAAAAAAAAATTTAAACTCTCTTAAATCCCAACTTCCTTTGAGCATTTTTTTGGTGACCTTATGAAATTTGACCCACTCATACCTGGAACGTTGAAATTTAAAAAAATTCTTCTAATGATTTTCAACTCATGTTGATGTCAGAGAGAAAATTTATGTGATGGCATGGGAGAATTCGTCTATGATGAAATTTAAAAGTTTCTCATAAAATTAACTGTAGAATTCTCATGAGACAAAATAATACAAATCACCCCATATATGGCTCATTATAAAAGAGTGGGAAATTTTGGAAGATGTTGAAACAAAAAAAATAGAGAAGAAGAGCGAGCACATAAAGGAATAAGAAAAAAGATGAGGATGCTAATGAGAAAATTCTCACAAAAATGATCACCGTTTGTATGTGTTAGTGACTTTTGTAGTTAATGAAATTTTCACATTATATTTTTTAAATTTAGTTTGTCTCGAGACTTCATGAAGTTCAAATCGGTTGAAAAAATTGTGAGAGAGAAAAATAAATAAAATAAATAAATTTTTTGCGCATGTTGCAAAAAAAGTGAGAAAAGCTCTTTTAAATGATGGCACTATCACCTAAGTTAATACTTGACATCAGTCAATCGCAAATGGAAAATTTATCGTTAAATTGTTCGGCAGTGAAAGTGGAAAATATTAGTGATAACGATAGTAATAACAATAGTCCGACAAAGGAACATTTAAAGGAGGTGATGAAATATACCGACCTGGATATGTCGTCGGTACCCTCGACCGTTAGTTTTTATGAGCAGCCACCATCTGTTTTGTCCGGAAATTCCACAAGAAAGCGAAGGAATGTAAAAAGTCCAAACACCGTCGACGAAACGCATCAATTTCAAATTAGCCCGCCTCACGTTGTTAGCAATGAGCATAAAAGATTCCGTTTTGATACGGACAACTATGAGAGTGCAGTTCCGACAACAATCTTCAAATATTGCCTTAACAACAATGATGATCCTTACTATCATCATCAGAATCCTTATTTTAATGAAAATTCTGCATCACCAATTCATCATCACTATAATGGTCATCCACACTATCAAGATCCATTAAACTATCCTTCATATTATGCACAACAACCATCCACTCAAATTCCCGAGCAAGTTCAGCAATTTAATCTTCGCTCGTCATCGAGTCACAGCAATAACAACAACAATAATGTGGTAGATCCACCTCAAAATTCCAACAAAATTCAAATGATCGTAAAAGATAAACTTCAAAAGATTAAAAGTAGAAAACTAAAATTTCCAAAGAAGCCGGTAACGCCGAAAATCGATAGAGATGAAAATAATCAGCTAAGGAGCATGGCGAATGTTCGAGAGCGTCAGCGAACACAAAGTTTAAATGAGGCATTTGGTTCACTTAGAAAGATCATTCCAACACTTCCCAGCGATAAACTTAGCAAAATTCAAACGCTAAAGTTAGCTTTAAGGTAAGAAGAATTTTTATAAATTTAACGGTTTTAAATTTTATTTTTGAAAGTTCCAAAATTTAATTTTTTTTAAATTAAATATTAAAATCAAATCAAGAAATTTAAAAACTTAATTAATTCTTGGAAAATCTAAAAAATTTCTACTACAAAATTAAGCGAGAAAAAATCTAAATTTCGATAAAAAATTTCATAAAATATTTTTTTTGACCTGACATGCCGCAAGAATTCGATACTTTTTCTTCACTCTTAAACGACCCATACTTGAAGTTCTTTTCCACTTAGTGAATTGACGTTTTCAAGAATATTTTTTAAAAAGAAACTTAAAGACAATGGGAAAGAACATTTTTGCTTTTAGTACCGCCAAAAAGAGATCCATAAAAGATTCCACATATGTTTTTCCTCAAAGCTTAAAGAACAAATCGCAAAGGGAGGGCAGAGAGACTCACAAAAAATGAGTAAAACCTTTTTTTTGCTAATAAAAAAAAGAATCGGAAACTTCCGTTAGAATTTCCAGTGGCTTTTTATTGCCTCACATCTCTCTTCACTAACTCGAAACTTGTGAGATGCAATTTATTGCGCACTCTTTCGCTGTATATGAATTTTATGACAGTTTTTTTCTCTTCAAAAAGAAAAATGAATTTAAAAGCAAGATTAATGAATCGCCGGAAATGAGAATTTTTGAATTAATTTTTCTCCTCTTTTCTTTACAGTTATATTGACTTTTTGTGCAACATGCTGGCGACAAATGACTCCATGTCAGAGGAACAATCCTCGATGTCATCAGCCTCAAGTTCACCGGTCCAGTGTTCTCAGCAGCAATTCCAAAATGTTAATGTTGGAAGTCCGCAAGCACCTCACGAGAAACTCAGCTACATGTTCAATCTCTATCGTATGGATAGCGAATGGAGCAGCACTAAGGAATAAATACTTTTAGATATTAAGAGCTTAGCAACTAAGGAGATAAATTGTAAAATGAACGTAACTTCCAAAAAAGCCTAAAAAGTGATTAAAAATTGTTGTTGAAAGGAGAGAAAAATTTATATATATTTTTTTTGTGTAAAGTCTAGAATAAATTTAAGAAATTTTGTAGAATGTCAAATGTCGTCTTTTTAGCTGTAATTAAAGGAGTCACATCTCCAAAGAATTTAATGCGAGAAAACGAAAATTATGCAAGAAGAAAGAAATAAAGAGAATTGCTAAAAAAATTTGCAATGAAAATATTTTTATTTTATTTTTGTCTCTCCAGACGCTCCGCAGTTTTTGTTTAAAATAAACTTTTTCCCCTCTCGTGAAATTTATTTTTGCAACACTTGACACAATCAACTTTCAAGGGCTTAACATTTGTCTTTGATGCGAGACATTCAGTTGCATCATGCTGCTTTAAAAAAAATTTATTTCGAGTCAAAATGGAAAATGCAGCCGCGATGGACTTTTGTGTATAATTAGACAAACATTTAGAGTTAATAAAAAAAACTGTTTGAAATGTAAATAAACAGTTGTGAACATCAAAAAGGCGACTGAAATTTCGGGAGTCAATGTGGGATTATTTGTAAAAATTTTAGAAAAATATCTAGAAAAAAATTAATTTCACATTAGAGTATTTCATTGTGCGTTATTTAAGTGATTTATACACTAACGACACGCACGAAGTAAGATAATTGAAATACATTTTAACTAGGGTCAAAAAACTAATAAATTTTTTTATTAAATTTTAAAATTAAATTTATTTTTTCGGTCAAATACCTCCAAATCTTAAAAGGGAGTCGAAAATTCATCATCTTCTTACTTCACTAATATAAACAACGTTGATTTTTTAAAAACTGCTGCGAGAAAAATAAACATTTTAATCACTATATGGACCATCGTATTTTAGCTCACATAGAGTCACTCTATCTCTTGTTCAAGGAGGAGTAATTGCTTCAAACTTTTATAAATATTTATCTCAACTGCGTACGAAGACTTCTGAGAAAATAAAATAATTTTTTGGAGGAAAAACTTTTGTGTTTTTCTCGTTTCGATAAAATTTATGTGCTACAGTGAATGTTGGTGATCAGTTTGTATTTGTCTCGTGTTGCATCGTAAATCAATTTAATTGGTAGAATGGCAACAAGAAATGAAACCCAAAAAAAAACACTCGCTTACGATCTTCATCATCATTAGCAAGGAAATATGTGCGTCGAGATGAAAAGAGATGGAAAAATAATAAAATTCTCCTTAATTAAATTTTAATTTTTAAATACGGTGGAAAAACACATTAAACAATCAATTTTCGTCGTTCTTTGATTTTCGAAATGCTCATTAGTAGATTCATTAATGAATTTGGAATTTTATATGACACGAAATTATGTGAATTTAATTAACTGTAAAGTGAAACTGTTCTGAAATAATTCAAATGGAATTTTTAGGGGAAAAACTTTTATGTGATTTTTTAACTGCTCGCTTTTTCTCTTTTGCGGTAATTGAAACATTTTCTCAAATATATTTTTCATTCGGATATTTCGTGAAATAAGAAAACATCCATTAAAAACTTTTCAATCATTTGTTATTGTGGGCTTCAACTGTATTTTTTCTCTCTCTCGATGTGAGTAACTGGATATGATCTGTTTCGAGTTAGTGCCGCTAAAGCGACCGTATTTACATACTATATCTTCTTCATTGTGATTTTTATATGCTCATGTGCATTACCATGTGTGCATTAAACTCTTTTAAAATCGGATCCATAAAAAATTATGTAAAAATTTTGCTAGTTTAAAATTAGTGAAAAATGTTAATTAACTTAATGAAGACAAACAAAACTTTTGTAAATCTTCCAGATTTTTATCTTTCTTTTTTTTAGGAAAACCCCAAGGATTTTTCGCCTGCATGTGCCATAAAATTCTAAATCGGATGTGTAAAATAATTTACGGAAATTTTATTTGTGCCTTTTTCAGGTTCTTGGAGAAAAATCTAGCGCCTGCAAGTTCTTAGAACTATGTGCAGTAATAAATGCACAAACTGCATAATTAAAAATTCAAATTTATTTTTTCTATTCTTCTAAAATCCCCAAAAGCGCCAGGGATTTACGAGAAGCATGAAATAACACAACATGGTTCCTGAAAAAATAGAAAACAAAAATTATTTTTCTTTTCTCTTTTGCATTCACAAAAAGATGGTAATTTTAACATCTAAACATTTGCAATTCCGCTTCTCATTAACCCGACGAACAAAATCGTCTATAAGACTGATATTTTTGGCATTTACACACTGCAATATAATATTCAAATGAAGATGCAACGATTTTTATGATTTTTGCATGTTTCGAAATGCACACGTGCACACTCACACCCCGCTTTATGGGTTTTTAGTTTGAAGAAAAGTTTTCTGCAAAAATGAGAATGAGAGACAAGATGTTTGTGGCGTGGGAAAAGATTTACAGCAAACAAAAACATCTTTAATAAATGATACAGTTTACTAATGAGTCAAATAATTGTAATTGATGCATCGCAGTTTGTGTTTTTCATAAAAAAAAATTCAGTAGTCAGTTGTGAGAAAAAAAAGTTGAGTTGATAAGAAAAAATCAACAAAAAAATAATTTATCATAAAACAACACACCGAAATGCGGAACATAATTTTTCCTCAACGTTATGTTTCTAATACTTTTTTTTCCTCCATAAAGTGACACTTTAACGATGTTGAAAGAAAAATATGATGATCTTTTACGAAGAAGGGGTTCGGAGGAGAGAGAAAAATGTCGCAAGCATGTATCACATAATTGTACATAAGCAAATGAAACAAGTGTAGACTTTCAAAAAATTTAATGATCATCAACATCAAACAGATATTATTGTTATATTTTTTTATTGTCATGAACTTTAATATTTTCAGCTGTATGTGGGGAGAGCGTTTTTTAATTTTCGACAAAATGGAGTCAAACATTAAAGCTGTATGGATGATCATTAATAATTTGTAAAGTTTATGGGCTTAAATTTAAAAAATTAATGAAATTGAATTTAATTGTTAAAATTTTAAAAAAATATTATTATTTTTAAAATTGAAATTTATTAACATTTGACAATTTTAAAAATCCTTTTTTGTCATTTATAATTTATTTACTTTAATATCAATGCATAATTAAAATGCTTTAAATTCAAACCGCCAAAATATTTTCAAACAAAATTTTAATCCTTCAGACATTTGACAACTCAGACCTCATTTCACTCTGCAAAAATTTCTATACAAATTCTTCGATAATGTTTCAACACAGATGTGCACGACATGACTTTTTGCCTGCCTCCTACAAAAATTTCAAAGACTCTCAATCGGGTTGAGAGACACAAAAATTTATTTTCTTCTGGACAAATTCTTTGTCGTTTGAATATAAATTTTATTTTGTCTCCATTCGTTAGCGTTAAAAAGATACAACAAAAAATTGACGACGCTCTGCGAAAGAGACAATTTTTGTGCTTTATGGATTTATCGTTTCGCTTTGATGTCATCCAAATGAGCGATTTTTTTGCATGATAATTTAAGAGATAAATTTTTGTTAGCAGGAGATTATTTTGGACTCTTCAAAAATTCGTTTTTGTTGGCACCACTGACTCGATTAATCTTCCTGGAAAATATCACGAAAATTTCCTTCTTTTAATGCTTTATTTATAAACATTTCGTGAAGATTTTAAATTATTTCAAAAAACACACGCGACCTCCCAAGATGTCGAAAAAGAGATGAAAATTTACATTATCAGGTGGTGATTCAATTTAAACATGACAGAGTACATAATGAATTTTTTTTTGAGGAACAATTTTATTTGATGGCTATGAAAACTCAAAAATTAGGATTCAAACTTTCACTCATTTAGTTTTTCAAAAAATCTAATGATTAATTTAAAATAATTTTAACCGAAAGTCTTAATCCATGATTAAAAATTTCCAAGAAATTAAATTTTAGATTGGTTCAAAATCGACCCCAAAAATTATTGGAAAAAATAGTGTGAGAAAATTAGAAAAATTCCTAAATGATTCTCAATCACTCTTTCTCTCACCATGAAGAAGGTTATTATGCGGTTATTTGTGATAATCCTAAAAGATCTATCGCTATGGCATTTTAATTACTCATCTAAGTCTCGAAGGAAATTATTTATGATTCATAATAAAGAGGAAACATTACGCAATGGGCAATTTAGAGACGATCTTTTCCCTCTTCGAAGACAGATATCCATGGGGATTGTCGACATTAATGGCGTGTAGGCTTCACAAACATGTGTTGAATGTGATCAATGAGAGCAAACAATATTTTCTTTCTCGCGGCGTATAGTTTATTAAACGAACACACTGGCTGCAGGGTTGTCGATTATTTTTCTCATTTTTTTAACCGATCTCAAGATGAACTCATGCCACAGCCTCTGAAATTATTCTATCATCGACGAGAAAAACGATAAAAGCGGAGGAAGAAAAACTTCAATAATGACATTTTAAATGTTTTTTGTTGACATTTCCACGAAAGCGTCGTCGCGTTATGAATGAAAAAATGTTAATTAAGTCCAAAGTCATTGTCGAGACAATTAATTATTTTTCCCTTGCGTAGGAATCAAATTTAGGAAAGGGTTTCATGAGTTATGACTTTAGGTGTGATCAATCATGTTCCGAAAATATAAAAAACTATTTTTCATTCAACTTTTATTTTATTTCCTTCTCTCTTTTAAACAATTTTCATACAGAACTTTGATGACTCAATAATAATAATATTTTTTAATTACAACTTTAGCACATCGTAATTTAACATAAAAATTAAAAATAAGAAAAAAATGTCTCAAAATTGTTTTCTTCTTTTATATTCGAGCGCGAAATCAATCGCACTTTTTTAAGTGTTGCTTTCCGGTTTTTTAGTAATAATAAACAGAAATGAATAAAATTGTAGAGTGAAAATCTCAAGTGGCTGCGCTTTTGATGATGATTTGTTTAGATTTCTATGTGAGTTCTAGAGAAGTTGTGAATTGACTCTTAAAAGCAGAACTATACAATAATCAAAAGGGTGCCAAACTATAGCGATTTTTAAGTTAATTCACCATCCACTCGCTCGATGAATGACAACTGTGTCGCATCTTAAAAATTAACCTCACACCTCATACAATTTGCAATAATATAATTTAATTGTAAGTAATTTAAGTAGTTATGAGTAAAAGAAACACATTGAAACGGATTTTGTCTTAAAAGTCGGTGTAGATCAATGGCGGAAGCAATTTCTTCGAGCTATCCATATGAATGGGACGATAATAATCTTTGAATTCGTTGAATGGACGCGCTGCGTTGTTATAGCTTGTATTGAATTTCGGTAATGGCGTATTAACGATCAATGGTAATGGCTTATTAATTGGATCCGGTAAGGGAGGCACCAATGATGTTGAAATTGGATTTTGAGCAATTGATTCGGGTGTCTGCACAGACATTGCTGGAAATTGTGAGCTATAAGGAGCCGGTGCAGTGTTGATGAATGGAATTGGACTCTTTGCTCCATTCAAACGATTGTTATTTGATCCCTGACCAGGGATGGGCGATTGAGCTGATGCAATGACTCCTCCTGGGGGAATTGGAACGCCAAAATCGACGGCGTTTTGCATTTTCCTAATTGATGGCGATGCCGTAATTCCACTGCGCGGTGAAACGTTATCGAAGCGTGGCGTTGCAGGCTTGGGCATGAGAATTGGTGAAGCCGTTGGTGGAATCACCTTTGCAGCAAATTGCACGGGTGTCTGTGGCTTCTGAACTGGAGTTTGTGGCTTTGGAACAAACGATTGAACGGGTGTCTGTGGTTTGGGACTTTGCCACGGCTTATTTTGCTGTTGAACGGGAGTCTGAGGCTTAGCCGGTGGGAAGGACTGTGAAGCACTTTGATATGGCTTAGCTTGTGTATTCAAGAGCTGAGCAGGTGGTTGCATTTGAAGTTGAGCCGGTGGCTGCTGCTGTAAGAATGCTGGTGCATTCGACTCTTGCTTAATATTCGACGATTCGGATGAGAAAATCTCTTGGAAGTTTGTCGTCGACGAAGTTGTCGATGAGAACTTTGAAATTTTTTCGTTCGATGTGATTGACGAGGTTGTTGACGATACAACGGGAATTTCTGGTGGCGTAAAAATTCCTAAAAATAAAACCAGAAAAGCGAAATGCGGAAAATGAATAGAAAGAAATACAAAGTTAAAAACACTCATAAAATAAAATTGAATTGTGTTGAAAATCGGATAATGTGTTCAGGGAGGGTGAAAATAAATTAATACAAACTAATTTAGTTGCGCAACTTAATGGCGTGGTTAATGGATGTTTCGCACATAAAAAAATGTGTTCGATTGTTAATAAAAAAATTGACGGCTTGTTTAAAATAAACATGCGGATGCAACTCGTCGGACTTGCCTTGCTCAAACGTGTTAATTAGCGCTTTAACTGGCACTGACTGGTATTCGGGAGTGGACTCACGACTTTCTGGCTCTATCATTAGTTCTTTTACCGGCTCTTCATACAAATTAATTTCAACCTCGCTGGTTTGTGTGAAATAGAGTGGGGTGGGAGGTGTTGGCGGTCTATCCTTAATTAAATCCAAATACGATTGCGTGCACTCATAAATCTGTGACATTTCAATTTCCGCTTGATCGTCAGCATCATGGCTGATTTCTTTTTTAATTTGTGAAAGCAAGTAAGCGTTAAATTGATAGCGAGAAAGCATTAAAAGCTGACTAAAATTTTTAAGAACTTACCTTGAAGACCAATTGGACGATTCCATCCTTGTGGAACTGAGGGACGATAAGCCAAGTCACGTCCAGTAAGATGATCTTTAAGTTGTTTCGATGATTGAAACTAAAATGAATTTATTAAACATTTAAAGTTGAATTTTATGGACATTTTCGGACTCACTTGTGTCTCCTTCTTAGAAGAAGAGTACAATGATGACGAAGACGTGGTCGATGCAAAATCGCGCGATTGAACCTGTCCAGTCGATGACGAGTACATCTGTTGATTTTGTTGGTCAAAGTTCTTGAAAGCATTATCGACGTTGCCAGTTTGAAGAGCGGTCTCCCACGGTGAAGCGACCATCTTAAATTTTGGTTGTTGATATTTCTCTTGAATTTGATCTTGTTGCATGTTGCGTTGAAGATGTTGTGTACCTACCTCAGAATAGGCCATAAATGGCGGTGCTGAAACAGGTGGTGCTGACATCGGTATTTGATTTTGTTGCTGCTTTGTGCCGTCAACGATCCACTTCTCGGCCTTCTTGCGACGCTTAGCGAATAATTCAGCACCTAAAATTAATTAATTCAATTAAGAAAAAGGATTAATTGAATGTATTTTACCTCGTCCGTGTTGGGCATTAAGAGCATTACTAATTTCCATTCCAAACTCAGGCGAAATGGGACCTGGTTCATATCCATATTGACGCATTGAGTTGAAATCTTGGACATGACGTGGATCCATAACCAACTTCAAAGGACACTTTGGTGGTTCAACGTTAATTGCCGATGAAGGTACTTGAGTATGTTCATAGTGATGAGTTGAAGATTCGTGTCCATTTTCCTTCGTTTCATTATGCTCTGAAAGTGTCAAATTATAAATTTTGTCGTGACGTAATTAATAATTAAAAGAACCTTCAATAAAACGCTCTTCCTCATGTCCATCGTCGTGGATCCACTTTACCGATCGCTTCTTACGATTGACATACATTGATTGACCCTTCGATTGCAGATTGTGGCCGTCGCTCAACGAATGCGAAATTCGTCGTGCGAGCTCAACTTGATCTTCGACCGTTGGATGAATTGTGGGCGAATAAAAAGATGAAGATGCAAATAATTTTCCTGCGGGGGGAAAAAGAAATTTTTTTAAATGTGAAATTTCTAAAATAATTTCCTTACTATTTGCGCCTGGCTTAATTTCATCCACATCGGTGGCTGGTGTGAAGATTTTCTGAAAATCGATCGACTTCTTTGCGTCTGACATTTTTTCATCCTGTATGGAAAAAGATGAAGAAAATTAATCGAAAATGTCAGCGCGACATCATCGCATGGTCAATTAATCACACCCGCTTATGCCAAATCTTCTGACTCAAGTCGACGAGAAATGACTTTTTGTTTGGATCAAAGCGATCGGATGGCTTGAAGCCGCGTTTCGCTTCAATGTCCGCGGTTGTTTGTGAACGCTTCACGGTGCTGCTACTAATTTTCTCCTGCTTAAAGCTGTAACTCTTTTGCATCGAGTACATTTTCATTTCCTTCACTTTCAGTCCGTAATTCTCGCATTAAATTATAAACTTTTCGTGATCTAGTGACAGACAAGAAATTTTTCTCTCATATTCATGCCAGACTGAAAACACCTGTTTTCAACTCTAAGCGTGATTTTCTTTTCGTTTTCATGAGAAAAATTGAGAGCGAGAAAATTTGAGAGTGAATTTTCATATGGAAATGTGGTCACACCTATACACATCAAAAATTTATTATGATGAAGATTGAGAGAGATTAAAAGATTTTCTTTTTGAAAAATTATTGTGTTGCCTCCAACTTCCCAGATTAATAAAAATAACTTTTCGCTGATAATTTAGAAAATCGAGTAAATGTTTGGGAAATGACCAAGGCCGCATTTTGAGTTGTTGTCAAAATGTCAATTAATGTTGTAAGAAATATTGAAAGGTGCTTCCGATGGGGTGCAAGTATTTTAAAATAATTTGAAGAAAATACTTAAAAATAAATTTGAGAAAAATTTAAAATTTTATTTTTGGAAAGCCGTTAAATTTTATCAAGTTGATTCATTTTAAATTTCAAATCCTTTTTCTCGAATGAACTTTTCACTTGTTTTTAATCTTCACTTAAATTTTTGCTACTCATTCTTCACTCATTAAAATTTTCTTTCTCTCTCTTTTTCACTCTCTTCAATTAAATTTTGCTATCAAGTTCTAAAATTATCGCTACTTTTTTCATCTACGGTCCAATCAAAAATACCGATTAATTGTTTCGATCAACTACATTTGAGTAAACACAGATAAAATATTTCCAATAGGAAATAAATCTAGCGGCGTAATTTCCACACTCAACGGACAACGAATTTCAACTAAAAGAGTGAAAACTTTAAGAAAAATTATTCTCGCCAACACTAAACTCGTATTTTTAGAAGCTCGCCGCGATGTGTGAAGCTAAGTTTTTTTTTCTTCACGTATGTACCATATTGCATGGGGTATTGCGCGACTGTGTTTTGACTCATCACAAACAAAAATCTGCGATCTTCTCAACTTGGCATCGATCCAAGAAATTCTCTCTCCGTGTGCGGAAAATGAGCGTCGAGATAAAACAATGGCATGAAATTGGATCAGGCGCTAATCGAGCGAACGCAATAGAAAGGTCGTAGAAATTATAAAATTTATTTTTAGGTGTGAAATTTCACTCACACATGCGAGCAAAGTCGGAAAATCATATGGGAAAATTTTCACTTGACTTTCACCGATCAACTTGATAATGTGACTTGACTAAAATTTGCTCGTTATAGAAATTAAAACACACTCACCACATCATCGTTCGTAATCTGAACATTTTTCTCGATATCCGTGATAATTTCATTCAGCTGCTGCTTTATACTCTCTTGCTCAATTTCCTTACTGTGATCTACAGTGCGAGTCTAAAAATAAAAGAGAGATCATTAATAATCTCACGCCGTCCGTCGCTGGTCATGATTGCAAAAAATTTATTGCAAATAAATGATGATGGATTTGATAATTAACAATGACAGATGTCTGCTTATTACCAAAACCGCTGGTGGCTTAAAATCGTTAATCATTTGAGCGGGAGGGAAGCTTAAAGGCGCCTCGTAGACAGGCATTGACTGTTCAACATAAATTGAAGCAGGTCTTGGCTGCTCCACATAAACGGGCGCTGGCTTTGGTTGTTGTACATAAACGGGCGCTGGCTTTGGCTGCTCAACAAAAACCGGTGCTAACTTTGGTTGTTCAACATAAATTGAAGCAGGTCTTGGCTGTTCCGCAAAAACCGGTGCAGGCTTTGGTTGTTCAACAAAAACCGGTGCTGGCTTTTGCTGTTCCGCAAAAACCGGTGCAGGCTTTGGTTGTTCAACATAAACGGGAGTTGGCTCCTTTTGAACGACGGGTTCAATGGGCTTTGGCTGCTCAATAATTTGAGGCGTTGGTTCTCTTTGCGCGACTGGTTCGACAGGAGCAACAGGCAGCTCTTCTTGAGGCTTCACAGCAGCTGTTTCTTGCTAAATAAACATTCAACAGAAAATTAAATTAGTCACAAATTTTTTTAATTTACCAAAAAAATGTTAGTAAAATTTTGTTGAGGGATTTTTTAAAAAGTTTTTCTTCCGATCTTACTTCAATGCTTTGTTCTTCAACTACATCAGTGGGAAAACTATTTTCACTAATTTCGGGTGGAGTGGGTTGGGAGGGTGGTGGTGGTGGGGTTGTGCATTTTAGAGATTCTTGAACGATTTCAGTTTTTTCGATCTCGGAGCTTGACTGTGCTGGAGGTTCTAAAATTTCATCTTCTTCGATTTCTTCTTCCTGGTCAGATTCTTGTTTTTGCGATTCATTTACCACTTTTGCGATTTCCTTAATTTCCGCAACTTCTTCGGGCAATTCAGACTCAGATTGAGCACTCGACTCGGTTATCTCTTGACTTGTACTTTGAGTTTCAGCTTCATCATCGACTATTTCTACAGGCGACTGTTCTACCGATTTATTTTCTACAACTACTTCGTCCTCGATTCTTTCCCGAATTTCCTCTGACGGCTGACTTTCAGCCTTCTCATCCTAAATTGATGTTAAGAGACACGATTGTATTGACAAAGGAGAAAATTCGTTAGAGACCAATGAAATATTTATTTTCATGACAATGATCATGAACAAATTTTGAAAGCCTTTCCACGTTCACAATAGCGTAAAAATTTCGAAAAAAGCCGTTAAATTTTTTAAAAATTCAATTGTTGTAAATTTTGTTAATTTTTGTCCTAATTGGATTTTTGTAGTTGCCAATAATACTTAAAATGTCCAGGAGTCCTCTAAAGTCCGGAAAAAGTTGTTTCTGTCACACCGCAACGTGGAAATTTTTTATGATGATCATTTCAATATTAAGGCAGTAAATTTTATGAGTTGAAAACATCAAAAAGCAAAAATCATCGCAAAATTTTAAAATATGAAGCTGAAAATTGAGGAGAAGAAAAAGCTCCGATGACCATCGGAGAGGGCAAAAAAATAAATATCAAAAAAGAAAGATGAAAGATGCGAGTAACTTAATAATAATGTGAGATTTATGAAACTCATGTGTTTCGAATGGTTAATAGACATAAATTGTGTGTGTGTGAGAGTGAGGTTTGTTTGAGGAAATGGCATTGAATAAATCACTCACCACAACAACTGAAGACGATGATTCGTGTTTGACCTCCTCGACGACGCTGCTACTGCAAAATTTACAACTCAATTCCTTCTTTTCATTCTTTAATGAGCACACTGATTTAATACCTTTGCTGTTGTTGCAGCTGATCGCCAGAGACGGAAATCGTTTGACTCACTGTCTTCTCGCTGCTTGCTGTCGACTCGACTGTTCCATTTGCAATTTTCTCAACCTTCACCTCTTGAGAACTCTCAGAAGTGACTGAGCACTCGGATTTTACAGCAACCGCCGCAATTTCTGCAGACGTCTCCATTTTAATTTACTTTTATTGAGTTGAGATTTTGAAATTCACTGCGAAAGTATTTTTTTTTGATTACTTTTTCACACCCGAAAATTTTAATAGCTTGAAATTAAATTTTTGTTAGGTGGAGGAAGAAAGTTAATTTGAAATATATATAAAAGTCGTCAATTGCGCACCGCGTCTCATAAAAATCCTTTACACCCCATAAATTTACCAACAATTGACGGACGTGTGACTTTCGCCATGGCGTCGTGTAAACATACAGATACATCTACTCTCACGAAAAATATCAAAGTAGAAAATATAATGGGCAAAATATGCATGCATAGAGTTAATGTAAATAGAACAGAAAAAATTGAACGTCCTGTGACGCGTTTCAAAATCTGTTTAAAGTTTGACGCTCTGTTTATGTATCGAAGTTATTTTCGCGATTTTTCCGGAAGAATTTTCTCACGATATTATTTTATGGTTATATCAGACACAAAAAAATATTATTAGATAATATCGCTGAGAAAAATTCACTTAAAATCACACTCGGGCAGGGTGCCAGACCTCCTCGAACGATTTAATATCTGCATTTTTATCAACCTCTTTTTTTCACTTCAATAAATTATTGTGTAATTGAGAATTATTTTGAAAGTTAGGTGGCGAAAATTTTATGTCACATGGTCAAGAAATAACTCCCTCTTAACATCCCACAAATCTTTCTGTTTTCATTCATTAATTGAGCTTAAATCAGCATAAAAAATTTTATTTCACGATCAGCGAACAAAAATTTCTTTCGCCTTGACATAAAGTCATTGAGATGTGTTTAGTGTGGCCAAACAAAATTATTTTTCGGTTGAAAATTTGATAATTTATGTGCTTTTATTTTTTTTAACGCTCACAACAATTGGCGATGAGAAATTACAAGTTGTCGCCTCTATTTACGTAATTTAGAAGTTACTTAAAAATATTTTGATAAACGACCATCGTGAGATGAGAATGAGTTCAACATGGACACAGTTTATACAAAAAATGGCATTTAAATCCCAATTAATTCTGATTTATTTCAAACGTGTAGTCGCCGAGAAAAATTTCATTCATTCCACTTTAAATTCTTCTTTTCGCAATTTTCCCTTGACTTTCTCGTTCGGCTTTGAGATGAGGAGGACACGAAGTGAAAATTAATAACTGACATCTAAAAGTGAGCGAATTGAAAAATATTTTTGCTGCTTTTGTTTTGTAATTTTCACAACATTTTCGAGATTTTTATTATTGAAAACAAATTTATTTTGGGAAAATTTTAAAAACCCGTTTGAAAGTCGTTAAAAATTTTAGTTTGAGCACTTTGAATTTTAGAAGTTAATTTGTTAACTTTTTTAGAATAAATAGTTGAAAGATTTTAATTTATTCCATTTATTTATTTTGCAATTTTCAAACTGTTTAATTTCTAATAGACCCATAAATATGAAAATTCTCTTGAAAAATCCCGCAGTTTAATGAAATAGTTTTTAATGGAAATTAAAAGCAGACCACCCAATTAAAATTAACATCACTAATTAACGGAAATGTAAGCAATATCAGAAAAAATGCAGGCAGTGCATTATGCCAATGAATTTTTCCGATCATTAATTAAACACGAGAAATTTGTGACTGCAACACATGAACTTTTTTTTCGCACCACAGGAAGATATTGAAGAGGGGAACAACCTGTTAATAATTTTCATGTTTCATTAAAATTTCAGTACATTAATAATTTCGCATTTCTAATCCGAAATGGACTTTAAAGCAGCACAAAAAAAGAAATCTTTCACTTTATGCTCTGCTCTGTTTTATTTTTATAATTGTGACTGTCGGAAAAAAATAAAATAATTTTATTTCGTTGTTTTTTAAAGTAAGAATGAGAGAGAGAGCTATTTAAAGATTTTGTCTTTTACTTCACGTTCAAGAGATATTTATACAACTTTCAATTTATAATTACCACTTTCGAAACAAAGAGCGTGAGAGAGAAATTCCTACTGATGAAAAATCGATCACTTTGTAGCACAGAAAAAAAAGAATTATGTGTCAATATGATTTATTTTCTTTCTCACGCACACGCACTTTTTATATTTATGTTCTAACTTTCTCTCTATCTTGCTTTCTTCTTTCCACCGCGCGAAGCAAGAAAATTTTTTCTTAAAAATTTCCCTGAAAATTTCTTCTTTGAAATTTTCTTTTCTCTTTTTTTCTCCCCGTTCTATGCGCCACGAATTCAAAATCAAAACTGAAGGAAAATCCTCATGATTTTTCCCGTCACGACGTCGCAAATGTATTTTCTCTCGAGCGCGATCGTATTTCATTAAACACATGCAAACACGCAGGGACTTGGCGAGACTCATCGCTCTTCCTACATTTGAGTTATTTTGAAAATTTTCCGATCGCCAGCTCTTTAAAAAATATTTTCGTGTGAAAATTCATCAACATGATCGCTGCCGACGAGAGAATCTCTTTATGTCAGTGTTTGTGGGGGATTTACATACATTTGCACATTTAAGTATATAAAAATAGAGCATGTTCTACTTCAAACTTCGATTCTATCATTTTATTACACACTCCGCTGCCATCGGAAATAAAAAAGAGCTGTTGAGAGGATTTTCCAATAGTTTTATGCACACATGTAAAAACAATTAATGGCTTGAAAGGCTGAAAAATGACGGACATAATTTGCATATATATATATGAAGAAATATTTTTTAGCTAGCAAGTGATGAAGTGACGATAGATCAATTTTCTATAATAATCTTCGCGACGCTATGAGAACTGGGAAAAATTGGGTGGGCATGGACATTAATTAAGGCGAATATAGGTTTTGTTTGTGATATTTCTGTCCCGCACTCTTGATGATCTCTCTGGTGCTATGTTAAAAGCTGTTTCTTCTCATTCCAATCTCATCGGAAGTGATGACAGGCATAAGAGTGCTTGTCGTGGAAGTTCATTTATACGCTTAGTAAATAAATAAATTAATTAGCTTACTGATTTTAAATTTCACTCAATTATATTTTTTGCGTCGAATCAGAAGAGTTTCATGCTTAGGAATTTTTATTTCTGATGTGACATAAAATCGAGAAATTTTAGATGATAATAAAATATTTGAACTTTTGTGGACAGAAATTTCAAGTTAAAATTAAATTCAAAGGAAATTAATTCACAAACATTAAAAATTCAAAGGTTCGAATCCTTAAATTAAAAAAACTGTGTCTTCAGTTATACAAGTATTTTCTTTTTTTATTGATAGATTTAATAAAATTTTAATATTTTTTTTATTCGGAAAACAAAATTTTAACTGTTTAATAACAAAATAGCCTGCCACCCAAAGAAAATTTCTCAATGCGAACGATAAAAATTTGAAAAAAAATACCGCAATTTAATTATTCGATCGTTGAGCGCCAAAAGTCAGTCGCCAATTGTCACCATAATTAAATAAGAAATTTTACAAGCACAATAATACTGAGAGTGAGATGTTGTTATGGTCGAATAGCGGCTCGACAGAAGGGCATCGAAAATAGCCTCAATTTTTCATGTTCATTCTTACGTGTACGAAAGTGCATTATTTCAATTTTTATTGTAAAAATGAATCCTTGTCACTTTTTAGTAACAAGCAAATGTCAGACTGAATTTTCATTTGTTGAACATTTCTCTCGATTGAACGCGACAGTCTTACAATAATATTTTCACAATTTTCACTTATTTTAACGATCAATTTTCAGCGAGGGAAAAACGCACTGTGGTCACACTTAAAAGTATTTTTTTTGTCTCTTCTCTGAATGTGCCTGGCATCAGAAATACTTTGTAGTTAATTGTTTCTTTCCTCTTTTCTCAACGCCTCAAATAATTGAGTCTTTTTTCATCGCCTCAAAACCCCGGAAAATGCGCGAACTATCCACTGTCATTGTGCGACGCGTATATCATTAATAATCGCTGTAAAGACAAGTTCAATGACCGTAATAGATTTTACTGTAAATAATAATAGCACAGCCAGTCTACGAAGGAAGCACCGAGGTGTCTGCAATTTATTATTGAACTTATAAATAGATCGTTAAACTCCCACGAGACTTGCAACACACCTGAGCATTTTCTCGTTAACGAATTTTTATTCACACCGCGATCGCCTTTCCGTGTATCCGTATATTTCACTTTAATAATTAACTCACGTGAAAAATATAAACTTTGCACTGGCCTGCTTTGCTGACAGATTTATGGCCGAAGGGTGTTGTGCCGGCAAAACAAAACAGAAAAATTATTCAACTAATTAAAACATCAACAAGTAAAAATTGAAAATGAATTTGAGGAAAAAAAGTTGAATGAAGTTCGCGAACAGGTGTTTGAGGCATTCAAATGTGACTCAATGTATGAAAATTTCTCGTTTCGATAATCTTAAAAAATTGAATTCAATTTTTAAAGTGTGTTGAAATGACATTATATGTCATAAAGATTAATGAATATCAGAATGTAAAGTTTATGCTGTTTTTGATCATTAATTAGTTACTGATTACTTAAGTGAGCACCGGGTTCAAAGAAATAATTTTTCTAAAGCTTTAAATACATTAAGATTAATAAATTTGAGATAATTTTTATTCAAAGGATCTTTAATAATGAAAAGCATGTGTATATATGTCTAGCCCTCGAAAATAAATTTTTTCATCCCCTTAAACTTAGGCAACTTTTAAACTTTAATGTACAATTTTGAAATAAAATACGTTCCTTAAAAAATATTATAATATCATGACTATGATCATGTTCGAATGTATCAAAGTAAAAAAAATATCAGCTACACTTACTTTCGAGAGCATGACAAGAAAAATTGTGCACATGCCGTGTACATGGACAAAAAAGTAAATGAACCAAAAAATTATCTTCAGTTAACTTTTGCTCGTTGTCCGGTGCAGATCGAAATAAAAATCGCTTTTTGTGAAAATATTTTTCCAGAAAAAAATTAAAGATTTTATGTCCGTGAAAAAATTATTAAAAAATTAAAATCTTTAAATTTATTTAACGGATTTTAATTGCAAAAAATACTGTTACTACCCACTAAAAAGTTACACAACAAAACATAAATCAGTGTAAAAAATTTTAACATTTAATTTATTAAAAATGAAAAGTGTTCTGCTCTCGAAGTTATTGCACTCTTCATCTCATGCACACACGATGCGATAATAAAAAAATTACTTTTGATTTCAATCACTTTGAAACAAGTTTCAGCATTATTTTATTTCATTATTTCCTTCGCTAATTTTTTCCTTGCGCAATTTTATCTCTTTTTGTGCATATAAAAACTTGTTTTTGCCTAATGAGAAGTTGCCGTGAAGAGAAATATAGAGTAACAGGAATTTAAAAATTAGCGCCAGACGCATTGCACGACAAATAACGATGAGGCATGAAATCACACTCTTATTGCTCCAATTAAGTATAACAAAAACGTGATGCATTGAAATTACAATTGTTTGTGTGAGCAACAATGTCAATGGCGTTCCGATCGGAACCAAAAGTTTTAACAAAAGCCGTGAATAAATTAACAAGAATATTCACACGCAGTGTTGTGATTCACCAAGCCAAATAAACACCGCAGCCGTAAATAAAAATGAAGCGTGAGAATTTTCATTCAAATCTCTCGTGACTAAAATATTAATAAGGAAAATGTGTCTTTAATTTTGGGCATTCTCTTTAAAAGATAAAAAATTTAAAAATTTATCTTTTCATTTTGTCGCATATTTTTTGTTAAATTGCGTAAGTTGAAATGTTGTTCCGTTACATCATGATGAAAGTAAAAAGGGCTGAATTTTGGAGACTACAATTAAAATTAAATTATAATTGGAGGTAAAATAAATTAAAATTCCAAATAAGACATCGCTAAAATTTAACGGGTTTTAAATTTTTAAAACTTATATTTTAAAATTTTTGCGATTTCTTTTGTATATTTAATATAATTTTACTATTACGCAATTTTAACAAGAAGGTACTTAGTGCATTACAAATTATTACTCAAATTGATTATTTCACACACAATTAATCAAACTTTAGCTTAAATCAAGCTTAAACAAAGCCATTTTTAAGACACTTAGCTTCTGAATTTTCGAACCCGCCTTATGATTACCGCGAGAGAGCAAAAATTAATCATAACTTCCACGAGTTAAATTTTCAAACAGATTGAAAGCATTCAATCGGTTTTGAAAAAGCCGCTACCTTACGGCAAAGTAATGATGAGCCATCAAAACGAAGCTGATTTTATTGTTGAATCAAGTGGTGAAAGCCGCTCATTGTCACTTATTGCTCTCAACTATAATTTCGGTATAAGTTGTTAGCGTTTTGGCATGTGCTGTTCATGACTAAGCGCCAAATTTACACAAACACTTTAGAAGGTAATGGAACGGCTGAATTAACATAATTTGTAGCTATGATCGTTTGTGGATTTTATTATAAAATTGTTGCAAAAATGCTCTTCTAAAATTTTTTATGTTCGATTTACGCAATTTTCGAATGCTTCCCTCTAATTAGCTAAACGTCTAGTGTCTTTCCTCAAGGTGAACACTCTAAAAATTTAATCTAAAAAAATTTCTCTTTTCTAACGAAATGAGCCGCAAGGTGTCAATAAACACTTTAACTCGCATAATTTTCGACATGAAACAATTTAATTTATGCTTGCAAAAATGAGCTCTTGAGGGCGGACTGAGATGTTCATCTAAAAGATATTTTAACGGATAACTTAAATATCTCAATGATGAAATGTCTTTCCATTTTAGCTCTACACATTTCATAATCCATTTTTTGACGCACAGCAACATGATTAATGATTCGAATTAATAAGAAAAGTTTCTTGTAGACACAAGAGAAAAATATGCTTTATGGATGTTTGAAAAAATGCTTTATTATTTTTCAATTTTACGCGCTCTGACCAAAAAAATTATTAAAAAGTGATTTTCTTAAATTGCTCGATGAAAGTGAACCAGTTTGTTGTTTTGCTTTCGTTTCATTACATTTTGAGAAAGAAACAAAAAAAGAGGAAATGAAAGATTTAAGATCTTTTTCGTTGGAGGCTGATTGCCGAAAAAAAAATGCAAGGCCACATTATCTCAGTCGAATATAAAGTGAATGTACTTTTAAGATTTCTGAATTTCTTTTATAAATCCTTGCGCAATTTAAGATGTAAAATTTACGGGTTTAAAACTTCATGGGATCAATTTTTTTTTTTTGCATAATGACTTTTATGAGATTCCTTTTTCTGACCAAAAAATTGAATTGGGCGAATTTGAAGGAGAGTTGGTATGAAAAAATTCCATATGGTCCGCTTGAAACTTTTCAATTAAATTTTTTGCAAAGCTAAACAAAAAAACACGGTCAATAAAATTTTTAGGACTGAGTTGCAACTTAAAAATGTTTCATTGTTTTTTTTTGCTAGCGAGAAAAATTATTGATGAAACAAAGAAAACCATCCATCGCAGAAAACTAAGCACAATAATTAATAAATTTAAATGAATAAAAATAATTCATAAAATTATCATTCGTAAGTTACGTAATCGAACTTTTCATTATTCTAAAGACTCTGTCTCTCTTTCTTAATGTTCATTAAATTCAAACAAACGTGATGAAACCAATACGCCACAAATTTCTTAAGTCTAATTGAGATGTGATGAAGACAAATGAAGTAAAGAGAAGAAGTGCTTAATAACTCTTTTAAAAATCGTGTCTTCATACATGAAATTTATTACAAAATCGCAGAAAAAAAATAATAACCGTTAGTTATGTTCTTAAGAGTGAGATAAATTTAAATAATGATCTGTAGTTAAAATGAATAGTGATGAAAACGAAAGTGATGATGGATGAACTTGAAAAGCCCTCAACACACAGGCAGCAAGTGCATGTACGCGTTCAATTTTAAACATTGCAATTTTCTCTTTTATTGGCGGATATAAAAAATTAGTTGAAATTCATTGAATTGGTAATTTATAAATTTTTTATCGCCACATTGCCCGAAATATATAGCATTAGACCATAAAGTGTCGATTACAATGAAAGTTTCGTTTTTTTAATAAGAGTGAAATCTTTTTTTGCGCAAAATATGATCTCTCTTAAAAAATGCATAACAAAGCATTAAATATCGGTTTCTGGGTTTGTCAGAGTTGCTCACTTAAAATATTCAACCACACTACCATAAATTCCGGTTTGCACGCGTCAAATTAAACTCCCGATTGCATTTTTGGTTAAGGTTGAAAATAAGAGCAATTTAAGAGTTGCTTAACTAAATCAAATATCGAGATATATGCTAAGACATAAAAAAGGGAGGAAAAGTTCATTAATTTCTCACATTAATTATACACGACAGCTTTTAATGGACATTTGGATTATTTCTTGATTTTCTATTATTTCTTTGCTTACTGTCACACAATGAGATGTTCGTGACTGGTTGGTGACAGATTTGGGTCTACTAATCAAGTTCTTATAATGAGCGATTGAGTCCGGAAAGCTAAATTTTATATTTGCGAAAAATTAAAATTAACAAATTTATTTTAATTTAGTAATTAAAGGTTTTAAATAAAAATCCAATTGATATGAGTCTGCAGTAAATGCTGTAAAAATTAAACGTGCAAAAATGACAATTTTACTTTCCACATTTGCTCTAATTTAATTCGCTTTTTATTTCCATTCTAGTGTGATTTTCAAAAAGGAAACAATGAGTTCGAAATCGCTCGTGATTTTTTAACAAAAAAAAATTAAAATGTGCAATGAGTCAGTGTTGAATGTTTCTCGATAAATTAAATTTTCTTGAACCATTGTTAAAATTTCTAAAGGCGATAAAAAGAAAATAAATTGCAAATTAAAGGAATTTATTTTCTTTACAATTATTACTTTGGACATAAATGCTATAATTTTGTTGCAATCATATGAGGCATTTTGTGTGCCGGCAAATAATTGCAAGAAAGCATAGGAAGAGGAAATTTCAAAAGTATGCACGCAAACATGTTCAAGTTCAGTGAAAAGAGTGAATGAAAGTTATCAGCAATCAAAAGTTATGCTTTAGGTTAAAAGAAATTATTTTTTTTCTCAACGAATTTCATAACGAAATATTTTGTCGTTCGGAAATATTTTGTAACAGAAATCTTGTCGAATGTGCAAAACGCCGGATAAATACATGAAACATTTGTTTCGCTTGTCCATCAAAATTTCCTTCGCCAAAAAGTGCGTGCTCTAAATTAATCAGTTCCACCTTAATGCTCGTTTGTCAATCGACATAACTTTTGACCTCTCAATTCGCTCAATCGAGCACTGCCTTGATTTTCAACTTCTCACCTTTGTTCTACATCTCTAACCGTGTTACATTCAAGAGCACACACAATAAAGAAGGAAATTGAAAGTTTGACTCGGCAGTCACCTACCATAAAAAAATGATTGATGCTTTTTATCAAAAGGTATCACTGCCAAGTTTTTTTCTGCGTTGGATTAGCGACAATTGAAATCACTAAAGAGAGCGAACAATTTTGCGGTTGATTAATGGCTTATGCGAATCATTAACGGGAAAAACGGTGGGATAGCAATTTATCGAGAAAGTTCCCTAGGTGTTAAATGAGTGGAAATATAAAGACCAATGAACACCTTTGAGTGTTTTTGTGGTTTTTGCAATTTTTCAAAGATAAGAAATTTTTATCTTTAAATAGAAAATTTTTGTGTAAATTATTAAAAATAATTAAATGTCCGAAAAGTATGCGAAAGAGATTTTTCAGATCGGTTCATGACTACAAATTAACATTCAATCAATATAACAGCTAGGTTGCAACTTTATCAACATAAAACTCAAATTTATCTGCAAAATAATAATGTCACTCATTAAATTCAAATTTTCTCTTCTGGACGAATGAAAACAAATAAAATAATTTAAATCCACTTGAGGAATTTTCCTGGTTGAAAGCCCTCTATATAACCTTCAAAATCGATAGCCTTTAGATCACAACTTGAACATGTCCAATCGTATATGCAATGCCATGTAATAAATTATTTACTGCACTTTTACATAAAACAAGAAGTTTAAAATTATATAAAAAAACTAAAATGAGTGAAAGGAGTTCACAAGAAAATTGTTTACACTAAGCGAGTCATAGCATGTGATACAGCCTTATAACTTAGTGCCCGATATTTTATTATTAGCTTGTGCGGTTGTCGTTATATATAAATGTATCAACTCGAAGCGTAATTAAATGTCTGGTAGTTACATTTATTCGCCTCGCTTCAGTCAGTTGTGAATTTGTGGACTTATTCCAGTGTGTTGCCGAGTGTCTTTGCTCAACTTTTCTTATATTTCTCTTTCTTTCTTCTCGCGTATGTACATAATGCACCGATATTACCCAATTACGTGTCGCTCTTGAGGTTTTCTTCTACTCATATTTAAAAAAACTTCTCTCTCCTTTACATACAACACTTTAACGCAAAAGAAAAAAAACGCGATCATTCAAGTGTGCCTCAGAGTCTTGCGGCTGCACATGGCTTACAGTGAATATATATTTTTTTGATTGTTTTTATTTAGTCTCGTTTTGCGTGCCGATCGGAATGTAAGTAAACCTCAAAGTGCTCTCCATATATAAGATGCGATAAAAAAAGTTTTTATTCGAAAAAAATTAATAAAATCAAGGGAGAGAGTGAAAAAATCAAATTAAAATAATTAAAAACTGTGCAAGTAAAATTGTGTGTTTGCATAACAAGTAAAACTCTTAAATAAGAGCATTTAAAATGAGTGAAAAACTTGTTTCGATCGATAATCATTTGTAATAATTTTTTGACGCGTGTAATAATTTCGAGGAAAAACATTTTAAAAAAAATCCCATAAAAGAAAGTGGTGAAAAAAATATAAAATTATATGTTGATGATTAATAAATTTTTATATGTGTAATTTTATTTCAGTTAAAAGAATTTTTCAAGGGATAAAGAGAAATTTTGTGAATTAGTGATAGATAAAAAATTGTTGAACATAAAAAACAGTGAAGTGATAAAAGATCCGAAAATCAATCAAATGATTCAATGAATTTTAAACGACATCATAACAAAATGCAGTTTGTGCTGATCGCATGTTACCTCGCAAATTTTCTGGATAGAATTCAGGTACTTTAAAATGATTATTTAAGAGCTATGACATAAAGCAGTGATTTATTAAAAAATGTCATGATTTATTTAAAAAAATGTATAAAATTTTATAAATTATTGAACAGCTACCTTTAAAAAGTTTTACGATCATCTCGAACATAAATTCACTTTCCTTCAACAAATTTTCGCTACTTAATGTTAAAAAATTTAATGACCATGTTTAAACACAATAAAAACTCTCGATGTCAATCTTAAAATTGTGGCAAAAAAAGAGATATACTGTAACACTACCCAAAATAATCAACTTTCTGTACAACTTTTACTTTCGTTTCTTTCCTTTAATTTTGACCGAATCAAAAGGTAAAAGAAGAAGTGCGGAATTTCTTTTAAATATGTATCAATGCTGTCACCAACTCACTTTTTTCTGCATAATTTCATTTCCGTGAATTCAACTTGTTCCCTTTCGACATCTAACCAGGCATTTAAATCTCTCGAATAGTAAGCGAGAAAATGGCACTTTGAATTCATGTCTGTGCGTGTGTCAACCGCAAAAATATACTGCAAGAATTCAACTTTCATTCAAAAGACTATAAAGATATCACACGTTAGTTAAAAAGCGTGCACTTCACAGATCTCTTTTGCTCATGAATCATTCATAGCTAATGTCTCGAGCACGATCCAATGATCTTTCACCTTCCTCTTCTCTCATTTCTATGTCATTATTAATGTCGTAGATCTTGAAAAATTATATTCGAGCAAATTATGTCTTAAACTCTCATGACATTAGACTTCTCTTTTTTTTTACCTTTGGAATTTTTTCATGCTTGATTTAACGATGATGGATTTAATGAAACGATGACAACGGAAAGCGAGAGAGGAAAAGTGATTACCAACTGTTGTGAGATTACGAGTGATAATAGCAACATGCGAGAGATAAATTACAGAAGAAAGTTTAACCTCAACATTATCGTGTGGTGTTTTGATAAATGGTCAATTGAATTTTCAGCTCAGTTATTTTTGGATTTAATTAATTGAATTTTTTACTTTTAATATTTATTTAGAGATTTTAATCTGAAGAAAATTATATAAAAAGTTTTGAAATTAAATTTGCAATTAAAATCGAAGGTTCGAATCCTTAAATTTGAAATGTATGAGGTCGTAGCATCAATTATTTTTTTTAGTTTTTAAATTTTATACATTTAATATTTTTACATCTCCATAAAATTAATCAATGATAAAAATATTTTTATGTCATGCCATTTAGAGAAATCAACTAATAAATCTTCACTTATTTTGGCAATAAAAAATTCGTGAATATTTTAAGCATAATTTTTGTTGAAAAAAGTTCCTCAAGTTCATTGAAACCTACGAATGCGAGCTTCATTCAGCGTATTTATCGGTAAATTAAATTTCAATGCCTGCAAGTGTTTTTATAGACGCAAAGCAAAATATTTTCAAAGTTTGTCTGGCAGAAGTGAAGTGAAAAGAAAAATAGTTAACAAAACGCCACGTGCTCAACTGAATGCTGCTATAAATCAGATTAGAGCGATGAATGTGTTACATAAACGACTTGAGAATGCTTTAATTTATCATCTTTTAAAAATCGTTAGCAATTCTAACAAGGTGCAAACATGATTTTTGACATGCGAAGATTTATGAACCTTTTTGTGATAACTGAATTGATTTTAATAGTTTCCGCTCCATTTATTTTTCCATCTTGAAAAATAATTAATTGAACAATTGACAGCGGTTAGCATAAATTATTCAAAAATATTAAAAAACATTTAAATTTTTTCGTTGACTCTTAGAACGCAAACAATTTTTTGCTCCCCTCAACACCTCAAGGATTTCAACTTTTGTTCATGCTCCCAAAGAATTCCTCCGTTGAGCTTAATTTGCAGATCGTTTATCCATTAATTAGAGCACAACTAACGACTCGATCTAAATCACTTTTTGATTGATCGCTCTTTTTATGAAGATTATTTTTAAAATATCAAACAACTATGAAAATTACTATGTCACGAGCGGTACGTGAAAAAAGATTAAACTAAATCACTACCGCATTGTTGAGAAGAAAGAATTTGGTGGAGAAAATTGTTTGTCGTAAATCTTTCGGTTCAGTGGTGTGTGTTATGGCTCATTTTCACGCATCGCCATGCGTTGTCATGCTGTATATACTTACATAATAATCTAATATGAGATAATGCTAATAATCTAGCTCATGAACTTTGTTTTTTCTATTATCTCATTGCAGGCTCAGCATGTGGATGATGACGCGAGAGCATTTGTGAAACCAAATATCGACTATAGTCCATGGAGTCCAGTGGACATAATTGATTATCCACTCGAAATTAAAATTAGTAAAGTTCGATCGATTTTGTCATCGCCACCTGAGACAGCGAACATAAATCGAAACAATAAATTTTCACCTGCCAACTTGAAAACCGCAACTCGAAGAAATTTTGAGAGCGCATCAAATGGCGAAATCGAAAGTCCACCTTCATCATCAATTCGACCCACTTATAGGCGAAAAATATTCAGTACTTCAACATCGAGTCCATCGAGCACAATAAAAACTGAAAATGCAGCTGGAAGATTTCGAGTCAATCGTAGACCAATCGAAAGCCATCAAGGTGCATCCACGACAGCAAAGCCAAGACGGCAATTTACGCCACGCACAACGTCGGAAAATGTTGTCGCAGCAACAACTCCAGAAAATTCATCGTCAACGACGACACGCGTAACATTTAAGAAACCAACGCGTGGAACTTACCGACCTAAAACAACAAGTAAAAGTAACGCTAATGATGATGGCAATGATGGGGAAAATTATCCGGAACATTTCAAAGCGCTACTTAAAAATAAGGAAGTGATAACGCAGCAAAACGATAAAAGTGTACTTAAGAAACCATCGAAAGTTTTCCGTCCCACTTCGGCTGATAAGCCGACAAAAGTTCCAGTAAAAACAAAACCAAACGCTGCTTTGTATTCGCCTCGACCGCGACAATTGAAATCAACCACAATTTTAAGCACTGAAGCATCCACAACTGAGGCTGTCATAACTAAGCGTCCATCATTAAGGACACGACCTCCATATCGACCTACCGAGAGGGCCAAATTAAATTTCGGAAGCACACTTCAAGAGCCACCGACTGCAAAAACAACGCCAACATACACAACGAGAGCTCAAGTGAAGCAAATCGTTGAGGAAGAATCGATGAATGTTAACACGCAAATCACTGACGATGCAGTCAAGCAAATTGATCCGCCGATAAACGAGCAATACTTTCCAAGAACGAGCGCGGTAGGTTGGAAAAATATTTTAACAACTTTATGGTCATAAATTTTTCACATTTAGATTGGCTCTTCAGCGGGTTTGAGATTCTCATCGAGATTCCGTAATTCTGATGTGACTCTGAAACCTGGATATCAGCCGACAGTGCCAATTGTCACCACCACACCGGGGGTATGTTAAGTTCTCCTAGAAATTTTATTTATCCCTCAATCAAAAATGTTTAATAAACTTTTGGAAATAATTTTAATAAAATTCAAATTTTGATTGAGTGACTCGAAATTTTTTGTCGCTAGTTTTTTGCTTGCCGTTTACTTTTATTGCGAATGCCATAGAAAATTTTAGAGCGAGTATAGTTGCTGTTAGAATAGTGTTTAGCTAATGGAAAACTTTTATTTTGGTTGCATTTCATAAAGGCGTATTTTGATCATGATGGATTTGGATATTCGATAACACATCAGAATCATTTTCTTGGTAGTGGAGGTAGTGAGGCAAATTTGTTTAACTTGCAAACACCTCCCTGGCACTCATCCGCCGCTATTCAACCGCAATGGACATATAATGGATATAATCACGATAGCTATTCACTATCGTATAATTTTTAGCTTTTTTTCTTAAGAATTTTTTTATAACCAAATATGAATAACCAAAAAAATATATAAATGCACGCCAAGTACCTTTTTGATCCGAAGCCAAAGAGAAAAGTGTTTTTTATTGCTCTCACACCACACATCGTTTGATAATTGGAAATTTATCGCTAAAAACGTGCTGTTATCACGCATGACTAGCGACTAGGTGCTGTAAATATATCGCACAATTTTTTTATTGTTTCTGATTTATGTTTTAACTTAAAGCTCCTCCACTACCAATTTTACGCTATTTTTTGTTGTTCAAAATCATTCCAACCATTATTAAATTAACATGTATGCATAATTGGATTTTTATAGTGAAAGATTGATTACAAACACATTCAGGTGCATGGTTAACATATGGGGAATTTTGTTCAATGCCTTTTGAAATTAAAAGATTTAAAATTTTGCACAATTCAAACATTTCCACATATATAAAGACACTAAACAGCCTAATTTTTTTTATGTACATACAAAAAAGATGAAAAACAAAAAAAAATCATCAAGTAATAAATTTTTTAATTAAAACACAACAACTTCGATTTTCAGCTGGATCTTAACGAAATTGATCTTGAGCGGTGGAGAGAAATTTTACCGTTGGCCGCGGAATTAATTCACGGTGATGCCGAAATCATGACACAATCGCCATCGCAAACCGTTTCGATCTATGAAGCACTTGCTGAGATTCTCTCAAAACCAACAGAAAGTTTAAATCTTTTCAATAATAAAAGCACTGATCGCACGCTTATTTCTGAGGCACCGATTTCAAGCACAACAAGTTCAACTACTACAACAACATCAACATCGACAGAGAAATTTGATGATACAAAGGTAGCTCGTGTAAATAAGTCTGATGACACTCCTGTATATATCCAAACGAACATTTCCCATTCCCTTAATTTCCCTAACTCTCATGACACGACTACAACACTAAATTCGAGTGACTTAATAATGAGTTTTGATGAATCCACTAACTATTTAATTTGGTCAAATATTTTTGATACTAACAATGAGACAAATGGAACACATGACACGACTCGTCATCCCAATAAACTTGATTTTATGACACGAAGAGTATTGAAAGATATGGAAATGACATCATCATCAGTCTATCCCGTCTATGTGCCTAAAAAAATTGACATCACAACCGAAATGACTTCATCAAGTAAAAATATTAAAAATAATTCAATCGAGAAGAAAATTCAAGCACGTGAGGACATGCGAAAATTCGACATGAAAATGACTTCATTGAATCCCGAACGACCTCGTAAGAGTCAAGAAAGAGCGACAACAGAAAAAAATAAAACGGTATTTCCATTTAGCCACGTTTTTTATGCACACATGACATGTAGTTTAGTGCATGCACCATTTTTATATGTGTTTTTGTTCTCGAAAATTGGCTTATCAGATCCATTTGTCTCAGTTCACAGTCTCGGCTCTAACACATTCACATTTACATTATGTTGCTAACTTTCCATCATCCATCGACAAATTTAACTCACAAAATAATTTTCAGTGCACAGTTTTGTAATTTTAAAATAATTTGATTAACAGGAAAATTCAGGAATTATCATTGACCTACTTCAAAAGTACAAGAATGAAACTGATTCGCTCGTGAAGAGTCCAAATATTTTTAGTCTCGCCAAGAAAGGTCATCATGGGGAGTCGCAAAATGATACCGAGGTAAATTTATGCTTGAAACGTAAATAAAAATGGTCCATAAATTTATTTCGCTCTTATGTGTTAAATTTTTTGCACTAAATTCTCACTAATTGCGCAGATTAATCAACTTAATGAGCAACACGAGGCGACCCAAAGGCCAAGTACCAGCAAATTGCCATCGACACATTCATCGGTTGGCTTAAATAGTGTAAGTATATTTCCGAATGGATATGATACCACATCTATGCGGCCAGAGACGACAAAAGATTCGTTTGAAAATGAAATTGGACTTGATGATTTCGACTTTAAATTGCCAACAACGAAATTTACCACAAGGATAAGTACTTCAGTGTCGAGCAGCACGAGATCATTACCCGTGACTGCAAAATCAACACCAAGCACAACTCAACGTCCGACGACTTCAATTAAAACAACATCCCAACCTAAAATTTCCTCAACAACTTCCTTCATTCGATCGACAACTCAAAATTTTATCGACAATAATTTTAAAAAGCTCCAAGATTTGCTTTCAAAACAAACGGAAGCCACAACAACTCAAAGAGAAACAACAACGCAAGACATCACCACCACTGAAATTCCTACCACTACGCAAAATATAATTAATAAAAATTTCCAAGCACTTCAAGAGCTTTTATCGAAGCAAACCAAACCGACAGCATTTACTAGAAATCAAGTGACGACAACAACTCAAATTCCGACAACTCAGAATTTCATTGACAAAAATGCAAAAATTCTTCAAGAACTTTTATCAAAATCTCAAACGAAATTTGAAACTACAACAGTGCCGACAACTCAAAACTATGTCGATAGAAATGCCAAAATACTACAAGAACTTTTATTAAACCAAACTAAACCGACAGCATTTTCAAGACCCTCAACGACAGGAGTTCCTAAAACAACTAGAAAATTCATAGATGAAAATGCCAAAATTCTTCAAGAGCTTTTATCAAAATCTTACACAACCACAGATGGGCCTCAAACAACTCGAAATTATGTCGATAGAAATGCCAAAATACTTCAAGAACTTTTGTTAAACCAAACTAAACCCACAGCATTTTCAAGACCCTTACCGAGGTCCACTACAGAAATTCCTGAAACAACCACAAACTTTATAGATGAAAATGCCAAAATTCTTCAAGAGCTTTTATCAAAGAACAGAGCAACACCATTTTCACGAAGCACAACTGTAAATCAAGCGACAACAACTGAAATTGCTACAACAACTGAATTTGAAGAATTAGTTTTAAGCACTCTTGGATTTTCATCGTCAACAACGAGACCGACATCATCAATTCAAAAAATTAGACGTCCATCAATGCAAACAAGATTCACGACAGTCAGTTTCAAGCCTTCAAGCACGACACAGCGAGTGACAACAACAGAAAAAGTCACTACAGAACTTCCAACAACAACTGAAAAAACATTGCCTAGAACCCCTTCAAGTACCATTCGAATTATTCCCAGCACAACTCAGATGCCGACTGTAAAAACATCAACTTTTGCCACACCTTCAAGCACACATCGATTTGTGCCTATTATGATTCCAGACGATTTTTCAACAACGCTTTTTACCTCAACAACTAAGAAAAAATCGCCATTCAGCGATTCTGAGGATCTTGAATTTTTGGTGAGCATTTAATTAATCTATACATTTTATAAAATTAATGAACTAAAAATTTAGCGGCAATTATCGAGTTTTGTAAATCGAGGGGTTCCAACCACCCCAATGACGCCTCGAAGAACAACATCCAGCACAACAACAACAACAACAACAACAACTACTGAGAAAACCACCACCAAAAAATTGCCGACAACTTTCTCAGACTCAGAAGATTTAGCCTTTCTAAATAGCTTGGTAATTTTGAATTAAAATTTTTAGCCTCTCAAAAATAAATTAATTTTAAAATTTCCAGCGTAACTACGCAGGATTTATTAACCTCACAACTGAACGCTCAAATTTGGCGAACAAAATTTTGGAGTTGGCTGTGAATCGAATGAGTAAAAGTGTGGGTGACAGTAAAAGCTCATCAAATAATAATTTAGAGAGCATCAGACCAGCACCGTTCGCCACGACTCAATCACCCGAAATTGTCATGAACAAAATTATGGATATGAAGGAAAATATCAATCTTATGAGTTCAGTAATTTTAGAGAATCAAAAGGCAAATCCTCAAATGAGGTTAAGTGCGCAAGAGGTTGAGAAAACAAAGAAAATGTTACAGAAAGATGTCATGCAATATAATAATGACATTCAATTGCTTTCTCTACTCATTGGAAGGCCTTTGAATGCTCAAGACCTCGAAAAACTTGCAAAAACAAATTTAGGAAAAGCTAGCACGAAAGCTCCTCTCACATCAACACCTAAATTGACCACCACAACAACCAGAATTTCATCTCCAACGATGAGACAAACAACATCGTCATCAAGCACGGTTCCAGCTTTTAAATCTCTTTCACTCGATGAAGTAAAATTTCTTCAAGCTTTGCAGCAAATTCAAACCACTTTACCGGCCTCAACAACAACCACACAAAGTCCAATTCAAACTCGCTCGAGATCACAAGAGGCAATTATCGCTGCACTCTTAAAGCAACAGGGTATCGGTCCAAGCATTAATGGCAACAATCAAGTGCAACTTGACGTAATTTTAATTTCTCACAAAAAAAAATTTCTTTTGATTGAAAAAATTCGTTACAGAAAATTTTGGACCAATTGTCAACTGATCGATCGAATCGAGGTATTTCTGATTTCACGTCAACAATTCGTCCATTCTCACCAATGCCGCCGCTGAGCAGGCAGCCTCGTCCCATTGTCGATGGTATGAAATTAAAATTTTCTCACAAAAAATATTTAATTGACGTAATATTAATTAGGGCTCGCATGGCTGTGGAGAACGTGGCAGGAAACTGCTCCTGGATTTCAGGCGCCAAGACAGAGACCACAAGTCCAAGTTCAACAGCAACAATCTTTGAGCTTTGATGATGAATTTGAAAACGACCAAGAAAGTTCGGGAAATTCAGGAGGTGGTTTAGTTTTTCCGAATAGTCAAGTGAGTTTTTAAAACTTTAAAATAATTACCGTTAAAAATTTAAAATTTCCAGCCTCTTGGACCAAACGGATTGATAGGTGCTGCGATCGGAGTGACTAGAGCAGTGACGCAATTTTTAGGAGTCGCTTTTCAAGGAGCAGGTCGATTCCTCACAGCTGCTCTAACAACAGGATCAGCCGCCTCAAATATTCAAGGATTTGGCGATTCGCGTCTGTAAAAAAAATTAAAAGTGTGCATGAGTGTGATGGATGTCATAAAATAGTCAATTTTAATTTATTTATTAATATGGAGAAGCTTGTTGAATCGAATGATGATCTAGTCTATGGAAAATGTGTGCGAATGAATGAGAAAATAATTATTAGGTGTTAATTAATTGCCATTATTATTAAGCAAAAGGTTCATAATGAAAGGATATAAAATAAAGAAATCAAGACTTAATTTTCTAAAAACTTGTTTTCACTTTATTCTTATTTTTTTCTTTCAGTAATTGTCGTATAGGTTGTATAATTAATTAATTAATTGAATGATTTTTCTTGAAAACTAAGATTGAGATGAAAAAAGTAAAAAGATACTCAAAAAATTTAATTTATAAAAGAGATAAATTTAATAATTCTTAACTACAAAATTAGAAGTTGATTTGTGGATTTTTTACTATTTTACAATTTCCTATTTAGTGTGGTGTTTGCGAAAGTTTAAGATTTCTTTTTCTCGAATAGTCAAAAAAAAGTATTTTAATTACACTTTTTTTTATTGAGGGTGAAACGAGAACGGTAAAGACTGAAATCAACACTAAATTGATAAATGGATGAAGATGAATTTTTTATGCATACAAAGTAGTCACTATGAGTCGCCTTATAAAAAGTAATCAGCTTGAGGCTTTTTCAATGGAATGCCCCTGCTTTCTTGAGGTGCCGCCTCAAATATTGTGAAATCTCTCTGAAGATTTTCATTCAACTCCAAGATAGCTGCAACATTTCCACATCGGTAGCAATAATTGGGTGCCGACCAGACAGTCAATACGGTCTCGTTAAAATGCCATTTGTATCCCTCCATAACAAGCTGATGCGCTCTACAAATCATCTGGAATGAGATTTAAAAATTTAATTTTTTTTCTTTCAAATCATTTTTGGAAGAACATTAAAATTACCTCAATATCATTTGCGGCATTAAATTGTGTCACGACATCAGATCCAAAAAGATAGCCAGCTCCTCGAGGCGAAACACCCCATCCATGTGTGTCCTCGGGATCGCTCCATAAGAGATCACACATTGGTCCATCATGCGGAACTTCTTGCTTTCTGTCGATTGATCTGATTTGATCTAAATACTGAATGCTAGGACTCAAACCTCCGTGAACACAGAAAATCTTGCCATCGATGATAGCCGAGAGACTGAGATAGTCGAATACTTCTGTGCAGTAGCGCCAAACTGTTATGCTTCCATACTTCCGAAGACATTCGTCGTAAAATCCATAGACTTGAGTGATTTGACGCGACTCATGGTTGCCGCGGATGAGAGTAATGCGGTCGGGATAACGGACCTAAATTTAATGCAGTTAGTTTTAACTGTTTAAAGAAAATTAATTTTTTAAAATTACTTTTAGGGCCAGGAGGAGGAGAAATGTCTCGACGGAATAGTATCCTCTATCGACAAAGTCGCCCATAAATAAATAATTTGTCTCTGGAACATCTCCGCCAACCTTAAACAGCTCTTTGAGATCGTAGAATTGTCCATGAATATCGCCGCATACCTAGTTGTGCGCGCAATTGAAGAAAAATAAATAAATATTGATGATTCATAGAAAAAGAAGAGACTCACTGTAACAGGACTATCAACTCGCTGTACATTGCCTTCCTCGACCAAAATTTCTCTAGCTTTCGCGCACAAAGCCTTCACCTCATTCTCCTTTATGATCTCGCATCGCTTCAGTGTCTCAATTTGACGATCTAAATCACTGTAGTCAGTCATCTTTTGTGATAATCGTCGCCGAGAAAAAAACACAAATAAACTTTCGCGAGTTTTTTTTAAATGGAGAAACTTTTTTCACACGCTTTCTTCGATTTTTAACTCTAAACCTTATTTCAGCTACTCTTCCTTATGCTCTAACGAAACCTAAGCAGTCTATGATGTGATCAAGAGTCAAATAATTAGGCTAAAGTAGGAAAAAGAGTGAATATTTAATTAATTAAGAAATTTCGCTGAAATTTGGGGAGACGAGTGTGCGTAGTTTGACATCCCGCGTTGCTCATTCTCAACTTTCCTTAGACTTTGAGCGGGAAAATTTAAAAATAATTTAGTTGCTCACATTTTTTTGATGTAATTTTATTAAATCTTTTAAAAATCTTTTAGAAACCGAATGGATCCAATTTGTCGTTCATTAGTGCCAACGATGATTCGGCAATTTTAGCCAAAAATTCGCTCATTTTGTGTTTGCTGAACACTTGATAGAGTTGATTTTGTTCATTAGCAATATCATCGCACAATTTCATGCATTCTCGATGCTCTTCGGCTAACGTGAGAATTTTATGGAGCAATGCCACGATATCTGGGATGTGAAGTTTTCTCAAGTTGTCCATTTGAACTTTACGATTTTTCCACGCTGTTACGTCGTCTTCGGAATTGAATTCCATTTGAACTTCGTCGCCATCAATAAGCCATCCTTTATCAGGAAACATGAGGACGTTATAGAGTAGTTCTTTTGTCGATGCAGTTTGCTCTTTGAGTACAGCTTTCCAGCGATCAAGTTCCTGTTGATAAATCAATTCTTGATGTTCTGACGCTGCTTTCTCGGCAAAATTTCTTCCTCCGCTTGCTTGTGGCGGTTTTGGCTTTTTATTGTAAAAGAATTCGACCCACTCATTGTATCCATCGGTGGCGGCAAGGAAAGTCTGATGACAGAGATATTCACGAATTGAGCATTCAGCCTTCGATGACAATTTGTTTTTACCTCCATAGAATTGAACGATGAGTTGGATTGAGTCGGTGGGAACCATTGTGAAGGCCTTCTTGACTGCCTCAATTTTACGCTGCGCCATAAAGTAACGAATCATGGCGTTCGCCTGCCACAAAAGCTCTCCGCGTTGATCTTGATCGAAAAGGAGAAAATCGAGTGATGAAATTTTCTTTTTATCGAGTTCCGAAATTTCTCCAGCCAATAATTTTGCATCGTTTGGATTTTCCACTGACTGTTGAATGCGTTCAACTGTAAGTTTAGCGATGTATTCAATGTCCAGCCCATGACTTTTTGCTTCCTCCATGCAATTTCGGCGCGATGATTCGGGAACACTTTCGAGGAATTCTGAGTAGATGTTGACTTGTTGTGCGTTAGGTAAGGCAGCAGTATAAAATGCGACGAGCTGCGGATCACCAATTCTCATCAGACATTGAACATAAGAACGAATAATGCGATCGCCAATGTCCTCCTGGTGATTTCTTCCAACTTGACGAATAAATAAGACGAGATGTGCAAAGAATCTCAGCATTTGTGGTGTTGTCTCATCGCTTTCAGAAACCTCATTCATGTGACTCAGGAGGGAAGTTATGTCGTCCAATATGAGAAACTTTTGAATTGTTGCGAAGCTTGACTTTGCCGCACTTTTAACGCTCATGTTTTTATTGCCATCGAGTTCACTGAAAATTCTCTCCAATGACATTTTTCCATCCCAATACTTGCTCGGCATTTCACTGTAATTTCTCGCGCAGCACGATCGGATTTCTGACTCGACGCGAATGTCAATTTGAACTTTAAGGTATGCCCACAATAAATCCCACCACGATTCACTGCATACATTTGTCAAAGACTCCAAATGACCACAAAGAGATCCAACAACTGCTTTTGTATAGTCGTCGAGCTTGCGACTATCAGCCATCATAAAAGCGCATCTCTTCCACAAATCTCTACGAGGATTTCCCTCAATCGGCATTTTTATGTCCTTATTTTCGAGTGCATCATAATTTGGATCATGAAACAATCTCCAACCTTCGAGGAGGGCAGCTTGCCACGGCTGTCCACAGTGCTCACACAAGTTTTGAGCTTCGTCAATCTTTCCCTGACGAATGCAATTAAAAATGAATTTTGTCAATCGTTTCTGATCGTCCATGTCGAGATCGTGAAGTGGAAGATTTTCGCGGTGAGGAGCGTCTGGATCGAGACTCTTAACAAATTCACGACGTCCTCCAAACATCGTTTGACCAACATTCTAAAATTAAATTATTTTACTTTAATTTCGCTTAATAATTTTTATATTACCTGTAGGTGATGAAGAGTATTTTCCCATGCCATTGAGCTTCTGTCGCCATAATGGGCAACTTGGATCTGATTTTCCTCATACGACGATTGCTCTAGCCAGTCGAGAATGAGTTGATGCTCGCGGAGTGTTGAGTTGTCTAAAATAATAATTAATTGATTTATTCGAAAGATCCAGCTGTAAGTGACTTACTCAAATAAAGATGCTCGACAACAGTTTTCTCACTATTCACAAGTGGCAAGTCGTCCTGTTCCATTTCCTCTTTTTGTGTAATCAAACGATCCTTGTAGAGGCAGTGAATTAAGCTCCACGTATTCATTTCATTTCTGATCCAGCCGCTTGTTCCCAAAAACTTTTTCTTCTTACCTTCACTCTCCATCTCCTCAAGTGTGTTCTCGAGCACTTGACGAAGGTGAAAGACAGTCTCAAAGACTTCCATTTCATTGCTACTGGATGATTGTATAACAGAAAGGAAGTGCGAATACAATTGATCTGTTCTTTCCTTAACCAAAACGCTCGTTTTTTCACTTCCATAATTGCTGACGCTCGAAATCATGCTGATATCGTCACGAATGTTCTGCACTCGAGATCGATGAAAGCTTTTTTTCGCATAGCTATCGTCTAGTTGTTGAATTGAGCGCTCCAAGTTCATTTTTAATTAAATTTTTGTATTTTCACGAAATTATTCTATTTGACCGGTTTGAAATGTAAACAACTTTTTGTTGCTCACTTTAAATTTCTCGTGTTTTGAAAAATAAAATAAAAAAATGCTGAGAAAATTAATTTTTCAAAATTTAATTACTTATCAATGTCGTCGACTGTCGGCTCAAGCGAAACCTGCAGCTAAAGAAAAATATGACATCTTTGCGGGTGTTCTCATCGAGCGTCTTCCAATTGTCGGCAAGAAATTCAATGAAATCGAAAATGAAGTTATGGTGAGAATTTGTTTTCAATCACAAATTTCTTATTTAATTAAATAATTCAATATATTTTAGACACTTTTGAAGAAAATAGAATTCGAGGGCAGTCTTAAAAGCGATCATGAGCTGAGAAAAGAAAAGGATAAGCGACAGGCTGAATTAATCAAAGGTACTTGCAGCTGGATGTTGACTGGATCTCATTAGCAGTCGATTAATGCTTAATGCAGCACTTACTAAGACAATTAATTTTCATTTTAGCTGGCAAAGCAAATGAAAAAGAAGAAACCGACGCCCGTGCACTTCAAACGGCTCATGACTTTGAAGATATGGGCCAAGATGAGCTTGCAAAATTCGAAGCTGCTCCACGTGAGACAGAGGACGATAAGAAAAATAACGTCAAGAGCTTAGATAGAAAGCTAGATGACACTTTAGTGTTCTTAAGCGAGCACCAGTTGGGAAAAGATAGCATCATGCTTTTACCTCAAGGAAAGTGGAATGAAGGCGAGTCACTGAGGCAGACGGCTGAGAGAATTGTCAGTGAGAAATGTGGAAGTGACTTGAAAGTTCATTTCTATGGCAATGCACCAATAGGTTTTTATAGATACAAATATCCTTCGGCTGAGAGAAAAGAATCTGTCGGAGCAAAAGTCTTTTTCTTCAGAGCCGTTTATAAAGGTGGCAATGTTTCCGATCCGAAACAGAATTTCATGTGGATTAACGAGGAAGAGATGAAGGGAAAAGTTAAGCATGTTTACTACAACGCTGTACGGCAATTTTTATGTCCTTAGTGTTTTAAAATAAATTCATAACGTATTTAGAAGATTTAAATTTTGAGTTTTGTTTACTTTTTCAGCAAAAATAAGTCGCATGTATTAAAAATTAAAAATGATAAAAACAAAAGCATCGCTAGCTAGACAGAAAGAAGTAAATAGTTTCAAGTCAGTAAAGCTCGAAGTACCTAAACGATTGCCGAGGACATTGCCTCCGAATGGCGTTCAGGAAGAGGAAAATAGCGAGGATGAAGCATTTAATGAAATTTTTGGTGATGGCCCGAAAAAAAATAAATCTCGAAAGGATAAAAAACAAGTAACATTCGATAGTGCGAGAAGAGAAATACTTAACTTTGGATTATCTAACAAGAGTGCAAACGAGAGATCAGATCAGACCGCTCAGCTGCTGATGAAGCTTGGCGCTAAGCCACCTAAAAATAAAGCTCGCAATTATAAGGAAATTCTCGAAGAAAAACGAAAAGAAAAGCTTGATGGTGAGAAAATCAATAAACGAACACTCTTCGGCACCTCCGCAACACTTCAGTATCGAAATCAATCGAAGAAGAGGGACGATGGATTGCTCAAGAGATACGGAAGAGTTGAGAAACGTGATCGCGACAAAATTAAGAAATCTTTCAATAATAAGAAGAAATAAAGTTTAATATTTTTAAAAAGTGAATTTTTAGGCACGTTTCGACTTTTTAATTTCTTTCATTAGTGTCTTTAAAAAAAATTGAATAAATTGATAGTCAGCACTTGCCATTTTTACCAATCAACATTTGTGGCTTTACTCGCACCAAATCTCGTTAATCTCTTTGATTGTGTGTCGAGATCCATTTTAACTTTAGTTCGCATATAGAAAATAGGACAATCTCGGCTGGTACACAAGACCTCTTCATTGCGTGCACCTTGACACCGTTGACACTCTGACCACAGTCTCGAAAATCGCTCTTCAAGTTGATTTTGTTCCATAACTTCGCCGAGATAAATTTCATCTTGCCTTTTATCGCAATGCTGACATAAAGCTCCCTTTGCACGATCCTGAGGAAGGACAGTTTTGCAGCCGAGGCATGTCTCTTTACGTTGAACAAATCCAGCAAGGGCACTGACTTTCGATGTACCTCCTAAGCGTGTTCTAGTGTGATCGCCACGCAATAAAATTGACTCCGCCTTGTCGCCCAAAATTGGCTCGAAAATTCTCAAAAGTGGCTTCGACAATTGATTCTCGAGATAGTATTGAAAATCTATTGGAATGCTATTTTCAAGCACATACACTGGATCTTCGGCTTTTTGATAGGCCGGTGTATTTTTGGCGGCCGCAATAATGACATAAGGCACACGATCACCCAACTTTGGAGCACTTCCAGGATCTCGCTTCTTCATTTTAGCGGCAAGCTCAACATGCGCTTGTTTAGCGGTATAGTCGGACTTTGCCAACTCCTTTGTGATTACAAGCTGTGAGATATCGATTCGATTGCAGAGTAAATCAGAAATTGTTGTCTTAGCATGTTCAATAGCCGATTTTGGATCACGATTTATGAGTAATTTTTGCAAGCACGTGTTCATGAGATTGGCAACCAGCGGTGAATTATCGCGACGCACTGTTTCAATTCCCTTGCAGTCCATTTTATCATAATTATCGGGATTTGTCCAATACAAACCAGCATAGCGTTTCTTATTGATCAACAAGTATGGATAGTAAACCTTCTCGAATTCAAGCTTGATGGGTTTAATAAACTTTGTGCTGACAAACTCAGCCGCTTCTCTTCCCAATTCCATCGCATGCGGTAACGATTCAGTTCCAAAATTTACCATTACCGAGTCAGTGTCTCCGTAAATTACAAAAGCCTAAAAATGAAATAATAGAATTAAAAAAAATTTAAATGATTACAATTTCGACTCACATCAGTCTTGTATCCATTTTTAATGGTATACTTGCTCTCAACTTCCTGCTTTGTCAACTCAATCATTGTACGACCGTATGCAGTAACACTGCCAGAGATTTCAAGGCATGGTAATTTTCCTACTTGAGCTCCAGTAAAGCCGTAGACAGAGTTGGCACTAATTTTAAGCGCTAATTGACGACCGTCAAGTACACTTCTCTTGAATGGATCTGTTTCTGATTTTAAATCAGTTTTGGCTTTTTTACGTGCGGCTAAGAGAGACTCGAGAATTTCCGGTAACAATCCTTTTCTAATATTTGGTTTTACGAATAAATTATTGAGTGGTGTAAGAGTGATGTCTTCATCTTTCAAGTCTAGATTCTTTCGGTCTGCTGGTTTAATTAAAGTTGTGTAGCACAAATTATGAGCCATCATAATCGAAGGATATAGTGAAGCGAAATCGAGTGTTGCAATGGGTTGCGAATAATAGCCACGTTTGGGTTCAATAACCGTTGCACCTTCATATTGTTCCATTTCGCCTCCTTGACTTGTGTATGTCGGAATTATATAGCCGGCATCTCTCGATTTTCTTAACAATTGACTAACGACTTTAATCTGTTGACCACGTGTGAGGAGACTTCCAAGCGAAACTCCAGTCACACGAGCCATTTCCATGTAATTTATAATACACATGAGCTTATTGAGAAGTCGCAATGGAAGATAAGCATCTTTCAGGCAATACATGGCTAAACGTCTTCGTGTTTGATCAGTTCCATTTTGGAGATCTGTGATGATGCTATGATGAACGTCCTCTTTCTGTGCTTGCAAAAAATGATAACTGACAGCATTAAGCGTGTATGATCGAAGCTTATAATCTCTCAACAGCACAAAGAGCAAATCGAAAGGCACTCGACCCTCAAAATTAACCTGCTTATTCTCGCGACGTCCCATCTGCTTAGATTGAAGAACCGAGTCCTTAATCACTGACTTGATATTCTTCACTCTTCCAAGATAAACAAATTCATTAACTTTCAAGTGTTTTGAGCGATTAATCAGGTATGGAAAGTCGAAATTATTAATGTTATAGCCTGTCATGATGTCGGGATCGCATTCTCTAATGAATTCACTCCATGCACGCAAAAGTTCTCGTTCAGTATCAAAACTAAGCACCTGAGAACCAACAATAGGTGCACATTGCTTGAAAGTAAAGACATTTCTAATGAAAGGCTCTTTTTCGCCCTGCCTCATGACCATGTTGGCAATTTGAATGACTGGATCTACTTCGGGCTCTGGGAAAATTCCCTTTCTTCCCGCACACTCAATGTCAAAGCTCAGAATTCTGAATGGAGCCACCTTTGACCATTCGCCTTCGGGTTCGTGTGCAATAAATTTATCATAGGCAACATCAATCTCTAGTTGGCAGCGACTTTCGGGCTCTGGTTGACTTCCCTTTACTCTCTTTCGCCATGTTCCAGCTGGTACCTCAACCCAACTACATCCGACAAGTTTTGTATCAACCATAAAGCGAATATCAAAGTCAATGTTCGACTCAAAGCAGCGACAATCTTGAAAATTCATCTCAGACATGATAATTTCACGATCCAGCAGTCGCTTAACAGCTGCAATGTTTCTTGGCAGCGCAACAGTAATCTTAATAAAGTTTGCCTTATCATCGCCAGTATAGAATTGAATAGATTGTCTCTGCACCATTTCAACGCGAAGAATTGCCTCTTGGACCATTTCCTTGTTAGATTTCAAGTCCTTCATAACAACAGCATCGAGTTTACTTTTAAACTCTGATAAGTTAGATTTTTGGAAATTTGCTGGTGCTTGAACGTAGAGATATGGTGAGAAGCCGTGGACATGAGCACATACTGAATTTCCATCCATCGTCACACCATACATTCGAAAAATCGGAACTGGTCCCAGCTGAAAGTGGCGATTTAATTTAAATTTTTTATTAAACTATATAGTAGCTTACCTGTGAGCCCGGCATGCCTCTCATTACACCGCCAGAGTAGTGATCAATATCTATTTGTTGAAAAATCACTGGATCTTTGCGTGGATCTAAATGCGGAAGATCCGGACGACACCATTTCTGATATTTTTGTTCAGTTTCCGGTCCATTTCCAATTTCCGCGACATAGTCTTGATTTTCAGAGTCCATCATAGCCAAATCGGCAGCAAATTGACTCGGAAATTCTTCCTCGTCGTCTTCAGCTCTGAAATAATTTTAAATTTTAGCGAAATTTCTCAAACAAATTCTTATTAACTTTAACTTACTTGAATTTCTTGCTTGGTCCTTGACCTACGCCTCCATTTGACTTTTGTTTAGCGCCCGAGAAACTCATTTTAATTAAATAATATTTTGTTTACTTCAATACACGCACACACTTGCAAAATAAGAATTGGCGCCAAAATTAATTACACTAGGGGGTTGCAAAAGAAATCATAATAAATTAAATTAAATTGTTTAAACATGAATATATTCAGATTCAAAGAGGTTTGTTGATTTATTTTAATACAAAACTAATTAAGATAAAAAATTTATGAACCCCTCAAGAAAAACCGTTAAAAAATTCAAAAAAATTCAAACCGTTAAATTTTCAAAGATAGTACAAAGATTTCTCTTTATTTTTTAAAAAGTTATAGTCATACATTCTTATAATGTAAAAGTTAAAATATTTCCCGTGCAAGAATAAAAAATCTCAAGTAAAGAACGAAAGGTGTACGAAAGAGATTTTTTAAAAGGCCGAGGCGTGCAATTATAGAACTCAAAGAATATATATATTTTAAATTTAATTTTCTTTAGCCAGCGATGGCGATAAACGAGCCATCATTAACACACTTGGTCGGTTCTCATTGGGATTCGATGATGTCGTTTGCGATAGAGATGACATTTGCCAATTTCCATTATCAGATTTATAAAGTGGATGGTTAGTGCCATAGTCGAGGGGACGTGCAAGATCCTCCTGCCAAGCCTCACGGAGCCACTTCTTTTTAGGATTTATTAATTTCTTAACAGGCGACGCCACAACAGAAGTAATGGCGCTATTGCAAGTTGAATTTTCTTTCAGAACATTTTCACTGTTCATCAATTCATCTTCGTCGTTGCCATCAATTGGCTCCTTCCATAGAATAACTTTGGGTCGGCAGTGCTTTTGTTTGTTTGTCGATATGGGACTGCTCGTAACGGAAGAGGAAAAGTCTGTTGAGTCGGGATGATGAACGGGCGTTGAATTTTGAATGCAATTTTCAGCAGTTCCTGCATTCATATCTAATTCACACATTAAGCCTTTTCTAGCCGCCTTACTCGGTGATGATATTTCATTACTCGTATCACAATTGCTATTTCCTTTCGAGTTGAGTGCAGATCTTCCAAAAACTCGGCGCTTGTTCTCATCATTGTCCTTTGTTGTTGATGAGGAAGTTGTGAGAGGTCTTTTGGGAGTTTTTCTCGTTGCTGCTGCTGCTGATGAAGGTGACGGAGATTGATTTTGTTGCTGTATCAACTGTTGTTGTCGATCTTCGCGATACTTTTGTAGCCATTTGAGAATTTCAATGCTTTGTTCTTCCGGTTGTGGATTGAAAATCAAGTCATCATCATTTCTCTTTAGTGCTTCATATGGATGATCTGGACAATGTCTATTTGCATGTGTAAATCTCATTTGGCAATTAAGAGCTGAACAGGAGAAGGGTCGTTCACCCGTATGTAAGCGTTGATGGGTTTTTAACTGGCCACTCTGTGTAAATGCCCGATTGCAGAGAGGAAAGTCACAAACATAAGGACGTTCACCTAAAAAATAATTGAAAAATTACCATTAGATTCTTATAACCTCAGTAAATTGGAATTTTATCTCGTCTGATGTTTTTCTAAATTAAACTCAACCCACCTGTGTGCGTTCTGAGATGTGCCGAGAGTGATTTATCTCGTGGGAAGACGCGATTACAAAATTTACACTTGATATTGGATGGAGATGTTGTTCCTTCGGCCATGAGTAAATTTAAAATTTCAGATTTTGGTCTGCCTCGACGCGATGCACTGCCCTGCGTTCCGCTATCGAAGCTTCTGTTGAGATAATTCTGATTTCCACTCGACGATGATGGCGATTCGTCGGCATTTGGCAGCCACGACCAATTTTCTGTTGATGGACTCGCTGAAAAATTTGTTGTTTTATTTGGCGTTGTTGAATTCATTTTTTGCAATCTTCAATGCAATTCGTTGTCGAGGAAAAAACAAATATGCTGATCATGTAAGTGAATTTGTTGCGAACAATTTAATTTCAATTTGATACTTTAAAGTGCCTTAAAACTTAATGAAATTTAAAAAATATTGTGAAACAATTAAAATTTTTCGAGCTCTTTTAGGGGAATTGGATTGTTTTTTTCGCGCTCTAGGGCAAGTTGAATGAAAATCGTAAACTTGACGAGTTATTTAAATATTTTCTATACGTTACAAATTGATTTTTTAAAATCACGTTTCAAAATCACAAAATTGTGGAAATCCATAAATTAATTGAGTGAAATTCTTTTGAAACTCTTCAATTAAAACATTTTAATTAACGGTTTTTTAATTAATGAATCACATTTTCATCGCCACGTGTATAAAGCTAGCCACGTGGTCTAATGAGAATGCATGTAAATCATGAATTTTCTCGTCTCAATTGAGAATTTTCCTCCACGATGCGAGTAAAAACAAAAATTTTCTTCTCATTTATGAATCAAACATATATTCTCTCTCACTCTCTCAATCGCTCGGCGCTTAAATTGCTTCTGCGCATCCCCACATTTTAATAATTTTCCAATATGTGTGCCAAAATGAGACGGCACGAAGGCGATATATATAAAAGTCTCTTGTAACAGCGCTTTGATGCTCAGTTCATTCGAATGACACGACACGACGTATGAAAAAAAATAATCAAGTATCAGTGGTAAAGCAATGTTTCATGATTTTCAAAATGGTGAGTTAAGATGAGTTAGTGATAAGAGAAGATTGAGAGAAAAATATGTTGACAGTGGTTGTTGTGATTATGTGCACATTGAGGTTAAGTTATGAAAGAAATTTTCCATTTTCCGATCAAGTGATGTAATACTTTATGTTGCTGATAAAAAAAGGCGAAAGTGATGATGAAATTTTCAGAAATTGTCAGTGAGAAAACTTTTTACTATGCCTAAGGTCGATTGACATATTTTTTAAGTGAGTGAGAAAAGAAAACGCCTGCAAAAATTTATTTTTTTCTCTTCCACGTTCGCATTTTGAGTCGCGTCAAACTCATTTTTCCCGTGTAGACGAAAAAAAAATTATTTAGCATGTGTGTGCTTCAAAAATTTCCTCTCACCCACTAATTTTTTACATATCTCGTGATTCACGATGTAAAAGTCATTCATCTATTTAGAATTGACGTAGTTTGTAAAGAAAATGTGCCGAGTGAATTCGACCGGTAATTTTATCATATCTTAAACGCGCTCACATTTCCTCAACAGTGCTTGATGCTATCACCGTTGTCCTTCATTTCTCCTTTAACGAAAGTAACGCGCTTGTTTTTCCTCTCCCTCTAACTCTACATTGTGCTTTCAGATAAATTTTTTGAATATTTTTTTTCTCGAACGCTCTTTCGAGATAAATTTGATAAATTAGATTTAGCAAAAAGATGTTAATAATCTTTTACATACAAAATCAATGCTCATTATTGGAAAGCGAGAAAATGCATGATAAGACACTCATTAATCCAATGTAGATCCTCACATCCTTTCAAACTCATTTTGCGTCATTCAATTCGATTAGATTGACTTGAATAAATTTTATTGCGATGATAGTTTGCAAGCTAGATTACAACCAATTTTATGCTATCGAATTAGGGCTGAAAATTTGCAAATTTTATCTCGATGACGTGATGGATGCTGGAAATTTTTCAATATCCAAAAGAAGAGTTGAGAGTTATTTTGGTTGAGAACTTTTGTGGCTTTAGACAAAAATTTCTCAATGAAACTTTTTTAAGGATTTAAGCGTGGGTTGTAAAAATTAAAATATTTCTTAGACCTCATAATGATTATCCACAATTAAAATCACCATCGAAGATTTTGGGAGTGAAATTGACGAATTTCTATGAAAATTATTGTGAGGAATCAAAAACACTTTGACGACATTTTCAGACAAACATTTAAGAATTTCCGAACTAAATCATAGCGATTGTTTGTGTTCCTGGGTTATTTTCCACCTCCATTTTCGTTGCATTGCAGACAAAATCTCGAAGTGAGTCAAATTTTTTATCATTGAAAGTTTGAAACATTTTAGAATGAACATTTTGAATTAAAATTGATTAAAAACCATGAAAAATAATTTTCGATTATTTTCCAAAGTCAAGAAAAAGTTTTTAAATGACGATCGAAAAAAATTCACGATATTTATCAAGAATAATCAAAAAAATAAAATTAAAAGGAAAGTCTAAACATATTTGCTAAAAATCAATAAATTTCTCGCATTAACGAAAAAATACAACCAAACACACAACCCAAAAGAAACAACAAATTTTAAAAATTCCCAAATTAATAACATTTCTTACCATTAACCCATTTTATTCAATCGGCATCACTTCATCTAATCTTTAATTTATTATTTTTTCAGATCTTAATCACTTTAATAATAAATTATAATCGCAGGAACAAACTAAAAGAAAAAACCCATAACCCTACCACTCCCTTTTTATTTTTTTATTTTTATATCCTTTTTACTTTTTTGTTTTTTTTAATCTTGTTTAAAATTTTCATGTAATGTGACGAATATCAAAACCATTTTATGCGACATCTTTTTTAAGACTATTCTTCTATTTCGCTACAATATTTAATTATTAGTATTGCTATAGCTTCTACATCTTTGACCGTCCCTATAACAACATTTCTAATTAATTACTTGCTCAAGTATTCTTCATATTTCCGGCTAAATGGCAATAATTTCCCATTTAACCACACTTTTTAATCCTAAATTCAATTCAACATACTTAAATAATTACACCTTTCATTTTTGGGGATCATTCAAAATATTTTGTGCCATTTGTGCCTTAATTTTCATCTTTATTTGAAGGCTAACCAATGTCTGATGAAGAGACGGAAGTGTAGATGAGATGGAAGGGAGATGATTGCAAATTCATTTGAGCGCCATAAATTAATTTGCCAGTGCAACGGACAATGACTCATGCTTGAAATCCGGAAGAAGTGATTAATAGCATATGCTTTAATTTTGACGACGGGTTCTTTCAACAAATGGAACCCATAACATCATTTTTCCGATCAATTGGACTTGACAAATGCACTTTCAGCCTTTGCTTCCAGATATTTTGAATGTTTTATTCAGATCATGGATAATCTCCTTTAAACACTAAATCACGCAATCCAAAATGGAGATGAATTCGGGATCTGGACAATACGGGAAGCGAATATATCACCGTTTTTTTTCCAGAACTAATTTTTCCCAAAAAAAAATTCCATAATTAACACTTAATAATTTCAATCCCCCATTTAATTCTTACTTGCATCTCAGATGTCAATTAGAAACCCATATGACGCTTAATTCGTTTATGCTAGTAATAAAAATATCTTACGTTTCTCTTTCCTATTTTTTTAAAATTAAAATATCACGACTACAAGAGAAAAAAAAAATCACCGACACAAAAAAAAAAATCACCGACTACAAAGAAAAAATACCGACTACAAGAAAAAAAACAAAAGAAAAAAATCACCACAGAAATACCAAAAAAAAAAATCGACTCAAGAGAAAAAATACACTCAAGAGAAAAAAAGGAACATGGAGAAAAATTTTCGAAAACTCGCGAGTTCAAAAATTTATTTAAAAATTAAAAAAAAGACATTCTTAATCGCCGCATCATGAGTTTTATTAATGCACCTCATATGTAATTGATATCTCATCAGACGAATATGAAGTTCAACCCAAAAAGCCAACTATCATGGGGTAAATTTCAATTTAAATTTTCTTGCAATGAAAAATTATGCCAAGCATAAAATTTTAGCGATCAACCAATGGAAATAGATTCTGAAGAGCAAAAGTATAAGCAAATCTACTCTCAAGAGATTATCGCAAAAATTGAAGAAATCAAATTGAAATCCTGGAGAAGAAGTCAAAGAGGAATTTGAGGAGTCATATGAGGCAGACGTTAATATTAGGGCTCTCAATTCCACTATGTCGGACGTTTCTCAACATCAGAGAAATGAGCCACAACTGTCTCAGGTCAGGACACAGCTAAAAAAAGATTTACGCAAATCATTTAAAACAAAAATTCCGCCTTCATCACAATAATATTATCAGGGAAACATCAACTCGTATCTTGCAACTTTAACAAACTTCAAAAGATTCACTTACAATTAATTAACCATATGTTTACAATTCGAAAGCGACGATGAGACGATTTTGCAAGAAAAGAAAAAAGCTCAACCCACAGCATCCTTCGTTGTCGTCGACCGGGGATTCGACAACTCTTCGTCAGTTGCTGGACTTCAATTATACTGTTTACCGCATCTACTAGCGCCTCTCTGGGTGAATTGTGCTCAAAAAAATTTAAATATTTGAATAGCGAGGACATAGTTGACATCAATTTAAATATGATTGGTTTCGTGAAGAGCCTTCGAAAATCATCGTGGCACCGTCGAAGAAGCAGCTCTACCAGTTCTTTCAAAATTTTCAATACTCTACTGATATCTTTTCACACCTCTTCCGACACATCCTCAAATTTTAAATTTTCTTTAATTTTTAATTAATTTATTTTAAATTTATTTAATTTTTAGTTTAATCTTTTTACATCAGCATCCCCCACCACTTGTCCTACATTCTGAGCACTTGGAAGCATTTGATCAATTACGTTACTTAAAAGAACATTGAGTGAACATTCGTTGGATACGACAAAAAAATGCATGAAAAAATGAAAAATTTTTAAAAAGAGAGGAGAACAGAGCTGTACGTTGAGCCAGTTAGAGCTGGTATTAAATTCTTTGGGAACCGCAGCAACATTTTTAATTTATACCGGAAGATTTTTCAATGCCCTTTATATCGAGTCCCGGAACTAGTAGTAATAAAAAGGATTTGGAAAATTAGGAAAATAAAAAATTACAACTGCACATAATTGCTTTCAAAAAAAACCTACTCCTTCTCATTTTTTAATCTTAATTAAAAAAAAAAAAAAAATTAACACCCCTTGGTCGCAACCCAAAAAAAAAAAAACCAAATTTAAAAAAAAAAAATAAAAAAAAACCAATAAAAATGGACTCAAGTGGTGAATTCTCGGATCTGGATGTCGATGAGCTGGATGTATCATTTGAATATCAAAATTCGATGACGATGAAAAGGAAAACAAAAAAAAATTAAAAATAAACGGCCGGAGGAGAGAGCAAAAGTTTATCGAAAATCATCTTGAAGACGACCAACAATGTAAGTTCGCTCATTTAAATATTTTATTTTTCTCATATTTTATTTGATCTTTTAATTTATCAATTTTTTAATTAATTAAATATTTTAAATTTTTTCCTCTCTTCACTCTGCTTTTTTTCCTCTCTTCACTCGTGACATTTTTTTTCTCTCAATTTCAACAAAAAAAAAAATAAAATATATTTAAATTTTCATAGCTCACAATCGCAGGACAAAATTTTGTTCAACGTCTACTCCAATACTTTAAAATTTCTTCCAAATAATATCCATCATCTTCAAATATCGCATGTTATCTACAATTCCCCAAAAAAAAGCCAATAAAATTTCATGTTCAATGTCGTCAAGAGGACCAAGATTACTTCGTTGTTCAAAGCGAAGGACAAACTTTGAAGACGGACACATGGCAAGAGGAGACCAAGATGACTTGAGAGTAGATGCCGAAGAAGAGCGCCAAACCGTGACCCCAATGATCAGTTTTTGGCAAAAATAATTTAAGCTGTACCTCTCGAAGTTCGAAAGCAAATTACACATTTTTGAAGGAGACCTCCACATTTAAAACAATCAATATTTTTAAAAAAAAATTATTTCAATACAAATTTAATTATATTTTTTTAAAGTCTAAAACAAATCAAAACTGAATTGAAGTTCCTGACTTTGAGGAGCCAAACACTTTCATTTTTACTGTCGGACACCTGTTGAACAAGCCAGAAGAATGCCAGCATGACATTTTAAAATTGGATCTATCGGAGAATCAATGAAATTGATTTTACCAGCGATTATTTTGAAAAGACTAAAGAATGATCGTTTCACTTTGGTAAGTTTAAAATATTTTACTAAAAAAAAATTAATTAAAAATTATTTAAAAATTAGTAGAAGGAGGAGAAATGAGAAGCTGTGCATAATATGCAAAGAACAGCGTCACTCGTGCACGAGATGTGTCCATCCAACAGTAAACGCTGTAAGTTTATGCTTTATGTAAATTGCCAACATAAGTTTAATAATTTTCAATTTTTTTAGTCGCGTTCGATTACATTTTGTGTCCTTTTCTCAAGGGCAAGGGAAACCAGCAATTCGGAAAAAAGTTTTTTTGTAAGCAAAGTTGGATGGATCATCTTAACGGGCGCCTGACATCGCCTCCTCGCACAGTTATTTTTGTGGCAGCGAAATCAAAAATATGGTTTTTGCCGCTATCAAAGCATTCCGTTATCGAGATTACAACTTCAAAGACAGATGTCAAGCAGTTTATATGGAACGCGTAAACCTTCCGGAGAGTTTAAAAAAACGCATTCCGTGAAGAAACGAAAAAGGCCTAAAATCGAATTAGCTAAGATCAGCGAAGACTTAATTAACTCGCACACCTCCGTTAGTTCCCTTAAATATTTTATCACCCTCGAAATAGTTGTGCAGACCAATTCACTCATTTGCGCATTTGAAATTAAAATTTTATTCTCATTTTAAAAAATTATTTCATTCAAAAGAACAAATTTTTAAGCACCTCTTGCGTTCATTTTAACTGCACCTACTCAAAACTTAAACAATTACCAAGAACCATCAAACAAAATTAAAAGTCATGAATGCGATCGGTGGAGCAAAACCTCAAGTGCAAAACAATTGATCATGGCGACCCTTATTAAAAAATTAAATTGACTGCAATATAATTTCATTTATTGCAACTCGAGGTCGCTTAAATTACTCAAAAACCGTATCTACGCGTCACGATCGCTGTAAATAAATTTAGATTAAAAATAACTGAATAAATTCAATTTTAATTCTTTATTATTTCACATGTGCTGAGAGATACATCGAGATGAAGCCAAATTAAGCGAGGAAGCATGACATTGAGCTCGAAATTTAGTCGTAGATTAAGCACAAGTGAAGAAAATTATCGGGATAACTTAGGGTCTCGCTGAGCCACTGGAGCTGCAAAAAATGCGTAATTCAAGCATGAAATTCAATTATCTCTTCACACAACTCTCTTAGGGATAAAAGTGCATAATATAAAGAAAAACACCTCTGTGTCTAAAGGAACCCCACTCCATGAGTTTTAGCGCCAACTATTAAAATAGTCCGACATAAAAAAAGAGAGAAGAAAAAAATTAACTTCTTTTCATCAAAATTCTTTGCCTGAACTATTCATGAATTTCTATAGGGACATAATAGGAATTTTCAAATGGAATTTAGGCTTTAAAAAATCTTTGTACTCTCACAGCATCACACACACACACACACACACGAGCATCGTTCGAGATTTCCTTCATTCCATCATCTTCGCATATCTTCCCAAATTCCTCTTCTTATTCACTCTCGAGAAATTTTTACAACAACAAAAAATCAACTTTATCCTCCTTCAAGAAAAAAATGGCTTGCAACCTCTCACAACAACCAGCAAATCGCTTGCCGGTACAAACTCACTCTCAGTAAAAAAATTCCTCGAGAGAGCGACTCGAGATAACTCTCGTGTGCTCGAACTCAAAATAAAAAAGTTTATTCATTTTCAAATCGTCAGTATCTTTCAAAGTGGTAAGATGTGCTTACAAAACGCTTAAAAAATATTTTTCGTGGTTAAAATATTTTCTTTTATTTCAAAGAAATTCATAAAAAGTTCTTAAATCAAGAGTTTTAATTTCGAAAAACTTCAATTTAAAATAGAAAAAATGCTGTGCATGCAAGCAGTGTAAAATAGAAATTTTAAATAAGAATTATTAAAAAAAATAAAAACAGTGAATTTTAAAAAGTGTTTTTTCTTTCAAATTGTTCAAAGAAATTAAATTCACATTTGTGATTTTTAAACCATTTTAAATAAAAATCAAAAGATAAAAACACGTGGAACCAGCACGATGGGAGAAAATATCAATTAAAAAAGTACTTTACGCAAAAAAATATCAAACGAAAAGAATCAAAAGAAAATCAAAATCGAGGAAAATTGTTTACAATCGAAGAAATTAAAAATGGAAATTCTCAAGATATTTTTGGTGAGTTTAAGTTAATTTTTTTAATATTTCACACGAGAGAAAAAGAAGACAGATCAAAACAAAGAATGATATTAAATGGAATCAGTGCCATAATGCGATTAACTTAAATGGCCTACTCACATCTTTATTATAACTTCTATACATACGCCAGCCAAATTGCATTATACATATAGCTTTAATCAATAACAATTTGCAATAAATGAGGCATCAGCGATGACGGCAAACGACAACAATTAGTATGTATGGCACTGCTGTACTCCTTGTGCATTGTGAAATGGCGGAACAGGTTTCTTTCTGTCGGCAATGGTTATTGATTTTTATATATATACATTTACTCTCGATGTACATATACAAGACACGTTAATAAGACACAACAAATGGGGAGCAATTGATTTGCCGACAAGCCATAAATGAATGGAACTGATTTTGATAGAAATACGATGTACATTTGTGTGTATGAGAATGTGCACGTTACTCGTGAGCCAATTAATCATGCTATCAAAGTATCAAGTTTCAGATCAAGAAAAAACTTTACAGACGACATAAAATTAAAAATTTATACCCTAGCTTAGACTTGATCGCTTGACATGTGACGTTGCGAATATTTTAAGGAGAGTGTGCACTTGCTAATGTAATTGTCCGCGGCAGTTTGAGTTAAATTACTCGAAAGACATTCAAATAAATTTAATTTTTGCTCTCATTTTTTGTCGGACAATAAAATAAATTAACGTTTCCTCGCTACCACCAATTCATCTGTCTTAAGACACTTTCTCATCAAAAAAAAACAGAAATATTTTGCTTCATTTCGTTCGTGAATTTATCAAAAGTGATAGCAAGTAGGCGGAAGAGGTGTGATTAATATATTTTGGTAGTGACGCACTTTATTTCGGTTTTGCGTTTTTTGAATGATTAAGATTTTAGGAATTTTTAGCTGAGTGTGTAATAATTAAAAAATTAATCTGAATTATTTTATTGTCCAGTTTTATCAATCACAAAATTATGCAACATGAATTTAAAGAAATTTTTCCTGGAATTTTTAATGTAAAGTTAAATTGGCATAATTTTTAAAAATAAAGCAAAAAATTTAAGGTTTTTTCATAAAATTCAGGAATTAAAAAACCAAATTTCTTTTATTCGTTTCAATCAACGTGTTACAAATTTTGCACACGATCCCAAATTCATTCTCAGATATTTTTTTGCAAATTAATTGAACAAAAATTTCACAATACCTGATCTAGTTTTTCTCACAAATCGATCAAGCCTATTTTAGTTTCTTAAAAAAAAATATCAGCATGTGACTGCTGTTTACGAGAAGCGTGGTGTTGAGAAGAAAATTTCTAGAACTACTCAAAATCTGTCCAACTCAGTCATAACTTAATAAATCATTTTTTTTTATAGAGAATTGAAATGTTCTCCAACTCAATTTTGAATAGATAAAAACTTCATCCACGATTAGTTTAATATTACTCACACATGAAATGTCAAAACATAAAAATTCCGAGACGCATACGAAAATGGCCTTATACAAATCCACTCGAATCTATACACAAATCTCCCTCACAGAAAAAAAAGTTCTCACTAAGCCCGAAGCAGATATAATTTCACAAAAAAAAAAGAAAAATACATTTTTTTCCTCGAGATCTTCAATATAAGCGAAAAGTATAAGACGAAAAATTTTCAGTAGAATTTTGAACGTGGTGTGAAATAGTCGTGAAAAAAAGAGAAAATAAATTTGTGAAACATAAAGACAAACAATCAAAAGGCATTTAAGTAGAGGACGCACATAAAAATAAACTCTTTTTTATCTATTTTTATAAACTTTGTGAATATAAGAAAATTATTAAGAAGACTGTTACATATATAGTGATTGAAAACTTTCTAAGCATAGTGTTATTGATCTAATGAAATGCGTGATACATTCGTACAATTATCAAAAGAAAAACCCGAAACAAGCTTCAGTAGCGATTCCGATAGTTACAATGAAGGTTAATAAATTTTATTTTATGACTTTTTAAAAGTGCAACTGTCCACCCATCAGATTTTTTAATTGAATAAAAATTATGTTTAATTTTCTACAACTTGTTAGAGCGCCACGAAATATTTCCTTCTCTTTTTCCTCGGCTTTAAATAGAAAATCAGAGTGAAAGCATTAAATGTTTACACGAAAGCTCATTCTCTTAACCTATCTTTCATTCTCCCTCTCTCTCACACCCATTCAAACTCGTAAAATTTATTTTTGGATATTCCCGAGTCGCTTCATATCATCGCGATATTGAATGAAAAATTTTCAATTACGTTTCAACGTGCACATAAACACATATATGACGACAGCATTGTTGTATATACAATCAATTATGAAGTTGCTGCGAATTTAATTAGACTGATCGACACTAAGTCACATGATTCTTGTTTATAGGACAAAATGGAGCAGCTAAAGAGATTTCAAAAAATGGATGGAACCACAATCACTTATCCCAAATCGAAGAAGGAGTGGTTCAAAACTCCGCCGCAAATTTTCGTGGAAGGCAGACCGAAGCGTCAGCGCCCGACCCATCAGGGGTAAAACGCACTAATCTTTTGAATGAGGAAGAGATTTTAAATTTAAATTTATTGCAATTTAGCCCAGGGGGATGCGGAACTCGATGGAGGGGCAGGGAGCAAAGACGAAGGACCCTATTCAACTCCAGAAACGGATGGGACTCTTCAGTGGGGTTGCGTAAGTTTTAATTTTATATCTTCAAATCAAATCAAGTTTTAATTAATAATTTTTACAGTTTAATTGTCGGGACTATGATTGGTAAGTTATCTCCTACGACAAAGTTTCATTAGTGCTTCGATAACATTTTTCTTGGAATTTGTTAACTTTTGGTTATGGGTAAAATTCGGTCATTTTTATGACTGCAAGTGTTGAATATTTCTATTCACATTTTTGCTTTTTAGCGATGCGAACAAATTCCAATTCTGTTTTGTTTGTTATTTAAGAAAATCATCTCCATTAATGTACGTACGACGATATCCAAAATTATTATTTTACACCCATCGGCTGACATGCTTAAATTTCTCTTTCTCTTCTTTTGCCCCCAAGGATCTGGAATTTTTGTGAGCCCCAGTGGTTTGCTTGTTAGAACAGGCTCCGTTGGTATCAGTTTCATTATATGGCTGGCGTGTGGTCTACTTTCATTGTTAGGTAAGCCAAATAATTTTAAAAACTTGACGATTCGCAAATGTTGATATGAAAATCTTTACGGCGTTCATTTGGTCACGTTTAATGTGCCAGAAATCAATCGTAAAAATTTTGTATTCTTTGGGAAATTTCACCATAACAACTTCAAGGTCGTAGAAATTAAATTAATATAAATTGGAAAAATAACAGTTATTTTTTTAAGACGCAAAATCAGTGATAAGAAAAAAAGAGATTTGCATTTAAATTAATTTGTGGCGCCTGACTATTTAAAATTTCTAAAAATAAATCCCAAAATGTCTCTTAAAAATAAAGTAATTTTTTGTAACTCGATAATCATGTGACAAACTGACAAGAGGAGTTAGCAGCCGTCAGAATTTACATGTGTACATACGCTCTTCCATAACACCTCACGTCTTCTATTAATAGTGAGCTTTTTTTGTGTTGAGAAACTCAATTTCTTTAAAAATTGCGAAAAGGAAAAATTCTTCGTGTCACGAGTTTTGTTTAAATATTTTCTCACGAGAAAATTTGCACACATTAAAAAAGAAAGAGAGTGTGAAGAAGGAAGAATGCGAAATTCACACAATCTGTTCTGTATCTTCTATATCTGATGACGGCTGTAGAATGAATGATAAAAATTATTGGATACATGCCAAAAAAATATTGACAATGCTCACTCATTTAAAACATCTCTCACACATTAAATTGACGATAATTGCCAATTGAGTAAGTGAATGGCCGATGGTCATAATCGTTGGAAACAAATATCGATATAGTTGTTTAAATTACTGATCACCTCACTTTATCGTGACGTAAGAAAAAAATGAGAGTAAATATCATTAAAAAAAATACGTTGAAAGGAGGAAGAGACATTGACACTGATGATAGTCGGAGGGAAATTATTATGATTACTTTCCTCTCCATTTCCCTCACTTATAATGTTCTTCAAATAATGTCGCTATGCAAAAATATTAAATTTAATAGCGCATGAGAACAATAGAAATGACATTGAGCGTTTCGTATCGAAATTAATAAGCATCGCCATTCATATTAATTTAGATTTGCGTATCGTTCCTATCACATCTCACACAATTAATGATTAAATAACTTTTTTTGACAGGTGCTTTGGCATATGCCGAACTTGGAACAATGAATACGTCATCTGGCGCAGAGTGGGCTTATTTTATGGATGCTTTTGGACCGGCACCGGCCTTTCTGTTCAGTTGGGTCTCAACACTCGTTCTTAAACCATCGCAAATGTCCATAATTTGTCTCTCCTTTGCCCAATATGCCGTTGAAGCGTTTGTCTCTGAATGTGATCCACCGGCGATAGTGATCAAGATGGTCGCATTGTTGGCAATCGGTAAGAGATATTTTTAAATATCTAACGACTTTTAATTTAAATTTTTTTTTATTTAGTGTGCATCCTGTTTGTTAACTGTTACAGTGTGAACTTGGGCATGGCCGTACAGAATGTGTTTGCTTCGGCAAAAATGGTTGCGGTGCTAATTGTCATCTCTGGAGGTGCATGGAAGCTCTTTCAAGGCAACACACAGCATTTGTCAAATGCTTTCGATAAGCCGTCACCATCATTTGGAGTTATAGCAACTGCATTCTATACTGGCTTGTGGGCATATGACGGTTGGAATAACCTGAACTATGTCACAGAGGAGATTCAAAATCCGAGCAAGAATCTTCCACGATCAATTATGATAGCAATTCCCTTGGTGACTCTATGCTATGCATTAATTAACATCTCATATCTAGCTGCAATGTCACCCGAAGAGATGGTTCAAAGTGAAGCGGTTGCTGTCACATTTGGAAATCGTATTTTGGGCATGTTCGCATGGATTATGCCCCTGAGCGTCACAATATCAACCTTCGGCTCGGCAAATGGAACTCTTTTTGCCGCGGGACGCTTGTGCTTTGCAGCATCGCGTGAAGGACATCTCCTTGATATTTTATCATACGTCCACGTGCGTCGTTTGACACCGGCTCCAGGTCTCATTTTTCACTCGCTCATAGCAAGTGCAATGGTGCTCTACGGTACAATCGATTCCTTAATTGACTTCTTTAGTTTCACCGCATGGATTTTCTATGGAGGCGCAATGTTGGCATTGATTGTCATGCGATACACAAAGCCCAATTATCCACGTCCTTATAAGGTGCCAATTATCATTCCAGTCGTTGTTCTCGTAATTTCGGCATATCTAGTTATTGGTCCGATTATCGACAAACCCCAAATTGAGTATCTCTACACAATTCTATTCATCTTAATGGGTCTCGTCCTCTACGTGCCATTCGTTCGCTGGCGTATGCATCCCGGTTTCATGAGTGAGTGTGATGAACTTTTATTTTTTATTAAATTATTTTAATCAAATTTATTTTCACAGACAAAGTTACAATTTTCTTTCAAATGTTGTTCGAGGTGGTTCCAACAAACCACATGGCGATGTTCGACTAAACTTCCACATCGAATTTATTTTTGCTATTAACGCACTGAGATTTATTTTTCATTAAGCAATATCATTTTATTGAGTACTCGAACGCATCTCATTAGGAATGAAATGTTCAAATTTAACTCTTAGAGACTTGCAGACTTGCAGCAGATCTTAAATGTTATAGAAATTTTAACATATTTGAAACTTTTAGAGTTATTTTACCTGGAAATTTTTGAGACAAAAAAATATATGGATAATACAGAGAGCACTTAGCGTTCGTCGAAGTTGTGCACTCGATGTTTCAAATACCCTACTTGGTTAGCACTGTGAAAAGAAACTTATAGAAGAAAGTTTATTGAATGGGAAAAAGGAAATTATCCAAAGCCAATTATTAAAAATTGTATAAAAAATATTGGAAATAAAGATTTATTTTTAAAAGGAAAAGAATCTTACAAATTTTTCTAATTATAAAGAATTAATTTTATGCTTATGAACACACTTGCACTTTTTTTAATCTTTAATGAGACAGGAATCGGAAATGTTGAACAAATCTTCATCCGCTATCGACTTTCGATGAATTAAAGTGCTCAACTCAGACCCAAAATTTTCCTTCTCAACGAGAGTCTCTTCATCAACACTATCACCTGGCAGTGTCGCGTCTATGATGGATATTTTTGGCACGGAATTTGTAATATCTTCCATAGGATTTTTTTCAGAAGAATTTTGAATCACATTTTTGGCGTCTAGTGTCCCTTCAATGGCACTTTCAACGTGTGGCCTTAACATAGAAATTTCGGAGACATTTGAGAAATTTAGCATTAAATTGTTTCGACGCATGTCGGGCGAGAGCATTGTGCTTGAAAATGGTGGCAATGGCGTTGACGATGATCCCTTGAAGGCCATGATTGAGTTATCATGCATGAAGGATTGATTTCTTGCGTTTCCTGACGACGTTGCTTTATCAAGTATTTCCATTGGATCACGTCGTCTGCGGCGTGATGGGAGTACGGGTTGCTTTGCGGGTACCTTAAAAGTTCTCTCATTCATCTCAATCGTACGATTAAAGTTGCTAGTTGTTCTTGCAACGTTATCATTGTCATCGTGCAATGCCAATTGAGTGAAACTCTTCAAGTCGAAGCTTGTGGTGCAATTTTTTGCCGCTTCAAAATTCATTGACGACTCAGTGAATATTGACAATTTCCAGTTATCGTTATCTCCACTCATAGTGTCATCATTATCAAGAAATTGACGCGCTTCAATCATTGTGCTGAGTTTCGTGCAAGTGGTTTGTAAACTTTTACACTTTTCAGTCATTCCTTTAATAATCGTATCCATCTGCTCGAAGTCTTTAAGTTTCTGCTGGACAATCTGTTTTTCCTCCGCAGTCACCGAAACTTCACTTATAGGATAGCCAACGATGAAATTTTTTATTATCGGTAGAGTTTTCTTCATATTTTCTACCAAAGAAGACACAGATGTATTTAAAGTTTCACTCGGAATAGTTGTAAGCACAAATTCTTTTTTGCTCATCATGTCTTGTGCTTTTTCGAAAAGCTGGTGAGCTTTTGCAACAATGTCACCAATTTTGATATTTCTCTGTTCGATTACTTTTGACAATTGCTTTAAAAACGCAAGCCAGTTGGTAATAAATTGCTCATAGTCAATCGATTCCTCATGACCCATAATATTTGAGAAAATTTCTTGAATCTCATGAGATCGTTCCTTAATAACTTTGACATCCTCTTTTAACATCTTGTTGAGATCAGATTCGACTTGAGCGATGTTTTTTGCAACATTTAGAGATTCATTTATGTCTAATGACTTTTCAAAGTTCGTACAACGATACTTTTTATGCATAACTTCCTTAATAGCGATTTGAATGATTTCCAATATGAGAGCCATAAACTTTTTTCCGCTAGGATGAACGACATTCACCTGCTTAACTTGCTCGTATTGCAGACCGTGCTTCTCAATCAGCAAATTTATAAAATCCACAGAGGAAGTTCTGGAAAAGTTTCAAGAAAAAAAATAAGAAAATTGCGCCAAAACACTTTTCACTTCTTACCTGTATGCATTTTCACTTCGTTTATCGATAATTGGCCAATAGAATCTCTTTTTAAACTCCTTCGAATCGATGATTGTGAATAAATATTGAGTTACATGCACAAAAGCATTTGTATTTGATTTCAAAAAAATTCCCTAAAATAAAATTTTAAAATTTTTGACTTGTTTTGTTAATAATTAATATTTTCTTCAATTCTCACCTCAACTAGAGCATCTTCAACTTGTTTTGAGCATGGAATTGCATGCTTAAGGATATTTAAATTATATAAAATTGACTTTGAAAGTGCTTCTTCGATCGAAGACATTTTTTTTAAATTTTGACTGTTGACAATTTTGAAAATGAGCTAGAAAAGGGGTAGGCAAGAGGATCTTTATTGTCTTCGCCTAATTTTTTAAATTATTCTCTATTTTGTTATAATTTAAATTATCACATTTAATTTTAATTTAATTTCAATCTTTAAAGTTTAACTTAAGTTAACGTATTAAATTAATTCAAAAAAACCGGCAAAAAAAATTAAAAAATTACTCAGTTTCCCTTTTTTTTAAAAAAGAAGAAGTGAAAAATTGAAAATTGTGAAAAATATTGCATTTAACGAATATTGAGGGCGTTTTTAGTGAATTAAAGTTGTGGACGAGTCTGATAACAATCACCGCATGTCAATAATCATCAAGAGATTACAATTCTCATGAAGTAAATTAAAGTTTTCAGCATAATTATTGATTTTCTCGTGTTAGAAAATAAACATACAAAAAAAATAGAAATGACGGAACAGGAGGAGGAGAGGAAGAGATGTTTTTTCGATGTTGCAATCAATGGAGTCGATTCTGGACGCATTATAATCGAATTATTTAATGATGTTACGCCAAAGACATGCGAGAACTTCCGAAAATTGTGTACGGGTGAGGCGGGTGAGGGAAGTCAAGGCAAGCAGCTCTATTATAAGGTATGCAGGATCATTAATAATTAATGATGCAATTTAACTCTCTGTTTGCATTTAGGGCATAATCTTTCATCGTGTCATTAAGAACTTTATGATACAAAGTGGTGACTTTATTAACTCTAATGGAAGTGGCGGCGAATCGATTTATGGAAGGACTTTTGATGACGAGAACTTTACCCTAAAGCATGAAAAACCATTTCTTCTTTCGATGGCAAACCGAGGCAAAAATACAAATTCATCACAATTCTTTATGTGAGTGCATCGTGATGACACTAGGAAATGTGGAGAGAGATTTCGCCTACCATAGGGGTCGCTTTGCCATAATTAATTATTTGAAGTCTCGTACAAAAAAAATGAATTTCTATTGTTTTGTTCCCCATTTCTCTCCCCCGCAGAACAACATCGCCAGCTCCACACTTGGATGGGTAAGTTGATTAATGAAATATTACTGTCACACACGAATATGTGTGTGCTTTTAATATTAAATGAGCGCTCTTTAATTTATAAATCGATTTTTGCTCTCCTTTCAGTATTCATACAGTTTTTGGGAGAGTCGTTAGCGGCATTGACGTGGTGAAGGTGATTGAAGACTTGCCTGTTGATCGCAACTCGAGACCCATGGACGAAGCAATCGTTAAAGCTTGCGGAGAGCTTGTTAAGCAAGTTAAAAGTGAGTTTACTGTCACTTAAATAAATGTATCTAATTTTTATTCTTAACATAGCCAAAAAGGATAAAAAGAAGAAGAAAGTCGAATCATCGGCAAGTGCATCGAGCTCGTCATCGGAGTCTTCGGAAGAGGAGGAGAAACGCAAAAAGAAGAAGAAGAAAAAGGACAAGAAAAAATCATCCAAAAAATCAAAAAAGAAGGAGTAAGTTTGTAGTTTATGAATATTTTATTAATTTAATAATTTATCGATTACAGAGTTGAGTCGTCTGTTGAAGAGGGTGAACTTGAATCGGACACAGAATGTCTTAATCCCTTATCAAACCCACTAACTAAAATTGACCCATCGGAAATACCCGAAGTTTCTAATCGGTTCTTAATGCGCTCAGAAAAACCTCGAGATGATAAAGCTGAAAGTTCTGACAAAAATGGAAGCAAAAAGGATAGTGAACGAGATCAAAGAGAGCGTCGCTTTGGTTGGTCCAAGAGAAATGTGCCTCAATCGAGAAGTGGTCGAGTGATTAAAGGCAGAGGAAATTTCCGCTATCGAACTCCATCGAGATCGAAATCACGCTCGGGCACTCCTGAGCATTGGAAAGCTGCGAGTAGAAGGTTGATAAAAATAACTGACTTTGAGAAACTTGAGGAGCAAAAAAAGGAACGCGATGAAGAAATTAAGCGTCGCATGGAAGAGCGAAAGAGACGTCATGAGGCAAAGTGTGACGGTAAAAAGCCATTTTACGAGATCAGTCACGATCTGACGGTTGCAAAAGCTGCCGTAAGTGAGAAAAATGATCCAAATGCACTCGACTACGAGGTCGATGAAGACGAATTGCGACACAAGAGAAATCCATCCGTTGGTAAGGATGACAGAAAAATTCGCTCAATTTCACGCAATTCTCGCGATGACAAACGAATCGATAGGCGAGATTTCCAAAGAAGAGACTATGGACGAAACTACGACAATAGAAATGTATTTGGACGCAATCGATATGACAATTCACGACGCTCGAGATCACGGGATAGATACCGTAATAGACAACGAAGCAGAAGCAGATCCATGGAGAGGTACTTTGTCATAAAATTTGTTTAAAATTTATTAAATTTAATTCTTACAGAAATTCAAATCGTCGCTCAAGGGATCGAGATGCAGATTCGCGCAAAAACCGAAATATCTCACGTTCTCCAATAAAACCTCCAAAAGTTGACCAGAAGAGTCCCGGAAAAAAATCAGTCGACGAAATTGAAGATTTGGAGCAAAAGGTTTTGAGAGCGAAAAAAGTTTTGGAGTTGATTGTTAAGGAAAAGGAAATTGAGCTCAGCAAACGTAAACGTTCAACAAGTTTATCCGACTCTGATCGTTCAGCTGGAAAAAAGCGCAAGGATAAGAAACGCAAGAGATCGAGTTCATCGTCATCATCGAGTGATTAAATTCTCTGCATTTTTATTTCAAATTAATAATTAATTTACACCTCTGACTTTGTTTTTGTGAAATAATGGCTTGTATGAAAAATATTTGAAAGATTTAAAGTGGATAAAAGATTGTTCAAATACTTTTACGGACGAAGAATTTGAATTTCATTTTCCAATTCCTTTAAATCAACTTTGGACGGGTACAATGTCTTGACTGAGCCATCTTGTGATGTTATTTTCACTTGCTGCAACTCAAGCGTGTTATTCATAATTTGATGAAGTTTCTTAATCATTTCCAGCATGACTTGATTACAAATTGCAGCATTAAAGTGACTCGTTATCTCAATCAACATCTGCTTAGTCTCTGATGATAGTTTTGTAATTTCACTGTTTGTTAGTGGAGGAAGACTCAAGACTTTGTTGTCGACGACAGACTCGAGAAAAGCGAATTCATTTTTGCCTTTAAGAAGATCAAGAAACTTATAGACGCCCGTGACTTGATTGCGCTTTTTCTCTTTGCGTAAAGCTTCGGCCTCGTTTTCAAGTTTATTAAAGTATGCTGCGCCTGATAATGCTTTCGATGCCTTCAACGGATGAATTTGTATCGCGTCCTTATGCTTTGCAGCATATCTCAGATTTTTCGATGGCATTAGTCCTAAATCATGAGTCGCAATTGTTGCCAGTTCTCTTTTTTTACATAACGTGTCATGAAGTTTAGTTTGAAATTGAAGAAAGTCCTTTAGTTCTGTTGCGCTCAATTCGACATTATTAACAACACAGCAGAGAATGAATGCTCGAATTTCTTTCACACTGTTGTCGTAAACAATTTTAAGCTCATCATCGGACTTTTTGATTTCAATACGACTAGCGTTTGTCTCCGAATCAGTTTTGCCTTTCGATTTCTCTTCTGGTATGCTTGCTGTAGATGTGACGACACCGAATTTCTGAATATGATCCATAATTGCCTTCAAAGCTTGGCTTTGTTCGATAAATTTATGCAATTTCTTATCCTTTAATGGGTTAGTTTTGAGGTTCAGAGCTATAGCAAATAAGGAAGAGGAGGTTAGCAAAATAAAATGTATAATGTTTGCTTCACTTACTTTTCAGTTTAATTAATGCGAGAGACTTTGGTACGAGAGTGATGTCATTTTCCGACAAATCAAGAATCTTGAGATTTGGCAACTGCTGATTAATTGTTTCGGGAATTGTCTTCAATTTGTTCTTGGAGATGTTCAGATCGGTAACGCAATTCGGGACTTCCGGGAAGATTTCAAGCTTGTTTAGCGACAAGTTTAGAGTGTGAATAGATGTAGATTTGATTATGCATGAAATGATTTGATTTCCCGACAAATTGACTGTCGTAAGATGTGTACATTTTGTGAAATCCACATCGATGACCGTAATGAGATTGTGTGACGCATCAATAAGTTTCAAATGTATTAAATTCTCGATTCCTAAAATGACACGTGTTAAGATATTTATTAAGTTTAATTAGAAAGTGTAAGCCACCTGGAAGAGTTGTAATTTTATTTCCATATAGCTGCAGTTGATTTAAATTTGGCAATTCATCCCAAGAATGTCCGACTGGATCTTCGAGCGTGTGTGAATTCGCAAGTTGCAGAAAATTCAGCTGTTTAAGCTTGAATAATCCTGCATCCAACTTTCCATCATTGCTCTTCAGTAACTTGACAAATTTATCTCCACTCAAACTGAATTCGTGCTTATTTAAAGTGACAATTTGCTGAAAATATTCTGCAAACGACATTTTTGTTTATTTTTTAATTTTCACTACGTCTAATTTTCGAGGAAAGACTTTTCGGCGGTTTTTAATCGGTTGAAATTTGAATTTTTTTCTAACGGAAAAACTAAATGTGAATAAACTCTAGAATAAATTTTTCTTAAATTTCAAATTTTTAAAAGGAATTTTTATTTCAACTTCTTTATTTTTTTTCAAAATTTTTTCTTTTAGAAATCACAAAAAACTGTTAATAATCATCAAGTATCATCATTTTAAAAGAATTTCTTCTTATTATTACAAAAATATGCTTATAGAGAAAAAAATCATCGTAAAGATTTTCTTAATTTAATTCTCTTCTGCGCTTTTTTACCAACATCAACATGCGAGAGAAATAAAACTTTTCATCTTATCTATACTTCTTTTTAATAAATTTTTCATCTTCATTTAAATGCGTATAATTTCTGTGTGTAAAATAATTTCAACTTATAATCATTTAATAGATAGTGAAACATATTTCTCTTTTAAAAAAATGATTGGAATTTAATTTTTAATTTTTCCACGACTTAATTTTTTTCATGGACATTCTTTTAAGTCGAGTAATGGTCGATAAAAAATCATCTTTACTCTCTTCCTCGCTTAATGTTTCGCCTTCCGAATAGTGTGATCTGTGGTGGTGATGATTGTGTTGCGTCGTTGAATATGGATAGTCTACGAATTGATCGGGACTGTATTTATGCTTGGACTTTCTTTCGGAATGCGCCTCTGCTGACTTTGTCTTGATACGAGATGTCGTCGGATCGGAGAGCATCGATTGTATGGGAAATTTTGACGGTCGTGATATGCCGAGACCTTTGCCCTTGTCAATGGACTTTACTTTTCTCAATATTGACGGGGTCGATTGTGTTCGTTCTTGAATGATGAAGCGACCGAGAGTCTTCCAATTAGCTTGTGTCTTATAGACATTTTCATCTTGCTGCATAATCCGCTGATGGACAGGCGTGTTGGCATTATTTGGCTGAATCTCTTCGAGCAGCACAAAATTATTTGGATTGTCGAAACGCCTCGCTTTGAGAAGTGCTTGAGCGAGGACATCTTGAGCTGTTGCTTTTAGTGGAACTCTTAACATCGCATATGGAATGTCTGGTGAAACATTGTAAACGCATACAACAAAATGTTCAACATTCTCAATGAATGCCAGATTATCGTTCGTCTGTGGCACTGCAGTCATTTGAGCTGATTTGAGATTATCTTTCGCAAAAGCCATTGTCATGTAATCTGATTGTCTATCTAAGGCAGCACCCACTCTTCGCACCGTACTAAGCCATGCCCGACTACTCGGGTCATCACCGATTTTCTTCAATATAAAACGACCCTCACCTTTCCACTTGGCCTGAGCTTGCAGAGGTTTCTCGTTTGGATCGAGCATTCGCTGCTTTGGTGGCTGTAAACGATCCTTTTTATCCCACGACGAATAAACTTCTTCGACAAGAACAAAATCATTCAGATTTTCCAGTGGAATTCCCCCCTTCATAAGAGCTTGTTGCAGCACATCTTTAGTCGTGCTCTCTTGAATAACTTTCAATATCGTATATGGCTCGTCGGGCGACACACCATAAACGGTGAGGAAAAACGTTTTCCTTTTTCCCTTATCACTATCGTTCATGCTCAATGGATTGTTCAGCAATTTCGATTCCATAATCGATAAGTTTGTCTTGCTTCGATCGGATAACATTGTCTCGTCATAGCTATCGAATGACTCCTCTTCGATGCGAGAATAGATAAAGAGTGATGCCATATTGAGGAGAAGATTTGTCGACGAGCGTAGACATAAATGCCGATAGCCGGAGCGCAATGATTTAATGGACATGACACGTTGTGCAAGCATAAAGCCGCCATCGGAATCATAAACGGCAAAACGAATAAAAGCTAAATCGATGAAATTAACGCGAAAATAAAATGTCTCGTTCCAAATGGGATTGAATGAATTTCGACTTATTGCTTTCGTTTTACGTTTACAACAATCACCGGGTATGCCAATTATTTCTATTTCAATATAGGGACTAGATAACAAATTATTTTGGTTCAAATATTGTCCGCTGACAACATTAATAACAATTTGCGTCGTATGCAAGCCATCGAACTCTTTATCGAGCGAATTAAAGCGTCGATACATGAGATGTGATCGATCCCACATGATGCTCGGCTTGCATACGTAGCCGTAATTATTCGTCTGCTCAAACATCGCACGATTTATGTGCATTGGTAAGTCTTCGGTCTGATAATTAAGCGCGACCATTTGCATTCCGAAACTCCAAAAGAATACGGGATTAAAATTCGATGAGTCTATGCGGAGCCCGGCTGGATATGTTCGTATGAGTTGCGTTTCCGTATGTGCAATCACGGCGAGTGGATGCTTCCGACAAATCTTCTTAGCATTCGCTTCATTTATGGACGCACACTGATAGCACGGATGATTTACGTTCGCAAGCGGGTACTTTTTGTGCACTACATTATTATTACTGCCACCGCTATATTGATATGATGTCGTCTCCTGTTCACCCGATGTGTTTGACTCCGTTTCATTGATGTCGCCCGTTGTAAAGATTTTAATGTTAGAGCTCATGTTTGATGTCGTCGAGGTTATGGTGGATGTCGATGACGTCACAATTGTGGTTGACGACGAGGCACTGAGAGCTCCCGATGGTGTGCCAGTTCCATTTCGTTGATTCGAATTGAAGTGTATCCATGGATTTAAACCTCGAAATTTAATCGCTTGCACATAAGTCACGAGATCGGAGAGTTCGCGGGCAATTTGATTGCTTCTCTTTTTAGAACGCTCTTCCATCTCGAGTTTACGGACATTTGCAGTAAATGAGGTGATGCTATGCCGCGTATATTTGTCATCGATTGCTGAACCCCAAATGTTGTAGGTTTTATCATCGAAATTATCAATATCGTCGTCATCCTCATAGTCGCTATCCTCAAAGTCCTCGTTCAATGACCCGGCCGAGCTATTCGATATGATGGAGCTTGCGCGACCGCTCAAATTGCTCTGATGTCGCATATAAGGACTCCTACATAATGACAATGTGACAGGAAAGAGAGAATTAAGTGCTTAATTAATAATTTAATATTCCAAACAAAAGCGACGCGAGCGGTGTAATTACCTCGGTGAACTGATTCCAACCGGCACATCCACAAGTATCTTCTTGTTCTTGATAATTATTTTATGCTTTAGCTGCTCCGGAGCTGGCAAATATGGCTCATCGGTATAATCGTTGTCAAACATGAATTTCGTCACTAATTTCTCGCCAAATGTGGTCTTTAATGCAACGTGACAACAAAAAAAGGAGTGAAATTAATGAAGCGTGTTTTGAGCATAATTAAATGTGGCATGTACATAGAGATCCTCACGGTTTTCACCGGTTCGGTTATAACCGGTTTTCACCGAAACTTATAATAACCGGTTTCACCGATTTTTTCTTCCGGTTAACCGGTTTTGAAATCAATATAAATTTTTCTGTTTTTTGAAATTATTTTAATTTTATTGAAAAATTACAATTTAAATTTATAAATATTTTCAATTTTTTAACCGTTTTTATGTTTATTTTAATAAACTAATCTTCAAATACTAGTATTGTGAAAAAACAGGTGCTAAAAGTCCACTAAAAGTTTTTATTTATGAGAAAACTTTTACGTTTCTCATGTAAAAAAAGTTTTGTTTTATTCCTGGTTTTATTCAATACTTTTACACTCTTTCACAATTCAGTTTCTTTACAGTGAATTTTGGATTTTCGACAATGTGAGACGAAAAGAGTTACGGTAATTATTGTGAATCTATAGTAGTTTTTTAATATTTTTTGTCGTCGTTTTTCGAAAGCAAATCGTCTTGTCAGCAAGCTTCGCAATAGACTTGGAGATGAGGACATCAATACAATTGCCTTTCTGAAGTGTTATTTTAGATATAAGTTAAATTAATCTTTGTTATTTAGTTTTTAAGTGTCTTAAGTTAATAAATTTTCGTTTTATATACAATTTTTTTTCAGAAATTTAGATAAAAACTCATAACCGGTTAACCGGTGAAAACCGGTTATGAGCATTTTAAAACCGGTTAAACCGAAATCGTGAAAACCGGTTATTTAAGGATCTCTACATGATGATGTACATGACTTTTTTCATGCAATTATATCATTTTTAATTATATCATTTTTTTTTGTTTAAAAAATAATCAGAAATTAATTGTACCTGAAAAATTTGCGCCATTCGAACTTGCTGTTGCATAGAACAATGATTTTCAATTGATAAAATAACGGGATATGGGCTGGCAATGAAAGCCGATTTATTGATGGCATCGACAACAGCACGAAATGGAATTTTCGATGTAAATGTGTGTCCATGATAGATGATAGGATATCCATCATCCCCGTCCCAGCAATCTAATTCTATGCATCGGCATCCCGTCAACAGCACTTGATTATAAAGCTCGACCGAGCTCTCGCCCTTCAATTGATGGCCCGTCAAATACGTGTTGTGCGAGGTGGCGATGAAGTAATGCGACAATGGCAAATTCATGTTCATTTGCTCGGTGGCCAATTTCGAGGGACAAACGGTCTTTGTCGTTGCATAATTGTCCTTATCCATCAAATAGCGCGAGAACCCCTCGAAGCTCAACATATTTTCCGTTCGAAGGTTAGGATCCGGCTCGTGCCGCTACATTTAATGTAAAAAAATTGACAATTGTCAATTACTAAAAATATTTTCAAATTGAGATTGATTGGATGTGCTTTTTATGAGAGAGGATTCACTCAAGGACAATTTTGTGGAAAAATCGAGATTGAAAAATATTTTCGACACACTCTCGCTATAATAATTCTAATTTCCCTTCAACCCATGCGGAGGACTCGAATCATGAAAATTACCTCGATAATCTTTTTAATTTCCGCCTCAGTTTTGCTCTCAATTTGCCGCGTTTCGAGAAACTTTTTAAACGTATCGAGAGTGATGACTTGAGTATTGCTCGATGTTAGCGATGGATCTCCCGACGATATTTGCATGGCAGTTAGTGGACTATAGTTGCCGCAATAACCAAAATTTCGAATAATCGTATGGAACAATTTCTTCTGCGATATCTTCGCATGCGAGAGCTCAAAATCCAAAGAGTTGTTACGCGTCAGTAATCCTATGGAGATGAAAAGAGAGTGGGACATGGTGAGATTGATGAGTTCATAGGAATTCGTCGTAATTATCGCTAATTAACATCATGCTGAGTGAACAATGACTTATAATTAGTCGAGAAGCTTCTCCATGCCAACATCGCTTACCTATTTTCTTCCTCTCGGGTTTCTCTTGGAATAATTCAGGTGCACTTCGGCTCTTATCACTATTTAACGTTATTTTATTCTTTCTAGTTACTGATAATTGGTCAAATATATCACGTAAATCTTTTCGTGCAATTAAACTGTTTATGTGAGATAGAGAGAGCATGTAAAAGAACCATAAAATTAACCTTTTTTTGTTTCATGAAAAAAAAGCAAATTGCTAATTACCTAAATGAGCGATATAAGGAGACAAATGATAGAAAATCTAAATTAGTATCAAATGATATGTTGTTAAACGCACTAAAATGTTTAGACGACGAAATGTTGTTGCTAGATGCTGAGGGAGGGGTTGTATCACATAGAGATGAAGGAATTGTCGAGTACTGAAGCATCGACATTTGATTTTGCTGAGAATGCTGTAACGAAATTGTATTCGTTGGAGATGAACTTGGCGATGATTGTTGCGGTTGACCGCATGTGAATAAATTAACCACAGATTTTTTCTTCTTCATTCCACTCGATGACGACGATGAATTGAGTGTCGATTGTTGATTTGAAGACTGGTTCTGATAAAGCTGTTGCTGAGTTAAATCTCTTCGAATGCTATGAACTGAATCGGGTGTCGATGTTGTGGTTGAAAGGAATGAATAGTCGGCACCACCGAAAGCCTAAATAGAATTTTAAATTTAGTAAATTTTAGAAAGCGAAAAATTCTCCGCATACTCTTATCGAATCTGACGCGAGCGGTTCAGTTGAGCCATTTTCATAATAGAGTTGAATGTAGAGCTCTTTAAGCCACAGCATCGATCGATCAACGAGACTCATTTGTTTTCTTATACCACGCAACATACATGTCAAGCCAACGTACCATAATCTGTAGAAGATTAAACGATAATGGACATGATATAAAAAGATACCAACTCCCTCATTAAAAGCCTCTGAAATTAATCAATTACAGTTCACTCACCTAGCTAACATCGGAGGGCAGAGAATGCAGAGAATTCGATTCTCGTTCAATGACGTTCCATATAAGACTGACACGCAACTTTCGACATGCGTCAGTCCATAACGTCGGCCAGCCGCCAGAATATCCTGATTGTAATCTTCAGAGGAGGAAAGAAAAAAATTTAATTACCGTCTGCTGTCAATAAAAAAAAATTCAATAAAATTCTCCTCACCCTGATTACGCGAGCCCATTGAAATGTCCTTGACAGTTGCCAAGTCAAGGATGCCCTCATCGAGCGTATGGAAAATTCCATCAATATCCGTACTGTTATAGACAGGCTTCGAGACAATGCGTGGCACGACATTCTCCTCGGGATTGATTGCAACGTTAAAATCCATTTGAGATTTAATGCGACGCCATGCAGGTCTCTGCCACGAGACTATCGAGCAGCATCGTTCCAAGCGAAAATAAACATACGATGAACCTGTCTGTGTATCTGGCTCCCATAAAACAGCAGTTGTTCCATGATGCAGTATCTGAATAAATGTATCAACATAAATTTGTGTGTGTATGTCATGAGACAGAGAAAAATTTATTGTGGGAACTCATTTACGCCTTGTGTGTGATATGAAAATGATTTCCCAAAGCTCTTTTACATCTCTCACACGTCGGATAATATTTACATGTGAGTTTTCAAGCGAATTTTAAACTCATCCAAGATTGTTTGAATTTATAACATTAGAGAGAGTTGATTGAGTTACAAGAATTATGGAATTAAGTTATTTATGGAATATTTAAAGCTTGAAATTCCGTTGAGACAAAAGTAAAGAGTTCAAAATACCTGCATCAGATGAGGGTCAATTTTATTGTAGTCAGTTGATGATAACGAAATTAAGCTAATTCCATGATCATTAAATAACGTTTGTACTGGGTTATAATTTCCAATTTCTAATTCGTAATCCTCGTCCGCTTCATGTAATATTTGATTCAATTCATTGTCTAATTGTCTAGGTGTATTCGATGCTTGTCTGAGTGAGTGATGGTCGATTTAATGGCGATGAAAAAAACAATGTTGAAGGGAGAGAAAAAACACAATTGATGATAAATTTATTATTACGCCTTTAGTCATTGACTCGCGTCAATCAATTCAGATTTAAAGGTTAATGTGAGCGAGAAAAAAAGAAAAATGAGGAGATCGGTGTGCGATTAAATTACCTCAAAAAATCGTATAAACTAGGCGATGTTTGTTGACATAATGCGTGATGATGCTCTAAAAATAAGTCAATTTCACTCTTTATGATTTCAATCTGCTCCATGCATTCCATGTCGGGAATTTTTTCGCGCGTTCGCAGCTGAAATAAAAATTTTACTCCCATAAGCATCGTTATGGTATCAATGACATAGCATATATTTATAATCAGTTTGTATACACGATCGTGTGTGCCGAGTCATAATCACTTGTTGCCGCGGCAAAATTTATAATGACTCAAATTACGCAATTCGTATTAGATGTTATTTAAATTTAAGCAATTTAGACGATTATGCACTTACAGCCGAAATTACCTTCGCACAAATTTCCTCAATTGAGCCCGACGTGAACGAGAATGACTTTGATGATGATAAGGCGATTTTCAATTTATCGAGATAGAACTTAAAATACGGTATAACACGACATGTCGGCAGTTCGAGTGCTCGACCTAGGTTTTTTTCATAAACCGCCGAGTCGAATGCTGAACAAAGAAAATCGTAGCAGGAAATCCTCTTGTTTTCCGTAATTGACGGCCAAAACGATTTGTTTTGTAGAAACCTAACGGAAGAAAAAGAGAGAAAATCAAATTATTTCTATATCCGATGAAAGGCACTCTCCGGTGTCGTTACAAATAAATTTTATTATATATAGGTACACGCAGCAGCAGCAGCATCAGCAGATCCCTCAATCACTCTTCTTGATTGATGATGATATTGCGTAACCGAAGGCAAGTAGTTTCCAATCGGCCTACAGATTTTATGGGAAAAAAAGATATCCCAATATTCCTACCGAAGGCTGATTGAAACCCCTGCACTCAGTCCACTCTCTTTTTTTTCTTTGAACACCTCACTTTGAACATATTAATCACTATTTACCTAAGCCCTGTAATGATTTCTTTCGCTCCAATAAAGTTGCCAATGTTCCAACATGATATGGCAACGCGAAGCAGACACCCAAATGCGGCCCTTCTCTCGTCGGGCAATAATTGTGAAAGGACAATGTAAGTCGTCCATGATGACACGTCATCGAATCGTTTCCGAAGATTCTTTATCGGCGAATTTACTCGTTCATCGTTGACCTTCCCTTGTAAATCATAAATTGACTCGATAATAAAATCAGCAACTGAAGTCTTCTCGAGGATGGCATCAACAATTGGCCGATGATGAATCGATGTCATAAAAAAAATACATGTGTGAGAGAAAAAAGACCATTAATATCATAACTTTCTTTTCAAGTGCACGAAAATTTCTAATAAATTTTCCTTTCATTCCGAAAGAAGACTTTTTTTTGTGTTTACAGCATTTATGGCAGCCAACGTGCCATTGAGCGAGGTGAAGAATAAGAAAGTAAAAAATAATGACTTTTATGGCGAAACATTAAATGGAGTACATAAAAGTTTTTCAATAGAACCATACAGAAGTGACGTAGACAAATTTTTTATTGTGCAAAAAAAAATTTATTTTTATTTTCAAGATTTTCCTCACCTGATAATACAATTGAAACTCGGCATCAGTTAGCCTTAGAGCAACCTCCTCCGGAAAATGCAAGATGTTCTGCAACTCTTCCAAGTCACTGGAAAATGGAGCGGTGCTTTTGAGTGATGCTATGAGGTTCGCCGCTATATAATTGTTTCATCGTTAAATTTGGCATTCATTCAACCCAGCGTCCAGACATCGTCAAAGGCATTTCATGATCAAAATTTTCAATTTATCAGAAAGGTGTTGGATGCCACCCACACACAAGTTGAGATGATTTTGTTATTGGCAAAATGGAAATGAATCGATTTGTAGGGGAATTGAAAATCCATCAGAATGGTGAGCATGTGGAGCACATATGTGTGAGAATAAGAAGAAAAACAAAAATATATCTTAGTGATAATCAACCTTTTTTTTGCATATTCATGGAGATATAATTTATTATGGTAATCGGATTATGCCATGTGCGAACAAGTTTGTAAATTATTTTTTGTGCTGAACAAATTTCAGCTCGGCTGTCCGCACGTGGAAATGATGGTAATAAAACAAATTTGGTCGACATGTGAACTTTATGTGTAATGTGAGCTCAAATTTTTTCATATTTGTTAAGGCTGTGGAAGGTGTGGTATTTCAATATGGTTCGAGTGTTCAAAAAATTCAAACTTTTTTCATTGAAAATAAAAATAAAAATTTCTTAAGTGACACTCAATGCTCACCTTCATCACTATCAAAGCAAATCTTTTCTGTCTCCTGGATTGGAATATCTCTGGTAATTTCATTGTTTCGATCAATATTTAAATCTTTTCCTTTATGACAATTATTGCTAGTTAATGCTGCTGCTGACGTGTGATTGGTATGATTATTATTGTTATTATTTTCAATTCCAGAACTGTTGTTTGGAAGACTCGGAGGGAAGGCTTCACGCATTATTTTGCTGCATCATCTTTTATTTTCGTCCTTCGCAGCCACTTTTATCGCTTTTGTCCTCGTGTCTCGCTTTAAATTCTCTATGTCGCTATTTTCGCTCTGTCCGGTAATCAAATAAGCGGATAACGCCAACTGCTTTTGCTGACTGTGACAGAGTGGGTGAGAGAGATAAAATGGATTTTTTTCGCGTAGAAGTGGACAAAAGTCGTAATTTAATTTCCGTCTCCAATAAAAAAAGGATTTTCCTTTCGTTAAATGATTAAATTTTTCCTGCTTCTGATGTCCGATGGTTTTAATTCACTTTCGTATTTTCTTCTATTGACAAACCGCGCTCGACTGGAGAGGAGAATGAAAAATGTAAGCGAGGGGGGTTTGCACAGCGAATTGAATTATCCACGTTAGGACTCAGGGAGCTGTTGAATGAACAGATACAAAATAGCTTGCGGAATTTTCTCTTTCTTTTTAGGTTGCTTTGATTTGTTGGCTTTTATAACTCCGTCGATTTTCTACTCTCAAATGAATACAAATTACACACACACATAGATGAAACTGAGGAAAACTGAGAAACTTCTTCTTTCTCTTCTTATTTTTCTTCTTCTGCTATTTGTCTTAAAATTCGTTTTGTACTAGAAATTCTATACACAAGTTGCTTGCTTTTCACTAGTATCGAGTCTACCTAGAAAAGTCTACGGAAGAGAGAGAGAGATAAGAAAATAAAATTAATATTGGATTTTCCTATACAGTTTGTTTTTCACACGCGTGCAGAGAGCGAACTTTGTATGACGGGATCAAAAGATTATAGAATCACAGCTTTCAGCTCGGCAGAAATGCTCATAAACTTTTTTCTCGTATTCTCAGCTAAACGAATGGTAAATAAATATTTATACACACGTATGAAGGCTTCTGCCACATGCTTTAATGGGAGGGGGAAAGATTTCACGTGCCGTCAATGCAATGGTGGTGCTTAAAGATGTGAAGCAAAAAAATGCTGCGATGGAGTTTTATTTTATTTTCCATAAAAAGTATTAAAAGAATTTTTAATCTTTAGAAGCTTGAATTTTTCAAAAACTATTCGTAAGTTGACTTCCCTTGAAAGTTCTCAAGAATCTTTCGAACTCTTATCAAGTCCCATATATTATTATTTCCTCCCCTTCCACTCGAAAACCTTTAAGAAATTTCATTAGAAAGTTCAAGTGAGCGATTAGAAGCGTGCACATGTTTATTTAGGTGTAAAAAAGAGAGGTTTATCTACTTCAACTCAATATATTCATTCCATTTCGATAACTTCTTTGACATTCACCACAAATGATGTATAAGAACGTAAGCACTTCCTCCACACGCATTCAAATTTTTCTCTCTTCCCTTCAATCAAGCCGATTGAGGAGGAAAATTGAAATTTATTTCGCATCTAACGCTCTTATGGAGTATTGGTATAGGCTTTTTCGCAATATCCTGGCATCTCCGCACGTAAAAGCACAGACGGAAGAAGCTTTTTAAAGCATATATTGTGTATTTTGAGTGCGTGCATGACGCGGTGAGTTCGAGTGTGAAAATGCTTTTTTGTTTTTCGCCATTAAATTGAATTTTTTCTTTTTTCAAGCGTTCATGCTCTTTTTTCCACGAACACAATTCGATTTTTAACCTTTCCATTCGCATTCGATAAATTCACGCACAATACAGCGGAGGGGAGCTTGAATTTCATTCAATCATTCGATTTGTGTGTGAGCTTTTGTATGGTAATCATTGTTATGCTGAGCACTCCTATCGAGAAAACCTAAGTTGAAACCCTCTCTCTTCGAGGAGGGATTTTGCGAGCAACACCTCAATATTTCACTCTAACTCAATAACCGTAAAGCTTCTCGATCCATTTTATTCTGATATGTATTGTCAGCTCGAGAAAAAAAATAGAGAGAATTTTTTAACATTCATTATCCTCTTCAGTGAGTATTGACACTGAATGAGGTTTCATTCACTTTCACTGGTTTTCCCCAAAGTTCTCGAGTTCCTCCATTCATGAGTTTGTCTACACGCAACGATATCTCTTTTCGCTTCAGAAACTCGAGTTCACATTCATGAAAGAAAATTTAAATATTTTTCCTCTTCTTCTTTCTTCCATTTCCTTCCCATATCTACGCGCTTCGTTACGTTCACAACTTTGTTGTGCAAATATTTAATAAATTATTTTCTCAGAATTCTATCTACAAAATTCACTTCACCATGCAAATGAGTTCGAAGCGTTGGTGTCGCTGCTTAAAATATAAAGTTGAGAGAAATAATATGTATGCGATTATAATTAGAAGTTTCTTCGTTATTATATTAAATTTTCTTTAAATAGCGACAGTGTTGAAAATTTGCATTGTGAAAGTTCAATAGAGTCTGCGAAGGCGTTTCTTTAAATAAGACTAGACGAAAATATATAATGAGAAAATTATGTAAAAAGTTTCTGAATAAAATTGCATAAAAAATAATTATTCAACGATTTAGAGGAATTTATTTAATATTAAATTCCATGATTAATAGGGGTAAAGACAAAAAAGCCAATGACAAAAAAGCCAGGACATTTTTAGACATTTTGGCCAATGGTATGGACATTTTGGCCAATAGCATGGACATTTTGGCCAATGGTATGGACATTTTGGCCAATAGCATGGACATTAAAAGGAATTCCAAGCAAATGCCAACAATTAAATGATAGAATGATTTATTGTTTTAATTTTTCCTTACACATAATATTAATTAATCACCCCCTACCTGTCTCTCTTTCTTTCAGCCATAAACCAAAGCCCAGAAATTTTTTTACTGCTCATAAGTTTCGCAAACATTTTAATTTCCCTCATTGGCAAACCAAGAATCTCTTTAATCTCATTTTAGATGTTTTTGGCAATTTTCTGGGTCCCCTTTTTCCCATTTCCAAAATTTCATGTCCAAGCTCCAAAAAAAAAAAACAAACATTTACCTTATTCAGCGAGAAATCTCCCACATTATTTTGGCTGAGATTATTTTTGCCTGTATTTGTTCTTTAAAATTTTTTTTTAATATAACTTTACCACATTATTATCATAACTATCTAGCATTCATAGTTATGGAGAATCACTCTCAACATGGAGTTTTTTTTTATTACAAATAATCAATAAATTTGGCAAAATGTCATCTATTGGCCAAATTCCATGCTATTGGCCAAAATGTCATGCTATTGGCAAAATTGCCAAATGGCCAAAATGCAACATTGGCCAAAGTGTCTTGGCTTTTTTGTCATTGGCTTTTTTGTACACGCGTCGATTAATAGCTTCTTTGAATTTCTACGAATGCACATTTTGCGATAGGAAAATTTCCAACAAATAAGTTCACCCCAAACAGTCAAAAACCTCATATTTCAAAAGCTCCCTGAAGGTATTAAGGTTACACTGAAAATCATCATAATTTATAGAACAATGAGATGTTGCTGACGCAAATAGAGCAATTTCCATTGCATGATCAATAATATTGGAGCGAATGAACTTTTTGGGTCGTTTTCGGAACAAAAAAAATTCTCCACGAGCGAACAAGAGCAATTGAGAAATAAAGTAAATTACGCGAAAAAAAGTTGAAGTATTTAAGGCATCGCGAGTGCTAAGAATTTTAATTGAATTGTTAATGATCTCGAGTCATTCCGGCAATCGAATTGTAAACAGAAAGGAAAGAGAGGAAACGATTTGGATTTTCAAGGCTGAAAAAGTATTTTCTTTCTCTATAAATATGTCATTTTCGATGCGCATTTGAAATTCTCTTCCAGTCATTTCATGCGCTGAGTGATTTGATTATGGCCAATATAAATTTTCAATTGAATGACGAGTTTCCGATTCTTTTTTTTTCGAATTGCGACTTGCGAAAAAAAATTACTGAACTTGCAAAGAAAAGATATAAAAGATTTTCCCATCACAAGCCGAGAGGGAAGAAAAATTTTATAATTTGTCGAGAAGTTTTTTTTCCTGTTGACATTCATTGACATCGCCCGACTTTTGTTTGAAAGCATCAATGCTCTGTTGAAGGAGAGATTGCATAAACTTTTTACATAATAAGAAATTATTTTTATTCGCCGCAGGAAAGAAGAAAAAAATCTTCCATTCATCACAAGCCTCATCATTTCATCAAATTTTAATACCAGCCAATTTATTAATTCGTCATAAATTTAATTTACTTAATATTTACATTTTGCCTCATGAATTATTGAACAGATGAATTTATTTGGATAAATCAGAGGCTGGAATTAAAAAAGTTTAAACACGGAAGTACATGATTGTACTTTAATCGCGCTACAATCATCAAAAGAAATTTTTCACGCTTCATGAAAAATGTGGGCAGGAATTTAACACATAAATTTTAAAGATTTCAATTTAGAAATGTGTGGTTTTTTTAATGAGATATGCGCAAAAATTTTTATTCCAAGAATTGAATTTAAAAAATATTTCCTGGATTTTTTTATAGGTCAAAATACTGATTCAGGAAATTTATTTTAATATCAAACAAATAATTTTTGAATAGAATAAATTTTAAATTCTTTGATTCATTTAAAAAATTCATGACTTACTGTGCCAAGAAATCTGAGGATTTAAACTATATCGAAATATTTCGTACTAGTAAAACTTTTGTGAAAAGAAATTTTAGTATAAACATTCTCCGATTCTATCGCTGACTTTGGCTATGGGAGAAATGTAAGTATAATAAGACGAACATTCCACACTGTCTGTTTATTTAACTTCACCTATTTAAATCCCTCCGTACTCTTGACTTTTTTAAAAGCATACTTTCGCACTCCAAATTGCTACTCGGAATAAAATGACGTTGATGTTTATTATTTGTTGTTGTTGTAGAAAATAGTAAATCGAATCAAGATAAAGAAAAACAAGAAGATATTTTTGCGTGCCTTTCGTTCATTTGTTTTTCTTTCCCGTTTCTTTTTCGCATAAATTTTCTGAATGAAAGTGTTTATTAGCGATTTTCGTTGCAATGAGAAATAAAGCATTTTTCAACTATTTTTTTATGAGAGAATTCAGAATTTGTAATTTTTTTAAATCCTTAGAAATTTAAGACGCAAGTGATGACTTAAATGCCTAAAAATTTGTATAATTTTTGTCCTTAACCTAATTAAAAATTCAAGAGAAAATTAATAATTCCATGATCGCCAAGCTTTTTCCTTTCATCACCCACTTCACTTAAATTTATTCGATAGCTTCAAGTTTTCCTTTTTTTGTGCGTTCAAGGTTAATCCCTCTTGTCGAATGTCTCGTTGTTCGTGTAAAATTTCTTCGCCTTTTGTATTCTCTCCCTCCGAAAAAAAAACAAAAAACTCTGATCACTTTCTTTAATGAAAGGGGAGACATTTTAGGCCCATGCTGAGGAAGGAGAAATTTTTCCAATTTTAATTTTTGCCATGTCGAAGGCTCAAGAGATATTTCTGATGGTAACGAGAAACTTTTCCGCTCCTTCGAGCAAATCTAGAGAATTTTTAACTTTCACCCGACGTCGTAATAAATAAAATACAAGGAAATGTCAAAACGAACGTTTCATGGTTGTTTTGGTGTACGTCGAGAGGAAATTTGTGACAGACGAAGCTGAATAATCAATTTTGTAAGATTGAAAAAAATTTAAGAGCGTGTGTTTTGCGGCGATAACTACAGGAGATTAAGGCAATGGCGAGGAGGAATAAGCTCCTTAAAAGAAAACGGAAATGTAACACGTGCGTTGATATTTTAATTTAATTTTCATTCATTACAATTTTTTCCGCACTCTTGACTTGATTTCAGTGAATTTTTTAAAAGGTGAAATGAGGGCTTTTTTTGCATGAAGGATTGTCAATAGAATTTTGACTCCGCCGTCTATTTTTGACAAAGTCTTTTATCAATGAACGTTTTGTGAAAAAACAAACTGAAAAGTTAAGAGTCTTTATTTTTCAATGGCTGTTTATTTAAATAATTTTTTGTTGTCAAAGAAAGTTACGAATTTTTATTTTCCTCCTCATCCTTGATTAAAATTTAATTTAGAAAATTTCAAGGAAAATCGTAAAATTTGCTTTTACTTTCACTTTTTTACCTGCACTAAATTTTATTGCCCTAAACAGTGCTCAATAATTTTATTATGTAAGTTTTGTTTAGCTTTTTTTTGGCTTTTTTTATGACGCTTTTGCTTTCACAGCATAAAATTGCTTTTCTTTCTTTGCTCTCTATATCTTGCTTTTTTGCCTTCATCTTTTATTCATTTAAGTGGCACATATAAAGACTAAAAGTGTAGCAAGAAAAAAATTATTTTCTTCCGAAGCTCATTCACTTACTCACTCACCGACAGAATGGCACGTGAGAATTTTTTCGCTTACTGCTTCTGGTTTCTCTCTACATTCACTCAGTAGGAAGAATTATGGCAAATAAAATGTGAAATATTCTGCAAAGGAAGTGAGTTAAATGTTAATGGGGATGATACGGAAAATCTGTAGCATAGCTTATAAGATTTCAGTGTGACGTATAATGCGAGACAAAGACGCGGACACACTCAATCTGTGAATTGATTCAATTAGTTCAGTTGGACTGAAGTTTTTTTTTTGGTTGTTCATGCTTGTAAAAGTGAGTGGCAGCCTGCTGTTTAAGGAACCACGTAACAAATTTGATAATAAACCCCACCTCCGTTCAAAACATTCTTTTTCACTTGTATTATGCTAATTTCCGTGGAGTTGTGGCAAAAAGATGTTTTTTGCTCTCTGCACACATCACACCAAATTTCACATACATTTGATTTCAATGGGCTGAAGCAGAAAAAAGGGAAATTCATCGAGTTGAGATTGACGGCGCATTTGCATAAAAAGGAACTTGGGAAATGAGAATTGTCTTCACGCTGATAAACGACGGTATTTTTGTGTAAAATACCTCGACAGGCTTTGTCGAGTTTACGTGAGGAACAAATGAGAAAACCTTTTTTTTGGGGTTGAATGTGAAATTCTTGTTATATTAAAAAGAGTTCTTTTTTATGCTTTTACGACATTTTAAAAATTCAATTTTCTAGCGGCATCTATTTGATAATTCTTCCACGCCACGTTAGGGTAGTACAATAATAATAGCAAACAAACGACACTTGTCAAGGGAGTTGTAAAAGAAACACAGGTTTTCTTGCACACACCATGCCGTCAGTTTCTTTCACTCTCAGCCTTAATAAAATATTCAGTGGAGTGTCGAGAAATAAATTTTCATGGACACTAATGCGTGCAAGTTGCGAGCGATATGGACGAGAGAAAAACACGAAGAAAATTTTAGTGACTATTTATTCTAAAACTGCTTGCATTCCATGCTAACGACGTATTTTATGGGTAAGAATTGATTCTATCAAGAATTATACATAACGAGCATGCGATTAAGATTGTTATGGCAGGAAATGTGAGCACCCCATAAAGGTTGAAGAGATCAAATTTATCTTCCAAACTGACGTGAAATACCTTCGAAGAATCAAGGTCTACGTATAAAAATTTATACACCTAAGGTCAATTCGGTTATTCCCAGATGTTTACAAAAATTTTATGGAATATGAGAAAAAAAACCTTGAACTTTATAATATTTTTCATGCACAAAATATAAATCGTTAATGGTGAAAGAAATTATCAAATTTATGACTAATTAGAATTAGGAAAGAAAAAATAATTATTCATGCTGGCTTTGCATAATTTATTGAAAAAGTACTTAGGGAAATTTATTGAATGAGTAAAAAATGATTTAGCAAATTTTATGAATTAATTGTATATGAAAATTTAAAGAGATTGAGAAAAAATTCTCTTTTAATCTAAAAATTTTTTTTGACAAATTTTTGCAAAAAATTTATCCTGTCAAAAATTATGACAAAAATTATTTCTTAAAACTTTAGTTTCGAACAAAACCGTTTTAATAAGTTTTCAAACAACTGCAAGTTAAGAAATTTCACTTATAGTCAAAGTTTCGAAGACATTCTCCTCCATTAAAAACTTTTTCGTACTGTGTCCCCTCAAACAAAGTTAAAACACCTGTTATGGAGCACGTTTTGTGCTACACCTTAAGAAATAAATTTTAAATAAACGTCACATGTTAAATCCTTTTACGCATTTCACTTGTAATGTTCAATGTTCTTAAGAACCACACCTTAAACCCGTTTTTTACATCAACACCATGTAAGAAAATGCGACATCAAAGGTAAAAGTTTGTTAAACCCCTTTTTTCACTTAAAACTCTTGCAAAATATTCGAGATATTATTTTTTAAGTCTTTTTTATGCAAAATTCTCTCTGAAGGATAACATTGGAATTTTTTCAAGTTTGATCAACATGAAAGGAGAGTGAAAATCAATTTAGTTCACCTCGAGTCTCCACAGACGGTGAAAATTTCAATAAAAAGAATTTTAAACTTGAAACTAGATTCGACCTACACTTGCTTGTACTTGTTGCATTTTCTTATTTTTCTTTGTTAATAAATCGTTGAAAAAATTATCTTTGTTTCTCAATCGAATGGCAATGACCGATTAATACAACAAACGCGCGCTTTAATGACAATTTCGTGACCTCATGAAAGTACTCTTAGTATAGTGGATGTTCACGTCATGCAATGCATAGTGCACTTTATATACAGACAATGAAAGCGATAGTTTATGCAAATGCAATCACTCGAATAGATACTTTGAACTTCACATGTGCCGCTCATATTATAATAGACTTTGATTTTGGACGATCGTTAATCTCCTTCAAAATTAAAGCTATAAGCACACACATGTCGATAAGTGTTTTGACTCTCTTGAATGCACTTTTCTCTGCGAGAAATCACGACAAAAATTTCTAGCGCTCTTATCAATATAAAATAAAAATATATCGACAAGTGAAACTCAACACCCCCGTCCGAATGTGAGCGAGTCAAATACATATATATGTGTACAACGATGATGATGATGATGGAGCGTATATTGGAAATTGAGAGTGCGAGAGACGTACATAGAGATAATGAGTAATTTACTGCTATCGACATACAGAAAGAAAAACAGAGAATAAAAAACAAAAAATTTATATTCTAAGACTTTCCGATCGGAATAAAATGACTTAAAAATTGATAAGACGCTCAGTGTGGAGTTAAACGTCGATCGGTATAGAAATCGCTTTAAAAAATACTCTTGTGAAAATGTCGAACAGGTATGATATTGACCGCAGTCCTGACACACCGGAACTATTGGCCATCGCTGAAAAAGAGCTTCGCGAGACTCCGGAAATCCGTGAGAAAGGAATTGCTGAGTTGCGAAAACTTTTAAAGGAAAATGCAGATTTAAATTTTGGAGATGACGAAGAGTTCCTCGTAATCATCTTGAGAACAACTCACTGGTATCCCGAGAGTGCGATCAAATTGGTAAATTGACTTTCATTTAATCCCCTAAGTGAACCTTCGAATTATTTTCGGCTACCAACATGCACGTAACTGTGGTGTTTCTTATCAGAAATCTTTTTCCTTCCTTATCTTGCTATTATTCAAGAAATTCTCACAAATCTAGAGATTTACTCAAAAGAGCAAAGTTTGCGACAAAAATCTCGATGACTTATGATAAGAGAAAATAGAACTGCCCACAAAACAAAAACTTATCAAATTTATGTCAATTTTACGACGATTTTAACAAAATTATAATAAAAAAAACAAAAAAAAAAAAAAAAAAAAATTTATAAATATATAAAATTAATAAAATATTTTATTCAAATTAACATAAATACAAAATTTTAATATTTTATGTAAATTTTTACATTTTTTTTTTTATTTTAATAATTTATATATTTACATAATTAAAATTTATTAAAATTTTTTTTTTTTTTTTTTCAATTTTATAAATTTACGTAAATTTTATGAAAATTTGTGTAAAATAACATCAAAATTACATACTTTACGCAAATTTTATAAAACTACGAATTACATAAATTTTATATAAAATTTAAATTTATATAAAATAATTTATCAAATAATTTAACAAATTTATAATTACTAAATTTACAAAACATGATTAACCATTTAGCGAAAACCAATCAATCATCAAAAAATTTTCGTAACCATATAATTTTAAATTAAAACTCCACAAATTTAGCTAAATATAAAAAATTTTTACTCTATAATAATTCAGCATTTTCAATATCATATTTAAAAAAATAAATATAACAAATTAATCCATATATAAAAAATCAAAAAAAAACCTTCAAATTTCAACGAAGGCGATAAATTAATTAAATAAAAAACAAAATTTCAAAATATTTAAAAAATTTTTTCTAAAAAATTTAAAAAAATTATTTATTAAAAAATACAGAAAAAAAAAAAAAAAATATAAAATCACAAACAATAAATATTAAAAAGGAGAAATGGTCATAAACTTCTCCATTACAAAAAATAAAAAACAAAGTAAGAAACAACATCCCCAAAGCAGCGTTCAATCCACAACGACGGGAAGCAAAAAAAAGTAAATTTAAAAAATCCCCCATACACAACAACAAGCAACAAAAAAAAACTTAATTAAATAAGGAAAAAAAAATATAAATAAAAAAAAAATAAAATTAAAAAATTTAATTAATAAAATAAAAAAAAAATATACAAAATAGAAATTAATAATAAAAAATAAATAAAATAAAAAAAAAAAAAATTAAAAAAAAAATTTATAAATTAGTAAAATTTTTTGTGGGTGTAATCAATGAGAGTGCAGCACATGCGTTTATTTGTTGTATCAGCAGTGACGATTTCTTATCGTGTTTTTAATAATTTTTAATGCATTTAAGCTTCAAATGTTACACAATCTCGACAAGTAACAAAAATTAATTATTCGAATGGGTACTTGAGAGTATTTTTTTGCTGCAATTTATCGTGAAATCTTTTAATGCTTGAGTGGAATTTTTTCAAAGGTTGGAAAGTTTTGCTTAAAAAATATTCAAAAAATTAATTTTAATAACTACGCTATAAATTGATTTAAACCAATGAAAAAATTCTCTTTGTTAACTCTAAAAGCCTTTTTTCAATCTAGAACGTTTGCAACAAACAATCACATTTTAAATATATGACTAAAAAATATCGCAGACCTATTTAAGTTAATTAAATAAATTGAGAAATTTTTAAGAAAAACTTAATTAACTTCACCAAGGAGATATAATCGCATTTACATGGATTTTCAACAACATTTTTTTGGGTTGTTTTGAATTTATTTCGCTTAAAATTAATTTTTTTATCACCAACCACAAATCTCATAATTTTTAAAGCTTGCACCTTTTGACTGAGTTCCATAGAAAAACAAAAATAAACTTTTCAATTTTTCACCATCTGTCACAATGAATGAAAAAAATATTTTAACACGATCGAAAAAAAAATCCGATAAGAAATCTCCAAATTTTAATCCACCCTAACTCGTATCATATTTTTAATGATTCACTTTTTTTTCTATTCGCACAGCTTAGACAAATTGCCGAGTTTAGAAGGGATAATGAAAAATTGTTAAAGGACTTAATGCCCGAACAAGAGAAGATTCCATTTACTGAGGGCGGCGCTGTTAATGTGTTGATTGATAAAGATCACAAAAATCGTCGCTTGCTCGTCGTGAACAGCGGAAAAATTTGGGATCCCGAAGTCGTTAGCTCTGACTCGCTTTTTAGAATGTTTTATTTAAGTAAGAAATTTCAATTTGTCTTTCGAGCATAAATTTCAAAGGAAATCTTTCCAGTTCACATTGTTGCTCAGCTCGAAAAGTCTTGTCAAGTTTGTGGGTGTGTTATCATCTATGACTTTGAGGGATTGGGAATGAAGCAAATTAAAGCCATGACACCAGGCTCGGTGAAGCGTCTCCTGGATTTTGTTCAGTTCGCTATTCCCATTCGCATTAAGGAAATTCACTTTGTGAAGCAGCCATTTTTGTTCAACATGGTGTGGCAGGTTATGAAGCCATTTGTCAAGGAAAAGTTGAAGGGAAGGGTAAGTGAGCTTAAAATGAAGTTTTATGAGAAATCTTGACTATTAACACAATCACTTCCTCATTCAGATGTTTTTCCATGGCGATGACATGAAGAAGCTTCATAAATACATTCCACCAACACATCTTCCCAAGAACTATGGTGGCGAGTTGCCAGAAATCAATTATAGTGGCAAAGAATGGTACAATGCCGTCGAGTCATATGAAGACTATTTCGTTAAATGGAATTCATACGGATTTAAGAAATAAGACTGCCGCTGCCAAAAACTCGAAAAACTCTTTTCTTGCTTATTTAACCCCCAATTATACATATCAGCTTATAAGGGATGTTGCAATTTATTTTTTGTTAAAGAAATAAAAAATTTATTTTGACAATTTTTAAGCTCTCGTTCTGCGATTTCGCTTAAAGAAAGATAAAAAATTTCTTAAAGAAACGTAGAAAAACAATTTAACTTCGTCTTTTTTGTTTTCCTCTTAGATCACCCACCTCCATATCTTTCGACAACGAGAACTTTCTTTTGCTCGCTTTTGTTTTTTTTCAAATTCAAACATAGCCAAAAGTTTCAAAATAGATAGATAGATAGATAGATGACAAAGAGGTAGCACGCTGGAGTTACCAGGAGGACGCGCCCGTTTTAATTTCCTTTTCCATAGCTCGAAAGCTTAGGCTAAGGATAAAAACGTAATCATGCAGAACTCTTAAGATTTCTCTTAAGAATAGAGTATAAATACCCCTTTTTTCCCCCTCAACAGCAGGCGTCCCCGCGGGAATCGCCCACCTCGGGAGCTGCAAATCATATCTTGAGAAAGACGTGAATGACGATCGAACAACCCCTCTTCGTAGTTATAAATAAAACGTTATGGACGTCCGGCAATGAGAACATACGATCCGGACGTTGTTACCCATAACGGAAATAATAGCAGCTGTACACAGTCTTGTAGTCGCTCATTGAGTGTTTCCAACTAAGCACAGCCTCAACTGAATCTTACGATTGCAGTTGGAAAAATAAATTAAATCAAAGGTGGTTTCGACGGCATTGTATAAAAGTTACCGCCACTACAACCTTCCTCAGTCCTGACAAGCTGTTAGGCACTGGCCCACCCACATTACAAAACAAACAAACACTAAACAGAATAGTCAAAACCAATTTTATAAAAGTCTTGGTATCTTCAACCTTCCTCCATCTAATCTAGTCGATTAACATGGGTAGTACAGGTCATAAAAATGTCAGTTAGTGAGTGCGTCTTCCTTCCTCAACTGGTCACTAAGATTAACAGTTGGGTTTGTTGGATACCAACGAATTCAAGATCAAAATGTTATTAACTGGATTAAAATAACATTATGTAAAACCCCATATTTTCCCCTAATTAAATTTCCTGTATTAACTCCCTGACCGAATTCATGCTTACTCCATTCAAAACAACTAAAAAATGCAATTTTTACAAAAAACCATACAACTGCTCTTATTTCCCCCTGGTTAAGTTAATAAAATTTTATCTATCAACTCCATGACCGACTCTATTCTTCCTCTATTCAAAACTTGACTGAATCCATGCTCCTTCTATTCAGAAAATCTCAAAAGGTAAATTTTATGAAAAACCAACCAAATGCGCTTATTTCCCCCTGGTTAAGTTAATTAAGTTCTCTTTATCAACTCCCTGAACGAATCCATACCTCCTCCATTCAAATTAACTCTAAAATGCAATTTTAATGAAAAACCATCCAAATGCGCTTATTTCCCCCTGGTTAAGTTAATTATGTTTTCTCCCTCTAACTGAATCCATGCTTTCTCTGTACAAATCAACTCAAAAAGGAAATTTTAATGAATAACCATCTAAATGCGTTTTTTTCCCCCTGATTAAATTAATTAATCTTATTCTTCAATGGTAGACTATGAAAAATTCAAAGTCTTTAAAACAATGAGTGAAATGGATATAATAAAAATAAATCTGAAATGTGAAGAAAAATTTAGAGGTGAAGGGGAGAAAAAAACAAGATCCAGCCAAGATCCAGTAAAATCAAAACAAATATTTTTAAAGTTTTCGAACTTTTAAAGTTACAATGTGGAACAATTGTAATGAAATGGCTTAAAAACCACTTCTAAGCAAGAATGAGTGATTATTTAATCCTTAAAAAGCGTTAATCAGAGAAAAAATGAAAAAAAATAATATTAAGGATTTTTTCACTCATTCTTGCTTTTACCTGACTTAAATGAGGAAACTCGATGATACGACGAAGTACTGATGACTTAACTACACAACGAAACTATTTTTAACACTGATTACTCACTAAAACACTATAAATAACTTTAATTTTGTAAAATTTTAATGTTTACCCATCGGGGGCTCACAACTTCTCTAAAAAAAACATAGCCAAAAGTTTCAAAAATTCATTAAAATGAAAAATGACTTTCTGACTGTAAAAATTTTGGTTGGAAGTTTTTGAGTTTATGAAAATTGTTAGGAGAAATTCACAAGTTCGGTAAATGATGCAAAATAATTTAAATATTGTAAATTTACGAGAAAATTATTCAAAAAAAAGATACAAATTAGGTTTGAATCCTAAAAGTAAAGTAAAATGTCATATTTTCTGCAAAGTCCATTAATTACTTTTTGCAAAAAAAGTTGCAATTTACTCAAATCATCCCAACCATAATTTTTAAGATTCACTACAAAATAAATAAAATTATTTAAAGTTTCCTTATACCAAAAAAAACTGTTTATAGTCGAGGTCGAGTGATGGAAAGTAGATGAAAAACTTTTTGAACATCGCAAAATGAATTTTTAAATAACACTGGAGCAAAGCGAGATAGAGATAGAGAAAAGTTTTTTCCTTTTGACAACTAGAGATTGAAGCTCGACTTGATAGAGCTGGAGGAAGATTAAAAGCGTTTGCAATGAGGAAATGACAGTGTGACCAAAATAAATTGTTCAATAATTAGATTTTGTTTTATCGTTGACAATTTTTTTTTGCCATCGAGTTTCGATTTTTCCTCTTCTTCTAACCCAAAATATCTAATTGAAGGAAAAAAGGGGAAGAAATCATGATGAGATCTTTTTTTGGTAATTTAACCCAATTTATTGTGTCTTTTTGCCATCTTTGACTCTCCATTTCAGCTGAGTAAACGTGATCCATCGTTTATTCATGTCCGACCTTTTCTCATTTTCTTCCTGCCACTCGAATGAGTGTGTGTGTGTGCGAATGTCGTGAAACTAATCCATTAATAAATTAAATTTCATCTCCCCGTAGTTTTGTACGCAGGTTCCTTAAAAATTTCTCGGTGTAGAATTTTCGCAATTTAAATTTCAGTAATGGAATTTTTGAGTAGCTAAAATCAGGATCTAGATTTAGGCACGAGTCTCTTCAACTAACAAAAAGAATGAACTTTTTGGTACATGGGTAAGAGGCGTAAAATGATAGGCGGGTATTGCTGAGATATTAAGAAAATTGCCATCATTAGAGATTTAGAATTTGAAATGACTATCATTCGTGCTAAGGTTAATATTTCGATTTATAAAGAAAATTTAATGTCATAGAAACAACCACTCATGAATATAATCATTTCCTTGGTAATTAATTTGGTTTAAATATCCCCCCCCTCCAAAAGGGCGCCTAATCTCAATAAACAAAGGTTACGAACAACCCCTTCTCGCAATAAATACAAAACCAAAAAACATTCCTTGGTAATTAATTTGGTTTAAATATCAAATTATTCTCGCAAAATCTTCTCTCACAAAGCCGCACATCTTAATGGAGTAGGAGTGAATGAAAGTTAATATTGAAGCTTGTAGAACTCCCGCAGCTATTTAACCTCCTTTTTCATTGTTCACTGAAAATGCATTTATAATTTAATTTCTGCCTTTTCATAATTGTTTAACATCGCAGAAATCAAGTAACATGCTGCTGTAACCCGCAGCTGCATGCTGCAGAATGTTTTAAAGATGAGGAGTAGTTTCCTCGAAACTGACGTGTTATAATAATGGAGAACATTAATAATTATGCAGTGCTGTGTAAACGGCTACGTGTGCTCATAATTGACTCAATTAATTTTATATTTACGTAATAAGAATTTAGTTTTATGAAAATAAATTTCAGAAATTTCTAAAATTCAATTAATGCAAATTTATTTTGATGAAAACTCCTGGAAAATTTATATCTCATTAAAAACTATAAATTAAAATTTAGAAAAAACAATTATTTAAAGCTGTTAAAAAATACTTGAAAGTTCCTAGAGAGAAAATCCAGGAAACTATTAAATACTTTTCACATTAACACATAATAAAAGTTGTGTGTCAAAATGTTCCCCTTAACGCACATAAACTCGCCGTCATTAGATTTTGTTCGTAGGCTTTATAATGACTGTTTGTTCACATTTGTTAAAATAATTAACGCCTCTATGACCCAAATGAGCCACATTGAATAAATTTTATCGAATGTGCACATTTTTCGTGAAACCTTTTAAGCTTATTTATTGAGAAAGTTTTTCTTTTTAACCTTTAATGATTTTTCTCCAAGGCTTGGGAACACTCGAAATTACAGCGCACACAACCTCGAAATTTTCTCATCATAAAAATAATTTTCAACAATAAATGAGAATATGAGTAGGAGAAATGCTAAGTAAAGTAAATATTTGAGCAAAATAAAGAAATAAATTGCGAAATGTATTTTTTATGTTTTTTTTTATTATTTTCTTTCAGAACTCACATACAGAACTTTTTAACACACTTAGCATGTGCATGTGAGTAAACCCCAAAAAAAGAAGAACGACATAAATGTTTTATGAAAAACGATGACGGCGAAAACTTTTTTTTGTGGATGCCACGAATTGAAAATGTAAACGCAATGAGAGACCAAACGGAAATGTCAAGACGGATTGTGAATTATGATATAAATTGGCTGCAAGCACAAAAAAAGGATGAATGGATGAAGCGCGTATGCTGACAAATGTCTAAATTGGTTCACGTACTATGGATGCGTGTAATTTGATTTGAATACCAAAATGTCGCTGTATCACATGGCTCAACATCCTCAATTTACACTTATTATTTGAGCATAAACACACATGTGATATGCAATATGTGGGTGCAGACATTTTTTCCTCGGAACGCAAAAAAATTTTCGCTCATGTTTCTTTTCACGAGTTTTCATATTTCATGATGAAATAAAAACAAACTTTTTGCCGAGAGAAAATATTTTGTTATGCTGCCTCAGTTTAATGGGAAAAAGCGTGAAAAAATATGTTTTTCTACTCACTCAATCAAATTAAGCTTAAGATGAAAATTAACAGCAAACAATTATTTATAAATTGAGCTTTACCATGCAAACTTAATAATGCGTGTGTATAACATACAAAAAATTTATTATCTGTGAATCTTCTTGAACATTAATAAAATTTTTTTGAACTTTACTGCGTGTCGCAGATCTTCCTGGAAATTTCACTTTATAATGAATGGAAAAAAGTTAAATTGCGTCCTTCTAAAAAGCTTTGGAAATGAGAAAACATTAATTTTACTTAAACAGAAAATAGAGTCGAGTCTAGAAAATTGAGACGAAGAAAATTGGGAAATTTATTTCATTTAAAAATTTATTTCAATTTGAATCCAGGAAAAAAGGTAAAATAAATTAACAATTTTTTGAACACCTTTAATTTAAATCTTCTAATTAACAAAAAGATTACAATAAAGACGCACTTAAAGATGTTTAATTATCCTCAAAAATTAAGCTCGTTGTTTAAAATATTCTCTTACAAGTCAGCAAACTTTGAACAGCACAAAAGAGCAACTTGATGTAATAAAGCATCAAACACACAATTTTACGGCATATTTACCACAGGAAAATAAAAACATATAAGCTTCCCACTCATTACTCGTGATAAACTTTCTTTTGAGTACATACATTTTTAGTTTCATTAACACCCCTCCAGCATAAAAGCGCCTGCTGTATTCACAAAATTAAGTGCTTGCTTTTATATGATCCAGCGAAACATTAAATAGCGCTTTTAATTAAAAATTATTTATATAGCTTTCACTCATACCAATAAATTTTCTCTCCTTCTATCCCGAATTGAATGGGCCAGATGATGTTGGAGCAAAAAAAATATCATCAAGATTTTTATCGACTTTTCTATTCTCTGGCCGAAATTCGTTGTGCGTATCCGCAATAAAATCATCTCAGTGGAGCGCAAAATAAGTGCTTTACATTTTTCTGGGGCACAAATTGGAAAGCTGTTAAAGTTAAACATGCAAGAATTACGTGATGTTCCGTCCCTTGCACCTTTTTAAAGACAGGTCGCAAAAAACATGTGGTTTTATCAAATAAAATAAAAAGAATCGAAATATATTCAGGATAAGCATTTCAATTTTTGGGCATTTTAATTTAAAAATTTTATAACTCCACAATAAATTTTAAAAAATATTTTGTGTAAAATGCCTCCACCTGATTCCATGCAATGTCGTGACCTAAAAAAATGGGTGGGCGCACACAAAAATTTCATGAGCAACCATAAAGTGAAATAATTTTCCCATAATGATCGTTGTGAGTGCGAATATGAAAATCTATTTTCAGAGAATGCCAACAAAAATAAAATAACAAGCATACATTCTTGGAATTTCTCGATACGCAGTTACCCAAATAAAAACATGCAACATTTATTTATTTTCTACCGAAAAAAAATACATAAAGTTTGTTACATACGAGTTCAGGTGGGTTGGAAGAAGTCACAAGTGAGTGCGTGATGGAGTGTAAAAATAAGGAGATGACAACGGCAATGATGATGAAGATGTTTTTTGTGGCACACATAAGTTTTTACCTCATATCATAATCAGGACTTCAAATAAGCTTTACGATGTTGACACATAAAATAAAGTCCCTAAATTAAATTTAGTCAAAGTCCTTAGAGATGGTTGGGAGAGAAAAGGATGAGCAAGCTTGAGAGAGGAATTCATACGGTCACTGAACAATGATGATAATCCGTGTGATATTGTGAAGCACGTGCACAAACTACAAAATTGGAAAACTTTCACTCGCACATTTTTCCTCTATTCCCCAGATTTCATTCTCCTTCCTTTCAAGTTCGCCCTCATTTTTTTATTTCTCATGCTTTTCATTGTCACAAACAACGTTAATTATATTACGTACATCCTTAGCCCTGATTTGATCCACCATCATGTTGTGCTTCACGCTCTGTGAATAAAATCACGCTCGAGCACTCGCACAAGAATAGTGAAAGGATATATGTCAAATACATTGAAAGCAATCATGTGAATATATGAAGAATAATGAAATATTATATTTTACCATGTAACAATAAATCAATAACGCCCTTTTTTTGCCAATATCTCACATCTCATTTTCATGAGCGGTCAAGGAAAAAAAATAGGAGGCTGATATTTTAGTTGAGGGTTTAGATGAGTGTAAATGCTGGTGGAATATGTATATAGGTCATGATAGTACTCTTTAGTCCTTTTTTTATTTATCGATTTTTCTCTTCTTCTTTTTTTATTCACTCTTTCACTATCGCTATGCATGCTAGAATTAACATTCAGCAATTTATTTGTTGCTTTTGTGATTTTTGAAAGAAAAAACTTTTTTAAACAAAATTAAAAAAGTTTTTCTTTTTTATGAGTTAAAATTAAACGGGTTGAAAATTTCCACTCTAAATCAACTCTGAGCGTTATCGAATTTCCCAATTTTAATTATTCAGTTAAATTACATCCATTTAGTCTATAAAAGAATTCTAGGTATACCAAGAAGAAAATTTTTTCATTCTCTTCTTTTTTCCATTTGAATTGTGCCATTGTTATGAGTCTTCCACGAAAGAATAAAATCATGGTACTTCATGTTGAAAAGATATTTCTTATTTTAAGAGAGTTCCGAGAAATTTCTCTTGATTTTTCCACAAAGCAAACTCACTATCACGTCACACCGTTGCATGACAGAAAATCGTATAATAGAATAAAGAAAACCGTTTTTGGTTTACATTTGACATGAGAGCTTTTTTGTATTTACCTAAAAAATAGTTTGGAACTATTATAGTTGATTAAAATGTAAAGAAATTTTTTTATTTGATGTAAAACAATTTAAAAATATTCACAAAATTTTGTTGCAAATTTATTTTACTTTCAATGGTTTTTAAAAATAAAACTTAAAATGCAAAAATTAAATCCACATTTCACATGTCATTTCAAATGTGAGTCCGAAATAGAAAAGCCTTGACCATGAACCATTTTCAAGGCACGATGGCACGAAAGGAAATGTCTAAGTGTTTTAATGCATTTTACATGACCTCTGAGTGATTTGTGAATTCTATTTTGTTAAACATCGCATGCGAATGAATGTCAAAGTCCGAGAGATGAAAGCTTTCCATGATAAATATTTTAGATTGAGAGCATCCGCTGCTTGAATATGAAATTAGCTAAGCAGGAAAGGACAGAGTGAATGATACAAAAAATACTTTTTGATCCTGACAAATTCGGTCTCGAAAAAAAAATTGTCTACTTCCACTTCCATACACGTAATCCTATATAATCTTAAAAATTGCTCATGACATTGATAGAATTTTCCTTTAATGCTTATTTCTCCATTTTCCTTGTTTCGATCGTCTTCACGGCTCAATATGTGTGCACACACACACTGCTGGTGCCGTATGAGGCCAATAAAATATCGAGATATAAATTGCAATTGAAAGAAATAATCAAACCATGCTGTGCTCTATGCTCGATATTATGTCAGAAAACAATCCTTTCCATTTGCAAAGATTTCATTTTTATCTCAACGATGTGTGTGGGACGAACTATCACAATGCATCGTCGTCACTCGTCGCTTGATTAGAGCAAAACGAGATATTTTTCACTTTCCGACTTTAAACTGAGATATTTGAAATTTCATTACTGAATGGAAATTTCTATGAATGAATCTTGCAAGAAAAAAAAGCAACATAATCGATTGTCAATATTTCTTCTCCGTCAGCATCATCAATTTTAAATTCAAAGTTTGTTACATGCATAGCAGGAGACTTTTATGCAAATGTTATGTAGACATGACCAGGCACATCAAGGAAAGTTTTAATGTTGCTATAACTTCGTGTTCATATGTAGGCGGATATGGATACACACATTGAGAGAGAGAAAGTCGACAAATATTAAACATTTCCCCCCGAGTCACTTGTCAAAACTTGAAAATGCTTTTATGCAAATTTCATCGCATATGCCGAATTTATAAAATGCTCTGTTGTACAATTACAAGAGTTTTGAGTTAAAATGAGAAATTTTTAACATATGTAATTTATTATTTGCTGATTTTCATAATAAATTGTTAAAATATATTTTGAAGTTTGAATAATTTTATAAAAATAAAAATAATATTTTTTTCCTCTCAAAAATTCATTATAATGACAAAAATAAATTCTAAATCTCCTAAATTTCCATCGCAAACAAGCGGCGGAGTTGATTCAATTAAAAAGCAAAGAGCGTACACGTGAAAATTCTCATTCAAACGCAAGTGTATGAGATTGGGTGAGAACTTGAGAGATGGATGCGAAAGATATGAAAAGCTCTGTTAAATGTCGCTGTCAATTTACAGGCGCTCAAAATCATCGCTTAAAGATGTGTATGAGGGATGGAATTGTGTGTAAATTTCTTTTTCTTATTTCTAATGAAATTTTTTGTTGCCGGAGATGATGGCATTGGAGTGGGTGGCATTTTTTAAGTACTGGAATATTATCCTTATTACATTTTCTGTAACATTCAAATTTAATGACTCTTGTGCTCGAGTTACATGCTTTGAGCTGTTGTTGTCTGCTCCGAGATAAATTTAATTTTCTGCTTCTATAATTCGCTGCTTGCCCCATCTCGTGTCTTTAATTTTTAATATCATAGTCGAGAGCATTAAAATTGGCGAGCGGCAGGAAAAAGAAGAAAATTTTATTATCTTAAATAGTATGCAAGCGGATTATAAAACCGATTAAGAGATCCGCTCTCTTTCCGCAGGCTCATTTTTACTCAAATTTAATTTTTTTTTGTAGATCAATTTTTTAATATTCGCAAATATTGAAACAGGAAAGGAAAAATTTAACTTTTAAAAGGTCTCGCCACAAAGCTCTTCGAGGCGTAAATTCATCTTTTGACGCCATTTGAATTAATGTTTTAGACGCAGAAGGAGTGGTCGACCACCACACTTGACGACACAAATTGACTGCCTCGAAACTTAACTCAACTCCCATGCTGTTAAGTTTCTTGCGGTATTTTCATGTCGACACCACTTTCTGTTTGCTTATGAATTTATTTTTCTACCATTTTTCAAATAAAAAAAATTCGCCCCAATATTTGTGTAAATAGTATCGCGCTTTTAGAGTCGTATAAAAAAAGTTTCAACGCGAAGTGAAAGTAAATATTTTAACATTGAAATAATATCTTTTATGGAAATAGTTTGAACATAAAAAAAAGTTTGTCATATTCAAACAATAATTTATGTAAAGAAATATTTTTTACTGAGTCATTGTGTCGTGGGGTGATAGAAAAAAATGACAAGAAACTATTTCTAAGTTTTTATATTAATTAGGACTTTTTATATTTTTTGTAAAAAAAACTTTTCGTTTAAAATTTTTTCTAGAATACTTCCGCAGCATTTTTTAATAGTTCTCCCACATAGCACATAGAAAAGCAAGAATGTTTACACACCTTATTTGTCTCACCAGTCTTGCCACAGACCAATTTAATAAACACCCACGTAAGAGCACACAAGTGTAATGAAAAGTGGTCGAACGAGAAAAAATATTATTCTCATATTCATATTTACAGCACATCAATTTCACTTGGAAATATGTACAATAATTTTTTTTGGGAAGCATTATCAATATCACTAATGGATTATAATAATGTACAACTTTTTCGTGTTATCAATATTGCTTTTAATCGGTGTTTCACGCACACTGTCACTAAAAAAATCAATTCCCACTTTAATGTAAACTTATTGAACTAAAAAAAGTTAATTATGAGGAGAAAAAAATTGTAGTGAAAGAATAAATGGTCGTGTTTACATTCAATTAATTCACCTCTATAGAAACATAATAGAAGTCGAAAAAGAATTATTGATTGAATTTCTCGAATGTAAAAAAAGTCGGTTCACCAGAGTTCAATACAATAATTTTTAAATTTTATTGATTATTTCATTCCATCTCCCCATTAACCATCATGGTTGTTCTCTTTAACTCCCATGTACGTGTGCCATCCCCAACAATGCCATTAAGCTTTTATGCCATCAATATTTAAAACGTTATTTTCTCCCCTGATCGTAAGCTGAACATGGAAAAGCTTTTTTATGTCTATTTTTAAAAACCTTCTCGAGTGGATAGTTGACAGCACTAAAAATTTTAGTCTTAAAATCTCAGCAAAAAAACATTTTTTCATTTTCTGGTCATTTTATACATTACTCAGCAACAACTGGTGCTGACACAGTTTCTTCAAAAACAATTTTTTACATCTAACATGAAAGCTGTGAGCATGATGATGAATAATTATTCCGTGAGTTTTTTCTCCAACATCTCTTGGAATTATTTTCTTAGCGAGCACAAAAAAAACTTTCAAGTCTCCCTTAAAAAAATGCATAATCCCTCTTTAATAAAAATTTAAATTCTTTTTTACGTTCACCTTTCCTTATGCGAACGGAAAAAGGAAGGCGAGAGATAAAAAGCGAAAAACTCATTATCATTCCCTTCCTTCCACTTGTGAAATCGTCTTTCAAGCTCGAATTTATTTGCAAAAGAAAAAACTACAATCATTCCCATAAAAATAAGAAGAGAAACTTTTCTCCCTCACAAAATGGATAAAAAGATTTTTTTCAACTCTTTTATTATTGAGTGAAAATTTTTCAACTGTAATCACAAAATTTTTCGGTCTGGATACGAGGAAAAAGTTTTAATTTTGAGTGCGAAAAATTTATTGCACTTCCACAGAACCGCAGGCACAAATAAACACACTCAATTTATAAAAGTGGGGATGATTCACTCTCTGGAGAATTAAAGATAATTTTTCAAATATATGTAAATTTTCTTCTTCTTTTTTCACTAACCACAGCACGACTCGTCTCCAAAAAGGTTTACACACGTGAACGATCGAAGTAAAACTGATGAAAATTTCTCGAGCGCTTTTCTCATTTGTTCGTTTAGAAAAAGTGCTTTTCATCGAGGAAAACTCGAGAGAGAGCGAGAGAGGAAGTTTTTTTGGTGAGAGTGAAAATTTTTTAGTACAGATGAAAATTTTTGAGAGAGGCAAAAAGCAGAAAAATCCCAAAAAAACGTCTTTAATTACCATGAATGAGTGAAACCTAGAAATTTATTAGGATTTTCTTCTGGTTTATTTTTGATTCTCATGAATGTGTGCATAGTGCTGTTATGAAAGAGTAATCTGGTCTTTATCCTTGTTCATTATAGTTTTAATCCTAGCCTGCAAGCATCAACTTGATTTACATCAGATGCAGTTTGTAGTTTGAAAAGACTTTGTGGGAAGCAGTCATGAAGTTTGTGTATATGATTTGAAAATATTGTGATACGTTTAAATTTTAAATATTAATTTGTTAAAATTTTATCAAACGTTCCTTAACCCACAAAGAACTCCCAAAATGCCATTTACCATTCGCATGAAATCTCAAGGTTGAAGCCTTAATTCAAATTCAATCAATCAATCAATTATTCAAAGATTCAATATTTTATGAGCCGATCCATTATCTCATGAGAATCAGTTGCTTTAACCGAATGTGCATAAAAGAAATAATATTTGTGGGCTTATGAGATTATTCCAAAGAGGGAAGGCTTTTGAATCAGCAAATTTTTGTTCTTCAACCTTGTGGCTTCTAAATCTCACCTGACACCAATCTCCTAGAAGTTTAAAATTTATAAAAAATTATTACAGAAAATAAATTTTTTTTCGTTCCTTTAAAATCATAGTTATTAATTTTTTTGCAGACAACCGATGTCTGTTCGATGAAGTAATGTCGAATGAAAAAAACTCTCATTATATTCAAGAAACAAAAAGTTTTTCTTGCGGTGCGTGACGATGAGAGGGTAAATGAAGACTTAAAGAGGAAGAATTTTCCGTGGGCGGAAGAAAGAAAATCATTAGAAAATTAATTAAATTAAGACATGCTATTACTTCATTGAGGAAATCTTAATTTCTTTCGGATCGTTCTTTTTTGTATCTTTCTTTTGTGAGTCACGCAAGGCAAATTTTCGTCTTTATAGCTCTTCACTCACCATTTGTCTTTTGGGGGACTTCCCAATTCTTTTGAAATTTTCTAACCAAATTTTAAGAATTCAGTGAGGGATAAGGAGGAGAAAATCCTTTTTGGTTTTGTTGATGAGATTTTATTCTTTTTGATTTTTCCTTTCTTTCTCTTTTGAGGGTATAAAAAAGAATTTTTCCATTGCTCTCTCAACCACTCACAACTTGTAATGGTTTTTGTGGAAGCTTTTCCAAACTTTTTTCCATTCGTCGGATTTTAATTTTTAATATCATTATGTCGATGTTCATTTTTCGCAGCGAGTAAAATCATTATTTTTCTCTCTCTCTGAATACCGACTAAAATAACAGCTTAATCATGCTTTTAAGCTCAATGCCAAATGCTATGATAATCATGGAGAATGATATGAATATGCGAGGGTTTAAAAAAGAAGAGTTTTAACGATAAAAAGCAATAAAAGTGTTTGGGCGTACAAAAGGTTTCGCTGTGAGGGAGTGAGAACTTTTTTTGTTTGTTTAATTAGAGTGCTTTTGTTAATCTGACAAGGGAATTTAAGAATACATTATTTCATTAGCTACATGCTGTGATGATATTCATATGAGTTTAAATAAAACCGTTAAAATTTTTTTCACAATAATAATAATTTATTACTTAAATTATCTGGACACACCCTTTTGAATTTAACACACATTAAATTTAATTTTTTTGACCCTTTTGGGACATTCACGCTTCATGCACACTTCACATAATAATTTCCTCGTACACATAAAGCCCCAAATATGTCTAAAATAATTCAACTAAGCTTTTCCATTCAAATATTTTGCGCATTCAAGACGAACTAAAAATAATTCGAAACACACAATTATAACCGAAATATATGCTCGAGATTGACGTAAGAGTGATATATTTATGCGACAATGTCGTCAATGCTCATTATCATAAAATACATTCTTACCGATTATTGCATCCTTGAAATCGTATTTTTAGTTTTTATAAACTTGCGGCTAAATGCAGATAATCAAGTTCATAAATTTTTTTATCTTTATCTCTCGACTGTTCTCAATTTAAAAACGACGAGCAAAATATTTTCAGGAAGTAATCGAAAACGTCCTCAAGCATCTTCTTTTATTCATCGCCTTTCTACCTCCGCAAATTTCCTTTTTCTGTCTACTCGTCCTTAACCCAAAAAAAAAAGTCAGATATCGAGATAAGCATAATCATAAATTTCACAGCTTTTTTCTTCTTTTCGAAATATGATACAGGACATGTCTGTAGATAAAGAAAAGAAGTGTAAAGGATATTTAGAGACATTTTATTAAAAAGGCGTGACATCATCATAACTTTTCTCCGAACAATTTATCACCGTACAAGCTGCGGAAAGGTAAAGGATGGACAAGAGTTAAAATTACTTGACCTATTTTTTTTCTATTTCTATGGCATGAAAGGGGAGAGGAATGATAAAAGAGGATGTCTAGGAAATTACTTTGTGTGTGTGGTTTACCATCATATTGACATCGGATATGGTTATTAAAAAGTATGAGCTTTACTTAATGAAGTACAATTATGTCAAGAAAAGGGTTACAAAAATTAGCGTGAGAAAATATTAAAACTTGAATTTAAAAAATTCTTTAAATTTATATTTTGCTAAATTTATTTTTGCCATTTTTTCTCAACAAACCCCATTGACCTTTTTCCAAGTAAAAGCGATGCATTTCAATAAAATCTCTTCAAAGTAATAAAAAATTCAAAACACTGAAAGTAAATCAAGATAAAAGTTTAGCTATGAGGATAAAATTTTCATGAAGCTTTGATATTGAGTTTAAATTTGTAAACTCAAAAATGAAAATGAGACATTAAAAATTTAACAGAAACACGACTAAAGAGGGTGAATAGTTGAATTTGTATTAGGCCAAAGTAGCATCATGACAAATTTTCTAACATTACATTGCCATAAATCTTAAAGCATCCCCTTTTTCAATTATTGATGAACATTGTTTTTTATATCTATCTCAAAATTATGACCTTTAATAAAATAATAAAAACGAAGAAGATCCTGAAAGCATCACGTGTTCATTCGCTTCAAAAAGGACATGTTCGTAAAAAAAAGACAAATTCGTTCTCACGAGGCATTCATACACATAAAAAGTTCTCACATCCCCATGTGCTTAAAAAATGGTTTAACTATTTTCTCGAAATGAGGGTTTTATACCACTCGTTACACTTGCGGTGTACGCATATAAATAAATTCATGAATAAAATCAATTTTTCGTTTCCCGAACACCTCATTTCATACTCATGTCGCACGAAAAATGATAGCCATCAATAATAACTTAGGTAAGAGACATTTTTTATTTCGGATTCTCTTGCCTTCAAACTGTCAACGTGTAAGCATATTTAGATAACGACGTGATTATTCACTCTCAGGGAATTTGAGCTTAAAATATTTAAATATTTTTTTAAAACTTTTTGAAATTTTATTTCATGGTCATGATGAAAGCACCAGTGGCATCGAATCACTGAAACAGAAGAATATTGTGGAATGCTCAAGCACAAAGCGCACAACTGTAATTGACTTTTATCAAATGTAATCAAAAGCTTTTTCAAAAAATTTCCACGTGCACAATTAAATATTTTATAGACTTTTATTGTCATGCCAATGGCAGAAAATTCAATTGAAAATTGATACAAAGGATCGATAAGAAAAACAAAAAAGTTTAAAATGTGTATTGAATGTCAATTGCGAACATTTCGTGGATTGAGGCCACGTGTTCGATTGAACTTGAAGAAAAAAAGTCTGAGGAAATTGAAGTACCCTTATATACAACAATCATCACTCGAGCATCAAGTTTTCAATTTTTCTCCTCGTGCCGCAACAAAACGAATTTTTTTCTTCTCCACATGGAAACACACCAAAAATTTATGGTTGCAGAGCCCAAGCTGAGAACAATGAAGACGAAATATGACACAAATTTTTCTTTTATTATGCGACTAAATTATCAATGTTGCTGAAATAATATTCATCTTTATGAATGGCCTAACGAACCTTCTCATTCATTGTAATTTTCCAACTGGTGGTGAGTACTACTGCGTGAAAAATCAGTGAGTGTAAATAGCACAATATGTTGAGCCTCGTTGAGATGAGATTTAATTCTTCGAAAACCACATTCAGGAAAATTCAACGAGATTTTTCGTGAGGTTTTCGTGGAAGGTAAATTTGAATTTCTTTTGATAATTTCTAATATTTTTTTTATTGAAATATTACAAATCAAATAAAAATGTACATTTTCTCTCAACAGCGTGATATTCTTGATAAAAAGTTGAGCGGTTAAAAAATATGATGAAAAAATATGTTTATTCAACCGAAAGCACCAAATTAATGTGCTACAACCACAAAGTGCCTGATTCTCCGTCAAACACATTAATTTTCATTTTCGTTACATACCAAACTTTCATATTTGTTGTTCACTCGAAAAACAAGCAATGATGCTATCAGGTATGTGAAACGTGACTTAAGAGGAAAATTGATGGCACGACGACGAGACCGAAAAGCGAAAGAAAAAGTTCGGTTGACAACGGTTTTAATGGCAAGAAAAATTATAACTTTAATTGGTGCAATATTTTTATTTAAGGTGTCTAAAAAATTTTAATTCTTGAGTAAATCTTTAAATATATATTTCAAAATTAAACGTTCCAAAAGCATGAATCAGAGTATTTTAAGTTTAAAAACTTTCCAATCAAAAAAACTTCATATAAATCCTCATATTCTATTGTAAGAGTATCAAGCATGAATTTTATGAATGAAACATTTTATGATGAAATTTCCAGCATTTCGATCAAACAGCAGATTTTATAGAATTTATATGTCGAAGTGTTTTTTTTTTGCTTTTTAAGCATCTCTCTCACATTCGACTCTACTTAATAAAACACTGACAACTGCTCGATCGATTTCAGTATTTTCCTTCTCAATATAAACTTATCCTGACGTCTGACGTGAACAAATGTTTATTTCCTTCCTTCCCTTCTCATTCTTTACATTCGACCATAAAGAAGAGAAAAAAGTATTTCCGAAAATGAAAACTAAACTTATTGCTATATGTGTGTGCGTGCGTGTCTGATTGCCTCGCCAAAAATTAAAAATTTTACAAACTTTTTAACTTTATCTCCTTTTAAAATCCATTAAAAATACAAAGCAGCGTCTAATTTTGTTTTGTTCCATAAAGTTAATGAAATTCATCTCGACCCTGATTCTGTTTGTACACAAAATTTTACAGAAAAGGGTAATTTGGAACTTTCTTTGAAAATTGGATCATCATTTCTTTATAGTGCGATGAAAACTTTTTCAATTAAATATTTTTTTCTTCTACGGTGTAGCAAAGGTATCTCAGGGGTGAAAAGTTGAACAAACTATCAATGCTGAAACTTGAATACTCTTGGTTTTATTTTTGAATTTAGTTGAGAAAATGTTCAAGAAATCTCCAAAGGCAATGCACTCGAAAAAAATCAATTTTTTTTTTGCTATTTTAGGATATTTTCTTATAGCATTTTGAACGAAAAGCTTAGTGACCGCAAAAGGTTAAGATTCACCTCAAAGACTTTAAAAATAAATGCTTTTGATGCTTTTGGAGAGACCAAAAAAATTTAAACCTTCAGACCAGTTATCAACAGTCTAAACGCGTAAGTATTCTATAATATTTTAAAAAGGACAAAAGGTCGACACTGAACGAATGACGAAGGCGGAGAAGACTTTTATAGGAGGATGAATGAAATATTCATGAGGTTTTTTCCTATTGATTGGAAAATTGAGCGACCGGAAAATTCGAGTTCTTTTGTGAAAATGTTGAAAAAAGTTTTCTTTATGGTCAATCGGATGTAGTAAGTAATTATAACGCTTGAGGGCAAAAAAGAAAACTTAAGAACGCCTAAAAATAATGAATATTTCATTGTCATGCCAGATAAAATTACCCGAGACATTTTTGTCAGTATTACGTGAATTTTATATTAATGACATGCTTTTGAATCTCAACGGGAGATATCAGCAGCCTCAAAATGTAATAAGATTCAGATTTTTCATAATAATAAAATTTTCATTATTTCTCTCAACATGTGTTGAATTATTTGTTGTATTTACCCACGTGTTATCGCACAGCATGTCAACTTCATACGTGATGTTCAATTAAAACTCAATCAATTATTAATTTTGTTAATTAAGACAAAGCGTTCAAAAGTCAATGGAGCAAAAAAGTGAAACTTCAATTATGGTTCGACTACACCAACAGTTTAAAAGCTAATGATTTATTTATGCAAATAATGAAAATGAATAAAAATAGCTGCGAAGCTTCGTCTGGAAAACTTCGTAGTTGTTAATGAACTAATTCCCTGTTCGCTCAAAAATTGAGACTCAAAGTTTTTTATCATTACATTTTATTTTATGAAAATTTCCCTTCCATCTTTTTTCCCATCAATTAGTAATGAAATGCATTTATGTCGCGACCGACTCACTCCTACCGCGAGAAACAACAATTTTATACAAAATGAGCGCTCATAATGTGAAAAGTTTCGCACTCTGTTGTGTATGTTAAATAATACTTTTAACACATTCAATTAATTAAAGTAATTTTATGCAGTCGACATGGGAGAGGAAAATGTAAGTGGGAGCAAACGATACAGAGGTGTGTGTAATGAATTATTTTCTGCGCACTTCGTTTAATGCTTCAGAGTAAAAATGCTAAATAGAGTAAAGTCAACAACTTGAAGAGGGTTTGAAAATTCTACATAGTATTTTTCATTTGATCTCAAATTTTTTGTGCTTTTAAATGATATTTTTTAATGAAATTAATTAGTTTGTAATTTTACTAATTTAAACGCCATTTTTGGAAGGTTAGAATGGTGGTCTGTTTTTGACAATTTGGCTTCCGCCACATTTGCAATTTCCACCCTTCATATCCAGTTCCCTTTTGTCGGTCCTCAAACACGCTCTCAGTTATTTTCATTTAATTCCACGGTCATAAAATTAAAAAAAAGTGCTCACTCACTTATTCACTTACTTCGTGCACTCTGCTCTATATAAACATCGTTGCCATGTTGCCATGATGATGGAAGGTGCTTTGAATCATGTGCATTATATATAGAGGTTTCGAAAATCCCGGGATTTCAAATTTCGGGATCCCGGGACTGAAAACCCTGTAATCCCGGGATCCCGGGATCCCGAAAACGGGATTTCATTTAAAAAAAGGAAAAATCTTCCCTCAATTTACAGCACTTCCGTCATGCAAAAAATTATTTCGTAAAAAACAAAAAAACAAAATAAAAAAAAACCATAAAAAAAGAAAATTAGTGAAAAATTTAATATTTTTAAATCCCGAATCGAAAAAAAAAAAAATCTGGATTAAAATTCCGGATTTGGATCCCGGGATCCCGCCGAAACCTCTAATTATATATCACAAGCTCTCAAGTAGAGTTAACTCTTTTAATATAGCAAGTCCTGAATGAGCGAGCCATTATGCCTCAATCCTTCTTCATTTCTCTCGCTCTCTCTCTCCGTCTATCGCATAGAGTTTTTAATTATGTTGTTGATTTAATGCTACAAACTTGCATCGGGATGAAAACAAATTTAAGCTTCTAGTTCACGTTTCGATCGTGCTCAAACAAAATTAAATTTCTTGCGAGAGAGTTAACGTTGAAATGCTGGAAAATATTTAAACAGGAATTACATCAATCGTAGAAAAAATAGATTGAAAAATGGATTTGAGAGATCAACAATTAAATTAAAATCACAAGATTTTTTTCTATTCTCATGCGACATCGCAAATCGATTTTGTAGAATTATAAAAGTTTTTGCACCTGCACTTGATGCCAATCTTTGCTCATTCCCAACTACATATGTTGCTATGATCGCGATATGTTTTATGCACAGGTGAAAGTTGTAGAACTTTTTTTATTATTCTATTCAACACATTTTTTCCCAGTAATGTTCATAATCATGTATGAGCTTGCATAATTTACTGTGCATTGTGCAAAAAAATTGCTCTTCTTTTTCCTCGCTCGTATTTATGAGTTTTTATCTCGAAATAATTTCATCATCGCGCTTTGTGTGAGCTTGTATGCGGAAGGATGTGGAATTATCTTTTTGTCTCTGTTTATTGTGAATGCATTTCGAGCTTCCGTATTTTATCAGTCGTGCTCTTGAATAAATACCAAGCTTTAATACTAAATTTTAAACTCTTTCCTTTTTTCTGATTTTTTTATTATTTATTTTCAATTTTTTTTTTTTTTTTTTTTTGTATAATATTTATTTATTTTAAAAAAAAATAATTCATATAATTAAATTATAATTTGTTTATGTGAACGATATGTAATTAGATTTATTTCCTTTCAATCACTCATCATCCGTGAAATTGCTAAATAAATTTTATTTTAAATAAAAAAACTCAAACATGTGCAATATTTAAAAATAATAATCATAATTTTTGGCAATCATCGCAACCACGTGCTCTCAAGTCCTTGACATTTCGTTCGAGAACTTTCAATCGCACGTGTATCATCTGTTGAGGTACTGGCTTTTTTGAGTCGAAAGTGGCCATCAAGATTCAGGAAAATCTTTTTTGCTTGAATTTCTTCTTCTTTTTGAAATCATGATGATTTTTAGGAAATTTTCATGACTAAAAAGTGAAGTGCAAGGAAAGGCAGCAAAAGAAAAAAAGCTCTGTTGAAAATAATTGTATATAAGTTTATTGATACACCCGACACGTGTTTGATGTTAATACTTCAGTAATAAGTTATAAAAGTGTTTCGAGTAAGGTGCAAATTTCATATGGCTTCAAGTAAATTTTATGGACGAAATCATGTTAAAATTTCGAGCAAAATTAAGGCAATATTTTTTGACTTGGACAACACTCTAATTCAAACGAGAAAATCTGATGTTAAAGCATGCGAAAAGGTAATGAATGAAAGAAATTGAGGACAATTTACGTAGTCAAAAACCAGTTATTAAGTGAAATTTAAATTTGTGCAAAAATTACGTGACATGTGAGAGAAAGCAATTAAAATGAAAAAAATTAGATTTAAAAATAAAACATTAAAATTTTACGGAACAAAGAAAATTAAAAAGTGATGCAGGTAGCAAATGGTGATGCAATATTTTTCCCTTGAAATTTTTATTTTACTTGCTATGGAAAATCCCACCGAGTACTAGATTCAAAAACTATGTTTTTCATAAAAAAGCGTCATTAAGTCTAAGAAGTCTGAAAAATAAAAAATTTTGAGTCATTAAAAATGTTTTGATTTTTTTAACAATTTTGAATAAAAAAATGAATAAAATTCTAAAGTTTTGTAAGAATTTATTTTTAAAAAATCTAAAAAAAACACGTGGAGCCGTTAAAAATTCAAAAAATAAAATTTTAATGATGGTTCATATTCCACTGCATTTCAACATTAAAAGTTACTGATTAAAAAATTTCATATTTCAAAATGCGCTTCAATTACCACCAGTCGGCATTTACGTTTTCACAAAATAAAAACAAAATTTCAAATCGTGAATAAAAAAAGTAAAAAAATTAGCATGAAATAGTGAGAAAACATCCTCGAATTAATTGAATTTCTGTGCATAAACTGCGACTGCATTCAAAAACATTAAAATCATCGTGAATCGTCATTTAAAAAGTAAACAAAATCGGGTTACTCGTCGAATGTAAACAAAAGTATCGAAACAACCGCACGAGATACATAAAAACGATTGAAATCATCATTTCCAGAATTAGAACATACATTCGAAGATTCTACAGCAGCAATACACGTGCCTGAGACATCTCTCTTCTACTTGAAGAAACATCCATACAATCTTAATGATGATTTTCTGAAAATCGCGTGAACGAGAAGGAAATTTTAAGCTAAAAATAAACATTTTCGTGTCGAGTGTGTGAGCCGTGGAAATTACGCGAGAAAAAACTTTTCAGTTTCCCGTGAGCACTTGGAAAATTTTGAAGTGAAAGTAAAGGAATCCGACATTTAATTTTTCTCATTTTATAATTACTCAATTGTTCATCGTAGAAAAATGGCTGATAAGGTATCGGAACCTATAAGGCAGTGTGCTGCAATTTTAAAAGCGGCAAAGAATGATACGGAAAAGTTTGCGGCCTTGTTCATGGTTACTAAATTGGTCAAGTCAAAGGACTGCACTAAGGCTGGCAAGCGAATTCTTTTTGAAGCTATTGGATTTGAATTTCTCAAGAAGCTCCTCACGAGCAATGAGGTGCCCGACGATTGTCCAGCTCTGGTGTATAAGAGTGTCGCGCTCTCAATTCTCACATGCTTTTGTGCGGACGAAGAATTGGCAACACATCCCGACATGATATCATGCGTACCAGTGTTTCTCGAAATAGTTCAAACGGCAGACGATAGCGATAGCTTGATAGTTGTCAGTGAGGCGTACAGCTGTCTCCAGTGTATTGCGATTTATGAAACGGGCAGAAAGGCTCTACTCAGTGCCGCTAGTCTCGCAAAATGGTCAGAAATTTATCTACAGCAAAGCTTCCAAACGGACGAGGCATTAAATATCCTCGTGACACTCGCAAACTGCTTCGGTCCATCAGCATGGGATGCCGACCCGAAAGCATTTCATGATTTAATGCAACGACTCTCGCTCGATTTTCAATCGGACACTACGGAACGTAAATTTGAATTGTGCGACATACTTACGTCATTAATTTTCAGCTGTCGTCACGATCTAATTCGACGCAGTTCCGAAGGTGAAATGTGGCCAGAGACACTTTACAAGGGAATTAATGACATTCTCAAGAGTCGCATCACTAAAAATCAGAGAGATCCCGCATTGAAATTGACAGCACAAATTTTGGATTTGCTTGGGATCGAGTGGACATTAATGGATGTTGAAGATCCTAAGAAATTTTTCCTTCTTCTCCTTCAATTGGCAGCTATTGAAGTTCGAATGCAAATGGACGGCAAAAGTTTCAATCAAGCAGTTGGAAATGCTGATTTAATTAGTTCCTGCTTCCTCATCTTAGAACAATCGCTCACATTTATGGCAACCGACCAAATTGATTTTGAACAAAAGGAAAAACAACAAACGTACACAGCTCTTAAAGGTGCATTCACCGCCGTGCTTAGCGTCCTAACCAAACTCTCGAACGACAAATTGAGCGATAATCTCGAGGGCAAGAATAAAATATTTGCATGTGCGATGATTCGCGTACTTAGTGCTTGGTTGGCTCAAGAGACTTCAGCAATGCGAACTCAAGTCTATAAAATTCTTCCATTCATTTTTAAATTATCCAATAACACGTTCTATGACTATCGTCAATTCTATCTCGAAAAGAAAAATTCCAATCTCGATTGTGAATCGGAGATGCCGATGGACTCATTGCGTGTCTTCTTGCCCGCTCTATGCCACTTGGTTGTCGAGGATGAGGGACGTAAAATTTTCCTAAACTCAAAGGAAGAGGACGTGCTTTATGAGTTTATTGTCTTCCACTGGGGAATTGCACACTATAAGCGTCCACCAATTCCGCGCGCTGAACGATTACAGCGAATGAATGAGCCAGATCCTGAATTGCCACCGCAACTTCTCGAATTAATGAAAGACTCACGAACGGCAATTGTTAGTGCGTGCAATATTCTCATGAACATAACCGTGTTGGAGGCAAAATTCGTCGAGGACAGCGTGACATTCAATAACATGCTCAAATTTATCCTCACAAATCTACCCGAGTTTAAGGATACGCCCGAAAATCTCGTTACGCTCGGTCATTTGTCAGTGTTGGGATTGTTATTGCTGAAGCAACAGTCGAAGAAAATCAAGAAAAATGACTTTACAATTTGTCGCTATATACAAATTACAATTAGATTTTTATGGGACGCCTACACAGTGGATGAGTCAAACGACCCCGAAGCGCTTGTTGTGTCCATAACTTATAAGGAATATTGGAATGAAATTGCCGAGCTATGGTTCCTCGGTATGCAGACAATGAGCGGGATTATTCAACAAATTCCATGGATTTCGGTATGTGTTGAAAGAATTTCCATCCCTTGACAAATTTATCTCGCTCTCGACTTTTTGACATTTCAATCATTCTAATCTCCCTTATCTTTATCCACTCGATAGGAATTTGCAATTGAATCAGGCTGGTGCGAAGGCATTATTGACACGCTAAAGAAAGTTCGAATTGGCACTCTTCCACCCAACGTAAAGGCTGCCTATGAAGATTTCCTTACACAATTGATTGACGCTAATCCCGACGTTGCTGGCGTGCTGAAGAAAGCTGATGCTCTTCGTGTTTGCCGAAATCATCGACTTATGGATTTGGGAAAGAAATTGTTTGGCGATTAAAAGCTCCGCGCAGAAATCACATTTTCATGTTGCATTTTTTTTATCAGTGTCATTATCTACATTAATTTTTATACATTAAACGTTTGAAATGGGATGAAAGCTCCTCTTTGAAAAGATTTTTTTCCCCGTGTGCTAAAATCAAATTATGAATTTTATAAAATACGAAGTAACACAAAAAAATGTTTGCCAAATGAATACGAAAGAAAAATTTAACGACTCAACAAACAAAAAAAAACACAATAATGGAAATACATGTGAAAATTTTATGCTGACATCATTGCTCTGGAAATAAATGAATTTTTTTTCGTGGTTAAGTTTACTGTTTAAAGAGTTTCCGTTTTATGCGCTTGTAATTTGACGTCAATGTGCACTGAAATTTTTATTTGTTCGTGTTGTTACTCATCATCGTCGCTTAGTTTCTGCGAGCACAGACAAAGACTCATTCTCGAGAAGTTTAATGACACTTTGAGAAATTTGAGAGCTTTTATTATAATTTGCGCGCACGTCATGTCTCTTTAAAGGCAATAATATCCATTCTACATAGGGATGGCAAATTCTTGATCAAATTTACCTTTGAATTAGATTTAAAATCTTTTGGGAATAACAAGATGAGTAACGGAAAAGATAAAAAAATAAAATTCTTCTTCCCACTAAACGAGAGAGACGAAGAAAATGCGATTTACATTTTTTTCTCTCTAGAAACGAATTTTAGCTTAAAATAGAAATAAAAGTTTCGTCATCGTTGATGATGCATTTGAAAATTGAAAACAAGATGTCTTGTTTATGTCATGACGTAAAAGATGCTTTCAAATAATTAATTTATAACCACTTTTTTAAATTCACATCCCTTGACCTCAATATATACAATTAAAACATTGCAATCGTTCACAACTGATGCATTCAATTAGCTGCAAAAGTTTATTTCTCAAATTGCAATTGTTGAAATTTCTAGGGGAGAAAAAAAAATAAATGACTCAATTTTCAGCAATTGTCACTTTTTCCCATTTTTTAAATCGCCACACGTCGCAATGAAAAATAAATTGTGAATTTTGTGGATTTGACACGTTATTTCGTTCAGCTGTTTCCGCCATCGAAAGCTTTTTTATTGCACTTTTGAAAGAACTCGTGCAGAATGTCGCTCGAATATTTTGCAGCACCCTCGCAAAGACTATATTTATGTGAGTGTAAACATGAAATTCTCTCGAACAAATGTTTGATATCAAATTTGCTGGTAATGCTGATTGTTTTCACTCTCACACACTCCTTTCAAATGCTTTCTATTGCTCAAATTAAATATTTAATTTTCATGCTCGCCGCCTGCCTGCGAGATAACGCATAAAATTCTGTTTACATCCCAGAAGCAGCCTTCATTGTTTCAAATTTCAATGCAACATTGTGTCATGTCATGCTTTTCACTCGATTTTCCTCGGATAAAAAAATATTATTCGAGATAATGAGACAACTTAACGTCATAAATTCATTAGCACTTTTCCCAACCCCGCTTTCAATCGTGGATACGAATCCAATTAGCATACTTTTAATGGTTGATTTCTTCCATTTCACTCTCAATCTTGTTCATGATCATAAAAAATTCTAATTTATGCATGACAAGAACCGTTGATGGGATTCATTAAATTATAAAAAGCGCTTGAGTTGATAAAAAAAATTATTTGAACGTGGCGATGAAAAATTTTATTGAATGAACTGTCAATCAATCAAATCATAAAAAATTTAATTACTCAAAGTGATAATGAACTTTAATAAATTAAAAGTGTATCTCTCACACGTTTTTTGACTTTGTAAATTTGAATTAAAAACCCGTTAAACATTTATTTTTTTCCTAACCTCAAAAAAGATTGCCGAAATTTTATCAGAAGACTACGGAATTGAGAGAAGAGAAGCTGAATACTGTACATCAAAGTACCTTCAAGAATTCAGAAAATGTCCCGAACATCCATCAATACCGCTCGATGAATGGCGCTTGGGATTGTGGGAAGATGCTTTACCCAATAAATTTCAGCATGTGAGCTATGAAATCTACCAGCAATGGATTAAATATCGCTATCACTTTATGCAACTACCGAGTGATCTTGTCCAGATGCTGCGACAGCTCCGCAAGAATTATTTGCTTTCGATTATAACAAACGGTCCATCGACGTCACAGTGGGAGAAAATTCATAAATTAAATCTCAACATGACCAAGAATTCGCTTTTTGATTGCATTCTAGTGTCGGGCGACTGTGGCTTGGAGAAGCCGGACGTAAGAATTTTTCACGCTGCTTGCAATTATCTTAACGTGGCACCAAAAAATGCCGTCATGATTGGAGATAAACTCGAAACCGATATACAGGTAAAGTCTCATTAAATAAACTTTATTTTGGTGCTTTCATAATCACTCATCTGATACCCCCTGATCTCATCATATATGCTTCATAAATTATTTCTGAAGTAATTTTCGTTCCAATTAAAACTTAACAAATTCAACTTGATAATTTTTTTTGTTTGACTTTTCGTTCTGTCGCCTCCACTCACATTTAACTCATTTTATTTTCATTTAGATTAAAACTCAACCGGATGGAAATGAAAGATTTAAAATTTTAACCATAATTTTAATTTTCCATCCGGTATAAAATTAAATCTACATATTTCAACTTTTCAAGTGCATATTCAACTCCTGAAGTAGAGTGAAGAGAAATATATAGCGATGATTTAATGACTTGCCATCTCACCTTTTTATTTCAACGAGCAACGTTAAAATTTAACAAGTTTAAAGTGTGCTTAACAACTTTAATTATAGCAAAATTAATTGAAAGTGTTTTGTTTAAAAAACAAACAAAAAAATTGAAAAAAATTACCGTGAAAATGTTTTTGTGAAAAGTTAAAAACAAAAACCGATGTATGTGAGCACGTGGCCTATCTATAGTGTAAATATTCATTATTCATCATCAATCATTATCTCACTCCTTCTACTTCCGATCACAAAAAGAAAAGAAAAATTCTATGTGATTATCGCGTTCTTGAAAATGCGCTCGTTAAGAGAAGAAAAAAAATGAAACGTTTAAAAAAGAGTTAGGAAAGAAAATTTTTGTTGTTTTATCAATTTATATACTAGTAGATTATATTAGATTCAAATAGCAAGTGCCTGTAAACAAAAAGAACACGCACAAAAGAGGTGGGTATACACTATTAAATGAAAAACTCCATAAAATCCTTTTTTATCATGAAAACCTTTTTTCCCCCAATTCCATTTTTGAAATAAGAACTCACAAAATTTTTTATGATCTCGCGGAGGCAAAATGAAAAATTTATTAGCGTAAAAATTGTGTGCAAATTAAGAACATAAAAATTAATTAATTAAATTTTTGATATTATTACTAACAAAATGTTGTGATTTGCTGGATGAACTCGGTGCATTTATTAAAAATTCAAATTCTAGCTTTAAAACGGCACTCGAATTTTTCCAGGAACTTCTTTAATGTTAAATTATGCTGTGATATCGCTATATAAAGTTTTCATTTTCCTCCTCAAAAGAAATAATCTAAAAAAAGGAGAAAGAAAATCTCTGATTGTTATTTTCTGGCATTCACTTAGATATAAATTTATTTGATGCTTGATATAAGCAAATAAATAAATAAAAAAAATGAATTAACGAGTAAATTATTAAATTTTTGTCTCTCATTCTGCACGAAAAAAAAATTAAACAATTTTATTATTGTTAAATTGTGCAATCTCTCTCTGAAAAATATATGATTGAAAAAAATAAAAAAGGGAGCGAAAGAAGCCGGGTTGTTGAGCGTTTGGATTCCATTGAATTTTCCAGCACTCGTTGAGGTTAACGAGGACAGCGTTGTGCCCGATATAACGCTAGGCGACATTTTTGAGCTCAAATCGCTGCTGGTTGTTGACGACGATGAAACACCAACAGCAAACGGAAATGCGAGATCACTCAAGTTAAAAGCATCGCGTTCAAACAGCAACGGTCAATTACCTTCATCTTCGCTCGCCTGCCCCGGCACCGGATGTTTTTCATCCACCAAAGCAAAAGCAAATGCACCGTACTCAAGGCGCTTTCTATCTCCCCCTGAGCTGGAAAATAGCAACAGTAATGCATCCAATGCATCCGATGGATCATGATTTGTGCATCCATGCCATCTACTTAAAATACTCGCAGAGAATATTCGATTTGTATTTTTTAATGGAATTTTATAGAAAGGAAAAAGTTTTGGATTTAAATTGCTAAAAATTCAAGGTGGTGGAAAAGAAAGATTTTTATTAGAAAGCTCGAAAAATTTAAAAAGCACAAGGAAAGTTGTAATCAAAAAGAAAATTTAAAACTTTCCACTTGTGAATCAAAAATAAAAGTATAATTCTCAAAGCAATTCTGTAAAATTTATTTAGATCAAATCACACCGGTGTACATAAATTTATGATGTACAAATTTATTAGAGATCCTTAAATAACCGGTTTTCACGATTTCGGTTTAACCGGTTTTAAAATGCTCATGACCGGTTTTCACCGGTTAACCGGTTATGAGTTTTTATCTAAATTTCTGAAAAAAAAATTGTATATAAAACGAAAATTTATTAACTTAAGACACTTAAAAACTAAATAACAAAGATTAATTTTACTTATATCTAAAATATCACTTCAGAAAGGCAATTGTATTGATGTTCTCATCTCCAAGTCTATTGCGAAGCTTGCTGACAAGACGATTTGCTTTCGAAAAACGACGACAAAAAATATTAAAAAACTACTATAGATTCACAATAATTACCGTAACTCTTTTCGTCTCACATTGTCGAAAATCCAAAATTCACTTCACTTTTTTATTAAAATAAATCACTTTAGTTGCTCACACTTGTAAAGAAACTGAATTGTGAAAGAGTGTAAAAGTATTGAATAAAACAAAACTTTTTATACATGAGAAACGTAAAAGTTTTCTCATAAATAAAAACTTTTAGTGGACTTTTAGCACCTGTTTTTTCACAATATTAGTATTTGAAGATTAGTTTATTAAAATAAACATAAAAACGGTTAAAAACATTGAAAATATTTATAAATTTAAATTGTAATTTTTCAATAAAATTAAAATAATTTCAAAAAGCAGAAAAATATATATTGATTTCAAAACCGGTTAACCGGAAGAAAAAATCGGTGAAACCGGTTATTAAAAGTTTCGGTGAAAACCGGTTATAACCGAACCGGTGAAAACCGTGAGGATCTCTAAAATTTATCGAATTTAAACGCAAAAAAAAATTTATGTTATACAAAAGTGAGCTTTTTTATCGTACAGCCAATTCCTAATGTGCAAAAGATTTAAAGTCAAAAGCTAAATGAATTCAAAATGACTCGAAAGTTTTGTAACTATTGAAGTCGACTTAATGTAAAACTTAGAAAGGTACCTAAACTGTGGGAGTAGATCAACATTTAGTCTTTAGTGATGATTGATGTATATCGAATCTCAAACTTTAACTAGTAAATTAGTTTAAATTTTTATGGTGGTTCTTGAACAAAAAAAAATTGTAAATTTTGAGATGTTCAAAAACTACCAAATTAATTTTTATGTCCTATATATGACTTTTGTGTGATAATTGATAATTTTTTTAAGAGTGTTTTTAATGCAAAATTGTACAAAGAAAAATATGTGAAGAATAAAAGTAATTATTTTTCTACACGCAACCACTTTCAAAATAATTCATTTTTGTGACAGTGTCATAGAATTACTTTCATGGAATGAAAGATGATATAGTAAAAATGTTGAGAATGTGCCATCTGTATGATTTTTCTGAGTTTTTATGTTGGTACGATAATGATAAATACTGAGAACACGATGTATGTAGCACATTTCGTTAGCATTGTACCAGTAACACACTTTAATATATTATGACATTCGAGAGGAGAACATGCAAAACCTTTTTATCCCATTTCTAAATATTTAATTAGGCTAAAAGTTTCAGCGAGTTTTGTGCTTTGTGAATAATTAAAATTTAAAAATGTTCCTCGAGAGAGGGGATTGAATGTCCCAAAGAAACATATCAACTCCTTTGCATACTTATCATCATCATTTGTAATGCATAACGAGCTCTCTTTCCGCCTCGGTTTAAATTGCACCTAATTGTGCAAAAAAATCAGAAGCAATTACATTTTCATACACCTTTTTGCTACAACATGTAACATAGTATTTTAGAAATCAAATTTCCAATCACGCTCTGATTTTATGGCGCTGTCTTACCTCGAAATTTTTTTTAAAGAAATTTCAAAAAAATCAATGAAAGTCTAGTAAAAGTCTTTAAATTTAAACATGCTGAAGTTAAAAATCCCTGAAAATTGTTGCACACAAAATTTTCCAATCTATTCAGGAGAAAACAATGACATTGGCAAGCACAGCATGGAACGAAGCATAAAAGTTCGATACAGTTTTAATTGAATTACAAAACTCTCTTCATCATCATCAATTGAAAAAACACAATTCGAGAAATAAAATAAAAATATTTTCACAGAAGCTTGAATAGAAAAATAGAGAATAAGTTTCAATTGTTTTTGAAACTTAGAAAATTAATTTCCATGATGTTTTTCAACCATACAATAATTGTTAGCCATTGTAACCAATTCAAACCGGCAACTGCTCGAAGGGTGGTGAAAAATAGTGGAAGTTTAATTAAATTTTAAATTTTTCATATGTTAAACTTTTCACTCGTACATAAAGCAACCCAGAAAACCACAATTTATTTTAATGTGTGCTCAAGCAGCGGAAAAATTTACGACACTGATTCCAAAATGACAGAAAAATGTGCTGTCACTGTTTTTGATACGGTGTATGAGACGATTTTAAGCTCGGTTAAAAAAATATCATAGTGGGATAAGATAAAAGAATAAAATGACATTTTCATCCTTTGAATGTGACACGAGTTGACTGTTCTTTTATGCCTCAAAGGGAGCAAGAGATAGATGCTGATGAAATTGTATTTGAGTTACCTTGTGGGCTTTAAAGGCATGGAAATATCCTCTCGAATGGAATAATTTTTAATAAAGAATTTAGCTATTTTGTTTTTATTCTTAATCCACATAATTTTCACTCTAATAATTTTCCACATAATATGACCTTGTGTTGCCACAAAATTTGTGAGATATTTAGCCATAAAATTTGGTTTTACATGTCGTTATGAGGACAATAATTCAAGCTTACTTTACTACTTTAAGAGATAGATTAAGAAATGACTTAGCAACTGGTAGGAAATTCACTATTTTTCCACCACAAACACACAAAAAGTACTGTATGAGAATGACAAGCTGATGGATTTTTAAAATGTATTTGAAATTATGGATGAAATGATAAATAAAGATTTATTTTATGCACTTGCAGAAGCAAAACTGTCGTTTGTTGTGCATGAGACTGTTTCGAGTATCATACTCTTATTGTCATGACGTGTACGAGAGATTGAAAACGCTCTCAATATCATAAAGAGATATGATTTTTTTTATTACATTATAATTTAAAATATGATTTTCAGTGAACGATAAAGTAACAAAATTAAAGTAAAACTTCTACAACTCATTTTAAATTTCAGCAATAATTTTATTGATTTTGCAATTGCCTGATTTAAATAAAATTAAAAATTGAGAGGAAACTTTTTTAAACAATTTTATTTTTCATGGTAACAGCATTTAATGTAAATCCAGTGATATGGTAACATGGATATGCTTTGCAGATGATATGCCTGATGGCACTCGCTTCATTGTGCTATTGTGATATGTGCAATTTATATATATTTTCAAAGTTATGCATAACAAAACAATTTATGCCATCAATTGTCCTTGAATATTGTCGCTCTCAGGCGGAATATGAACAGGCGGTTGTGGGTGGTGATTCTTCTACATAAAACCATGAGTAGGAGTGACATTAGAATATGTCAATGCATGTATTGTTTCATCATAAAAAAAGAGAAATTCGATCATCATAAAGTTCTCTCTGTATATTTGTTCCCAAACACAAATTGCCCATATCCGAAAAAGTTCGATAACGCATGGTGCTGATGAATGTTTATTGAAATGCCATCAAATTGATTTTCATCGAGACATAGATTAAATTTAATATGAGCGATTTAGCAGAGTAAAACAAGTGGAAAGAAAAATGTTTTTTTTTCATCCTTTTCATTTTTACGCTCATGCATGCATCACATCACATCCTTTCTACTAAATTGATCAAAGCACAAAAATTTTCCTCCATATTTAAAGGAGTTTTGTTGAGAAATATTATTCCACCTGAATGGCGTTGAGGGTACCGCTTTATTCCATAAATAGCTTTACTCACACCCGAGGATGAGGGAAGAATTCATTTAGAGCGCATAATCAGTTCATAATCCATGATTATGGCTTACATACATGGAAAAAAGCTTTCATAATTAATTTAACAAATTATTTCGATTAACTTGCATCCATTTTTTAATTCGTTCGTGAGTGTAAAAAATTGTCTGTTACGGTGCTAATTTCTTTGATATAATGCTAACACCTAATTATATAGCTATCACTTTAGGAATGCCGTCAAAATTTAAATATTTTTTTAATTTACTAAGAATGACAAAGTTGAATTTTCAAAAAAACTCATCACACATCAAACGTGAAAATAATAAAGACTTTTCAAGGTTGATTTGTTGAATGTCTTGGGGCTTTGTGATTATCTTAAAGGAAGCATTGTGAGGAAATTTAATATTTTCTTTCAAAATCAGCAATCTCAAAAAGCTGTCGTCTGTATATCTTAAAGAGCATGTATGCTCATAATGTTGGATAACTCAAATAGACGTGTGCGATACCTTGCTCGCGGCAATGATTTCTTTATCTCGCTTTTAAATCAGTCAGTCACAATCGGGAGGAAAAAGTTTTTTCACTTTTAAGCATGTCGAGCTTCTTTTCTGTCGCGACGTCGATGTCAACGATAGCTTTTAATTAAAAAATTCCTCCTTTATTGATTCTCAATATGATGAGTGAAGTGACAACATGTGCTTTTAATTAATTTCTTCGCATCGTGTGAAAGTCACAAGGAACTTTTTTGCTGATTTATGCAGATTTTGTTTTCTTCATGCTGGCATTTTATACAATATTATGTGTATTATGTGCATTTTATATCAGCACAAATAAATTAGAGTTTTTGACATGAAGAAGAGAGAAAGTTTTTTTAGTACAGAAGAATTTTTAAAAGCATGCGCGAAAATTTCACTCTCTGAGAAGGCTTTCATGCTCTAATTTTTAAAGAAAAGGATTTCATGAACCAACTAAGCTTACAGCACATCAGTTGGCTCTTTGATCTTGAGACAATATGTTGTTATTACTCTCAAGTCAAATCTCTCTTTGTGGTAAATCCAAAAATCACGCCACACATTAATCATGAATTATTTTTATGATGCTTCTCCTAAAGATAACACCTGAAATTTTTATCCGTTGGATAAATTTTCCCCCATACATGATCAAAAAAATTCTTTTCAAGCTTTGAAAGATACGAAATGACGGGAAGGAAGACGTCGCCTTAAAAGCATATCACGAGCCATATCACATGAAGCATAAATTTTCTCTCTGCCTTCTTCAACATGCGATATAGAAAAAAAAGTAAACATTCGAAAAGCATCAACAAAAAATGTGCACACATAAAAAAATATTTGCTTAAAGCTTTTTGGCTCTTTTCAATCATCATGAACGGAACACATTGTACACCCTGAGTTAATGTTTATTTTTATGTGTGTACGAACAAAATTTTGTCGATGAGGGAGAAATTTCATTAATTGATTTTTAAATGACTGTTGACTTTACTGTTGATGTACTTAATGGGTAAGAATGGAAGTGCAATTAGCAGAATTTTGTTCAATAAACTTTATCGTGGGCCGAATGATGTTCACGGAAAAGCTGTCGAGATTTTCGGTCGTAACATTTATGTTCATGACACTCAGAAGCTTTTGGCGTAAGATGATATCATCATTGTCTACTTTGTGGTCAACGTAGGCGATTGTGGGTGTTGAGAGGAAAAGACACGAGGAGATTTTTTCTTAATGCGGTTATTTATTAGACTTTTTTTCCTCATATTTCAGCCTGATTATGGATGTTCCTTTAAAATTGCATGACTATTGACAGTAAAGTGAAGCTAAATTTAATCGTGTTGCTCCTGGACATTTGTAAATTGCACCGTTCATAGTATTATTGAATAGATAGCAGTTGACTGTTTTTGAGATTAGAATTTTTCAAAAATAAATTTATAACGGTTAAATTAAACTTACTGTAAGTGACAAGAGTGGCGTCATTTGGATTCTGATATCGACCTCCTGGTTTTGCAGAGCACCAAGTATTCCAATTAGTTATGGGTGGAGGTCTATTTGTAAAAATTAATTATTAATTGGTATTTGAAACTTTGTTGAGCTCCGCTATAACATTTAAAATGGAATTTTTCTGTTACAAATATAGCGGAGCTATCAGGTTTAAATTCTTACGTTGTAGTTGTTGTCGTTGTGGTTGGAGGGAACACCACAGGTGCGGCATCACAAGCAGTTATTCCTGGAATAACGCATGGAGACCTGAGGTCAGCGACTATTGTGTTATCACAAATGTGAGTTGCTGCGCAAGATCTGAGATTTTCTAAGAGTATCGCACCATTGGCGTCACAAGCAAAGTACTGAGTCGTGCTGAAGCATGCAAAACCGTTTTCACAAAAATTGCATGCCGCCTTAACTTCACTTTGAAGAACGAATATCAAGAAAATGATTAAAATCTGAAATCATCATAATTTTTTTTAAATATTTTAAAATTTTTCAATAAAACAAACCGTAAATTTCATTTTTTTAAACTTCTTTCAAATTTGAGTAAACTAATGGAGTTCGTGAAGGTGCGTAAGTTTTTATACATTTTCATTATCAAATTTTTTCTATTTGCGCTCCTTTAATTTACGATCTATTTAAATTGCTGTCAAGCAACGTAAATAGCTTTCATTGGTTTCAAATTTCATAAAGAAATATGGCATGTCATAAAAAGGCCACAAAATATTTGCGTTTAAACTAAATGTTTTTAAGAGTTATGAATTTGAAATTGATTGAGTCAATAAATTTTAATGTCATGAATAGAATTTGAGAATTGATTGAGTTGACAAAGTCATTTGAAGTGCATTAAAAATTTATAGTGGATATAACTTTTTATTATTTAATTAAAAGATATTTTTTTGAGGTTTCATTAAAATATTTTTACAACACATTTTTTTAGGAAGGCTTTAAAACGAAAACTGCCCTCAGATGTGCTCTGAAAAATGGAAGCAAAGCAATAAAAATAAATAAATAGCCTTTTTTCCTTCCTCTTCATTATTCACAATCATTTCGGATAGTGCTTCGAAATGTGTTGAGTTTTGTGCTTGATAATGAAGCTTTTATAAAAAGCTTTAAAACTTTTTAATTACTTTTCATTTCCGTAAAATTATTTTTTTGCTCCACACTTAAATTTCGGAGAAGGGCCGAAACAAGAGCGGCCCGAAAAAGGACTAATCTCACCCCATACTAATCTAATTAATCCTTGCCAAATGTGTTGATGGCAGTAATAATTTTAATTCGATTAGGAAATTCATTAAGTGTGTTCTTAATTAGGTCTTTATGAGCGACTCATGAGGCCGAGAAATAACAACTTCTGCAACAGAGATGAGATTATGTTAATCCTCAAACATTCTCGGCCTTGACTAAATTTTTCATTCGCTACTTTATTGAAATAATAAAGATGTCACAAAATATATTTTTGATGCTCGCATTTAGGGGGATCATAAATGGAAAAGACATGCTCAACTCAATTTTCATTAGGCAATAATTTTTCTTTTGTTAACTCTATTTTGAGCCTTCATGGAGATGACAATGATAGATACTTATTTTGTGATAACAAACATTTTCCAAGGCTTTCATCTTATTTATTTTCTTCATTGATTTCATCATATCTCTTTAATAAAGCGGCTTTAAATGCAATATATGCAAATGAAAGAAGAGATGTCTTCCACAAAATTAGATGACAGCACCATGGTTACAATGCCAGCAGGAAGAATATGAAAAGTGCATGCAACATAAGAAAATCTAGGTTAACAATGAATGACGCAATGAAATAAAATTCAAAAGCACTGCACAATGAAAAATTCCACACCAATTGATTTTGCTCGCTAATTCCCAGATTGAAAGAGTGAATTCAATTGAAAACTGTCTGTCGAGAATTTTTGAGCATTGGAATTTTTTGAAGAGGAAAAAATTTCATTGAGAGATGATCCGAAAATGTTTGGAGAAGTCCTTTCTTGGAAAAATAAAATGAAGTCGGGTTTATCGGATTATTTTTTACGTGTGAGTGGATTTTTTAATTTTTCTATGTTCATTCTTTTACCTAAAATTGAACTTAATTATAATTATTTATGATTTGGTACAATAGGTCGCAAGATCGCAGTGCCTTACTCATCGCAACATACAATTATTTATGAAGGTTCGGGCATAAAGGATGTTTTATATATTTCCATACTTAAAATTAAATATTTTTTTGGTGGTTTCTTAATTTTTAAACACAAATCCAAATTCACGGTTCAACATATATGAAATGTAATATCTTGAATCCAAAAATATGTATGTGAAACTTTTTCAAAATAAAATATCTCATTAATTTATTTCTAACTCATGTTTCTCCTTCCATTCAATGCTTTATTTTGGAAAAAAAATATTTCATCTCTAAAATTAAATTCTGATGAATCATTCAGCAGTAATTTTTCAAGTGAACTTCTTTCAGATTATGATTTTGTTTAATGTTTTAGCATAGCTAAATTTATTTCTGACGTTATCTCATCGAATTTCTCCGATATCGATTTATATCGAAAATAAAGATAAGGAGAGAGAAAAAATATCAAATTCAGCATGTTTCCTCCGCCCCAATTGAAAATTTTAATGAGGGATCATGGAGGGGAATTCAATTATCTAACAAAATTTCTTCTTCTATTTTTTTGCGTGATTGAATAAAAGAGAGATGAATCACGAGTTGAGAAAAGGGATGCATAAAAAAGTTAAATAATTAGTATGAAAAAGTAAAATTTTATCTCAACAATCTTTTGAAAGTGGAGGAAGATAAAAATAATGAATATGCGGGTTGAAATAAACGATCCCTGACCTTTCAATTTTTTTAATAGCTTGCATACTTCAAAGCAACTTCCCACACAGTCTTATCTTTTATAGCAATTCCTTTGAAACTTTCTCCTTACAAGGATCATCGTGACGTGTACGACAATCTGTGTTAATTGGAGTGTTTGCATTTTAAATCTACATGCATCTTAAGAACTTGTCTTTGTTCTTCTGCTAACAACTTTATAATATGCGATGTAATTTAACTTTTATAGTTGCGTGTTTAAAAAAGTTTTTCCGTTACACTTTCAGCTGTGTGTGGTTGTCTCGATGATAGTTGCTTTTTTCTTTGCAAGAGTTATCTCTGCTTTTAAAGTTAATTAAAATGTTCCACTCAATCATATCTTTTATTCCACTTAAGTGCACTTGTGAGTATTTAAAAAAATATGTTTATTTTTCATTTTTTAAAATTGCAAAATCCAACAATAATTATAATTGATGAATTTAAATTCAAAAATTTCCATCCCTTGTGGTATGATTGCATGAAATAAATTGTCATCGCTAGCTCACGACACATGATCAGTGTCTATGAATTATGAGGCGGTTGTAAATAAATTTATGGACATTCAAATGGAATCCCAATCTCACATTCTTATTGAAATTTATGACATGTAGCTTCCTCGTTTGCTGCACATTTTTGCCAATTTCCATTTGCTACGTGGAAATTTATTCTGATCAATTTTCATGCATGCATGATAAGCTCAACAGAGTTACTGATGACCTTCATCCCACATGAATAAATAGCTATGAATATCATATATTCATTGTATGGAGAGCAGAAATAGTGAAAAGAAAATTTTTCCCCGTGAAAAAAGCTTTTCTCTCTGGTTTTTATGTGCATTACTTATTATTACAACAAGACATTCACGACAACTCTGACCTAATTTACAGCCAAGCGAGTGCAAAGGGAATTAACCATGATGTGTGCTCGAAAAATTGTCACTCGAACTTTTTCCTCCCACTTATTCGCCTCTTCACTCACTTAATATGGTGTGCAATGTAGAAAAAGTTCATTATAAGCATAGCGAAGCCAACAAGAGATGTATGTGTGTATAATACCGTGTGTAACATTTTAGACATTAAAAAGACTTTTTGAAAATGCTCGAAGCTATTCAGCACGTAACTATCACGAAGTGAGAAATTTTACGAGCGATATTTTCAACAGTTGCACAGTGAAGACATCACGTTTTCATGTCCTTAGCAAATGGATTGCTTCCATTTGTGCGCTATTTGTCATTATAAACATTTGCACACATATGAGAAAGTTAAGAGTGAACGAAACAATCTTAATTTCTCCAACTCAATGCATTAGATGAAGATTTACTCACGCTTTGAGAGTGATTTGAACAATAAAGAACTCCTTAAATGTAGAGTTTCTCACGGGTAACCCGGGTACGGGTATACCCGGGTATGCCCGTCAATTTTACTACCCGGGTATACCCGGAAAATTGCTCTACCCTTACCCGGGTAAAAATTAAAAAATTCGAAGAAAATTTTCTTAATTTTTTTTTAAAATCTTCCTCCATAACTGCTTTTTATAAGTTTTGTGTAAACCAATACCTGAAAATGTTTTGTTTACAATGAATTTTATCACTTATCAAAACTACATGACTTAAGAAGGTAGTTTACCTTTATACATTTAGATTCGTTTGTGAAATTTTTTAATTCAAAAAAGTATTTTGAAACATCAAGTGCAAGTGCAACAAAAAAATAGCCATGAGATGACATGAGAAGACTCAAACAAAGATCTCCAATTTTGGACCGATTGTTTAAAGCTTTACTAACGATTCAGGCAACATCAGTTTCTTCATAGAGGGCATTTTTAGAGGCTGGAGATATTGTAACAAAGGCTAGAACTCGAATGTCAGACCTTCACTGTGTAATGTTCCTTAAGAACTATTTCCATTAAACTTTTTATATTTCTTTTAATCTTTTCATTTTCTGTTTAAAAAACTTTTATTTCTGTTACTAAGATTCTCTATGTAAAGATTAGCCGAAAATTTGAGTAAAAATAGGTATATTTTTTAAAAAAATTCTTACCCGGGCATGCCCGGGCTACCCGGGTAGTAAATTTTTTTACCCGGGTAGGACAAAATCTCATTACCCGGGCATTTGAGAAACTCTACTTAAATGCTGTTCAGAGAGAGTAAACATTGATGGTGTGGTTAACTCGAATTATTAACAGTACGGCGAGCAAATCATTGAGTCGCTAATAATATGAAAACCACTCATGGTCAATTGCGCACCATTTCTATTAAAGCATGTCATAAAGTTCTATTTATAAAATGTATTTATTTATACTGAAATATGTTTAACTCATTTTTTAAGGGTGGAAATATTTTAATTTAAATAAATTAAGACATGAAAAAATATGTTTTGCGAATTAATAACCTAAAACAACAAAAACTCCACCTCGTTCACTTATTTAACACGAAACGTTGTTAAAATTTTCCAAGAATCTGAAGAAGAAAAATCTCTCTCAATTTTTCACTTCCACTTCCACCCGACAACAGAAGAAGAGAAAATTAAGTTTGAACACATATTCATGGATTCATTTAATAATGCTTTTATGTAAATTGTTACATAAATGGAGCATTCATCAACATGTATATGCTGGCTTATTTGAAAGCATAACTAAAAATCTTCAATCAATATATGCAAATGAAATTTCTTTCTTTCCACCGAAAAAAACAACAAAAGCAATTACGAGAGCAGCAGATGCACGATATCTACATGCATATCTCTTCCCTTGCATGACAATTTTTACATCACGGCATCAGCAACATAAATCCGAATGCATTTTGCATAAGCTTGCTCGAGAGAAGAACAAAAAATACATGTTACTGTATGCAAAAGCATGAAGTGCTTCCGTTGATATTTGCCATAGATTGAAATTTAAATTCTGTAATCATTTCGTTGTGGAGCGTTGCATTAATTTTCTATGAGAGAAAACTTATCACGACAATTAGTGGTATTTATGCTTCGTTGAGCATCATTTAGTGAATGGCAACATGTCTCTCTCTAAGTGCAGCATAAACCACTGTAATTTCATAGTTATATCGATTGACTTCATCGTCATTTTAAATTGACTCCAAATTATAAAACTACATAGACAGATTAAAATGCATCTATCATTTTAACCCTGAAACATTGACTCAAAATGATAGTCCAGTAATCCGACATCGGCATAGATATTTTTTGAGGGTTATTATTATCATTTTTACATATAATTTTACAGCTTTATAATGAATATTTATAGCTTCACCCGAATATACAATACATCCCCCCTTTTCGTGCATATATTTATTAGTCCGTTGACTGGTAATCGGCTTACTCATAAATCGATAACCTAATGAAAAATTTATTGTTTGATCAGGAACAAAATTGATAATTAACGAAAACGCTGAATGGTGAAGATATGACAAAATTTATCATTCTTTTAATTTAATCAATTAAGAAATGAAAGGAATTAAAATCTAAGAAAATTCGACAATTAGAAATTCAGAATAATTTTTTAGAATTAGATCAGGATCTTTTAGATATAGTGAAGACTGTCTAAAGCTGAATAAGGGTCAAAATTATGTATACATAGACCCTTTGAAAACTCAATATAAATTCATCGAGTGGAAAAAAAATTAGAAAATGAAACTTTACGCCAAAAATTCATCATACGCCAAAAGCATCTCATGGGTAATTTAAAATAATTCAATCATAAAATTTTCGCAATTTAAATTTCCTCGAACAAACTGAACGTTGCTGCATCACAATCATGGTTTGAGGCGAAAAGTGGTGAACATTTTTTCTCCTTATAGCAACATGAAAATATTAATGAAAATTGCTGTAATTCCTTAAATTAGTTTTAAAATGCATTCTCGGAGAATCCATTAGTGAGTGGAGCGTCATCAACTGTTCCAGAAAAAAGCTGAAAATTCCTTTAGCAAAATATTTCCTCACGTTCCCGTTTAGGGTAATTTTAAAGCATCTTTAATGGGTTGTTGATTGAATTTAATTATTGTCAATTTAACTAAATATTTCCATAATGATTAAAATTAATTGTTTGAGTTGCAAAATTAAAGATTATAAAATCGAAAAACTTTGCTAAAATTTTAAAAGATTTTTCTAATTTTTTTTCATCCGCTCTCAAGCGATGAAAATTAAATTTTCTCATAAAAATGTGTGCGGTAAAAAATTTATTCAATTTTCATTTTTTCATTCTTCCTGCGATATTCTTATGTTAAAAGATACACAATGAAAAAGTTCTTTACCTCTTTACGACTATGATGATGTTGACAATTTGCCGTATTCATGCAGATTTTCCTTGTTAAAATGCCGTCAAGAGAAAAGAACATGAAATTTAAGAAATAATAGCGTTATTTAATCCCTTCCGTGCCTCAAAGGCGCATCAGTGATATTAACATTAGATTACTTTTCATAAATTCCCATGCGCTCAGAGTGTTTCTATGGAAATCTAATTTCTTTTTCGCTTAAACTGAATCAAAAATTTCATTTTTTCGCTTTATAGAAAAAAAATCCCTTCAATTTTGGAAGTGAAATCCTTCAAAATAACGAGCTGAGAGTGATTTTAATAATTATTGCTTCATAAAGAAAGCATTTCTGGGGATTTATTGCGTGTGTTATGAGCGAATAAAAGGATTACCATGAAAATATATTGCAAGCTATTCTCCTTTGTTCACAGCGCACATCAATTTCACATCACTTTATGGCGAAGTGATCTTGATAAAATATGAAACCATTTTAGATCCTTTGAGACACATTTCAAGCTACATCATGATCGTAACTTTCCTAAATTTGGTTAGAAATTCAATTAAAACTTTAATTGTGTGGGTTGATGATGATGAAGTGAAAGTCTCACGACGCCATCCGTCAACTCCTAAAGTGCTTTTTTATTAAAGCTCATCAATAAAGAAAGCTCTCCGGTTACAAGGAGTTGGTTGGAAAAATTAAATTTTGATACTTGCATCAATGAAGCGAGTGTTTTATGCAAAGTGAAAGGCGCCTCAAAGGAAAAAGAGAAGCTTTTATAATGTTGCATAATTCTCACTTCATATGCAATTTTTATCATCGTCAGACGACTGTTGCAAAGGGATGATTGCGATGTGAAGTGAAATGGTGGTGAAAATAAGGGTGAGAACAAATGCTGATGGTGATGCCAATGATAGTCTTCAATGATCTTGATGTAACTTGCCATGAATTGGAAATTTAAGGTTGAAATTGTCGGAGCTTGGAGTATAAAGGTTATGAAAGAAGTTTTTAAAGAGTTTGAACTTTTTATACTGGAAATTTTAAATTTTTAAAAAACTTTTTAAAATTAATAAAGTGAAGTTAAATTTTGATTCCACGATGAATTATTCCTAATTATTCTAATTATTCCTAATTATTCTAATTATTCCTAATTATTCTAATTATTCCTAATTATTCCTAATTATTTCTAATTTTTTTAATTTTTTAAATTTTCTTAATTTTTTTGATAATTAGAATAATTAGATAATTAGCATAATTAGTTGAAGTTGTCGCGCAGCGACAACCCTTTTCCTAATTATCCTAATTATGCTAATTATTCTAATTATTCTAATTATCACTTTTTTTCACCGCTCGAATGAAATTGTTGCGGTTAACGTAACCGCCATTGAAATTTTGAAAGGGAGGGGGGTTTAACTTTTCGCATCTTTTTCTCTCTCACTCTATATTTTGTTAATGTGTGATAGTGTGTGTTGAAGCGAAAAGTGTCAATAGTAAACAAAAGTGAAAATTGCAAATGGAAAAAATTTAATATTTTCATCAAAGTCGCCTTAGTTTTTTCATCTCATCGGATCTTTGGTGGTTGTGTTATCAGTGATTGACAGCTGTAAATGAATGAACTCGAATTAAATTCAATTTGTGCAACTCTTATCGACATTTTAGAATAAAAATATTTATTTAAAATTCCGAATTTCAAGTGATTTTATTAAATGAAATTTTCACACACATCTCATTTATGCGACAGCGTATACCCACCCTTCCAACCCATATGGCTATTTTTATCAGGTGCAGCAGTAAGAAAAAGTGATAATTAGGATAATTAGCATAATTAGGAATAATTAGATAATTAGGAAAAGGGTTGTCGCTGCGCGACAACATCAACTAATTATCCTAATTATCTAATTATTCTAATTATCAAAAAAATTAAGAACATTTAAAAAATTAAAAAAATAATTAGGAATAATTAGGATAATTAGAATAATTAGGAATAATTCATTGTGGAATCAATTTGCATTTTTTATTTTGCTAAAAATTGTTCAAAAAAAGTTAAAATTGTTGTTTACAAACAAAACATCTCTAGGCTTTAAGTCTTAACCACGCGTTTTATATTAAGACACTTAATCCCTTATGTAAGCTAAGAAAGGCATCTCTCGAGCACTTCGACACAGCATACTTAAACATTTATTTTCCTCGAAATCCTTTGTTTACTCTGACAGAGATTCATTTACAGCAATTACTTCAAGATTGACTAAATCGTTGAGAGGTCAACAGTTAGCTCGAGGCGGCATTCATCAAATGCATTTAGACGGAAAGTTTGTATCATCATTCACGCGTCATTGAGCAAAAATAAGCAAGAATAGAAGTTGAGTCAGGAATATCAAATGATGATTTTCCGAATTTATTCAGTTGAAAGCGCCGCATGTGTGTGACATGAATAAGGATGTGTCTGTATTGTCATATTGCAATTTTCCAAGGGAGAATTTATTGGGTTTATTATATATATAATTTTTTTTGGATAATGTATATGATATGCGTGGGAGATAAAAATCGAAAATAATCGTGAATAAAAATATGAAATGGATGCTCATTTATACATAACCATGAAATGAAAAATTTCTCAGCTGTCAAATATGTTTTCCTCTGTTGGAATGTCGAGTCTCTCAAAAATATTTCCCCAGACATGGTGAAATACATTAATCTGAAATGCCATATTTTCTAACCACAAACCCCAAGGCCAAGGATTGAAAATAATTTTCTGCTTTCAACAAAAAGCTTTTTAATTATTCAATGTTTAACTTTATTCTAATTTTGAAAACTAAACTTTTTAAATAACTATCACATTATTAAGTATGACTGTCTTACTCTCCTGCTGTGATTTATTTTCTTGGTAAGAAAAATTGATTTTTTTCATTAAAAAACTTTTCCTTTTTCTTTCCCTTGAGAGATTTTCATCCCACGCAATGAAGTGTTTTGCGTTGTGCTTCCTATCGAAATCAAGACATAAAAAATTTCTTCACAACGTTATATTTTTATGACGTAACAAATGTCTTTTATGCTCCCTCAACTCCCTTTCGCGTAATCCATGGGTCTCTTTTTTGTGCACGCGAAGAGATAGATGGAGATGTTTCTTTTTAATGAACACCGTTTTAGTATTTTATACTCTCGCTGCCTCGCAACAAAAAGTCATTCAGCAGTGCTTTTACCGCGGGTATAAAATTATTTTTGAAAGTTTACATAAAACAAAATTCGCCCTCTGTGTGCACGCTTTGCGGTTACTCGTAATTCATTTCATTCTCTTTTATTGAGGACGTGTACTTTATTCCGGAAATGCTGCGGCAAAGGAGATATTTGCCGAGAAAGAAAAAGTTTTATGTAAAAAACCATTATATGTCGACCTTCGCCATGTGATAAAAATGGGATGGTCAAGACACATTGTTCCGTAAACTTGAAATCATCACATCTCTCGAAGTCTCGAGCATATCAAGAGTCTCGAGCATTTGACTGGGAAAATGTTTAAGCCATTAAAGATAATGGTGTGTTTCCTTTTTAGTACGGCTATCTTCATTCTACTTCGAAACTTAGATATAGCCAACATTTTTCCTCTCATGACTTTCGTTGTTAGTTTTTCTTTCCTCTCACATCGAAAGGAGCTTTGAAATCATTTCCGCTCCGGTATTGTATAAAAAGCTGATTAAAGTATTCTTCTTCGTCTTTGACTTCATTCATAGACATTTTTCTCCATCACAACATGACCTTGCATTTGCTGACAACAGTCATTCGAGTTAACGTGTTTCAAGGGATGAAAAATTTAAAAAAGTTTTAAAATTATATCATTATAATTTTCCTTTCAAACATTATCGAGCATCATCTTCTTCAATCAAGCATCATTAAAATGAGAGGAGAAGAAATTCTTTTTATGAGAGAACTATTTAAGCATTGGATGATGCAAATTTAAGTTGAAGCATTCAATAATGTTTAATGTGCATTTTTTCGCAACAATGAAAATTAAATCATTTCACATACAAAAGTTCACAAGAAATTGTTGATTGCATCACGATGACGTTTGACTTGCACTCGAATTCTCATACTGACATTCTGTGAATTTAATCCTTGCAAATTTATACATCAACAGAAGCATTTCTCTTCGAGTATGACTCAATGGCATTGACATATATATGTGAAAACATGCGAGTGGGAGTTGAGAGAAATATTTATTTAATTAAAGCAGTCTCGAGGGTATTTTCTCATTGAATTCGTTCATGATGAAATGATTGCGTCATATTTTCATGCAACATTATACATTAAATAATTGAATTTTCAATTAAAGTACCACAAATTTACTTTACTTCTCAGACATGACCGCAAGGTACGCAAAAAATTCTTGTCGCGTGATCTTATTGACATTATTATGAAATATTTTACCCTCAAGCAACAAAAAAAAGGTTCAACGTGAATTTTATTGCGGAAAATCCTCAATTAAATGTCATCTTTTTTTTAATATGCAAAGTTCAACATTTTTCGGGTTCTTTTGTCGCCAAAAAAAATTCCGTATAATTGAGGCAACTTCTTCTTCTTCTTTCTTCAAATGTTTATCTCGCGTTACTTGTTAAACCTTTTGTGGCTCTTTTTCCAAGATGCAAGATAGGCAACGAGGTTTTCACCAGTTTTGCCGATTATTTTATAGTGTGATTTATTGCTTTTTTCATTCTTTTATTTTTTAAATGATTCCTTTTTTGAGCAATTCTTCTGCCATCTTTTCACTAATTAATCTCATTGCGTTTTTTTCGATTTTATGAATTTCGAGTGCCACTATGTCACGAATAAACCAGGGTGGATGATAACCAAGGTCTCTGAGTTTTTGTTTCACATCGTTGGAGCTTGTAATTGCACATTCAAATAGGACGTGATCGACGGTTTGAAAGTTTTTTTTGCATTCACACATTGGGTGATCCACAATTTTGAATCGAAAGAGGGATTGACGACATCGAGTGTGATTGGTGATAATGCGATTCCAAAAGACAATTTCCGTTCTCGAAAAATCTGTGTCTTTGAACCAGTGTATTTTTGAGACTTTTGGAATTATTGAATGACAAAATCTTCCTTTATCACTTTCTCTCCATTCCTTTTGCCAATTTTTTAAGACTATATTTTTATAATCGCTTGCAGCATCTTTATGATTTTTTGGAATATCCACATGCTCATCTGGGGTGTTATGCGCTTCTTTTGCTAAAACATCCGCTCTCTCATTTCCCATGATTTGAGAATGGGAAGGAGCCCAGATGACAGTAATCTCGATGCCTTTCTCAATCATCTTATCCACTTCATTTCTTAATTTTCCAATTAAGTGATGAGTCTTATAATTATTTTTGGCATTTTCGAGAGCAATCACAACCGACTGACTATCGGTTATAACGCAAAGTTTTTTTTCGCTTGTGTGATGTTCTTGATGGTGAACGATGGCACAAAGTAAACCATAGCACTCAGCCACAAATATCGACTGCTCTTCTTGGAATTTTATCTTCTTAGTGCATCCATTTGGTTCATAAAATGCTGCTGATGTTGAATTTACATCCTTTGAGCCATCCGTGAATATTTTTTTGAAATTCGAGTATTTAGTGGCCATCAATTCTTCAAACTTTGCTTTAATGACCATTGCCGATTCTTCACTTTTGTTGCCTACATTCAATTTCATGTGCCAGTCAATCGTCACCTTTTTCCACTCGTTTTTTGTGTGGAATGGGAAATTTTCAATTTCGAACACCTTGCCGACATTGAAACTCATAAAATTGATGTTTTTCTCCCTCATGATTTTGATTTTGTCATTCATAGGGTGTTGGGGCTGTGACCTTAGAATGCAACAGAAACTAAAATTTAATTTCTCAAATCTTCTTTTTAACGGTGGTAAGGCAGTTAATATTTCTAGTGCATTTGTGGGGGTCGAGCTCATGCATCCTGTGATAGCCCGACATGCTTTCCATTGAATTCTGTCTAATTTTTTCATCGCATTTTTATCAGGGTACACGAATGAGCAAAATTCAATTTTACTCCTTGTACATCCTTTATATAACAACTCCAGGCATCGAGGATCAGAGCCCCATTACCCCCCATCGACCTGATAATGTTGACCGTTTTATAGCGCGCCTCTTGTTGTGCTTTTTTATTTTTTTGGTTTTTTTTTTTTTTTTTTTTTTTTTTTATTATATTTTTTTTTTTTTTTTTGTTTTTTTTTTTTTTTTTTTTTTTTTTTTTTTTTTTTTTTTTTTTTTTTTTTTTTTTTTTTTTTTTTTTTTTTTTTTTTTTTTTTTTTTTTTTTTTTTTTTTTTTTTTTTTTTTTTTTTTTTTTTTTATTTTTATTTTTTTTTTTTTTTTAATTTTTTTTTTTTTTTAATTATTTTAAAATTAATTAAAAAATTTAGGTTTTATTATTTTGATTTAAGTCGATTGAAACATATTATTTTCTACTGGAATAGTAGAAATAAACCTTTTCCAGACTACATTTTTCATTCCACCAAGGTTTTCGAACCCTCACATATCTGGCTGGAATTATCACCTCCGAATTTCTTCTTATCTCTCTTAAGCATTCTGAGAAGCCTTCAAAATCTCTTACATTCCTCATTTTTGTTTCCATGAAATTTTCATCCTCCAAAAAATTTTTTAATTTATTGTGAGATGTGACCGTCGCATTAGTCGTGATCCTGTAATTTTCCCCGAAATTTAATTTTATCACAATTGGACAGTGATCACTTCCAAAAGTTCCATTTGTGACTTTCCATTCACAGTCCAGTGCAATTTCCGAGTTTACAATAGTCAAATCTATCGCTGACGAAACAAGTGGCAATGGTTGCGGTCTCGTATAAGATCCATCATTTAAAAATGCTGCGCCATGTCTGTCCACCGATTCTAAAATTATATCTCCTTTATTTGAGTCCATTAGACAGCCCCATTCCGTCGAATGTGCATTAAAATCGCCTCCTACAATGAATGGTTTTTGTAGATAATTGAGGCAACCTTGTCAGCCTTTCGGATCAAGTAACATTTTAAGTTTATTTGAGAAAAAATTTGTCGATGCATAAAAAATAAACTTTTTGGACCGTAAATCCTTTTTTTTTCACCTACATGAGAAGAAGATTGAAAGTTTTCGATGTGCAAGTATTTATGTGACTCGATTAAGATTGTAGAGCACCCAACAGAACCCTATGAAACTTCATCACGAAACTTTTATTCCTTTAAGGAATTTATCCTTTTGTGCTCAGATTTTGTTATCAATGAGAAACGACATCCCCGAAGCAAGATTGAGAAAAAAGAAAGAAAGTTGTGAGAAATTGTTGTGCGTGTTCTAATATAAAGAGAGAGAGAAAAATCTCATCATCTATCTTAGTCATGTCTGCTAACTTTTGTCCGCTTTCGTGAGAAATTAAAAAGAATCCGATTGGTGTTTTATTTTGCGGCTTTTTGTGAAAGTTTTATTGGACAATTAATTTTATCTCTCTTGAATATCAGTTTGCGGGTGTTTTAAATTAAACTCGAAATTCTATTGAAATCTTCTTTATCTTTCGTTCATTGCTGATAAATATTAAATTTTCCTACCTCATACATGTCAAGTCAGTCATCAGTAAATGAACCGCCTGTCGACCGTTATTTTTGTTATCATCAAAGCAAAGCGATCTTCTGAGAAATTAATTTCTTCATCCTATTCGTGTTTATCATCATCATCGTCTACGGTTGTTTTGTGAGCTGGCGGTCGGTGAAGATTTTCAGGGTGTTTAAGATAAGAAGAAACTTTTTTTGGGTATATAAAGAGTAAGCTACATCCTTTCTCACTCACCTTTCAATCCGATAATCTCAAAAGCTCGACGCTCATTCAATGTGAGCTTGAATTAAAACATTTTTTTTGAGAAAGTATCTTTTCAAGGAAGCTTTTAAGTAAGACATTGAGATAACTGTCGCGTCATGAGCTCTCTTTCATTCAATTTACGCTCTCTTCTGTTTTCAGCTCGTAATTTACTTTCAAGGGTTTTTAAGTGCAAAATTAATTTCTTTGTAAAAACTTTAATAACCGAATTGAGTCCTTTTGCTCCCTCTAAAATTTGCCCAACAAAACTTCTCTGCTGCTGTTAACTTTCTTTTTATCAGAGAATTTTCATCACGAAACTATTTTCCTGCCAAGGGTTGAAGTAAACTTTCGAAAAACTTTTGCCCATTAATTTTCTTCGCATTAATTTCATTCAACTTTCGTTTTTGCTATTTTATTTTCAGTGAAAAACAAAACTGTAATTGAAATGTCCTAATTAATTAATAAGTAAGGAGAGGGTAATTGATTTTTTATGTCACTCGAGAATGAAAATTGATTGACCGGTAATTGAATGAAAAAATATGGAGAAAGTTGCACGATTGATATAGTAACAATAAATTAGAGCATTTTAAATGATATTTTTCATACAACAATGACCCTCAATAAACTCGCTAATCCACATATTAAAATATTTTTAAAATAATTCAGTCTCATTTTCGACTAGCATAAAATTAAATTCATGTTAAGTTCTGACAATAGCACAAATTTTAAAAACTTAAACTAGATCCTCTTGAACAATATGCAAGTAATCTTTGAAAGTTCCCATGCTATCGCTCGTTTTAACTTTTTCTTCTTTCTCAATGAGTGTGTCATTTTCAGTTCTTTCACTCGCATCATGATGATCAAAAAGGCTTTTCTCAAAAAAACTTTCAATTCCATTGAATGCGCTAATGTTCAACTCATCCAATTCATCGTCACATTTTGAAATGAGTTTCAAGTTGATAGGCAGCTCTGGACATGAAAAATCGTCATCAAAGTAAAAATCTTTGTTGCTCTGGATGCCCTAAAAAGTTAAAAAAAAATCATCAACTATCATCTTTATAAACATTCTTTAATTTTACCTTGATATAATCTTCTTCATCAATCGAACTGAAACTGTTTGGTGTCTCAGGATTCGTTATTGGAACTGAATTTGCAAGCAGTACTTTTTTTGGTGTTGAAAATGACCCACGAATAATTTCTGACTTATATCGATCATCAAAGCGATTAAAGATTTCATTATTTGGCGATGACTGTGATGAGATTCGAGAAGCAAGAATTTCTTTTGCCCTTTGGACGAAAAATTTTGGAGTGTCTGGTTGATTTTTTTCAATTGGATCAGTTTGCGTTTCTTTCTCAGTGCTTTTTGATGAGGAAACAAGCTCAAAAGAAGATTCGGGCGGAGGTTCCTGATATTGCTCATACGACATGAGCTTGACACGAGCATTGCTGTAAGGCGGTGAAGTTGGATTATTGGCGATGCGAAAAGATCTGGTTGGAATGCACAAAGATCTGGAATAAATGAGGATCACACTAAAGGAGTATTATGACTTGATTGTGACTTTGAGTTGACATTGCTACATTCAGTTTAATTTTTATTATTTGACATAAATTTCACTATTTTCACTCACTTTTTGAACCAGTTAACAATACTCATATTTTCAGGATTATCGGCCATTGAAATTTGCTTAATTACACTTTAAAATCGATGCTTTAATATTTATTAAATCGATAAAATAATTTTAAAAAATTGAGAAACGCGAATCAAAAAAATTGTAAACAAAAACTCAGTTTTGATTTAATAACCGTCGATTTTTTTTGAATTTAAGTTGACCCCTTATACGTTACATAACCTCAAAATTTCAAATTTAATTAAATAATTTATTTTATTCGATTTTATTTTACTTGCAACAAATCTTAAGTTTTTTAAACTGAAAGCGTACAAAATTATTTTTTTTGGCGAAATTAAAAAAACTTTGGACATTATCTTCAGACACCGTATCTATATTTTTTGCGCGAGAGAGAGAAAGAAAATTTTCGAGAGAGAAAAATGTAAAAAAAATATATAAAAGAAGACAATTGAAAACAATAAAATTTATTTTTAAAATAGAATCAATCCGAGAAAGTTGCTAATAATTAAATAATATGGAGTTTCCTCACTTAGGCAAGCATTGTAATATGAATTTTTGTAATAAATTAGGTAAGTAAATTAAAAAAAATGCAAAATATAGAAGGAAGTGCCAAGTCATGTTAATTTCATCATTGCTTTAGATTTTTTACCAATCAATTGTGATTCATGCAAGAAAACTTTCTGGTAAGTTCTTCTGGAATAGTTTCACGTGAGCTCATAATGGCAATTTTTATTTTTTAGTTCTGAACATTATTCTTACTTGAGGCATAATTGCGAAGGAATTTCGAGAAAGGATAATCAAGTACCCATTTGTCCTGTCTGCTTTAAGCCAGTTCCAGCTGAGAAAGGTCGAGAGGATTTTTTTGTCAGCCAGCACATTGACCGCTATTGCAAAACTGAAACTAAAATTTATACAAACATTTGCTCCTTTAAAAATTGCAAAAGGAAAGAATTGGTGCAAATCTCATGCAGTACATGCAAACAACAGTTCTGCCTTAAGCATAGACATGAGAATGTCCATAAGTGCGAGGGACCAATCAACCAACAACGTAACAAGATAGCGTGAGTATTTAAATATTTTCCATGTGAACTCTCGAGAATTTCGCGTTCAATTAAATCATTCTAGTGAAGCTGCCATGCGACGCATCAATCAGTCATCTAGTCAAAACGGTCATTCAGAGAATTTTACAAAGGTTCAAGGAGCCATGAGCGAGGATGAGGCACTGGCAAAAGCAATATATGAATCTATGGTTCAACAGCAACAAATCACAGCTGGCAATGAATCGTCGTCATCCTCGACCGCCACAAATGACCGCAACAAAACTTGTGAAATTTCCTAAAATTTAATAATTTTAACACGATTTTCATTCCTTACACCACAATAATACATAAAATGTTCATTTAGCATAATTTTTTTGGGGATTTTACAATGATCATGTATATTTTTTTGATGACGATATTGAGTGCTTACCCGAAATAAAAAAATTTGAAACGAATTTGCGCTGTTTTAGACCCCTTACAATCTAGCTTGCTAGCATAAGCGACTGGTTCGAACAAAGAATAATGAACGGATTATGCTCTCACTCTCTGTAGCACAAAAAAACGATTGTGGTAGTAGAAAGAACGGAGGAGCTATTTGAGCATTAAATAAATTGTTAAGTGCGGAGCTGCCTCTTAAAAATAATTAAATAATGATGGATTATAATTAGTGAAGAGACATTGATATGAAAAGTTTGCTTTGTGAAGCGCATTAAGTCAAAATTTTGTGGATAAAAAAATTTTGCAACCCCGCCTTTGAAAGGAGAAAAAGTTCATAGGGAAAGAAATTCAATATAGAACTAAAAGTCCCTAAAAAAAATATAAAACGCCCGAATTGTAGTTCGCAAAAAAAATTTAATTGAATTCACTCGTGTGCTAGTGTTGAAGGAGATGAGCAGAAATGTGTGTGGCAAAATTGTGAAATTAACTTTATAGAAGCTGCTCGTGAAGAAAAAAAAAGTTGTTCTGTCTCTCTCCTTGGTGTGCATAGGGAAAAAAAATCTGCGTATTGATAAGCGAGCATCATGCATTTGGAAAAATCTATAATTGTACAACTCCTTCACTCCATTCCGCACATAAATGTCTCACTCAATTTCGTCAATAGTACATTTAATCCCAATAGTAAAGCATATATTGAGGTAAGCGACAAACGAGATTGTCCAGAAATCATTTTTTATATATATTGAAAAAGAAGAAAAAAAATTCGTATGTGCTAACAGGAAATGAACACCTTTGCAAGATTATCAAGTTTCGCAAAGGCGTGTGTGTATATAAGGAAGAAATTGAGAGTAATATCTCTTATGTAAATCAGATTATGACCGAAAAAAATAGAGATTTTAAAATAGAGGAAAAACTACTCGAAAAATGATTCATAAAATAAAAAGCGAAAGAGCAATCGATAGAGCAAGCCGAACCAAACAAACAAATGGGACAGGAAAAAAATCGATAAACATAGTACATGGAGTCGAAAGAAGAAGAGATGGGAAATAGTGCCTGTGTGTTTATATACATTTAAAACTATGCACACATTTTTATGCTCTCTCGTGTGAGAGAAAGAACTGCATCTCGTTCTGAAAGTCAGTCATCAGCCTACAGAAAAAATTTTTTACACAATTTTCTTCTCCCATTTTTCTTTTCTTCGAGCGATTATCACACAAATGTGTTCTGGCTGCTGTTTTTTTCTCCATTTCTTTGATTCTGCATTTCTTTAATTGCTTTCGGAGGCGCATGGTTTATACATGGCCATTCTATTATTAGAGAGACACAGATGAGAAATTAAGCGATATTTCATATAAACGCCGATACCGGTGTGTTTATAGAGCAGCCACGCTCTTACAAATTAATCTTATAATGAGCTTTAAATTCCTGCTATCTGGTCTCTATTGTGTGTGCCATTGAAAATCTTACCGCATCTAATGTGAACTTAAATGCATATTTTTTTATGTCACGTGTGGAGACAATTCAAATAATTTATTCATACATGCCTCATTATATTCAGAGAGTTTCATTTACGGTGCTCCAGAAAGAGAGAAAAAAAAAGAATTAAATAATTTTTCCCTTCCCTTTTCAATTAAGCCTTTCGACAGAGCTACAACACATGAACAAGAAAGAAAAAAAAGTTCAATGAATAAACATTGCTAGATGATGAAAAAATTGAAACATTTGCTCACCAGTAAACATGTGAGCGAGAAACCCATTTTTGGAATTGGTCAGAGTTTAAATCATAAAGGAAAGAAAAATAAATGCTAGAACGTGTGTGCATTTCAATTTTGGAGTTTTCTCTCTCTCTCCAAAAATCAACAGCGTGCAACTAATTTTACAACAGCATTTTTGTCATGTATTTAGGCCCTCACAATATGAATTTTTGAAAATTTTGTGTTCTAGCAACTCACACATGCGTGTTTGTGATTGCTTTCTCAGTTAAAATATTTTTTTTGTGATTCCAGAGAAGGGAAATTGTAAATTTAATGTTGATGATGTTGGTATGCTTGGACTATTGTTGTCACATGTAAAGTTTCAATCACGTTTTAGAAATAAATATTAATATGCGAAAAAAAATGTTTATATCCGGCGAGCAATGACGGAATTTTTTATTGAACATCCTTTTTTTTTATTTGTCTGATTCTTTTAGAAGGAGTTTTCAATTTATTGGGGAAAGATTTTTTAAAGCCATACCCATATTGTTCGGATGAATTTTGAAAGTCATGATTCGTGTTTAAAAATTAAGGACGAGTCGTGCATTTGAGTAATTAAGGGGTTTTTGAGTGCTTTTCATGTTTTATAAAACGATTTTAATTTTTGAGGTCATTAATTTTTTCGTGAATCATTCAGGATTAGAAATTACACAATTAAAGCTGTATAACAATATACGATACAAATTATCAAACTATAGAAGAATAAAAATTTTTGCAATCTTAACTAAAATTTGAACGTTCCTCGAATCACGGCCATTCTTCAGATATATGCAGAGGCAAAAAAATGTGCTTGAAGCAACAATTATTATTTTTTTAATTGTTGCCATGACTAGTTTATGACTCATTGTTGTACATATATGCCTTTTTTTTCAAAGAATAGCGCAAACTTTTTCTCTGTTCTGATAACAACACACTTTTCACATTCCATTTGTATGTACTTGCATGTGTTACTTAAAATAAACTGTTTTATGTTATTTGCAGAGTCTCACAATACTCGCTACAATCCCAGCTGCAATTTTGATATTGTCGCTCTTCTTCTTGCTCATCTACTTGATGTCACGATGTTGCTGTGGACGCAAATCGAAAAAGGAAAGAACTTTTGGATGCCAAAAATGTGTTTTAATCTTCTTGACAATTCTATGCTGCGGTGCAATTGGGGGTGGTCTGTACGGCAACGATGATTTACATAATGGACTCGTTCAAGTGTTTAATGCTGGCAAACAACTCAATCGTCTCTTCGTAACTGTCCGCAATCAGGTAATTTGAGACATACGACACATAAAATTCTCACACATCGTCGTCGTTGTGATGAGAAAAATTGAACTCGACTTGAATTTCAATTAAACCCAACATCTTTATCTTTCATTTTAACAGACTCACTATCTCTCGAAGACGTTGAAGGATAAGGCATTAACACTTGATATCAATGACCTTTGGGATATTCAAGTATCGAACCAAACGGCTGTCACAGTCCTCATGGAAACGGCACAGCTCGTCACCAAAAATACGACAGATGCAATTAGCGGAATTGATGCCGGACTTTACTTTATTCAGCCAGCGCAATCAGACCAATTGCTCAAATCGTTAATTGATGAATATGAGTTCTATGAATTGATGCGATGGCCAGTTACTCTCGGATTCTTAACGTTTTTGCTCTTCCTCTGTACGGTGTTGGTAATTGGCGTCGCTCGAAGCTCTCGCTGCCTGCTAATTTTCTTCAGCGTTCTCGGCCTCTTCACGGTCGCAATTTGTTGGCTTCTCTCCGGCATTTATTTAGCCGTTGCAGTCGGCGTGGCTGATTTCTGCGTTCAACCTTATCAGCACATTTGCAATCAGCAACGTCTTCAGTACATCTATCAATCAAACTGTGGCGCATCGGGAACAAATCACTTTGTGATTCGTTTGAGTAGTTCCCGCGACAGTTTAGATATGGCAAAGAGATCGTTAGACTCGTTAGAATTAAATGCACGGATACTCTTTCCCTCTCATAATGTTGCCGGTCGACTCGCAAGCTTACATCAAACAATTGATTACAGTGCCAATGTTTTAACAAGTAAGAAAATTGCCATTGAATGTTAATTGAAAATTATTTAAATTTTTTACTTATTTAGATCTCACAGACATGCTCGATAGCCGTGCTATACAATATCATTACGATAATGCAGCGAGGAGCTTCTGTCATGGAGGACTCTTTGGACTCGCTTTAATGATGATTGCCACCATAGCAACGGCTTTACTGCTCACAATTTTGGTTTGCGTGGATTCGCATACTTGGATATATTTAACCAAGAGGTAAGCGTGCACTCTATTGCTCCCTTGTCGAAATAAATTAATGAATTTTATATCCTCCAGACGTCCCTACCAAGACAAGGCAGAGACAGCACCACTTTTTCCACCATCAACTTCAATGTCACCATCAACAGCTCCGCCTCAAATAACCAGTGGTACAGCAACCATCAACCGTACACTCCTGCATTCACAGCAATTCACCACGCATGGTGCAGTTCATCATGCAAGGAACGGAGGACATGCACGACAAGGGTTGGCAAATCATTTCAATCAAGGCGATTCCCCACCGCCTACATATGATGATGTGCATGACATTTCGTTGCAAAGGCATGGCTTCTTTTTCTTATCATTTTAATATTATGACCACGCGCAAATAATTATTTCCTTTATATTTCTGTCGCGTTGCCTCTTCATTACCATATATATATTTTCATATATGCGGTTGACGTGAGCATAATTTGACACGATAGGCTTAAATCGCCTGGGCTGTTTGGACAAGAAGATTTATGAGTTCATTAAAGTTGGATTTTTATTGCATTTCTGACATTTTAAAATTTTAACTATTTAAATATATTTAAAGTCTCAAAGAGCTCAGGTCATTTTCAAGGTCTCAAGTTTAAATTTGCGAAAGTTTTTCTAAACTTTAATGTCCTATTAATATTTATTTTTTCAAAAAGTTGAAACCTTAAAGTCTTGATGGATGGTAACTATAAACTCGCTAGCGAAAGGTGGAAATTTTTATTTACCTGCCACATTTAAAATTATTTTTATTTTCTAACCATCATCACAAAATCATCACTTGGCCAATATACAGTTTTCTTCTGTTTATTTCTCTCAACAGTCAAAAATTATGATTATAATAGGCACATTAGAAACACACATCAACACCAAATTCATCTTCATAATTTTTCTTTCGAAATTTATTTTCTTTTCGATGCTCATTTTTATATATGTGCATATGTGTACCGCTTTAGTATAATTTTTTTTTATTAAATGATGACACATTGTGAATTTTCATCAATTTTGTTCAATTTACTTTTTAGAAGAAGAAAAAAATCAAATTCTTTCAATCGATGTGATTAATGTTTAATTAATTATTATGTTTACATTGCTTACTCGCATTTATTCGAGCTCAATGTGCAGACAATTATTTTTTCGACTGTCACTAATTGCATATTCATGGTATATGTTTGTCTTTAGATTATCATCCGGACATCATACATTGGGAAGACTGCCATCACATTCTGCTCATCTCGCTGGTCCGAATAATGGCAAATGTAAGAGTCGCTTTTTTCAATTTAAACAAATTATAAATGACTTTTTTCACTCATAACTTCATTTTGTTCTCACTCAGATGCCACTTTAAGTAAACAGTGTAAAACTCTAGAATCAAACGATTTTTACTGAGAATCGCTAGCCTGCATAGGCGCAGGCGACCCAGGCAAAGGTAAAATTTTATCAAAACACTTTTGAAGTGAGGTTAAAACTCTTTTATTTCTTTCAAAAAGACGATAGCGATAAAGATCCACGAGATGTTACACACGATAATTTCAATAGATTTGATCCGAAATATGTCTCAATAGGACCAAAAAATACTGCCAAAACCAATTTGACTACAAGTAAATGTGCAACGCTCAAACATGGCGGTCGCTTTGGCGGCTCCCTAAGTCCCAATCCACGTAACATTGCTCAGCCCATGGTTCAAGCACCATCACCTCAACAACAATTACAAACAATTCCACAGCACTCATCGTCTCAACAACAGCAGCAGCAGCAAAACCACCAGCACATTCAACTTCAGCAACACCATTTACAAAAACCAAACAATCAGCAATTGGAACTTCAAACCTATCAATTACAGCAAAACTTTGGCACACAAACGATCCAGGCGCAAGGCTACAATTTCTCAACAGTTTCACAAGAGTACGGTCAGGCTTATCCGACAGCTACATTGCCATATAAAAAACCACCAGGAGGATTCTCTGAGACGTCAAGCATTCTAAAGAAGCATCGCGATGAAGTTCATGAGATGACAAAGCCATCAGTGTTCAGTATAGAGACGTCGTCATCGCATCGTCAATCGGAATCAAAGGGAAAATCGATTCAACAACAGCCATTGCCCGATATTCCGCAACAACATCAGCAAAGACACACTCAACAGGTTCTAAATGCGGCGACATTGGCATCTAACAATTATCGATCATTGCAAAGACCTCAGGCGACAAAACAGAGCTACTCAACGGGTACGACTCAGCGCAATCGCGAAAGTCGATCAGCAATTCCTGCAAAAATTAATCCACCAGTTTTGCCACCAAAAAATCGAAGTCAATCACGTGCTCAACAGCCACTGCCATCAATTCCGAGTCAGAGCTATAATCACCACCAACAACAATATCTGTCGCGAGGCTATGAACGTGAGAGATCGAGAGACCGCGAAAAAAGATCATACGATGACTCACATCAATATCGAATATCTTCAAAGCAGCAACAGCAGCAAAACTTCCAAACACTGCCACACCATCATCACCATCCGCAAACGACGACATTCGCCTCATCACAAACAGGTACGAGTAAGTCTAATCGTAAATCAGAAAAACGCGGTTCACGGGAGCTTTTGCAGCAACCCTTTGAGAATTATTCGGCGACCGAGCTATAACTATTAAAGATTCTTCTTTCATACTTGTATACAGTGGAGGGTGAATGACATAGGCTTCGGCGCGACAAGCGCCACAAACCCTCGAAATCCACTAAAAAACATCGTTACGCTCTTCGTTGATCTCACGCTCTCCCTCTTTAGAAATTAATCATTGAACTTTTGATATCGCAAAATGCTCAATTCTTCTTCTCTCTCCTTCTCCGCACATTATAGGAAGAGACATTGTTTTTTCGGTGTAAATCAACTCGACGCTCCGTTCTCCTCCCTGTCAGTGACGCGATCCTGATTCAATTTCGGAAGAGTCATGTGAGAAACATTAGATGAGCTTTTAGAAAACAAATTACACTTAATATACACACATAATACATACACGCATTTTGCGGTATCAAAAGATCGAGAATCCGCAATTGTAGTCTATATCTCGTGAAAATTGAAATAGTTTTTTATATAAAACAAAAAACTATAGCTCGCGCATATTCTGAAAATCGTTAATGAAAATCTTGAAAGTATAAATTTTTAAAGCAGCCACACACTCTATATATAGGACAATGTTTGAGGTATTGATAGTGAAAAGCTATTGATGATGATGAGCTTTAGAGTAGAGAATGTATTTCGTCAATTTTAATCCCTTCAATATTCTAATCGAATCCCAAGTAAATTGAAAAAATGGTAGAATTTTTTTGAAATTTAAGAAATTATAAAAGTTGAAAACGATTTTAAATGAAATTGAATGAAATTAGAAAAAACTAATCAAGAGAAGATTAAGATGCATTTATCGTGATTATGTATTGTTGAGGAAACTGTAACAAAGCACTGCGATCAGGGAAATAAGCAAAAACATTGTATAAAAAATACGAAAAAAATATTAAGCCAAGTCGCGAGATACTGACACGATCGAGCACAGTCTAAAAAGTATTTCAAATGAAAGCATCTCTCCCGTAACGTAACGCTCAAGTATATGCAGAATTTTTTGTTCTTCTTCTCTGACCATACATGGGGATCAATTTTATTTTGTAGCTCTTAAGTTTTTAGACACAAGATAAATGTGAATTTTTTAATTATTATGTATTTCATACACCAAAGAGAGGTTAAATTACGTTCTTAATTTTAGCAATGAGAAATTCCTTCGATTTATATTTAATAATTTTAAAATTTCTGTTTGATTTTTGAATTTTATCACGTCCAGAGACTTTGAAATGAGGTCTTGACTTTGATCTAAAAATCTAAATAAAAAAGTACACTTTCGCTACGTGAGAAATTCTCAAAAATCAATCACATGGTTTATAAAATTATTTTTTAAAACAATTCAAATATGTGCAGAAAGAGATAAGAAATCAACATGTTTAAAAATATAAAAAAAGTGTGCCATAAATGATTTAAAAAAAGGAGGATAATTATTTAGAAAGTTCTCTTTAGATATACAAACAAAAAAGTGAGAAAAAAATCGACTAGATAAAAATAATATGTATTTTGTAAATAGTTTTAAAAAAAGAAATCTTTGTCTACCCACTCTTGAAAAAAGTCCCGAGCACATTATCTTCTTACATTCTATTCATCGACTATCTATAAATTCCCTTTTCGGGGGGACTTTGATTACGAATCATTAGTTAATAATTGATTGATGATTTTTCCCTGTCAAAGTTTTATGCTCCATTTTTAACTTGACATGAAATTTTTTTATACTTTAAATTCATCGAAAAGAGAAAAATGAAAGACTATAATGACTTTTACCAATAATAATCTTTTAATGAACTTTAATACAAAAAAAACTTACATACCGACTCAAATGAAATTATTATGCAAGTTATGGCAACTCTCCTTCTTCTTTCCCTCAAAGGAATATCATTTTTTCCATTTTATTAAATGATAAAAAGTGAACTTTTTTACAAAAACACACACACACACACACACACGTCATATTAAATTATATATATATATTTAAAACAATAAAGTTAATCCTTTTTCTACTCTATCGATATATATATTTAATTTTAATAGAAAACCAGCATAATAATAATTTAGATGAATTTTTAATTATTGAAAGTGGATTATATGAGGAAAATATGGAATATGGAAGTGAAACTGATTAAGCTTTTGAAAGACTAAAAATAAATTGATAATTTGAAGAATTACGGAGAGTATAAAAATTTCCATTCGCTAAGATTATTAAGAAGGAAGTGAGGAAGATAAAAAATAAAGTAATAAAAGAGTTTTCTTTTCATAAATGTAAACCGTGAGGAAAGTTTTTCCCGGAGGTGGTAAAAAATAAATATTGTTGAATGATATTTAAGAGAGAAAAAAAAGTAACTGTAGATGAAGAAATTAAGTGAAAAAGTTTGCAAACAAAAATGCAATACATAATTGTACATATAGTGTCATTTTCTTAATTTTTTAGGTTTACAACTTTTAAAAAAACTTTTTCTCCACAAATCTCACGAGAGAGATTTATGAAGATTGCGATGTGAACACATTGCTCCATTAGGGTATTCGGCTGAATAGGTGGAGTTGAGTTTTAAAAAATGCGATTTAAAAATGATAGTTTTTAATTTTCCTGAATACATCTTGTACTAATTTCATTATGGATTATTAATTAAAGTTCCAAAACTGATTTTAAAATTTAACTTTTAGGTTCCTAAAAGTTTGCAGCCGTTCCAAAATGAAGATTAAAAGATTTTTTTATAACTAACGTGACAATTCAATTTTAATTAATTAAAATTTAATTAAGCTTTGTGGAATTTTTTTATGATTTTTCTTACATAGTACAACTTGTACACTAACTAAAATTAAGTGTTTGGAATTTTATACTTAATTGATTTGATCCGTTTAGTCGATCGGCCAGATGAAAAAATTTTCCGTGCACATTAGTTAATTTTTAAAAAAATTTCCTGCTTCATATAGAAAGTTTATGGCTGGTCTAAAAGTGTTTATAAAAGAAGAGACCACAAAGAATTTAATAAAAAATAGTCTTTAACTGCTTTCAGCAAAATCTAAGAAAACCGATTTTTGTAATTACAACAACAACAACTTATTCAGCCGAATACCCATTAGCATTTATTTCGAAATAAATATCATTGAAGAAAAAAATGTGGAAATTAAAGAAACCAGTTAATTAGAAAAAAAAATTTTGTTTGTAATGAAAAAAATAATTGATGAAAATAAAGTATTGGAAAAATTGTAAAATTATTTATTTTTTAATTTATTTTCAGCATAAACCAACTATAATTTTTATGAGATGACTAATCAAATTAAACTATTTCAACATGCTTACGATCACTTAATTTAGCCGTTATAAATAAAATCAAAATTCTCACGCTTCGCCATCTGTCGAGTAAAATTGTAACCAAGAAATTAGTGAATCGGTTTATAACGTACAAATTTGAATAATAAACCGGTTCATGAAGTTGTTGAATTCGATTTTTGCTAAATTATTTTATTTCTCCGTTAACTAGTATGATAATAAGCGCAATGCCTTGCTAGAGAGTACTTAAGTGTGTGACGAAGGTGAATTTTATAAAGCCGAATAGTTAAAATTGTGAATTTCGTACGAAATTAGTTAAAGTTTATGAGCAACCACTCCCATTAAATTTTATCGCATTCTCTGCCTCAATTACATTCTCTACGCGCTTGTTATCAGTTAAACTTTACTTTTCAACCTGATAGGAGTGCAATTGATTCAATCCCGTCCGTTGGATAATTATTTTAACAGGTAAGAATTCAATTGCAATTTTATTCACAATTTCCAAAGCGCTTTGAATCACTTTTTTGTGTGCTATTCACCTTTCCTCTTCTCTCTTCCCCGTACTACAACTTTTAAGCCATGAAGAAATCAAGAATGAGTCTTAGAAGATTTTGTTACATATGGAAAAAGTCAAAATCGCGTGTCAAATGTTCATGTCACCGATTATCATGAACACCTGTTGAGCATTGTGATAGCACACAAAATATATAATTGTCTTTCTTCTTTTTTTTTGACAAAAATTAGCATACGGTATTTGTGGGAAAATCGCGTTCAAAATTATCCAACTAGATTTTATACTTTCTCCAAAATGCAAAGCAAAGTCTTAGAAAGGTTCACAATATGTGCACATAAAAAACAGGTAAAAGGAGGGAGAAGTTCAATAAATGTGCAAATCTCCGAATAAGCAGCATGAACGTGCAAAATATTTCAGTTCTCTTTAAAAAAGGGGTTTCAATTGTATTCATTCAGTTTTGGACAATGTCTCAATAGCTGCTGAGAACTTCATCTAGCACGCATTACAGACGAAGGTCGTTAATAATAATTCCCACACTTCTAGTATTATTATGTACAATTGTGCAGGCATGCATAATAATCGACCATAGCATTCGTGACACTCTAATGAAAATGTTCTCTTAAAAAATTTATATTTACAGATTAGCACACTTCGGAATAAAAGAAGAAAAGTAAAATTAAACACACACGTAGAGGAGGAAGAAATGATTTAAGCATTTTTCTATACACCGAAAACGAATATAAATCAAGATATATCAACTGGAAAGAATATAAATCACGTTAATTTGCAAGCATGTTGAAATTTATTCGTTCAAAAGGACATCAGCAACCGTCGGCCGAGAGAGTAAAACTCCAGAAAGAGCTCTATGCATTTCGAAAGGTGAGCCACGTTTATATATCAAAATAACTTCTAATACACAATGCGCTTTAAATTATATAAAAAAAATATGTCGAAAGCAAGTATAATTTCATTTCTTATCAGCAAGTTAAAAAACGGAAAAAAAAACTTTACACCTTTCGGCAAAATTAAATAAAGGTTTTACTTTAGGCGTGCCTTTTGGCTATAGAAAAATTTTCGAGAAACTAAACAGGTTCAATTTCTTCAACAAGAGTATAAGGGAGAGAGAGAGAGATAAGATATTATATGTTGTGGAATGATAAAAATTATTTCAAATTATTTGTTTAACATTTTTTTTGTGGCTGCGATGTTGATAACGCTCTCCCGTTAGTGGTGTCATAAAATAAAAATAATTGAACATGTTTACTCACACGAAAGAAATCTTCTGAATGATAAAAAAAGTATCGATTACGCTTATCGTGAAATTCGAATGCAAAAAAAAAGTTTCATTCCGTGTTTAGAGTCAACTCACTGCTGATAAGAGTGTTGTTCATTTAACGAGCGATATCTTAAATGTCCCGGGACTACGCCTCGAATCATATCTCGAACTTTATGTGAGTCATAATTGCATGCGGCGACATTTCAAAGAAAAAATCTCAATTAATCAAAAAGCATGCAGAAAATTACTTTTCGCGCTCATCTTAATATTTTTCACATGTATGCTCTCTCTGCGGGTAGAGTGAATAATTATGAAAAATTAAAATATAAACATTGTCGAGTGGAAAAATGCCAGATGTCATTGCTCTTGTGTAAAGAGTTTATTAAATGAGTGAAAATCATGTTCTCATTCATGCACTCACATTCTAGTGCTTGCGTAATCTGATATTTAGATCACATCAGTTCAATACTTTATAATGCATTAATGTAAGTCTTCTCGTTTTATATGAATGAAAAATTAAAAGGAGCAACAGCAATCAAAAAAAAAAGAGAAGGCGAGAAGACTTTAAAGTGCTCGTACATAAATTATATATTATTGAACGTTTAAAACGAAAACAAAAAATTATTATTGGCAAGATTCACAGAGAAAATATCAATTACCTTTTTAACACATGAGTCACTCAATTATCGCCATGACTAATACAAATTTCTATAAGTCTAAATTATTCATACACGCATTTCTAATTCTTATTTTTAGACCGTTCAGCATGGATTTCCGCATAAGCCCAATTCACTCGCATATGATCCCGTCTTGAAATTGATGGCAATCGGCACGACTGTGGGCGTAATCAAAGTTTTCGGACAGCCAGGTGTGGAGTTTTATGGCCAAACGACGCCAATTATTACATCAACAAATCCTATGCCGGGTGATGTTGCTGTGCAAATACTTGAATTTATTCCCGGCAATGGAAGATTGCTGTCACTGACATCCAATAATCAGCTTACATTATGGGAGCCGGCTGGAACGTTACTCGTGGCTATTAAGACACTCGCTCTCGAGAAATTTAAGAAAGTATCGACTCTCTGCTGCTCATACATCAAGGATCTACTGTGGATTGGAACTGAGGGTGGAAATGTGTACCAATTTGACTTGAAGACCTTTCAAATAAAAGAATCGACAATTTTCCACGATGCCGTTTATGATCAGTTACCAACAACTTATCGACTCAACCCAGGCGCGATAGAGTCAATCAAGCAAGTTCCCGATAAGCCTCACCTATTACTTATCGCCTATAATCGTGGTCTTTGTGTTTTGTATGACTTGGAGGAGAACAAAGTTATTCGATCATTTGTGTCTCCGGGGCACGGCCAGAGTGTTGGCATTTATGTTAGCCACGATGGCGCTAAATTTACATGGTACCATGCCGATGGCTCATATGCAACGTGGAGTATGGAGAGTGATGAGGAGCCGGAAAATGTCAAGTATGTTCCATATGGACCGGATCCGTGTAAAGCAATTGATCGACTTATAAGAGGATTTCGTGGAGAGCATGAACTTATTATTTTCTCCGGCGGAATGCCTCGCTCTGCTTATGGCGATCATCAGTGTATATCTGTTCACTGTAAAGACGGTTCAAAAATAGCACTCGACTTTACTTCGAAAGTCATTGACTTTTTTGTGACATTTAAAGACGATAGTGCACAGGCTCAAGTGCTGATTGTACTTTTAGAAGAGGAACTTGTCGCATACGATTTAACAAATAAAACTCTGCCTCTCGTCAATGCTCCTTATTTGCATTCATTGCATGCATCAGCAGTCACTTCCAACTATCTTGCATCGCAGGTCACTGCTGACGTTTATGACAAAATTGTTCAAGCTGGAATTCAACAGTATGCAAAATACAGTGACATTGAATGGCCAATTTCGGGCGGAGAAATTCCGGAGCGTCAAAATGATTCAAATGTGAACGAGTATGATATTTTACTTACCGGTCACGAGGATGGAAGTGTTAAATTTTGGGATACTTCAGACGTTTGTCTCACACCGTTGCTTCACGTAAAGACAGCCCAGCTTTTTGGCAATGGCGATGATCTCGATATCCCGCATGAAGAGGAGGAGTTCGATGACACAGAGCCTCCATTTAGAAAGGCAGGACAGTTTGATCCTTACTCTGATGATCCTCGTTTAGCAGTTAAGAAAATTCAGCTCTGCTCAAAGAGTGGCGTTTTAATAATTGGAGGAACTGCTGGCAATGTGATTGTTGCGACGTTAGAAGATACCGTCATGACTGGTTCCGATGGAATTAGAACAACGACGATGGATTTGGTCAGTGAGCATCTTGGATTTGTCTGGAAAGGACATGATCCGTTAAAAGTTAAGCAGCAATTACTCGAACAGAGTCAACCATTGACGGAAGGCGTTGAAGTTTTAGGTGTCGTTCAAATTAAACCACCCGCTGCAATCACATGCCTAGCTCTCCAGCCGAAATGGGGTCTTCTATCTGCAGGCACTGCTCACGGCCTCATCCTCTATGATTTCAAAGCAAATCGTCCTGTATTGCACAAGTGTACACTAAATCCGAATGACCTGACTGGCGCTGGTGAGCCGATTTCGAGAAGAAAATCATTCAAAAAGTCATTGCGCGAGTCATTCCGTAGATTGAGGAAAGGAAGATCAACGAGAAATACGCAAGCAGCCATTCCGGCAGAAACACGACCCGTCGAGCGGCAAATTGAAGCGAGAGCCGTTGACGATGGCATGGGATCAATGATCAGGTGCCTCACATTCGCTCAAACTTACATTACCAATGGTGAGATTTAACATTTTAAATAAAAAAATTAATTAATTTAAATATTTTTTTAGTGAATACAACTGTTCCAACCCTATGGTCGGGTACGAATTCGAGTTGTGTGTCCATTTTTATTCTTCACATTCCACAACGAACTGGCAGTACACCAGAAGAAGCGCCGCCGAAACCAATCATCGGCCAGTTGGCAAAAGAAATTCAAATCAAACATCGAGCGCCCGTCATTGCTATTTCGCTTTTTGATGCTGTAAGGATATTTAATTTAATTAATGACCTTATCTGATTTTAATTAATTTTTAAAGCACAACGTTCCCTTGGAATTTCAAGATGATCCGGGAGTCGGACCGCATAAAGTCGTCATTGCATCTGAAGAGCAGTTCAAACTATTCTCGTTGCCACAATTAAAGCCTTTGAACAAGTTCAAATTGACAGCACATGAAGGCGCTCGGTGAGTTACTTAATTTTATGATTTTACATAAAATTTATTAAGCAACTCTTTTAGTGTACGACGAATGCAATTTGCTGAATTTACATGCTCAGTCAACCCTGAGCAATTGGCACCAAGTCCAACAAAACAGCGTCCTGCATCACCTCTTGCCGCTCCTCCGCCTTCAAATGAGCCGAGCGAAACAAATCCTCCAGCTGAGAATATAATTTACAAGGAATACGCATTGCTGTGCCTAACAAACCTAGGAGACTGCCTCGTTTTATCCATTCCAGAATTTAAGAGACAATTAAACGCCGCAGCTATTCGTCGTGAAGATATCAAGTGAGACAAATTATTTTATTAGTAATTTTATGATTAAAAAATTTTCTTTTTTTAGTGGTATATCATCATTATGTTTCACGAATCATGGTGAAGCACTCTACATGATGTCATCGTCTGAAATTCAACGAATTACCTTATCAGCAACGAAGGTTGTTAAGCCAACGGGCAGCATTGAGTTAGAGGAATGGGATAATGACGAACGAGAGTCTGTCGAGATGGAACCAACTCTTGATACGGAAGAGGGAAATGACAATACAACATTGGAAGCGACAACACCGATCAGTGGTGCTACGAGCGATTTGGCAATAAATCGAACTGGTAAGAAAGTTTAATTTGTTTCACAATTTTCTTCTAATATTTGACTAAATTCACAGAACACTTAACCAATGGCGTTGAATCGTCACCAACGAACAACCTTAATTTAACAAATGAGACAATCACCAGCTCAATGGGCGATATCACGATTGATTCGGTTCGCGATCATCTGAATTCAACCGTTACAACCCTCTGCTCGACAACTACTGAAGAGGTTGTTGGACGTCTCTCGGTTCTTTCGACCACAACGAACAACACAACGACGAGCTTAAACACGAAGGAAATTCTGGACTATAAGACATTGAAGGATGTTAATTTGAGCGGTGAGACCAATGAGGTACATCAGAATTCGGTTATTGTTAAATCGGTCATCGCCACAATATCGCATGGAACTGGCGCAACGAACGGAAACACCGATGATAAAACCACAACGACGACATTCACTCGAAAAGAAAGTCAATTCTAACTTTATTTTTTATTTACTTTTGAAAAAAGTATGTCCATGTTTTAACTTAAAACATCACCATTTTCTTAATTTTAGTGAAAGAGAAATTAATTAATTTTTTTTGTTACTTTAACACGATTTTCTTTATCTTCAAATGAACATTCTTTGGGGTCTGTTTAAAAATTACATAATCTTTTATTTGAGAGTTCTAAATTTTAGGTTTAGTGATTTTAAAAAGACCCTCATTTATAAAATATCAGTTTTTAATTTTAATTGAATGAATTTATTTAGAGAAGTTCAGAGAATTTTTAGCTTTATTGAGAGTATTTCGAGAAAAACTTATTTAATTGAGGTCATTTTGGCGTTTTTAAAGCCATATTTTTCTTCAGAAAAAAATATTCATTGGAGCATTTCATAAATTTCCCTTTAATTTAACCATGAAAGTATATCGCTATTAAGTATTAATAATTTAATCTTTCAAACGACCACACTTAACGATTTTTTGAATATCTTTTTAATGAAAAAATGCCTTTATGTAACATTAAGTGCACTTGATCCCAGAAGATCGATTGAAATTTTTGGTCTCGACTGGATCCTAACAATTTTTTTATATATACCAAGACAAAAGAGAAAACTAATTTAATAAAAATTAACAAATTTTCGAAAAAGATTTAAAATATAGTGTTATGAAAAAAACTGCAATGTACCTTTTTATTTTTTTTGCTTAATAAAAATTGAAGCTTGATTAAAATAGATAAAAATTTGTATTCCTTCAACTGTTTAAACATTTTAAGTCGCGAGTCACATTAGTTTAGTTAGGTGTCCATTTTTTGCCGGCAGTTCATCGACAGGAAAATTTGCATCATCATTCATTAAAATTCAAAGTTCTGGAAAAAATTCCAACAAGAATTCGACTCGCACGAGAAAGCTTCGAAATCTTATGAGAATTTTCCTCTCTCTTTCACACCACTTTCGTCGAACTTTTTCTTATAAGTGGCACAAACTCTGTAAGGATAAAAATGCTGTAAGAAGAAGAGGAAAAAGATTTTTTGGAATTTCATTTTAAAAATTCTAGTTTGATTTATTTTTTTTTCTTATAGTCTAATTCATTATTTTTTAAATGCATCACAGTGTAACTAATTGATAATCAATGAGATAATAATTGTGGGAAATATCACAAACATAAAAAAATTATTTTTAAGAGAAAATTTTCACATTTAAAAGTCTAGAAATTTAATTTTTTTAAAGCTTCATTGCAAATTTTTTTTTCTCAAAAACTTTAAAACTCGAGTGAATTAGTGAGATCGAAATAAATCTTCTTTTTTTTGAGGTTTCTAGATTTTTTGGTTCACTTGGATTTTTTTAAATGCAATAATCTGGGATTGTTTTCTTTTTCTTAATAACTAAAAATATTGTGTTGATTTTTTAAAGCTTCAATTCCATCTCGGATGAGATTAATTTTTTTAACATCCATCAGAAGATATTTTTTTAGAATGGTCGCCAGAGTGATGACGATTGAGTTTTTTCTTGCGCAAATTGGGCAACTTTAAGGAGACCATAATCGGGTGATGTCGAACGATAGTCAATTGGTTGTGGTGATGATGATTGACTGCATCGCGATGACATTGGTGTCAATGGCTCATAATGGTGATTATCGGCATTTGGTGATGGGGTGCGAAGAGCTGTTTGTGCTGTCATAATCACATTGACGCCATTCTCGCGGCTGCTGCTGTAGCCAGACGAGAGCGATGTTGTCGGCGAGAGTGGTGGAGTGGCGAAAATTCCATTTTGTTGTGCGGTTTGAATGGAGAGTGGACGATTTTTGTCCATTGTGTTGAGGCTCAATCCGAGATGTGTCATGAGCTTGGTGCCGAGGGTGATATCGACGCCGGGAATTGAAGCTAAGATGCGCGATACCTCATTTGCAGCGTGTGTAAATCCAGCACGGAAGCGATCTTCATTGATGACGGGATTTGCTTGGGCCAAGCGCTGTTGACGGCGAAGTTTGTGCAAGTGTCTAACGGTCAACTCTAAAATATCGGCTTTTTCGAGTTTCGACACGTTTTCACCTTCACTCTGAAGTGCAGACACCATCAACTCTTTGAGCTCATCTAAGCAGCGATTGATGCGTGCACGACGTTTGCGTTCAAGCATTGGCTTCATGACCTTGCGGTATTGATAAGTGCGGCTAACGGGCTCACTTGGAATCATCATTCCGATTTTTTGTGTTGCCGACTTGTTAATTTCACTCACATACGAGTTTGATTCGTAGCAGATATTTTTCATTTTGTCTAATTTATTTTTTTATTATTTCGTCACAATTAGATTTTTTATTTTTTAGTTCCTCTCAATTCTTTTTTTCTCTTCACGATTTATTTTATTTTTTATAAATTTATATATTATTTTTTTGGTACTCAAACACTGTTTTCAGTACGAGAGCTAACGAAAGAATGAAATGAATGGCATGTATACGTTCTGCTTTTATACCCATCGCTCCCTTTCGTATATGTACATGAATGCGATGGGAGAGAAGCAAGCACACGAAGAAGGCAACACAATACACACATGCATGCATGAGGGACTCTCGACGCTCCGTTCAAAACGTGGGAAACAATTTTTTCGAAAATGCTATGTTTCTCACGCTTTAGAACCACCTGTTTTTTTTTCTTCTCCTATATAGCATACAGCTGCTCTTGCATCTCTCTTCTCTCCTTCTTTCGTGTCGACTCGAAGACTATTCGCCCTTTCATTCACTCCTATGTGTCGTTCCGTATACACAAATTTTTTTTAATCCTCACAAAGATTTTTCTCTTTCTTCTGCCCTATACAACAATGAAAAGATCTTTTTTTCTTCAATCACGCTGGTATAAGAGAAGAAGAAATTGAATGCACGAAGAAGAACGTTATGATGATTCGCTTCCTTTAGCCTTTTTTTTCCTCCTCTTTCATAGGGATATTTTTGTATCATTATAATATGATCGTGGATAATTTTTGAGGAAGAAAATCATGACATGAAGCATGGCATTTAACAATGCGTGCCGAGAACATAAAAAATAACTTTAAATTATATTGAAAGAAGAGCAAAAAAAGGGGGAATCTTGTGACTCATTGACGGTCACACTTTAGGCATCCGACTCTAGGAATTTACATAAAGACTATGACAATGACGTGTCGACACGCTCGAATAGATTCGCATTCTTATCACTCTTCTTTGCAATTGTTGAGAAAAACTGGTTGTGCAAAATTAAAACTTCTGAATGAACATCTTAATAACCCTCTGGCACGTAGTCGCTGTAATTAGGGTAAAAATTTTCATTATCGACTCCTCTCACACACTCGGCAATTTTTTTTTAATTTTCATTATGAATGACCATGAAAAGGAGAGAGAAAAATTCATTCATATCATTATCAGCTTTGACTTCGACCATTTCCGCTCGTCGCAGAAAAATATAAAAAAAAAAATAAAAACACAACAACCCGATGATCGTCATAAAAAAAACGGCAAGCATTTAAATTGAATATATTTGTATCGTTGTTGTGAGGCGAGAGGAAAAAAGAAACACTTTCATGAGTGAGTAATAATGCCGGGGGCAGGGCGAGACGCTGTTTAATAAAATATTTAAAAATTATATTATAACAATTCGTTAATTTCAAATTTTATTTATAAAGTCTAAAAAAATTGCATGCAATTAAAAAGTCATCATGAAATTTTCTCGATTCCACCCCTCGCCTAACAAAATGCCGGGAGGGATTTATATGACCGTAGCACAAGCCAGCGATCGACAAAAATCGTGTGTACGAAGCGAGTCGAGAGCAAGAGGAAAAAAATACGAAGCCATGCTCGTATATAGCAGCAAACACAACACACAGTAAAATATGTGTGAGGAATAATAAGAGCAATAAGGGCAAAAAATTTCTTCACAACCGTGGGAAACTCAAATCGAAGCAATTCTCAAGACTTCTTGAATAAAGAAGAGAAGAGGAAAAAAACGACACAGGCGCGCCCGATTAAATTACATCTGCTGTATATTTTAGTTGTTAGCATGTGCCCAAAGTCGCTTCTTCGCAAAAATATTTTTTGACTCTATTCATTTGGCATATTAACACGTGGTTGATGAATTTTAATCAATAAATTTTTGGATTTTTTTGTCTATGAAATTGACTTTATCGGCGATCGTTTGCTGGCTGGGGCGAGAGTCAAGCCATAGTACACGTGCGGAGAAAAATAAAACCAGCTGCCGTGCTTCTTATACTTTAGTGCTTAATGCCATTTATTGTTATTATTAGTGATATTATTATACACTCTCCTCTTACTCAAGAATGTTTTGCTTAGCAAATTTAACCCGTTTTTTTTATAATAAAGATTTCATATCGCGGTCAACTTCCATTAATGCCAATACGCGTGTCCCGGGCCGCTGAATGAGCGCTCTAAGTGTTAATTTATCTTCTCTCGCGCAATATTTTCTTATAAATGGACAGACATGGCTCACGAGCGCCTCGGATGCTGCTGTAGCTTGTGCCGCAGTCAAGCGAGCGAAGAACGAGCCGAGAGGGAAAAAATATATAAAAACAAGCAGCAGTCTCATGTCTAGGCATGTAAAGAGCATAAATAGCGCTGCTATTGTCGACGCAGAGTGTGGACGGCGTGTGCGGATTGTAATAAAATGATTATTAATTTTATATTGAAATGCGAGACTGGTGCTTTATATGTTTGTAAATTTATTATAGACTTTTCAGCGGATGTTATGCTATTTTCGATGATAAAAATGCTTTTGCATTTTGATGTTATTTAAATTTATTTTTCCACTCTTTTCATTCACCAAATGGGCCAATTAGTGGGTAAGGCGAGGAGTTTTTTTTTAAATTGAGTAGCTGGTTGGCTTGATGATTGATATTCGGCATCGCCGACATTAAAAAAAGGAAATGAGAGATTATGCTCGTTTCATTATTTATCATCGTTATGAGCTGGCTACTGTACACTCGAGAAAATTTATCTCAATGGAGATTTAAAATAATTCATTAATTTGAATTTTGACCGTTAGATTTTTGAGTTTTAAATTTATATTTTTTAAAAATTAACCAGCCGTTAAAATTTAACAAATTAGAAAAAAAAATTAAATTCCAACAGTAAAAATATCGCATAGATTTTTTTCCTCTCGTGTAGATCATGACTGGTGTCCAAAGCTTATGCAAAGAGAGGTTGATGACTTCATGCTTTCAATAAATGGGAGCGTGATAGTCATCACACAAATTTGACTCAGAGTAAATTCATAAATTGTTTCCAAAATGTGAGATTTCCTGTACATGATCACGAGTGCGTATGAGTGGTGCTTTTAAATTATTTTTAGAATCATTATGCATTTGTGGCGCGAAATCAGATTTGACTCAATTTAGCTTCATTTCACTTATCAGCCACGAGCGATCAAATCGTGGATTATTCATGACATAAAAATTATTCAACTGATGACGCCGAGCACGTTTCTTAATGGCATAAATGCAAGACATGAGCGAGAAGAAGAAAAACTTTTTTTATGGTCATCAACGATGGCAAAACAGGATGGAAACTCAAAACCCATTCACTGCCACTTAACCGCTCCTTTTCTCCATTCATTCTTGCATGCTCTTGTGCCTCATCACTTCAATATGTTTGTAATTCAAGTATATACGATAAAAAACAAGAGGCAGAAAATATTCACAATGCGTAAAAATTCTCGTTGGTCTTTCCCACGATCTGAGAGTTCTTGTCTTCTTCATCTTATTCACTCGAGAGTCTCGAAAAAAAATTATTTTGCATGAGCACATGTTAGCAATTTATAATACTCTGAAAGATTATTTTTTGTGGTAGCCGCATATTTTCAAGAAATAGTGGGAAGCGTTCGGTGAGTTTGGAACATATTTATTGTATTTAATTTTATGGGTTTTAAAATTGAGTTTTACAAGTTTAAAAATTTATTTTGAAGATTCAAAATCTTAACGGTTTAACTTCAAGCATGTTATGCAAAAATCTCACCACATCATCATCACTTCAAATTTATGCAAATTTAACCCAAACATCGCCGCCGATCCCATAATTAAATATTTCAATATAAATGCGCACATGTTGCTACTGTTTTGTTTCTCTATTTCTCTCTCTTCAATTTAAAACCCAACTAATTGACAACGAGTGAAGTTAAAATAAAAATTGCGCAAATTGAACAACAATTCAGATGTCAATTTAACTTCACAAATCAAGTGAGGTGTCGTGTACGAAGGAAAAAAAAATAAAGAGTTAAACATGAAGTGTGTAGAGCACGAACTTTTTGTAGAGACACAACAGATCGCTTCATAAATGGGTAAATTGAATGAAATAACAAACACATTACAGACATTGCCATCATTAGTGTTGCAGCTAGTCTAAAATCATATACAATGTAACGAAAGCTCATCGGACAACCCTCGAAATAATTTTTTAAGAGGCTTCAAATATAACGAATCAACACGACAGACTGGAGAGAGAGATATTGAAAGGCATTAACAAAAAGTGAAGCATTTTTTTTGAACACATGCCCAAAGTTCCCATGGAAATCTTCACTCTCACTGCTGCTGCTGTTGTGCCATATATACAATAATAATATTTCTTCTTTTAATGGAACGAGAAGGAATTGATGTTTGTCAAAAGATTACGAATATGTGGCCGGGTATGAATGCACACAGAAAAGAAGAAGAAGGAGAAAAGGGACGACGATCAATGTGAGGGGTTTCTTCTTCGTCTTCATATGAACACCGGAATATTATTGTGTTCGTGTTGTATGGGAAGCGTTGAAAAAATTAATTGTAAAAATCGGTGAGCATGGGAAAATATGAAAGCTGCGCTATCGGAGCATTCCAGGAGAATGACTCAGGCACGATTAACGATGGCATATGGTGTAGAGGTATGACTTCGATGGAAATTACCTCGTGTGCTATACGTGTGTGAATAATTTAGCTTTGCTACCTTCTCGATATTCTTGAGCCGTGTACACGATGGAATTTTGTTTCTTCTTTCGACTATTATTGACTAATTGAGAAATATTTATGGGAAGGGTGCGATGAATGAGACTCAATTGTATTCTCGACTCGGCCACGAGGCTGGCAAACGTCAATGAGTAATGCGCAAAGTGCTTTTTCTAATTTGTTTAATGCTCGAGAGAGGGATTTAAAATTTCTATTTGCTCACAACTGCAAGCGTGTTCGACAAACAAAACATAAAATTTAATCTGATTATAATTATTTGAAACATTGGCACATGCTGAACACACTTTGCGGAATCTCTTTAAAAATTTTAATTTACTGCCTTTTGTTTGATGATCGATCGAACTGCAAATTATTACTTTCAGTCGATAAATCAACGATGCTGTCGATAAAATTTATGTTCACTCTAATTGTGACACTTTTATTTGCGATCGATGATCCGTGAAATGTCAGTTGATTTTTAAATTTAATTAGTGAGAAAATAAATCAAATTTAAATTTATGCTGCAACTGTTTAAAAATGGATAAAATTTTATTTAATTTAAATCTCTCGATGGAATAATTTAAAAACAAATTTTCGCATGACCAAAGAGAGAAATTAGAAATTCACATAAATCTTACTAAATTCAATTTAGTAAAATCTGGTTCAATTTAATTTTACAATTAGTTAGAGGTTCTCTTTTGTCCTTCTTTGATTTTTAATCGAAAACTACTTTATAAATGGTTGCTCTACTGAATGTTGGTTCGTACTGAAGATTTCTTATTTATTCAGCATTGATGATGGTCGATATAGGATGAGATATTCTAAATTTATCTTCTTCCACAGTATAAAAAATCATATTTTTCTTCAAATTTCTAAACGTTCACAAGCAATAAAAAAATTTTAAAGAAAATATTTCCTTCAATTTATTTCTTCCACGAAATCTATAAAATCACAAAAGAAAAGGAAATTATCGCATTAAGTCTTATCGAGAAATGATCATCATTCATTACGGTATTGTTGTTGGTAAAAAATGCTGGCACGTTCGCATGCAAAAAGAAAACAAAATTTAAAGAAGAAGAAAATTATGAGTAGTTTCCATTTCCTGTCTTTTATGCACATTTAAATCTTTTATATGCACGTACATTGGTCTCCGTATGAAATTACTTGTGTATACCTTAAGGAATTGTCTAATCCTCTTTATGGACGACACAACAATTTAAGTTTTTAAATAGACTTCCTGTTTACCTTTTCAATGGAACGCACTGAAAAAAAATGACCAAAGTACGTGAATTTTTGCTACGAACGTGATTCACACTGGAAATTTCAATTTTCTTCAAATCGTCCTTAAATCCTGTTAGGTTCAATAAAAAAATTAAATTTATCGCTTGGTTGATTTCACCGAGAATTAAACTGCCTCAAATTCATTCCCAAGATAACACAATAAAAAAATCGAAACCTTTTCATTGCCATTAAAAGGAGAGAGAAAAAGGACAATCAACATGATGTCCAAAAAAAGTGTGGGAACGCATCTCAAAATTATCCTTAAATTAAGGACCTTAATTCATTGCATCAGCATGACAGGTATATTCATTACCATCTTCTGAAAGAGCAAAAAGGCATCCACAGGTAAATTGAATAACAAGGATGAGATGAGAAAAGAAAAAATCGTTTTGAACACTTGCGTTCCCACACTGTTTGTGTCCTTAATAAGTTTTTATTTTTACAGGTTCGACATGAAATAAAAATTAGGGGATCGTAAATATATAAATCAGGCAAGCAAAAAAAAGTGCCTTAAGGTGTTTTTCTCACACTTGCTATTTGCATATATTTATTTTCATGCTTTTATGGGATAATCTTTAAAGTGCAGGACGTACATGTGTACTTTATGGCTCATCTCTAAAATAATTTATGCAAACTCATTTTTATGTGAAAATATTTTCATCCCTAAAAAAGTTTAAAAAAAACACTTGATTGTAATGATCGTCGTCGATTAACAAGTGCACACTTTTCACTAAATCCCGACCCTATGACATGATCATGCGTTGATGTAATTAATCGTAAAAACCCCCCCTCGGTCGTGAGTATGAAGTGCAGTCGAACAATAATAATTAAGAGTAACATGTAGATGCATCCACTTATAATAAACATATTATCCTCATTCAATTCATCCCATGAGCTGTTATTCAATCACAATATATATATGAATGCATGAAATCACCCTCCGTCAACCATCTGCCGGCAAAAAAAATATATTTTTTTCGGTGAGAGCGAGGAACGAAACATTTTCCCACAGATCGAGAGTTACTGTATGCAACACCTGCCCCTAAAAATCGTCTCTCATTGGCTAACGCATCGATGCCGTTCGAGAGCGTGCGTGCGAGCGAAAAGGAAAATAGGCGAACGGCATCGAATGCAAGTGGAGTGAGCGAGAAAGCATTATCGAAATTTTCACCCTCGTCGTTTGGTATAAAAGGAAGAGCAAGTGAGGGATCACAATCAGAACTGAAATTCACTTCGTAAGCAAAACAAGTGTCAAAAATTGTAAGAAAATTATTTACGTAAAAATGGAGCACTCAATTTACTACAACGAGTACATTATCTCGAGCCAAAACAGCATCAATGAAAATACGGTCAACGATCAAAAATTCAAACGATCGCCGAGCTATCGTCTTAAGAAGCTCCTGAAGCCACTGATAAATATCATCAAGCAGTCGACCACCGAAAAATCACTCGGCACACAAAAATTGACAACAACAAAGACAATTTGCAAGTGCAAAAATTACTCATACGATTATGAGGATGAACAATTCTACAACGAAGACGATTACATCTATAATTACACCTCCGAAATTGACAACAATCAATTCAATGAAGAACTCGAATCAAGAATCATCGAAGATATCAAACAATGTGATGACAACTCAGCAATTTATGTCTACGATGAAGAAGACAATTTAGAAATTTTGCCGATGACCAGCGAAGAAATTTATATCCCCGTTCATTTCGCGAGAACTGAAGGTGGAACTTTTTTCTGGACAACAACGCAACGCTATGACACCGATCTCATTGACTCAAAAGATTGCACATCAAACCGCCAATTGCCATCACAACAAAGCAAACACGATCGATGGGTTCAAGCATAAAAAAAATTCTTCCTTTGATCTCAAAAGATTAGCTTTAAAAAAAATATTGTGATTTTTCGAAATGAACGTGATGAAACTGCTTTAATTAGATTTTAAGAAAAAAAATTTAATCCAAATGTCTTCCAAGAAAAAATAAATAAAAATAAGAAATTTGTAAAATTAAATTCTGATTGTCTTCTTATTATAAAATCCACAGCACATTTCAGCATTTTCCGATGATGTTTATAAACAAGTCAGCTCAACACGTGGTTCTCAAGTCATTACTCAATTCCATCAACACATGTGACCTTTTTCCATTCCAACAGAATTTTATGACGCGCCAAAAAATTTCATTCATGTTCTTATTGGAGACGTAAATAATTTCTTATGAGCAGCTGAAAGCTTTTTTATGTGTTTCGCATAAGAATTTTTCATTGGACATTTTTGGGGAGAAAAAAATCTCAATTGGAGTTTTTAATTGGAACATTGTGTGATTTTTTTAACGGGAGCAATGAGATTGAACTACTTTTTGTGAGAGAAGAATTTATTAATTTTTTTATTTATTATTATTTTAATAAGTTAGGTATATTTATATTTTAAAACAAAAATTTGTTAAATTTAATTTTAGGGTGCAAATGTGCAAAATAAATTCGTAGAAATTTAAACACCAACTCAACAAGAGAGAATTAGTATAAAATCTTCTCACATTTCTCCTTAAATTTAATCGAAACCTCTGCAACAAAAAATAATCTTCACATTTCATCAGACACGCTGCAAAATTTCAGATTTTTAAAATTAAACCTTCATTTGTGAACTTTTTAAGTTTAAAACTCGTCGACATAAACATTGAACTAAGGAGTTCGGAAAATTCATAAAAATGGTGAGGATTTGTGCTGAAACATTTCCGAAATATTAAAATCTATAAATTCACATCTGTTTTGCATCTCTTTCTTACAATGAAATTCATTTTTATTCAAGGAATTTTTAAAATTTTGGTCCAAAGATGCTGAAGTGAAGCTACCAGAAATCATTTATGATATCCTTTTTTTTTTTTTTTTTTTTTTATTATTATTATTTATTATTATTATTATTTATTAGCGGGTTTTCATTAAGTAAAAGCCTCCAAAGCGGCAAAAACTTAACTTTTCATACACATTCAATAAACTCGCTTAAAAAGACAAACCTTTAAATATATTTTAACCAATACATTAAAAAAAAAAAAAAATTCTGTTAAAAAAAAAAGTTACTATCTATCTTGAGGAGATGTTCGTTGATAACGAGAAAACTTTCGTACATTCAATTCTTAATCCCGAAAATCGTGTCGCTTTTGAGCAAGCATTAAAGGACATGGTGAGTAACTAACAAAACAAATTTTTAACAGGCTCAGCAATAAAATAAATTTACTATAAAAATTTCATAAACTTTTAACAGTTTGAAAAATTTACGCAAAACTCAATCGACGGCAACAAGGAATTTGACAGATTTAAGGATAAAAATGGATTAATTACGTCAATACCACCGGCTATAATGGTGAAGCTTGAACTGATTGCAAAAAGTATGAATGATGCTTGTAAGTATATCAATTTTGAGGAAAAATCAGCCAGCTGTATAGCTAAAAATATTTGAAATTAGTTTCTTATATTATAAACGACTCACTCGAATGTAATTAACAAAATTTTCAAAAACGATAATAAAACTAAGAACTTAAAAATGATTGAATCCAATTTAATTTTCTGGTAGTTTCAAGGTAGCTGATTAGCAGCATAATCATAAAATGCATACTATAAAATTCTCCTGTAACATCTGCAGAAAAATATTTTACCTTTTTCCTTTGCAAGTTATTTAAAATCTTTAATCCATAACAAATCGCGAGAAGACTCAAATTTAGGATTTCTATGGACCACCATTTGAACGGTAAATTTGTAAAGGATATTTGATTTTATTGTTCTCGATTCTCCTTTTGAACTAAAAAAGGCAAAAATAATTCTTTTGCAGCATCATAGAAAAAAAGAGAGAAGTAAAAATTATTCTTTAAGTCATTATTGCTTTTTTTCGGTGAGACTTTTTGCAGCAAAAAAATATTTCTCATTCAACACTTTAGATTTGCAATGGAATGGAACGAATTTCTGTCTCTATTTGAGGAATGATGAAAGGAAGCACGTTGCCTAAACTCAAATGTAGGTCTTCTCATTAATTCCTTCGTGTGTGATTTTTACCGACAAAAATCTCACAAATTTACACATTTTAAGATCGCCATCGAAGATTTTTTACTTTGACCGCCAAAAAATTGATTAGATTAATTAAAAAACTTGCACCTTGAAATTTCTTTTAGCTTCGGACAACTAAAATATCGGAGAGAAAATCTTATTCGTCACGGCCATCCCGTAAAAATTTTAAATCCATAGAAAATTTCCCGTTTAAAATTTCTTTGAAAGCATTTTTGTTATTTATCTGTTCTCGCAATTTGCGATGCATTAATGATTTTCCATGCAGTGGAAGCAAAGATTTAAGGATGAAATGAGCAGTTGTTGAACGTCACTTTTAAGGTTTTTCTTCTTAAATTTCCAAAGAATTTCTGAAATAATTGATTGTCATTTAGAGAAGCGTCCATAAATTGGGGATTCAGGATCAATTCGTTCCATCTAGTTTCTTGTTTGTATTCTCTTCCTAAGCAGATTTAATAAAACGTGAAAATTGAATTTGTTCGGTTAATGTTTCGCTTTAACTTTATCATCTCAAATTGATTTTTACGCACTTCGAGAGTCTTGAGAGATCGGCGTCAAGTGTATTTCTTTCGAGCAATTATCCTCATTTTTATTTTGGTTGACATGGATGATTATTTTGTGGTATTTTATGACACACTTATGGACGGACTTATGACATCGGAGCTGAAATTGATATTAAAAATTTATAATTTGATGCGAGAGCGAAAAAATTATTAAATTGGCTAATCATTTAAGCTTAATTGAAACGATTTGATCAAACATAGTTTTTGTCCGTAGTTTTAAGGCATTGAATTGTTTAAAATCAAATTTCGATCAAATTTCATTATTATTGATTTTGAACACCAATTATTAATTGGCAACTAACGTTCACTGACAAAAATTTTTAATAATTCACATTTTCAACATTGAAAATGAGTTCAGCTTTATGTGGATGTGGTGTCTTCAAGATCTTAGGCAAGCTGACATCTAAAAATTGTTTTTGACTCGAAATAAAACGATCGAGAAAATTGGACCAAAAAAACAATGATTCAGTGATCAATGATCAGTAATCATCTCGAGTAGTTTTTCGATCAATATTACGATCAAATTTATCGCAAAAACCAAAACGAGAATGAAATGAACAGTTACTGAAAGTCACAATTTAAATTCTAGATTCATTTTGTACAAAATAAATTTGTTTAGAAAAAATTTGACTCTCATTAATGTCTTTAAGAACATCGCAATAAAATTTTGTATTTTTAAAATATTTATATATTTTTTTGAGTCTTATAAATTTCAGAGAAATAATAAAAATATTCACACATCATTGCCATGAGTTGAAGAATATTTTTCGCACATGCTTGAAAAAGATATAAATCGTCAACTCATGCATGATCAACAATCACTTTCATCAGATTTTCAATTTCCTTAAGAGAGTCTAAGAAATTTTCCATATCAATGAGCACAAGAAGCAAATAGCAGCAGCCAAGGCTTTTCTTGCTTTTTATTCCTTTTATGAAAATTCTTTACATCACCAATTACACAAAAGGGCCACAAATTTTTTTAACAAGCTCTTTTACATTGACATAATAGTTGCTAGCTGTGTGATTTGTGATTAAATTCTTCAACACAATTGTGTGATGCCTATTTCGCCATAGCTGGAGAATTTTTCGGAGACAAAGGCACGCTCAGGAGGAATGATTGCATTATTTACAGAAAACAAGATACATATTTGGAAACAAAATCTCATACACGCATGAGGGCATTGTGAGGCATGTATCATCCTTGGGTATCCAAAAAAAAATTGCTTTCAATCTCCTTCGTATCCTTTCATGAAAGAAAAATAGATGGATGTGTCAATGCTTTCTTTTCATAAAAAAATTCTACAGTTCGTTTGATATATGACACGATTGTAATGTAAAGTCTATTGGCCAAGAAATATTTCTTCTTCATCCCTATAGTGCCATGCACATATTATTTCGCCAGAAATTGTTGGCTTTTTGTGTCGCTTCAGTGATGCGTTAAAATGAGAAGATCTTTAGAGTTCAGGGTGGGATCGAAATAAATAATTATTTTAGTTTAAAGCTTTGAAAATTTTAACGACATTTTTTTTTCAAAAAAATTAATAAAAAAACTCTGAACAAGTTCGAAATAATATTTTTTCTCTGATTCCTCCCTGACCGATCTCAAATGTCTCAAACTACGTGCCGATCTCTTTATGAAATTTTTCCTAAAATCTCCTGAATTCAAAACATTTGTAAACACAGTAAATTGTAATAATCTCTCTATAGCTATTGAGAGGTGATGCATGTAGCGAAATATTATTTTTCTCTTACCTACTAAAAAATAGGAGGCGAAGCTATTCATGCGATCAACAAAAGCTTATCGGATTCTTTAGTGTGTGTAATATAAGGCTAACCATTTTCTATTTAAAATTAATTTCATCCATTGATTCGGTGAACAAAAATGTTCTTTTCGATACTTTTCCTTTCTTCTTCTTCATTTAGTTTATTTTCTACTGAGTTTATTTGATTATTGTTGAGATTATCAAAAGAGAAAATCTTTTGTGCGGAATGAAACCAATAAAATGAGTAGAATTTATTTTTATATCCAAGCCCTTATTGTGCTCGCTATAGATCGCATTGTCACATATCAAAAAAGCTGCTGAAGGCTGCCTTGATTAAGGCATCTCATGAAATCTTATTTGCCTTTTTGAGCAATGAATTAAATGGAACAATATTTTCTTTCTTTTTGAATCCTTTTTAGCGCGGTCTTTTCATGGTTTTGAGAAAATATTGTGATTCTACGCATCCTGTGTTCATACGCTCATTATGTCCTATTGAAATATCCTAATTTCGTCTTTCTTTTTTTTAATGGCAAAAGGTTTAAAATTTCTCACTGTCAAAACTCGTAAACTCTTAACATCTACTCATTATCCAAATACGCATAAAAATTTATGGGAAGTTAGAAACTTTTTTGAACATTACTTTTAAAAAATATTTGACATAAATTTATTAATATTTTATATAAAAAATTACTTTTAAAAATATTTTAAAGAAAGATAATAAAAAGTCCTAAAAATTTATATTTTTTTGTTTTCCTTAAAATTTTTAAAATATTTTATAAAAAAATTCAAAAGTTTTATATATCCACTCAAGTTCTAACTTCATAAAAATCTTAGCGAGCCATGTTAAACACATACGGGCCAAAATAATAAATAATCCTTAGAAAATTAAATAATTAAGACGAGCTAAGTGAAACTCGAGAAGATATTTTAAAATCGGCATGAAGAGCCATTCATTTTTTATACATAACGTCGCAATGTTTGTCTTTCAAGATACACGAGAAGAAAAAGATCGAATTTCTCAGTGATTGCCAACAAGTGTTCAAATATTGAGAGAACATGAAACACATTTTCCTAGGAATCCACAAGAACTACCCGTATTATTTGGTCTCAAGCACTGAAGTGACATTCCAATGGCTGATAAGATAATTTTCAACTCCGTTCCTAATTAGAAAAAGGACGACAAAAATTATGAAGAAGAGATTTTCAAGCTGTTAATTTTCGAAAATTCACTCAACCGAGTCCTTTCACTTAACATCAGTGGGAATGTCGACGATGATGGGACGTTTAGATGGAAAATTAAAACCATATTTGTTTCCACATACCAATCATTTGTTGCACATTGATAGGATGAGACAGGAAAATGACTCTTTGCTGGTGGTGAGATCTTTTTTGAGGAACTATTTTTTATCTCATTAAAAAAAATGTTGTCGGCAGATGATTAAAGATGTTGAAAATTAAATGTTAGCGCATGTTTTGCGGTTCATCACATAGAGAAAATTACAGGCCATATCCTTTAACAAGCAAAATTACTTAATAATTCTTTCGAGAGCATAATTGCCGGCCTTGGTTGTTAAAAATCCACAAAATCTTTAGCAGAAAAGTGAAAATTCATCTTTGAGGGTGGCTTCTAAACTCCAAAGGCACCGGAGGTATTAAAAAATCCTGCACATGTTGCACACGATTGCCATTTATTGCTTGCCGATGAAATTTTGCGGCAATTTTGCTTTCTTCCAAAAAATAATAATTATTACGGAGGCGCAAGGGAGGAGTAAATTTCTTTTCATAGGGATTAACTCAAGATTTACCGTAGCCGAAAAAAATTCGTTATGGAATTATTATTGCACAGGATATTGAGGATTGAATTTCTCAATGAAAAAACTTGCGGTGTTTCACAAAAAAAGTGTCAACCTGATAGAAATCTTTGAAAGAATTTTTTTAATGGTTTTTTTATCTCAATCAAAAAATCTTCCTTAATTGCATTTTACATTTAAAATTCAAGAACAAAAGAAGAAGAGAAAAATTAAAGAGCTTGGCCATCATCAACCTTCACTCGAAACCCTTTTAAATTTTTTATAATGAAGCAACAGCGTGATGTGAAGTTAATTTATGGAACCCTCGAAGTTTTTATTAACGGGATTTAAAGATCCTCGAATGCCTTCGAAGAGGTGCATGCATAATTATGAAACAAGTTATATTGTGTTTGCCCCATTGTTCATTGAAGCACTCGCTCCGACACACTCTTCTTTAATTTGAAATTCTTGAAAAGATATAAACGTCTCGACGTGAATCCTTTTTTTTCTAATTCGATTCACATGGGCATTCTAATTGGATTTGAGGCTCCTAGATGCAGGGTTGCTTGAAAAATGAAACTCTCGAAGCTAGAAATTTCTGAGTGTTTGCAAAATATCCGTAAGAATATCATTTGAGAATGTACATTGTATTAACTTCCTTTGCATTGTCGAGAATTTGCTGAAAGAAAAAACTTTTTTGAATGCATTTCCTGTCCATTTAAAGTGAGTGTTACTTAATGGGGCCCTTAAGATGTTATTTTTACCATAAATGCATTTATGAGGATTTCTTTAAGGAACATAGATAATGGCATGATCATAATGTGCGTGATGCATGGAAAGAACCGCCAAAAAATGAGATCAAGAAAAACCTCATGAACGTGATAAATTTTTCATGTTCACGCTAATGAATCCTTTCCATGCGGCTTTCAATTTTTTTCACCTCCTCCGCATCCCTTTTTTTCATTCTTCAAATAAATAAAAATCATTCCTATAAACTTAAATCAAGATAGACGGCGAAATAAAAATCTATTTTAAAATTATTTACACTTCCAATAATAATAGCCTTTTTCTCCATTAATCATCTCCTTCGATGGTGCCCCTCAATCTCATGGTAGAAATCATGACCGACTCGGAAAGTAATTTGAACACGTGCAAAGGGATGCGAGAGAAAAAGATCGTTTTTTGAAGTTGAAAATGGAGACTGTAAAAAAAATAGAAATAAATTTTTGTCTTCTCTTCTTTATTGTGTGATAAATGCAGGGGGCGGACGACTAGTATATAAATTTTATATACTTTATATACCTCAAAAATATAAAAATATAAATGAGAAATATAAAAATATAAATTTATTTAAAAATATAAATTGATATTTTATATACTTTATATACTTTTTGTTTGTTTCTTAACGACAAAAAAAATTTTAAATTGCATTTCGAGCATTTGGATCTCAATTTAAGCACTAAATCTTTGTTCGAATGGCTATCAAATCCATCGCTGGATCTTAGTTCTACTGGATCTCACTTCCAGCACTAAATTTTAAAACTGCTGGATCTCACTTCCAGAGCTGGATCTTAGTTCCAATGGATCTCAATTTAAGTTCTGAATCTAGTTCGAATGGTTATCAAATCCATCGCTTGATTTTAGTTCTACTGGATCTCACTTCCAGACTTCCTGCACTAAATCTTAAAGCTACTGGATCTCACTTCCAGAGCTGGATCTTAGTTCAAATGGATCTCAATTTAAGTTCTGAATCTAGTTCGAATGGTTATCAAATCCATCGCTTGATTTTAGTTCTACTGGATCTCACTTCCAGACTTCCTGCACTAAATCTTTAAACTACTGGATCTCACTTCCAGAGCTGGATCTTAGTTCCAATGGATCTCAATTTAAGTTCTGAATCTAGTTCGAATGGTTATCAAACCCATCGCTGGATCTTAGTTCTACTGGATCTCGCTTCCAGCTTTAAATTTTAGTTGAAAAGTCACAATATAGAGTAAATTCTCCTGTAAATTCTCCTGTATATAAAAATATAAAAATATAAAAATATAAAAAATATAAAAAATATAAAAAATATAAAAAATATAAAAAATATAAAAAATATAAAAATATAAATTTTAGATTTTTATATACCCAAAAAATTTATATCCAAGTCGTCCGCCCCCTGGATAAATGCAGAAGTCTAAAAAATAAATGCATTCCATAAAAACTGTCGGAATGTCTTAAAAAAATTTATTTTTTACTTTTAATAAATTATTTAAAAAATTAAATAATTAAATATATTTTTTTAAATAAAAATTCACCATCTCGTCATCCTCAACTTGTGCTCCAAAAAAGCCCTTTTTTGTTCGTGTTCCGAGGATAGGCAAACATTAACGATCCTTCGTTATTTTTATGGTCAATTCTTTTCGTATACGGTCTACCAGAAATTCGATAATTATGCGTTACGATTGAAAGAGATTCTTCACAATGCATGTAGGGGATGAAAGTTTTATTTTTTTGTTGAATGCGAGAGAAAAAGAAGGTCAAGAAGCGAGCAGCCTCTAACTGATGAGAGATGAGTTGATAAATTTTAAAAGGGAGCCCCGTCTAATTGGATCGATCGAGATCATTCATTTGTATGATATTTTGTAAGATGATAATGCTCTTCCGCTCGACTTCGAGATGAGTTCACTTGATTGACTCGAGAGAATTTGAATAAAATTAATTAACGATGATGCGTCGTGATATTTTTCTCGGGTAATTTAAACCTGTTGAATGATCAAGATTTTACTGAGTGATGAACAATTTTTAAAGCACTACATGTCAACAAAAATAAAATATATAATAAATGTCTTTTGCACGTGAGAAATGTCATTAAATTTTTATTTTTCAAAATAGACACAAAATTCCTGGAAAACAGCATTTAAAAAGTATTATGTGCGTGTAAATGCATAGACACAAACATAAAATTGTCCTTTCATGTCCTGCCCTTCAATCCCTTATCGCACGATCTCGACATTTTTTTTTCAAAGAGCTTAAGGAAAATTTTTTGTGTCAACAGTAAAGTAAAGATTCCTATTTTGTGCTTATCTCACGTATTTGATCAAATATTGGACTGGGATTTTTGTAAATATTTAAACAATATTTCTAGGTCTTCCATAGGATAATAAGGAGATTTCTTTGTTGTACTTTGTTGGCAAATATTTTCATAATTCTTCATTTTAAGCTTTATGAAAAAATCTCCTTGAGAAATTCTTCTTTTTACCATGTCTCAAGTTGCTGTCAAGAGAGTACTTTAGTCAATAATGTGTCATGATGATATCGAAGGAAATTTAATTTAATGTTTTTTTTCCTCGCCCTTCTTTATCGAGGCATCAAATTAAGGAAATCTAATTGCCACTTGTTTTGGCTACCACCGATCAATTCGAAAAAGGTGTATAATTAAATGCAAGGCATGGAAATTTATTTATCAAATTAGGAATTTAAATATTTCTCTTGAAATTATTTCATAAAATGCTGAATTTAAAAATTTACAGCGTTTAAAGGAAAATTACAAAATTATTTTTTCTCTTATTTTGTTTTTAAGATATGTAGACAGTCACCAACTGATTAAACAGTTTAGTATTTAGAGTATAATATGCGCGTGACAACGCAAGTCTTCATTACTGAAAAATATCGTTTACACAAATTTTTAGAATTCAAATTTTCAACTGCCGTGAACTGCCTTAATCCAAATAAATGACAAAACAGAAATTTTTGAGTGTATAAAAAATTTGAATGTACATCAGTGCCTTATAAAATGTTTCATCCCCTCGATTTTAATACCATGCAAAACACTTCTCTCTTTTTTACAGCTCATGATCACCGAAAACATGCTAATTCATTTCTTGCTTCCCTTTTTTTGTGCAGGCGATAATTTCCAACTGTTCCTCCGCTAAATGCGCTTCTCTTTTCGAAAGACATATAATTTGCTTAATTTGCGCAACAGAAGCTAAATGCATCGCGCTATACTAAATCAAAAACATGTTATCTCGAAAGGAAAAGTTTTAATATGCACGTGTTAGGAAGCGAGAGCTTCTCTGTGAGTGCAGTTAAACGCTTAATTGATCATCAATTTGAGAGCATTTCTAGGGATTTCTTCATATAGCAACAGACATGAAAAATAAACAAAAAAAGAGATAAAAATTTAAATTTTATGAGTTTTTCCACAACAGCGAGGGATGATAATAAAATCTTTTAACACACACACAAAGTGCATAGTGCGTCGCTCTGGGGAGGGTAAAAATAATATATTGAATTTCACATGTAGTGACGATCACTTGCCGAGATGGTTTCAGGTTATTAAGGGAATGTTATGGAGGGTTGTTTTAAGCATAATTTATGGAAAAATATTTTCAAGGCTGTGTGAGGGATCGGATTACAGGTTCAAATCCTTGACAGAGCTAGATGAATAATGTGGCAAGTTCACAAGTTATCAGTCGTGAAATTAATGAATTTCTAATTGATGCGCAACGCCACGAAAAATATTTGTAACGAACTAGTCGAGACATGATCATGCACGCTAGTAGGAAAGTCCTTTTATGCCTTGAAAGCAATTGAATAGAGAAGCTAAAATGAATTGTTGATTTAACAAAAAAAAGGGACTGCTAATTTTTTTTCTCTCTCCACAAACATAAAAAAATAGAATTGAAAATTTTCGATGTGTGTCGGACATGCTCGTACCACATGAGCAAAAAATCATGGCCCAAAAATTATTCTCAACTTGTTGCCTCTCCATAAGATCGTTAAATGAGCGAGAACGAGACAGAAATGAGGCGACGAAGGACGAGAGGCAGTAAAATAAGCAAACATAATAAAATCATGCAGTAAAACATGAACGAGTGAAAGAGAGAGAAACAAGAATAGCATCCAAAAGGACCAAAACACTGTGTAGAGTATAAAATAAACATCAAATTCCGTGACGCATTCAGAACGAAACGAGTTTTTGGAGCGTCAAGACGTGTCTGATTTTTTTAAAAAAAGAAGAGAAAAATTTTAAAGTTGAAAAGTGAAAAATGTCAACATACGCAAGTGACTACAGCATGTCGAGCATTAATAGCATCAATGAGAACATCTATAACGCACAGAAGCAGCAGAAATCGTCAAAATATCGATTGAGAAAAATCTTCAAGCCCATCCTGAAGATGCTGCTGCAAAAGAAGAACAAGAAGAGTGCCTGCACTTGCAAAAATACATCAACCGACAGTTACGACTACTCATCTGAAATCTTCGATAATGCCTCGAATGAAACCCTCGAGACACGCATTATGGACGAGATTCGTGACTGCAAAGAAAATTCAGCGGTGATTATGTACGGCGAGAGTGAAGATTATTTGATGAAAGTCGATCGTGAACAGACTTTCGTGCCCGTTCATTTCGCCCGCACCGATGCTGGAACTTTCTTCTGGACATCCTTCAGCAATCAAGGATTTTGTCAGCAAGAAGAAAATCTCCAACTACCTCAACTCAATAGCCACAAATATGATCGTTGGATTCAAGCGTAAATTTAAAGGAAAAAACTAGCGAATAAGTTTAGCATTTAAGGTTGTAAATTTTTGACATCAATGTAAAAGTTTTCACTGTCTTCCAACTTAGTGCCTTAAGTCTCGAGAAAGCAAAAATTGTGAAATAGCTATAAAATGTCTTCCAGAGCCATAAAAGTATACAGATTAGATTTAAATGATAAATTTTTGTGATATTAAAATGTTAGGGCAATTAGTTAGGACGGGAATAAGGCTTTAATAGATTGTAAAATCGCATGTCTTCCAACTTAGATTTCTTAAGGTATTATTTGTTAAATAAAAGATTGATAAAAAACCGAAAATTCAAAATTCTTTTTACTTGCAAAAAAAATTTCAGGACATTGTCGTTGGTGGCTTCAAAATCGATCAGGTTGAAATTCTTATTATTTTTAGGAAGCTTAACGGCCAAAAAAATATGCGGGGGTTCCTTTAATGTCTCTGTTTGCTGTAAATAGCTCAAATGAATCTCTAGGAATTGTAAAATGCGTTAAAATCAGGTAAAATTCTTCACTTCTTTGGGGTCCTTTTCATGAATTGCATTTTAAAATCTTCTTCAAATAAACTTCCAATAATATCTTCTCCATTGGATTCCTTCTTCTTCTTGTTATTGAAGGAACAAAAACCGGCTTTTTAAGATGAGGAACAAAAATAACATAAAATTTTGCCTACATCATCCCTGCATGTCTCTCTCTTTCTGTATTCACTTTGCCTCGAAGGCTTAAAACCATTAAACACGTGCATCATCGAATGAGACGAAAAACAGATAGAAAGAAATAAGAAAATATGCAGAGAGTGAAAAAAGAGAAGAACAAAATAACAATGATCGGGGTTTGTTTGCAGGGCATGCTGGAAGGTCAACATAAATTTTATATTATGAGAAACTTTTCATTGCATTCGATTTAATTTTTTAGCGCAAAATATTAAAAATTTTAAATCATTAAAAAATCTTTCCAAAACTTACAAATAACTCCCAAAGGATTTTTAATACTTGGTTACCAAATTTCTCATCTTATTGCATTTTTCTTCTTCTTCTTTTCAACATTCTTAAGAGATTTACTCGAATCCCTTTTTTTCGTGAAGACAATAGACACTTTCGATCAATATCGATTTTCTTCTCCCTTTCATGTCACGTCAGGTAATAAGAAATTGCATTGGAAAGAAATAAGAATTGATCTAAATTATTTTCCTTTCACTTGCGTCAGGTAAATTTCTATTTATTGCACCATTGCATTGAGTAAGTGTCCTTCGAATGTCCAGCTGGAAACCTTTAGAAAAATTCTTATAGAGATTTATCCTTTTTTTTCGCAAAAAAAAGAGATTTATTTTTCGGGTATTGTGTAACAAAGAAAGAAAATAACGATATTTTTAAGCAGAATCTTCTTAGGTAGCAAGAGTGAGTGCATCAGATGATGTATACAAGGAAGCAGCAAAAACTATATCACGCTTGATGGCATTGCTTGCTTCTTCCATCTTCGAGTGAAGCACTGGATCACCGATAATTCTAGCTGCATCTTTAACATCTCTTAAAGTCTCATGGAGTTGTTGGATGCATCGCACGATCACACCTTCCTTGATGTCTGTTAATTGCATAATTTCAGCGAATGGCTAAGAAAGATTAAAATTAATAATTTAAATAAATTACGGTTAAAATTACATACCTTATTTTTTGCCCACTCGTAAACGACTTCAATTAATCCAAAATTCAGACGATCCTTTTCGACGGTCTCATCAACTTTGCCCACATTAAATCTCATTTCCACCGCTCGAATGTCATTATCTACATCAATAAATGCCTGCATCATTTTCTTCAAATTATCATTGACATTCGGATCCACGTCTGTTTTAGCTTGAAAGACCAAACTCGATAAAAGTGCTGCGATCTCAGCAGGTTGAAGATTTGTGAGGATATTTCTCAATACTAATTCAGTGATGATGAGTTCATTTTGTCCCATTTCACATGCGACTCTTCCTTTCATCGCCACTTGATGTAAGTCATCGATATATTTTAGATCTTGAAGGACGAGAAGTTTGTTGCAGTAATCAGGATAGAGCGAAAGATTTTTACTCGACAATTGAAAGAGCAAATTTTCCTTTTTCTCCTCGAGACTCTTTCGATTAAATACTTGAGAGAAATTCTCAATAAAATTTGGCACATTCGTGTACGGCTGATAAATTTTAATATTTTCCTTCAACTCAATTAATTTTTGGAGATTTTGATGAAGATCAAGGTCTTGACTTGTTAGCGGTATAAATTCTAATTTTATACGATTTTCAATCACTGACATGGTAAGTTCATGAAGCTCATTGACAGCCTTTACAACACTCGGTCCTGGTGGACTATCTTTAAAACGTGGAATTTGTCGCTGTTCCCAATTTTGAATTATTTTATCACCTTCACATTTAATTAGTGACTTTGTGATTTCAACGATGTGCATAGCTTTAATACAGCACATTACATGTTCACCAATCGATGGCGATGGAGTGAAAAATTTGTGACTGTGAGACAATGCAACCATGCGATGCCACAACTCATTTTTGCCTTGATAAGTTTCTTCCAGTGAATTGGAATCAGCCAAGACGAGAACTTTGAAGTTATCACTTTCAGCTTTTAACAAGATCGCCAGCTTGTTGTAGTGATGACATGTGTTGATGAGTAAAATTCTTCCAATTTTAAGCTCATTGAAAACTTTCTGTTGACCAACAAATTTTACCATAAGTTCATCGTTGACTTTAAAGAAATCTCGACATGCAGTGTAAAAATTGGCAATTGGCATCAAGTGTTCACTAATTTCTGTCAATTCAGCCAGCTTCTCTTCAGCCTTCCTCAATTGCTCCTTATTTTCAGGAACTTTAAGTTGTTTCCCAAATTCTCTGAAGCTGTGTTGCATCATGTCCTCAACAGAAACTCTCTCGACTCTTAAAAGGGACAGAATCATCGCATATGTTAAGCGAAATTGTGATTCAAGTTTCATTGGCTTTCCCAAAATCATTCGTTTGAGTGTATCAGCATCGGGAATATCAGTTTTGCAAAGTATTATGACGGTGCCTGTTGAATCCAAACCTCTTCTTCCAGCACGACCCGCCATTTGTGTATACTCGGCTGGTTCTAAATTTCTCGATGATTTTCCATCAAATTTAGATATGGAATCGAAAATTACTGATCTGGCTGGCATGTTAACTCCCATCGCAAATGTTTCAGTAGCAAAGAGCAATTTAACGAGTCCACATTGGAAGCACATCTCAACAATTTCTTTTAAAATTGGCAAAATTCCACTGTGATGGATCTAAAATGGATTTTTACAATCAAACTATTAAATATATAATGTATTCAGTGTACCCCAAGACCTCGCTGGAGACAATCTTGCATAGTCTTCACTTGAGGCAAATCTCTGTCTTCTGGCTTCAGTTTTTGAAGGCAAAGTTGAAAGAAGGAGTTAATTTTAAATTTTTCCCTAGCTGTTGTCAAATCGCACGACTTTAATGCCTCAGCATTTGAATCACATCGATTGCGAGATAACGTAAATGCGACAACTGGCAATTTTTCATTTCTCTTAAGATGATCAATCAATCCCACCCACATGGTCTGCTCTTGTTTGGGATTTAAATGCGATGTTCGTGCTCCAAAATTTTTCTGGAAGTCTTTTTGACGTGCAGCCTTGGTTGATTTTGCCTTTTCATGTCCAGCAGGAAGAAATTTTCCATTTTCGTCAACAATCAAGAAAATATCATCACGAGATTTTCCACCCGATCCAGTGTAAAGAAAATGTTGAAGAGGAATCTTTAAAGAAAATCAATTTTGTCTTAAATTAAATCTCAAATAAATAAATAAAAGCTTACGGGTCTTTTAGCCGTGCTGATGACATAAACCTTCTTCCTCTTTGTTTTTCCCACCCAATTTGCGAATTCAAGGGTGTTTGGTACAGTTGCCGACAACATAACGATGCAAACATGATCGGGCAGTAAAATCAACACTTCTTCCCACACATGTCCACGATCAGAGTCGTTGATGTAATGGACTTCGTCGAAAATTACGTACTCAAGATCGCGCGTGACATCGCTACCGCAATAGAGCATCGAGCGAAGAATTTCCGTTGTCATGATGAGACAATTGGCAGTCGAGTCAATTTGGATGTCACCGGTGATCAGTCCAACATCTCCAAATGTTTGCTTAAAGTCTCGATACTTTTGATTTGAGAGCGCCTTAATTGGCGACGTATAAATTGACTTTGTCATGTGCTTCTTCGAGAGTGCAATGCAATATTCGGCTACAACAGTTTTGCCGGCTGAAGTGTGAGCAGCTACAAAGACATGATTGTGCTCTTCCAGTTTAATTATTGCCTGCTTTTGGAAGTTATCAAGCTCGAAGGGATATTGGTGTGCCATGTCTTGAACACGCTCATAAAAGTTTTTGATAGGTTCACTTATATCAATAATTTCGGCCCATTCAGCGGTTGTTGCTTGCGCTTTTGTATCTTGAATTTTAACTACATCGCTTCCTTTAATTTCAAGCAGTGACTCATCGATATTAGTTGCCAGCATGAATGTTTTCTGATCGCTCTCTTTTGCAATTTCGATATTTTGCTCTTCAACCTTGAAAATGTCATCATCGCGATTTTGAAGCACTGACAATAGATCAATTTCTGCTTCAGCTCGTTGATCTTCAACTCTTTTCTTTTGCAAATGACTAAAATCAAGTCCATTTGTAAATCCAGGTGCGACACTTAATAAATTCTCTTCAAAATCCTTATTGTCGACCACTAAATCAAAAATATCATCTTTAGGAGCATCGAAGCCGCCTGGCCAGAACATAAAATTTGACGCTGATCCGCGGGTTGCTTGGGATAACTCAATCGGCGCTCTTTGCAATGAAAATGAATTTTTTGCATCACTTCCGGCATTTTCAATGTCGACTTCAATGAACTTGATAATTTTTCCGGTCTGTTGATCACGTTGAGCTACAATTTGAGTATCTGCCGGACACGGTGGGATGTGAAATAAGTTTTCGAAAGATTTTAGATGATGTGGAAAGTAATGCGGCTTTGGATCAGATAATTGCGGCAAATATGGATCGAGAATGTACTTCTTTAAGCGCTTGTCAGCATCCTCAACAATGTCACTCCACTAAAAGTAGGAAATATTAATTAATCCTATTGTACTTACACGAAAAAATTAATTTAATTTTTGTTTATTTACATCCATATTTTTTATTTTTTTAAACTTTTCGCTCAAGTTGACACTACCCTAAAATTTGAAATTTAAAAAACCGTTACGAATATTTTACGAGTATAATACGCATATGCAACTTTTGGAATTTTTTAATTTTTTAATCAGACGAGTTTAAAGATATTAAAAATAATTAATTTGTTTATTTTTCAAGTGAATTTTAATAATTAAATAAATTTTTGAATCATTGAAAATATACAATGAAAATATATAAAAGCACGTTCAACGCAAGCACATGCTTTCCGCTTCGTGTATCTTCGGCTCGTTGTTGCTTTTGTGGGAAAGGCAGAAAACTTTATTTTTTGAAAAAATATCTTCAAACATATGACTCAGTCGTAGGCCACATTGTTCATTGATCAGTTGTTTTTCTCATTAGCTCGCGAGCATTACGTTCACTCTCGATATAGAGAGAAATAAAAAAAATTTATACTTAAAGCAAGAAAAAAGAACATGGTACAATAAAATAAAATTTAGAGACAATTTCAAGTCACGTATCAAAGAAATAATTAAAAGAAGAAAATAGAGACACGGCAACGTAAACTCATTGAGAATGTTCAATTTAGATGGTTTATAGATGCATTGTGCACATACATGGACAGAGTCGAGCCAACATAATAGTTTAAACAAAAAAAAATCGAGTTAAATGAAATTAAGATCTACGAAAAAATAATAAAGAAAACGAAAGGGAGGTAGGGCAGAATTCTTTATTGTAAAAGTTGAAAGAATAATCGCGCGCGGTCGATAAAGGATCAATAAAAAGTAATTAAATCTATATACACAGTGAAGAGAAAATGCACTCTTGTAGGATTGGAGCAAAGTGAAAAAAAAATAATATAAGTTCGCTCGTGCAATTTAACTGCCAAGGAATATTCTGAAAAGACGACATGCCGAATGGATATCACCACAATTATCACAACAATGGGCACCACTTGACCAGTGAGTTTCAATACATTCCGACCAGGCTTTTTTATCTTGTGCCTGTTACATATTTTGCACGAGTCTCATTTTCTCGCTTTTAGTAATATTCTCTTCCTCCCATTATACTCAAAACATTTTTTTTAATGAAATGCTTAAGTTTAAATAGTACACATTTAACAATCGTGTATTGTGAGAATTAGATGAAAAATCGCGTCGAGTCGAGCTGGAATGGGCTTTTGTGTGTGCCTGTGTAATGAATTCTGATGATGCGAAAAAAAAGTCTTTTTTTTTTTGTTTATTTAAAGAATTTCTTTTTTGTAATGATTTTGTAACAGTTACGTGAGGGGTCCAATATACTTTAAGATTTATCTTCCAAGAATTAAAAAATCCACAACTAACGAATGATTCCCATAAAAATTCCTCGAGGCGCTAAATAGCGACAGGAATTATTATAGAGTTATCATCCGAAAATTATTATAGTCTTGATTGAATTTTTTATATGTTCAACTTCTTCTTCTTTCATTGAAATCTTTCACTTCACTTAGATTCTTTTGATCTTGATGATGATGAAAATTAGTGTGTGATGGCCTTAGGGGGTTATAAAGAGAGAAAGATGAAATTTATTGCATATCACATTTTTGATGAACTCTTTCTCTATTTTTATGTTAGAGATGTGTGACCTAATTTCATTATAAAGTCTGTTCGGCTGTATCATGGATGATGATGAAAAAAAAGGCTCCAGCACCTATTGATGCGTGAATGTAATGTTTGTTTGCGCGAGATGATCATGAGAGATACATTTGTGGCATATGAGACAATGTAGTTATATCATTTTACATCTCTCGCTTTGTGGATTTTTTCCATCGACCATATAGCTGATGACAGTTGAATAAAACTCTCACGCAATGAGAACTCAAAAAACTTAATTTACAAATTTTTTTTCAGAGTCGTCGTCAAAAAAAAGTTCCTAAATTATGTGAAAATCCGTTATTTTAAAAAATGGAGCGAAAACAATTCAAGTCTTTATCTCATTTTTATTTTCCTAGCCTAACACGTTCACTAAATATGCTTAACATAATCAAAATATTATTAGTGAATTCAGATATGAAATTATCCAATAAATTTTGTTTGAATTCCTTTGACAGAAGAATGTTAAGTGAGCGAAACTTTTATACGAAAAAATTTATTACATTAAAGTTGTAAAATATAAAAACTTTTCAGTGTTTTTAACCCAAGAACATTTAATCTTTCTTTTGAAATTTTCTTATAAAGTGCTTCTGAGGATTTCAAAGAGATTTTCAGCTCCATGAAGCGCAAAAAATATTTTAACTCTGCTCACGGGTGAAAAATATTTAACTTTTTTGTGTTTAAATGGTCTACAATTTAACAAAGCAAATGAGAGATAATTAATTAAAAAACTAGTGAGTGCGAGGTGGACCAACATTAAAGTAAATAACTAAATATTAAAGCTATGACCATGTCGAATGAACATTTTATGGAGTGTGTCTTCAAAAAGGCATAGACACTTTCTCGTGCTTATTGACATATATTCAAGTGGTTCTCGCCTTGAAATATTTTACCACAATTAGCACTTGACATTCCCTCTTTTTTTTATTTGCCATCGGTCGCTAATTATTGAGCAGCTTCTTGACTTTCAAAGAGCTTGAGATGATTTTAAATTATTTTTAAAGATGCACAATGAAGGCATTCAACTTGAAATTAGTCCAGGGTTTTTTGAACGGAAATTTCGTGGTCATATCCTGAGGAACTCGTATGCAATGTTATTGGAGTTATCTGTAAATTACGTCATACTCATAAAAAATTTGAAAATTGAAATAATTAATTAAGAAAATAAATTTCGAAGCAGAAAGAAAAAAATTTCAAAATTTTGATTGACATAATTTACGAACGACCCCTTATGTCAATGTTTATGAGAACCACGATTATATTTTCAAGTATTTAAACTATCCATTAAGTTAATTACCCACAACTCGTGAATTTCATTACGAAAGCTATCAATTTTTCTCACAACAGTCGCTCTTTATGTAACTTCCGTACATATGATCATAATATTGTGCTCACGATCATGATGAATCACTCGCTCCGATGATTTTATCTTCTCTCGTGCCTTGACATTGAAAATTAAAAAAAAATCACTCTGATTCGATTAAAAAAAGGCAGAAGGCATTGCAAGATGAAATCATCTCGAAGTTAATTAAATGCACGAAGAGAGATCTCTTCAATGTCTATTCGGAGACACACATGTCGACTGACGATGAGTTTGTTTGATTTTAAATTGAATTCAATGTTAATTTCTGTGCTTTAGATGGGTAAATAGTTGCTTCGATGGGAAGAGTGAACTTCTTTTTTTTGTTCATAATCTAAATCTGCATTTTAGGTCTATCCGCATCTATTTAATAGGCTAACTGTAATTCCTCTCGCTCGCACATTCCACACTCACACATTTCTCCTTTTTCTTTCTCTCTCTCTAATAAATATGAAATTTTTTATGTTTATTGTCTTTATACCATTTTCGATTATCGGAGATATGTGAGAAGAATATTCATAAGCACATGTTTACTTATTCATTCAGTTTTCTCAAGCTTTAAACAGGAAAGGTGTTCGATGCATCTGTAAAGACTAAAAAGAGATGAGCATCAACTCATGACAACGAGTAGGTGTTTGAGAAGAAATTTCTTAAATGATTGGACACACAAACATAAATTAAGCATTTTTTTTTGGGTAGGCACTAATCAAATGTAAACAAACAAGCGGATTTACTTTTGTTTGATTTCATTATGGGAGTAATTTTTTATTTTTCTATAAATTTTGATTCTCCAATTCTTTCATTTTCTCGATTGATCGTGGAATGTGGGTCACATTTAGTGTTTACATGCATTATAATGTCACATCACTCAACTTATGTAGATAGACGAATATTAGGAATTTTCAATTATCTCTCTCTCGACATCGAGCTGTTAATTTTTAATTTAAGTTGATAAGTGCCTTCAAAAATAAAATTAAATAATTACTGGTCAGCCTCCTTTTCAACTTTAGTATCGAGTCGATGAGTTTTCGAGGTAGAAAGAAAACTGATAATTGCTTAAAATCAATGTCGGATGTGAAATAGTTAATAGCTGTCAGTCCATAATCAACCTATAACTGACATGAGCTGATGACACTTTTAGTGCGGCTTAATTCAATTAAAAAAGTTTTTTAGTGTGTGACGATGAAGGCTTCAAATATGACCATTGAAATGTGTCGAGAGCGAGAGAAATTTTAATTTTCTCTCTTAATTATAATTATGCAAAATAACTCGATCTATTTAAAATATCGAAAATTTTCTAATTTGACAATCGACATGGTGCGTGTAATTAATTTTGCTCATTAAGTTGTTATTGGCCGATCATTTGGCCACCCAATGATTACCTCATTGTACACTGTCCGCTTTGATCTCGAAATCAAATTAGCTCGCTCTGTAAATAATTTCGTATACGCCAAAGACCCACTCCATCCGCAATAATTATTTTAATGAAATATTTTTTGCCGACGTCGATAAAATTAAGAAGACAAGAGAGTCAGCAGGAAGCGACAGTAGCTGCTGTTATTTAATTGAAAGTTTAAATGTGCGAAAATACATTTAAAAAATTGAACTATTCACAAGCATCAGTTTTGTCAATTAATAAAATATAGATATGCTTTTTATGGCATGATCATGTGTGTGCACATCAATTAATTTATGGCTGAATGAGATCTGATCATCCTATTTTCACGACTGCCTTGGCCATTATTTATCAGTAAAATATACGCCTCACTATATGCATCTCTCCCATATATGACCATTTTACATCTATTTCATCGCCTCCGGGTGTCACTCTTCACATTATGTGTGATTGTGAGAAAAAAAAGAGATTTCAAATGAATTCACTGAGATGTAAAGTTCTCATTGAAGCATAAAAGAAAAATCAAGTTTCACTTTCGCTATGGAAATCGCTGTGACATTGAAGAGTGTCTTATCATGCCTTTTTTTGGCGAGGCAACAGAATTCCATCGTAGATCGATACAGCACGGTTTCGCGAGGGAAATTTCATAAAAACTGTTACAAAAAAATTAATTACACTTGAAAAATTTATTATTTCGATCTTAATATGTATGAATTGACTTACATTCATGTGTCACTCAGTCCAAGCCCAATTAAAGTTTACGAAATTCACACACGCTCCCTAAAACATGAGTTTATGATGAAATTCTGAGCTATGGGACACGCCATTAACTGCAAGTTTCCATTTCTATCGCGAGAAAATCTCTCGTAGCCTACGACTATACACAATTACTGCTACTGCACGTGACTCTCCGCGCAAAACATCGAAGGAAGTCTATACCTCATGTTCCAGCCATAACTTTCATCATCGTATGGAAAAAAATCTCATAATGAAATGCTGTACAAAGTTTCATCCATTTTTTCACAGAGAAATTGTAATGAGATGCTGAATTATTGTTCCACACGAGTGAACGCCTCGACGTGTAAAAAGTCAAGACTTTTTTGTAGTGCTCATGGACATACATATACAGGAAGAAGCGGCAGCTACAATTTCTTCAATTTAAGCGGAAAATTAAGAACTGAAACGAATTGATTTGTTAAGAGAGAGAAAATTAAATGTTTTGCTGTGCAAATAATGAAGATATTTTTTGCCAATTTATTATGTCCGAAATAAAGTGATTAAAGAAAGTTTTATTAATTAAAATGTTCATTTTAGAGCATCTAAAAAAGTGTGTGAAAAAATAGAAGTAAATTTATTTAAATACCGAAATAAAGTTCACAAAATTTTGTGTGAGAGCTGTAAAATAATTCAAGATATTTTTTAAACCATGCGTTGATTAATTTCTCTTTAAGGTTAAGACTCTTAACCTAAAACAAATCACTTAATGCCAATTTATCAAATAAATCGTTGTGTAATTTTTTTGCTTAAATTTATTACTGCCAAAAATTTTAAAATTATTTTAAAAAAATGCCATATGTTGAGAAATTTTAAGCTGAATCACATCGCACATATTGCAAGTCAATTGAACAATGACAGATCAGTTTTTGCGGCATTATGCTACTGTTAAAAAAATATTTATCACTCACCAACTTTAATAAGCATTCATTTAAATAGCAATTTGAAAAGTTTTCTTTAACATACAATTTTGTAATCATCATCGTGTATGAGCGCAAAAAATGTGATGTGGAGAATTTATTGTTAAACCACAAAATTCCATCACCAGACATTAAGTTCTTAAGTAATCTTCTTCAATCCTAGCTGTCCCGTTTGTTCCGATTTTTATAATAAAAAATTAATGTTTCAAGTTTAGAGCGTGTCGTCCCGTTAGCTGATGACACGAGACACGAAAATTTATGAAAAATTACTTTTTATTGACCCCGTCCGTAAAAAAAATCTCAAGCTCAAGTTATGAAATCATAATACACACATCGTGTGAAAAAATTCTCATCAAAGCGTAAAAATTATGTCAATCAAGCGCATAAAAGAGAATTGCTTAAAATTTCAATCAGCACGTTTTATTCGTACCGTTATCTATGCTTACAACTCTTTTCATTTTTCATTATGTCTCTCATTATTTCCTAAGCTGTTGTCGTCAGCTAACAAATGATTTTGCAGGTGAAAAAACATAATAAAAAAATTAAGCGCGAATCGACAAAACAACAGCGAGAAAATGAAAGAAATAATTTGAAGACTACGGCGACGAAGATTTGGCTTGAGATTGAATGACGAAACAGAAATTCCAAGCAATCACCGAATAAAGAAAAATTCCATCTAATAATCAAAATAAACATGCAGCTCATTCTTCTGTCTTAATTCAAAAAATATTTTCCTTCATTGTTTGAGCATTTTTTTCATGAATTGACCAGCGAGCAGCATCCAAGTGTGTGACATGACAGACAAAAGGCTTTTAAGTGTTTTGATTGTCGTGAGAGAATGAAAAAGAAGAAAATCTTTCTTATTTTTTTTTTGCTCGCTGACTTAAGACAATCGTTAATAACAATAGATAGGTGGTTAAGAAAGGTATTATGTAGATTATATAGGCAATATGAGTATGCATCATCATCACCCGTCATCATCGACGGCGGTGGTGATGGAAAATGAAAGAATAGAAATTTTACCAGAGGCACGAACACAATAAGTGAAAAAATGCATTAATGCGAATTGGGTCAGGTTCATGGGAACTAACGGAAATTCATACTTCATTATACGAAGAGCGATAGAGTCACTCACCGCGGCGTTACTACGTGTGTATGTTGATGATGATGGTTCTTAAAAATCAATGAAGCAAAACGGTTCTATAATTGCAAATATTAAGACGGCTCAAAAGTCGGTGAATTGTAAATGCTTCATTAAATTTTGGCAAATAATTGTCTAAAAATAAGTTGAAATTTTTCACGTGCTTTCAATCATAATTTTAATTTATCACATGCATATTAAGAGCTCGGAAGATCGTAAAAAAATTTACTAGCTCGTTGAATTTTTAATTACCAAATGATATTTTTAAGATGCTCTTAATTTTTACAAATTATTTCCGACTTCTTAATTTGACTTTCATGCTCGAAGCGTTTTAAGTAAATTTAGCATTCGAAGAGGAGGAGGAAGAGACGCTGAGCGAAAATGTGAATGAAGCAATTACTTAAAAAAGCTCTTCTTGTTCATAAAGTCATAAAAAAACTAACTTCTCATCTTCTGCTTACCTCCCTCATAAAAAATCTTATAGATGGTGCTCTTAAATATCGTAACAGCATTTGTCAATACCAACCAAATAATAATGGCTATACAAATCCGTGCCTTCAAGCATCATTTGATCAAATATCAACAATCTCACGCCCACACTCGGCCGATGTTGGCGGAATGAATCTATCGTCGAGTAGCCCATCGATGCACGGAAGAAGTAATGGATTTCTATCGAGAGGTGCAAGCAGCAACACGAATGGATTGTATGAAGACGTTGATTTTCAGCCCACACCTCGAACGCTCACGAAGAAGAAAAACATTGTTTGGATGCGACCGCATGTAAGTTTTCACCTCTTTCCAAAATAATTATCGCATAATGACGATCGTGATTTTGTAATTTTTTTTAATGACTGCTGCAATTGTATATTATGGAAATTTTCACTTAGATTGTATTATTCTGGGTTAAAGAGTTCAAATCTTGGTTTCATCTATTATTATTTTTAAAAATGATAAAATTTTATATTTTAAAAAAACGTAAAAATTTAAAATTATTTTCAAAGAGATTAATAATTAATCGCTCTTTCATTTAATGCACAACTCATAAAGCTCACCATTTTTAGAGGTTTTACTCTAAATTAAGCCCACATGTCGCTCTCTATTGCTTTCATGCGAGGTCACTTAAAGATTTTTTTGTTTCATCACGGGCAAAAAAAATTACTCGAAAGACTTTCCCTCAGCCGGCGGCACGTACCGGGAAATAAATATCCGTTAATTGATTTAAGTACAGCTTTCGAACTAATCCATCTGCTATTGAACTTTTAAGAGAGCAATGTGAGATTAGCGTTCGAGAAAAAAAACAAGAGACTTCAATGCGTGATAAGAAAGTGAAAAGTGCCATTCGAAGTGTGAAAGTGTTCAAATTGATTTTCTAATTTTTTCTTCTTTATGCGCCATGGAAAAGAGTCACACACAGGAAAACGCATTGACGTTAATGATCTTCCGATGGCGATTAATTAAAATTGAATTATTTATGTATATGGGTGTGCAACTGTAACGCTACACATATTCATAAACTTACTTGAGGTCAAGGATTAATTGTTGAGCAATTTCAAGCTATGGTCATATTCTATTTCGATTATCACATGCGGTTACCATGAAAACCATTAAAATTTAATTTACTGAATTGTAAAAAAAAGAAGAAGGTAAGATGGAAAATTATGAGCAACTATGTGCGGCGGCGCGGTTAAAACCACAAATGAATCTGAATCGCGAATATAAAATTTTATACTCGAATTATTATTTCGCGGTCTTCACACATCTCCCTCATATATGGATGCTTCTGATCAATTAGCGCGAGATTTGCTCTTTTCCGTGTAATTCATTCATGACATTCATAATAATCCCGCGCGCGCACAGATTGGTGTGGAAAGAATAAAGAATAAAACGAGAGCGGGCCCATAAAAAGAGAGATAATGATAGGATTTTGCGATGTTAATTTGCTATTTGCATTTTATATAATGAGAAATTGATTGAGTTTTGTACACCTTCGTGTATCTTTAGGAAATATGTGCGAGTCCATTATTTCGACTGGATCCCTCATCGAGCATTTTATCGACACGAGAACTTCCTGAACCATCTTGTAAAGGAGATACGAATCTATTAGCCGCAATAGGTGCCTTAAGTCAAATGCCACGACTTTTACAGCGTGTCGTACCACCGGAGCAAAACTTCGACTCGGGCTCATACACCGGAATGTTTAGGTACAGTATGACTAAAAACAATTTATCACCTTCAATTACGCTACGGTTGTTATTAGTTTGCTCCTTTTATGGATATTAATTTACTGATTCGACAATAGCATGCTGGCATGTGCTCTTGTTGAGAAAAATCATCATCGCCACAAGAATCTAGAGCGTTGAGCTTTCGTGAATGGGAGCATTAATCACTTCGCCATTGTTAATTAATTGTCAGAACTAATTTCGTTCTTTCTCTTTTATCTCATCTCTCTTGCCATCCTACAAAGTAGACATGCTGAGAAATTTGTTTTCTAACAACGGAACAATTTTCTGATTTTTATCAATTTCCGTTTAGTTCTTTTTCATTTCTCATTTAAATTCTCTTCATTCAAGTCTTGCTTGTGCCAGTCATTCCTTGTTGGTTCTCTTATTTGAACAAGTAAATTCAATAAGCAAAAAAAAAATTACAAATTGTGGGTTTGTCCGAAAATTATGTCAAAAAATCTCAGGAATTTTTAAATTTAATATTTCAAATCCAGAAAAGTAAGCCAAGCTTTTAACGTTCCAAAAATAAATTTTATGTTACAAACTTCAACTTAACCCCTTTCAATTATTCGAATAATTCCCATGAATATTTGCTAATATATTTTTAACGAACTTTCTAAGCTCATTCAGAATCACTCTGAATTTTCTCTTGACATCAAAAAATTCTCCGCCTTGTTGCTTAAATAACTCACTAAAACTCATTAAAAACATGATAAATGAAACTAACGATCAACAACTCTTTGATAAACTATTTCAGATTTCGATTTTGGCAGTATGGGAGATGGATGGAGGTGAGAAAAGATGAACATACAAAAAATCAATTTTCTTCTCCAAGTTATTAAGTCATTTTGTAATTTATCGCGATAACTCTTGTTATCATAGGTGAGAATTGATGATAGACTGCCAATGCGAGGTGATCGGCCAGCTTATCTACATAGCTCGCAACATGATGTTTTTTGGTTGGCGCTTTTAGAGAAGGCATATGCTAAGTGAGTAACACTTTTGAGCAACAAAAAAATGCTTTTTATGGTGATTTATCAAAATATAAAAAAATTTTAGACTTTATGGCGGTTATGGCTTTTTAAAGTATGGCACTGTAGGTAGAGCGATTCAAGATTTATGTGGCGCTGTCGTTCAATCAGTTCAACCATCATTGCCTCTGCTGTCGGGAAGTGTCCCCCGTTCCACTTTATTAGTTGCCATAAGTGACTCGGTTAGTTTTGCGAATTTTATGAAATTAATTTTCTTATTAATTTCTGAATTTATTTCTAGGAAAAAGGAACAAGTCGAAGGCGCCGTTTTGGATTGTTAACCGATCATCCTTACTCAATTACTGGCCTGGCACGAGTTCGTACGAATACATCGAGTGCTGCATCACAGAGTTCAGGAAGTTCACATGACACAAATCTAGTGAGACTGCAAAGTCCATGGGCTGGGAGTGATTACGGTGGCATGTGGGGTGGCATGTGGTCAGAAAGAAGTTGGGAATGGAATGCACTCAGTGAACGTGATCGAGAGCTTTTAGCTTCGAGAACTCAAGAAGACGGTGAATTTTGGATGTCAGTTCAAGATTTTCTATCACGATTTGTGGTCGTTTGGTTGGCTCACATTGGACCTGAAGATTGGGCATTTGAGACAGCTCTTCACACGCGAGCACCGTGGAGAGCGGCCCAAGCAATGCGTCAGTGGCGAAACGGCTACAATGCTGGTGGTCCTCATAAGTGTCTCGATACGACAGCGACTAATCCTCAGTTTCGCATTAGAGTTCCATCGGGTCATCACGAGAAAGCCCACATTGTCGTAGCTGTCGCTCAAAGCTACGAATGCTATCGGTCGAGAAATGAGGAGGAGAGTGAAATTGGTTTTACAATTTATCAAATCCCTCACAATATGCCACGGCTTACATCACAATTTGTCAGTGAAAATGATCCGCTGGACGTGGCTCCATTAACGCGAATAAGAGAAATTGCCACATTCTTTGCCCTACCACCCGGCGATTTTGTAGTCTTGCCCCACACGCAACAGCATCGCGAAGGCAAATTTTTACTGCGAATCTTTGCCGATCAACATGCCGATGTGTGGGAGGTCAATGAAGATAACATGATCATTCCGAATGCTGGCATCGATTTCCCCGAAGATCGATTGCAAGATGCCGTAAGAAGATAAATCAGATTTTTGTGCTTTAATTAAATTTATGCTTTCTTTCAAGAAATTGCTGTACAAATTGAAGATGAAGTATCCAGCCGAGATTGATGCCACACAGCTACAATCATTGCTCAAAAATAATAGCACTGGAAGTTGCAGTCTGCCTGGATTCGGAAGTGTCTGTGGTCCCTCACTCGATCTTTGTCGGGGACTTTTAGCCTTAAAAGATCCCGATCTAAGCGGTCGAGTTTTAATTGATCAAGTTCCAACTTTAGTGAATTTATTAAGTTTCTGGAAGACATCATTTAAGAGGTGCGGACCGAGCATGTCGACGAGTGGAACGCTAAGTCGAGGCGTTTGGGCGTCTAAAATTTCTTCATATGCACTGAGAGGTCTTTTATGGACGGCGGGTGTGACAGCATCTAATAAAATTATTGAGGCAATCGCAGGCAGATTTACAAGGAGTCGCTCAATTACCTTAGAAGGTTACATTTTGGCACTAATTCGAATCCATTTGGCACAGGGTGAGATTTTATTACAAATAATTAGCAAAATTATTAAATTTTTTTTATTACAGAGCGATTCCACAGTCTTGAGTCAAAATCAAAGTCAAATCCATTAACACTTGAAGAGGTATATTTAAACTATTTTGCAGCACCCGCGAACTTATAATAATAACAATTATTTTCTTCTCAGATGATCCTAATGACAATTTATTCTTGATACATGCAATCAGCCAAAGGAAATAAGTACTATAATTTACAACACACGAAATTGAAGTTATCAAATTTTTATTTATGACAGTTTGTTAAATTTTATAATTTATTACTTTTATAAGAGAGACAGAAATAAAAAAAAATTATTTATGAATCAAGTTTTGTTTAAACAATCATCTTCGTTAAAATTCCAGAAGAAAGCATTACATCACTAAAAAACTGTAAAATTTATTGTTTTCGTCTATCAAATTAAAGAAGCTCATTTTATGTTAAAATTCATTTACATAACTCTCGTGTGCTTAGCATGAGATTCAACGTGCTGCGACAAAAATTATTGTAGCACACGTATGGGAGCAGTTGATGGTCACACTTATACGTATCGTTTTGTCTTGTGTCGCAATAAAGAAAAATATCTCTATGCAAATTTATTTTCAGCTCATCACTATAGCGAGAAGAAGATGAATGCACATAAAAATCAATCAAATTTGAATGATGTCGAAAATTTTATACCTCGTTTATTAATAGCGTGAGAATTTTGAATTTTAAGGAAGTCATTTTGAACTTCATTGGCGGATTCCTTTTATTTACATAACCATAACCCCCAAAATAATTTAGTGTTAATATTTTTACACAAAAACAGTTTGTCGACAAAATAAAAGTTCAAAATACAAAAGCTCATCACTATAGCGAGAAGAAGATGAATGCGCAAAAAAATCAATCAAATTTGAATGATGTCGAAAATTTTATACCTCGTTGTTGTCTCGTTTATTAATAGCGTGAGAATTTTGAATTTTAAGGAAGTCATTTTGAACTTCATTGGCGGATTTCTTTTATTTACATAACCATAACCCCCAAAATAATTTAGTGTTAATATTTTTACACAAAAACAGTTTGTTGACAAAATAAAAGTTCAAAATACAAAAAACAACAAATCAATGCTTGAATAATTTATTGAAATTTTATGGCACGATTCAACGATAAGGCCAAAAGGTTAAAATATTTTTTTAACCCATGATGACACTCCGTGATGTTGACTGTAAAAATGGCCGAAGATCTTCACCGATTAACTTTTCAGGTTAATTAAAAATTATGCAAATGAGAGCGACTAAAGACAAAAATTTACAAAACCTTTGAAGCATCACGAAGCGGTATCATGAGTAAAAAGAAGAAGAGTCAGATTTACTTCCTATTTGCCTTTTGATCGAAGATAAATGCAAATAAATGTTCTTTTGCCTTGGGGTCGATTTTCGTGCTGTGTTCATAGTGATGGTTAAAGCAATAATTTTAATTGAAGGTGTTTAATTTTTTTTGCAGCTAATCTAATGAGTTTTGAAACTTCCATGGGCAAAAAACTTGTAATTGAATTTATGTTTTAAATAATTTTTAATTACATCCATAAGAATAATAAGATTTTTTAAATTAAATAAAAAGAGTTCCCGCCCCTCAAAAAACAAAATAATTATCACAAAAACTTAACAGAAAAAGCACTTTAAAATTCAGCAATATAATTTTTAGCAACACCCCATTTAAAATCAAATAATTAAGCTGTCACAAATTTCAAATATTTGCAGACCAATTTGAGCCTTAATAACCTTTTTAAGCCACCGCAAATATTAAATTTGTATCGTTTTGCTAGCAAAAAATTTCATCTAATATTAAAAATCATTAAAGATTAAAGGAGGTACCGCGGTGTGTCATAAACGGCGAGTAGGAAAGTTTTGATGTTGCAATTAAATAATAAACTTAACCCCAAAAGTTAAAGAGCCCGTGTCACTCCTATCAAGTAGAGATTATTAATGATTTATGTCGAATGCTTTTTCTCTCTGCAGAGAAACTGGATATATGTGTATGTGTATAAAGTTCATCGTTGAGCTAAAGAGCGGAGTTAGTCGAGATGATGTGAGGAAAAAACATAATAAACTTTTTCCTCTTTGGCATTTTTCATCGAACATTTGGCGTGAGCGGTCACTAATAATTGAAGCTCTATCTCTATAAAAACTAATTTTCATTGTCCAAAAAAAATCATCATTGAAGCTCAATTGAATTTGTGTAATTAGCTTAAATCCGCGTATTATGGAGATTTAAATCGTGTTCGTGTGTGTGTGCTTGTGATACAATTGTCTGTGATACATTAAAATGATGCCAATTTACCAACGATCATTTGCAAAACGGAGCATTGAGGAAGTTCAATCATGGAATTTGAAAATTAGCCAGCGAACTATGGGAATTTTTTCCTACATCCTCGGCACAATTTCTGGCATTTTAATGACTTTAATCATCATGAAATTTATTCAATATGATGAATTGCTATTGCAAACGACACGTCCAGCAATGATAGAAATTTCACAGCCAACAAAACAAGCACTAACAATAGACTTGAGTCAAGAGGTGCGTGTACTTTGTTTCGTATTAACACATCCAATTAATCATCGAACGAAAGCTGAAGCGGTCGCAAATACGTGGGGAAAGCGGTGTAATAAAGTTGTTTTTATTTCAACAAAAAGTGATGATAATTTCGATGTGATTACTGTCAATGTGACAGAGGAACATCAGTTTTTATGGGGAAAGACAAAGCAAGGATTGCAAAAAATTTATGAGCTTTATGGAAATGACTTCGATTGGTTCCTAAAAGCTGATGATGACACATGGATTTTTGTGGAGAATCTTCGACATTTTCTCTTCGCGTATTCGCCATCATATCCAATATATTTTGGATGCAAATTAAAACCGTTTGTTAGCCAGGGATACATGAGCGGTTCAGCATATGTCATGAGTCGTGAGGCGTTGCGAAGATTCAATGAAGAGGCTTTGAAAGGTAAATTTCACAAATTTAAAGTTTTCATATAATTTTTTTATCGTACAAAACAGATGACTATAAATGCTGGAATGGAACGGAGGGAAATGAAGATGTGGAAGTGGGAAAATGTCTTGCAAATGTTGGAGTGCTAGCAGGAGATTCGAGAGACAGTCATGATCGATCAAGATTTCTTCCGTTTACACCCGAAGGTCATTTAAGAAATTTATTCGGTGTGTCATGGCTAGATAACGCGACATATTACGAGATTAAAAAGGTAAGAATTTTGTCAACACTCATTTACATTTTTACGAATTTTGAAAACATTTTTAATTACCATACACGCAGAGTCAATTTTCAAATGTCAATTCTCATTTGCAGGGCATCGATTGCTGTTCAGACTCGGTGATTTCGTTTCACTATATTAAGTTCAATCAGATGTACGTCATTGATTTTCTCGTGTACCGCATGCGATTGTATGGCTCTTTAATTGACGGTCGACTACCGAGTAAATTGAGCTTCGATGAAATTAAGCAACAACTATTAGCCTACAAAGCCACAACGACGACAATTTCATTAGCCAGCATGTCATCATCATCAAATGTATCCGATGCTTCAGTGACTTAATAAAAATAACTTTAAAATATTATTAGAATTTTATTTTTTCATATAACAATTTTATAAGATTAACAACATCAACAAGAACATAACTTTTGAGTTTTAGCACTGCAGAAAATTTAATCATGTGACTAGATCTGCATACATTTTTGCCTTACGACTTGTATTGGCTTCCAACGATTCTCGGACTTTTTGCCTCAATTATTCGACTGATGTATGGCGTACGGGTGTCAATTTCATCCGAGTCATCATCATCATCGTCGTTGTGACGGTAGTCGGTGTTGTTTCTGAAAAGTTAAAATCTATCTTTAGAAAGGTCACTTAAAAACTGCTAATTCTTACCTGTAATTATTAAGTCTTTCAAGTCCCAAATTGCATTGAGAATCATAGCTCTCAGCTTCCAACGAGGCAATTCTCAACTGATGCCTAATTCGGCTCTTCTCGCGGGCCCTTTTCTTTTGAAATTCCTCCTCAACTCGCTGCATTGCTTCCGATTCGAAAAGTCTCTGCATTTCCTTCTCTTCCGCCTCTTTCGATAATTTTTCAGCCATCTTCTTTCGCTCAATTTTTCTTATTGTGCTTTGAAATTTAAATTTATGACTTTTTGTCGGCGATTGATTCTTTTCATTTTCATATGAATGTTGACGTATTAAAACCTCATCACGATCAATATCATAGCTATTGCTAGCGGCCGTTATGCAGATCGTTGACTCAAACTTTTGCGGTTTTTCATCGTAATTTTTATCCATATTTGTAGGCAAATACATCACGTGCTTACCGCTTGTCATTTGTGAAATTATTTGACTTCGGTCGATTTCCTTTCGCGTCGATAGCTCGTCAATTGAGTTGGGCTGTGAGCCCAATAGCCAATTACTATCGACACCATAATTGTGAATTTGAACTTTGTTTTTTTCCTCGTTTACGTTGGTGGTAACAGAACCAAAAACTTCAGCAACGGATTTGCGAAACTTTTGGAGACTATAAAAATTATTTTGTGGCAATTCAGTGCTGTGGTCACGGGGCAGCGATAAACTAAACATATGACCATTGCTGGTTGTCGCAAATGATTGACTTTTGTCTGCTTCGATGGGCTGAAAACTTTCTTTTCCTTCTACTGACTCTTCGTCCTCTTCGAGGTCTTGTTGCGGTGTCCATGACGAAACGAGATAAGCTTGTGGCATTTGAGCGCTATCTGGTGAATTGCCAACAATTTCTTTATCGGCCGATATGCCGCTATCTCCGCTCTTATTATCCATTTGCATATGAAACGATGGCTCACGATAAATTCGCTCAATTTTTGTTTCATGTTTCGCATCGTCTGTGTGAAGTTGAAGCATGCTTGCACTCAACACTCGACCGCTATTTTTTGAGTCACTCAAATTAGCTTCAACCGCTAATGACTTCCATGCGGCAAGTGGAGAAAAGCGAGGAATTTGAAGTTGTCTTCGGGGCAAAGTTGGACGAAGATTAATGGTGATGTCCAGTCCATCCGAATCAACGTCGATAGTGTCGGAAATAATGGATTCCGAGTAAGCTAAAAATAATTTTAAAGTAAATATTGTAAATGTCGATTCCATTAAAAATTTCAAGGGATGGTGTAAAAAAAATCCTACCATTGTTCTTTGAACCGCTCATTTTAAAGATGTCTTCGGCAAACTTATTAATGGCATCCATTTGCGCATGATTGGGCTCAATTTCAATCTCATCATCTGTGTCGACACTCGCTTCCTGCATGCCGTAATAGAAATTATTTGTGCTGTTATTAAACTGCTGTTGATGCGTGGAGTTCTCTTTAATAATTGATTCTCGCGATGTCGTACGATCTTCTTCTTCCGCCCCTTGCGGAGGATGCTGTGTATAGCCTATAATTTCTGGAGGTTCTTTTGAGATTGGTGTCGCACTCATTTCATATGGCATGGTTGATTGCTGCTTCGCTTTCGAATATCGAAACGACGATGATGTCGACATGGTTGGATTGGAAATGGCACTATTATCGGACGATTTTTTCGCTTCAACGCATGGCTTCTCAATTGTCTTATCAGAATGATTGTTGACTGGTGTCGGCGCAGCTTGCTTCTTCATAGCGAATGTTTTCATTTTCTCATTACTCTCGGTCGGTTTTATTTTCGCAGCTGTGATGGTTGTTCGTTGCTTCGTGGCACTTGAAAGTTCAGACTGAAAGGTGGCATTACGGTTCGCCAAATTCGCTCTATACCGTTCTTGTGTGGTCATCTGTCGAACGTCTGATGTCTTCGTTGTTTGAACGACCTCTATTCGAGGAAGATTCATCATGGTTGTTTTACGCTGAAATTGAGGTGAAAATTTTGGCATAAATTTCTCCGCATTTTGTGTTTGCGTTAGAGTCATGTCGAACGTCTGCTCCCGTCTGAGATAAGAAATTGGATTAATTCGCGATGGTCGCGCGGCTGGCGAGTTATTAACAGCTGTGTTAGCAACGGGTGGAGGAACTAGTTTAGAGACGGCACTTTTACCGATGACGGACTCTTTCGATTTGATTGGATGCGTCGGTGTGAATGGTTGCTGGGCCGGTGCTCGATTTGGAGTTAAATTTTTAGTAATCGTATCGCCAAATAGTCTTTGAGCTTTTCCTTTCACTTTCGTGGGCGCTTGGTCAGTCGATGATGACGATGATGGCGGCGACATCTAAAAAATTTACATGTTAATAGTTTTTCAAATTTAAAAGTAAAAGCTGAAAAATTCCATAAGGTACAAATAATGACTCACGTAGACATTTTTCAAACGTTTTTAAATTAAAATATTTTACCTTCATGCGATTACTGTTATTATTTTGATTGACGGCCGAAGAATTGGGTGGAGGTGGTGCTCGACTTTTCTTCAAGTCTCTCATTTTATCCAAATTTTTCCTCTCGAAGTTTTTCACTTCTGGTAACATTTTTAAATCATGACTCGAGCCAAAGTTTTTGTTGAGATGCCCTCGCATCGGCTGATGGTTGAGGTTGATCGACAATTGTGTCGATGCCCTTTGCATTTTGAATTGAGGCTGGGGTATTGGTCCCGTAGACGATGGCATGCCGTTCGGATTATCGCTCAAATAAGTGTTTTGTGTTTCGGAAATACTTTTTGAGCGATGAAGTCCACTCTGAAATTTAAGTAATGAGATTGATCCGGTTATTTATTACATCACCACGGTTAATAAGATTTTAAATAACATTTAATTAAAATCATACCTCAGACTCCTTTCTCCCGCTGATTGTGCCACCTGATTGAAGTATCGCTCCATTATTTGTCGAACGCAACCTCGCCGGCTCAATCTTGACATCGGGCAGCACTTTAACGGGATTGGGCATTTGCTGCGGCTCTTTAAACTTATTATATTGATGGTGATTGACATTGAGATTTGGATTTTGCGGTCGATTGTATTGACTCTCGTAGGGAATTTGTGAATACCTCAAGAATTCAGTTTGATAGCGCTTTTGTTCCAGCATGGATAAATTGTTCATGCTATGCGTGTTTCCCATTTTTTCTCTCTTTCAGTTTCTTCTTTAGTTTTTATAAAATAGAAAAAACACACCTCCGGCTATTAAAAATCTGAAAAGATACGTACACAGACGAGAGTGAGTAAGTTGAGTGCGCAAGAAGAAAAGAAGAAAATGAAAGGCATTTGGTGTGAGCAGAAAAAAAAATGTTTATTAATAACATGTATTTGCTGCAAATGTTATTCAACCCATCGGACGGGAAGAATAAAAAAAAAGTGATTCAACCAGAAAAAAAATAGCTGCTGATTTACATGAACCGACAATATGCGATACTTGTAAGCATAATGTGTGCATAAATTTCATACTTTTTTCCTCCATTTGACACGTTGTGCTTTTATTGACTCTTTAAATGTTTCTTTTTCAACATTAAGCGGAAATCTGTCGGCAAACAAAGCATTAACTGAAGCGTGAAGATGTTTAATTGAAAATTAATAGCTAAAGATGTGAAACTGCTCTAAATAACTCACAAAATTGGTTAGTTTTTAATAAAAAAATTTTAATCAAACTTAAAATTTAAGGTGAAGTTTCAAAAAAATTCAATGCCAATGTGACATTGTCAGCTAATGAAAATTAATCGTTTTAAAAGGCTTAAAAGCTTTAAAATTGTTAAACTAGATTGACAATCAAATCCGCTTTTTAAAAATATTGAAGGTGTTTGCAATTTCGGCGGATTGAGATCTCAATTGGAACTTCTATAAACAACACGAAAGCATTTTTGTATTTCGCAAATAAATTTTAAGTGATCAATAAATTATTTTGTGCTGAAATTTCCTCAAGATGTTCACAATTAATCAAGATGTTCACAATTAATCAGATTGCGAAACTTTTATTTTTTAAATTTATTGCGATGATACAAAATCTCTTCCAATTAACATAAGTGTCGAGTCCTTGTATCTTTTAAATTTAAAAATGCATTAAGTTAATGCCATTAACACAAGATATTTGATAGCTTTTGATGAAAAAATGATTTCTTAATCTGAAAAATAGATGCTTATCATGAATTTTAATGAACATTCGATTAAAATTTGATTATGATTTTTTTCTCTGTTGTAATTCATGTTGTAATTAAGAAATGAATGAAAATCGCTTTCGTAATATGTAGATAGAGAGAGAGGAAGAAAAAATTCATTATTAACACCTTTCAAGAAAGAAGAAAAAGCTTTTTTCGAAAAAATATCTCTCTCATTCGAATGCTTGATCGGCAAAAATAACTAAAAGGAATTTCATCAATGAGATAGTGGAGAAAGAGCTCTTTTACTCTTTTTTTTGGCAAGTAATATATCGAAAGTTATGTGCGGTATATATGTATATGCTTTTAGAGATGAATTAGCGTGTTTTATTTGACTTTCTATCGATAAACGTTGATGTGTAACTGGTAAGTTATAATCATGCACGATTTCATTCGTACTTCACTTTTAACGTGCTCATTTGGTTATGGATTGCTGACATGCAAAATGAATCACACGTTATGATGGATGAATAAGCTTCTGGGTTCACTTTATCAATGTCTCCGTGACTGCCGGGAAAGTGAAAACTGCGAACAAGTGTGGCTGGATATCTCTCTCCAATTTCGATTTATTTTTTTGCTCAAAAATTAATTTTTTTCCTCATCCAGCAACTTTCTGCGCCACAGAGTGAGTCAAATGAATATAAAAAGCTACCCAACCGGCTTCGGTATCAAGCAAATGCGCACACGTTTTACCTTCTTTAAAAGACATTGATAATCGATGTAGGATTGAAGTGATGATGACAGAGGAGGATACAAAAAATTCTATCTTTATCTCAATTCATCTCCATGTAAGTGCGCTCGATAATTACTTAATTAAATATTTTTGCAATTCCAATAAATTTTCCATAAAAATTGCAGTCTGAGCTCAAAATAAAAAAATTCCACTCACAGCACTTTCGTAAAATATTTCGCAACCGCCTTCATTTCAGTGACTTGACGAGGGAGATGATGAAGTCACCTCACCCTAAAAATTAAAGCATGATATTATGGCACTCGATCGAGGAAATAAGTTTATGCTAGTAAATTATGTTGTGGCTTTTTGAAAGGCAAACTCACAATTTATGCGAAACAAAAAAACCATGCATCAATTTAATTTGTAGCAAGTGCATCATAGGCACGACATACGATCGAAGTTGCGCTTTTTGTCATGCTGCAAGATTTCAATTTAATTCGAGCTACGATGAGGTAACGATCGGTTATTAACATTTTTAGAAATTTAACATCAGTTAAGTCATATCAAAATCAAATGGAGCATGATTGAATAAACCTTTAGAAATTTTATTTGCGAAATTTTTGCAACCGCATGAATGCTAACTGTACTTTCTGAATATGATGCAAAAAAAAAAGTGAAATTAAACTCATTTATCCATATAAATAGTTAAGCACGCTTTACTTTATTATTTTATAAAAATGAAAGATATCCATTGTCCAAAATAGAAAAGAAATTTTTGCCATCCATGCGAAATATTTTATTTTAAACTACTATGGAGGCCGCGAAGGTAAAGGTCATTCGAGTGTTTTTGTAAATATCTCTTTCGCTCTCTGAAAGCTTTGTTTTTTGTCTCGGCATTTTTTTTCTTGAATGGATTTGTACGAAGCTTAAAATTCAATGACTCACTTAAAAATCTCTGTAGCTGTGTTCAACTATTAAGATTTTCAAGTCATGCACACGTTCGTTAGACATGACTATGGTGAGGTTGGGTCTTGAGTGTCGTTCTAAAACTTTTATATTGACATTTTCTCATGCCAAACTGCCGCCCGGAAATAAGGAAAAGTTGGTTAAAAAACAATAATTTAATTTAAAAAAATATTCAGCACACTTAAAAGCTCTACGTTTTAACATCAGCACGTCAAAGTGTATTCTCTTTGCTTAGGAATTCAAATTGTCGCTAATTTAAACTTCAAATATGAATTTTATATTGACTAAAAAATTTCTCACTTTAAATGGTGATGATTCCGTGTTTGTCAAGTGTGAAGATAGAAATAATTTCAATTCGATCGACTGAGTAGAAATCTCATTAAACTGAAAGGTTTTTGGGTTGATTGAATTGCCACATAAAAAAAATTTTACGCTAAATTCCATTTGAGTAAAAGCCCAAAGAGACATAAAAGTCTATAAATCATAATAATTTGGACATTCGACATGGAGATGAGGAATGCGATCTATGTCCAATTAAAAACGCTAATACCGAAAGGTATGCTTGCGAAATCTCTCTCTCTCACTCGGCACACACAAATGAAGTTATTGATGTCAGTGATTTTTGATACCTCGCAGTTGAGGATAGTGAAAATGGAAGGTTACCGACCACTTTTTTCCCTCTTATTCACTCGTTTAACGGTTCTGCTTTATGTTGCAGAGAAAAGAAATAAAAATAAACATACTCGAAAAAAGCATCGAGACGGGAGTAAAAAAATGAGTACACAATGCTTGGACAGGTTGATAATTTTCTCAAAAAAAAACTTTCTTTCACTATGAAACAGGTTTTGCAATCTCAATCGAATTTTTTTCTCAGTTTTGTCGACGGCAATTTGCAAAGTTGAGAGGGAAATGTGTAAATTTTGAGTGGAGAGGTGCGATCGGCGGCGATTAATAAGATTTAAAGCAAGAGAGATTTTTATTTTATGACGCGGCGTTATAAAATCGCATTAATCCCGCTATGAACGCGCAACGCAAGTGAAAAGTGTCAAAATGCTTTATATATACAAGCTCTGTTTCTCATCCACTTATTATGTAAGTTGGATTTCCTCAAAAAAAATAAAATTGTAAAAATTAGCATCAAAGCGAGAAGAATGAAAATTGTTTCATATTAAAAAAGACTTTTGTGTGATCATGCTCAACTCGCTGTCTTTGAAGACAGACGACGGCAAGTGAAGAGGTGCCGGCAATTAAGAGAAAAAGAAGAGACAATGCCTAATTATCATTGTTTCACCTCATGTTCGCTCATCCAGCTACCAGCTGCATCTCGGTAGCAAAATTAATTTATAATTTAAGTAAAGGAGAAATGAGCGAAAAAAATATGATTAAGAAATTTTCAACAGACATTTATTGTCGTCGTCGTTGAAGAAAGTAAAACATGGGGTGGTGAAATCATTAAGAAAGTTGTGTCTTTTTGTTGATGATTATCATGGTCCACTCATCATAGCACAATTTACCCGCTTCGAATCTTTATGCTGAGCGACATGTGAAACCCCCCACTACTCAATTGTCTCAACTCCAAACAATGGATTAATTTATCATCATTAAAATTTGCAGGAGAAAAAGAAGAAGAAGAAGTCGCATGCTGTGTGCTATGTGATTGCATTAGCATCCATGGACATTACTTAGCTCGTGTATGTCAATCTCATTTTTTTTTGTGAGTGGTGACAATGACATTTGTTGTGCACGACCACGACTAATTTTTTTAGTTTTCAAGTTACAATGGACGTAATCGACATTGATTCAATTTTGTAATAATTCAAAGTGGAACTCAGAACTGAAGAGAATGGAAGGAAGAAGCGTTTAGAAGGCGGTAATTGAGGTTGAAATTGTTGTGTATAGCAATGTGTGTCTACCATGCATTTAAAAAAAAGACGCGTTGAATTGAGCGAGAAGAAGAAAAATTCCGTTTGACTTCTAACGGGGAATTACACAATATAATTCTTCTAGACGTTATATCATATGGAAGTGAACGTTTTAGAACATTTTTATTACATATTACTGTTTGCTGCTGCTGCGCCTCTAATCAGATGATCTCGTCGAATTTACATGAGAAATTGTTCATTGTATCAAATGCCATGACAATCGTGCGAGAAAACCTCCAAGAATAGTTTTTAATTCACTTAATTTACACACAATATTCCTTTTTAAGGGGACACACTCACATAACAATTGCATCTATATATTTATATGGCATGAACATGTAACCTCAGCATTTCACTTTAACGCTGAGATTGAATAACGCAAAAGAATGCAATCAGTTGTCGAGAGAGTAGAGAGAAATTTTCTGAACTAGATGTTGCAGCATACAGGAGATAAAAAAGAGCCAAAGTGGATCGAAGCATAAAAGGTATGAATGAGTTCGAAAACAATAAGGTACCATACGTCGTGAAGCTCTCGCATGGTAATGGCATCCGATTTCGAAGAGCCAATAAAACCATCGCCTATCGAACTCAGTGCCTTCTCTCTCGCATGAGCGAAAGACATGCATACGGGCTTAAGAAAGAAAACTTTCTAAATATTTTTATTATATTGCGGCTTCGATAGCTCGCTTTTATTTTCATTTCCACGTCGAGAGCTCTTTTAAGTTTAAAAAATGCCTAATTTGAATAAATAGCACTAACAATCATAGAGATGCATCATCATTCATGTGCTTAACATTTTTTAAAGCTATTTTTTTGGGTGGCGCGATGAATCTCAAAATTTATTCTTTCGTATTTTTTCTTCTTTTTTTTCTGAGAGGAAGTGTCACAAGTATAGCGGATTAAATTTATTGTTGTCATAAATTTGACAGAAAAATATTAATTTAACTTTTTGATTTAAATATTTTTTAAACACGTAACTTTAGAAATTTAAATTTAATTTTACAACACTTTAAAAAAGCTGCAATATCACCTTACAATTTGTGGAACACCACACTATAGAAAGCTTGTGTGTGAGATTTTCGAGTGCATCGACAGCAAATTAGTAAAATAAAATTCAATTATGTTTTTTTTTTGTAGAAATTTTTAAAGTACAACTCAGCGATAATGATGACTGTTCGCTATGGTGAGCAATAAAGCGAAAATTTGCAAATTGAGCTCTATGAAAAAAAAGTCGGTTACTTAGGTGCAGCTTGCGATATAAAGCATAATTTCACGGAGATTTTGAAAGATCTCTTTTATTTTTCAACGGACGCATTGAACGAAGTGCTGTAAATTTTTAAGAAGTTTCTCCCTTTGACTTCTTCTTCTTCACTCATATTTTTTTCGCATTCTTCACATATATATTTTCGCATATACATGATATTTCACAAGGACGTTCGTATGGTGCTTTTTTTAAAGGAGGTCAAATGAATTCAATTGACTTGCATATTATATTTTTGTGGAAGTAACTTCACGAGATTCAGCTTTAAACTATTGCTACAGTTTCTCTCAAGTATTCACCGAGTTGAAGGTCAATCGAGCAGCATTTTTTACAACACTCAGAGCTACACAACAATCACTGGTTGCGGTATGTATGAATGGAATTACTATGTTCACACGCTCAACAAAAATTATACTGAACTTACCTATATATCGATAGAAAACGACTTTAATCCAAGTGTTAGAATTTATCATATACAATTAGTCGTTAATAAAATGCACTACAATGGGAGGATTTCATCCATAATTAGCACACAATTATTTTTTTAAACCGCTTCTTTCATCATCATCATCATTGGATCTAACATAGATCTGATTTTGATTGATTGTTTCAAAAATAAAACGAGAACCGATCTTCGCACAATTGAATCCAACTATTAAAGCAAATCGAATTCTCGAAAGAAAAAAAAATATTTAAGTCAAAAAACGGTAAATAAAAAGATATCACTCTTAATTTATTCAACTAGACTCGTTTATTTTTTGCAACTTCCTCGATATCACTTTTAAGATAAAGTTGTATAGGAAAATTTATTTAATTAACAAGAGGAGTGACTTTGGTATCGACAACACACTTCTTGACACACGATTTTAAACATCAACAGCAACAAAAAAAGACAGCAGCACTCTTGAGAATAATTTGAGGTGTTGTTGTAAATTATTATAATTTTTTTCTGTTCTTTTCTCTCTTCTTGTCCCGTGTTAACTGAGCAGCACACAAAAAAGTTATGTGCGATCAACTCGAACTCAAAAACTTAACTGAGAGAGTTTTTTTTTGTTCAACGGATGGCAAAGAAGGCAACAACGAATGCGACGAGAAAAAGTTAAATAAAAGGCAAAAGACTTTTTTAAAAGAGAGAAAATGAGAAAAATTTAAAAAAGCTCTTTTAATCGCTCGTGAGCTGTTTAAGTCATGCCGTGAGGTTACTCAAGAATTTTTTTAAACCAGACAATGAAGGTATGCTGTCGCAATCGCTTGAAAGTTATGACAAGGTATTAGAAATAAATTTTTTGTGGTCAGTTGGAAAATTTAAAAATAAATTTACCTGAGATCTGAGACATTTTCCTATAATCCATGCTCATTCATCCGCACTCTCTCTTCACACACTTTTATTAGCATTTTTATGACTCTAACTCGAGTTATCTTATTTAAAAATTTATGTTTGGGTCAAGATGATGATTAGCATTGTCATCCATACCAGAGGTTTAACTTTATTTTCTCTCATTTCAGTGAGAGAGTGAAAAAAAAATAACCAAAGCGGCTGTTGACGAAGACAAGTAGAAAGTTATGTGATTCGAATATTTTTTTGTGGGCCATCGATGGCATGCGAGTAATTTTCGCACAAATATTATGACTAATTTGTCAGGTTCATGTACGACAAACAAAAGAGAGATAGCATGCGAGCGAGAGATTGGTTGTTAAGAAAAAAATCTTTTTAATTTTTAATTTACAATTACGCATTTATTTTACATTTAATTAATTAATTCAAATATGTATGGACGGCTGTGGACAAAAAAGTCACCCCAAAACCATTAAAATAATTTTTAAATTTTTAGGGTTTAGAAAATTTGGTTCACACACATATTTTATATTGGTGATAGCTGGTTTTTTTAAGACAAGTTTATTAAAACGATAATTATGGGGTTTATTTTATTTAAATAAATATTATTTTAACGGTTTTGGAGATTTTTTTTCAAAAAAAAAGTTAAAAGCAATAATTTTGAAAAATTTGCATTGCATTTTAAAATTTTTAACAAAATCAAAGTACAAAAAATCGTTAAATTTATAAATTTTTTAATAAAACATAGTTCCCCGCCTTGCGTCAACTACGTAAAATTACGTACGCTCTCTACGTTTCTTAATCGTTTTCAAAACACACTTTAAAAAATTATCAAAAAATTAATTTTCTACCATAATTAACGATCAAAATGAAAAGAAAAACAAGACAAACAGCGCCTAAGGGCCAGCAGAATCAGATTACTTTCGCGCAATTCGAAGGAGATCACATTACAGAGGTAAATTTTAAATTCGGCAAAATTTTAAATCAAAAAAAATTGTAAACAATTGAATTTTAGCTTGCAAATAAGTATTGGAGTGCTGAGAAGCCAACTGAAGATCTTCAGCCGTTCGAAAAGGATGTTATTGAAAAGGTTTACAAGAGTGAAATCGCTAGTGGTGACAACAGACGAATTGTAATGCTCGAATTCAATCGCTACCTCGAAAATTACTTATGGCCAAATTTTAATGAGAAATCTTCATCTGCTCATTTGATGTCAATAATTTTCATGCTCAATGAAAAGTTCCGCGAACGCATTGAAGTCTGGAAAGTTTTTGAAACCAACACGGAGAATTTTCCAGTATTTTTTAACAAAGTTTTGGCAAAATGTTTGGAGGAAATTAACATCCAGAAGGCAACTCCTGCTATAATTCGTGAACAGACATCGTTGTTAGTATTCCTTAACAATTGCTTCCGAAGCATGGAAGTGGAAATTTGCCGCGATCAAGTGAAAAAGCTGGTATCTCTGTCAATGTGGAGCTGTTTGCAGCCAAAAAGAAGAGATCAAGAGCTCAACTCAATTCCTGAATGGAAGAAATATTGGAAAAAGCTAATGAAGCGTGATAAGCCAGAGATGAAGGAAAAACTTGAGTGGGAACGACATTTCTTGCAGGTATGTCAATTTAATAATTCTTTACTCTAAATAAAACGAAAAATATAATTTTAGAATCTCATCATTAAGTTCCTGAAAATTGTCGAAAAAATTCCTAAAGAAGGAAAAATTAATTTGGAAGTCGTGAGATATTGCGAACGCTTTCTCGAGTTCATTATCGATCTGGAAGCGCTATTGCCAACACGAAGATTCTTCAACACAGTCATGGACGATAGCCATCTGGTTGTTCGCTGTCACATTTCACCACTCAATCAAAGACCTGAAGGAAAATTATTTTCACAGGTGAGTCAGTAGAATTAAGTAAAAATCTTTATTTTGCTCGTTTGAGATTCTTAATGGGGAATGTAAAATTAATCTTTGTGAACATTTTAAAATCTAAAATTTACGTTAATAATCGCTTCGACCGTTCATATATGTAAGCTCATCGCCATAGTTCCATTCGGCGCCTGCCGTATGTGTCACTGGTTCATTATAGCAGCACGCTTTTCTCAGCAGAAAACCGACGTGCTTTTGTCTTATAATTGTTATATAAAATATCACGGGTGCTTGTAATGCGTTCGTTATGATGTGAACATAAAGAAGTGCGTCGTACTTGAGCCATGACAGAATGAAGAAAATCCAAGCCGTGCTCATTGTTATGAATATCAGAATGAACATTATAAAGCTAAAAAAGAGACAAAATTAAATGAGATTAAATTTTACAAAATATTTAACACTCACTTGTTCTTCAACTTGTTGTGAATCCTTCCATAAGAATTAATTCGATTCATGACTTTCATGGTTGTTGCGTAAAAGAACAAATTGATTATGATGATAAATGCAATCGGAGTGAAAAAGACGGCCATGCCAAGCCATCCGATAGTTTCTTGATCCTCAAAAATGTACTGCTTCTTTATCGTGCCCGTATCGAGGTAAAAGTGAGCGAATACAGCCAGTGCTGTGAGTGTCGCTGTCATTCCCCACACATAGCTCGAATACCAGCAATATTTACGACCGTCCGTTACTCTCAGAAATACATTGCGTGACTTGAACGTCTTCCAAATGTAATAGCCTAAAGCGTTGAGCCAGAAAAATGCTCCTAAAAGGCTCGCATAGAGCACTATATCGGCAACCATAAAACTAAAGTGATTGCTGAATTCGGTAAAAATTCTCACTAAATCCGCGGCTTGACTTATTATTAGACATATCGTGATTGTCGTAATTATATTTCCAATCAAATCACGAAGAGTTGGAAGCACAAAGTATATGATGGCGATGATTAATAAAATAATCATTGAGATGCCATGAAAGAGGGGGTTGAGTATTTTTCTCAGAAGAAAATCTGTGTCGGTCCAATTGAAGACTTTTCCGGGTGAGCAGACATAAGCGAATTGATAACCTTCCGATGTTTTGTTAGAAAATGCCGCCTTCTCAATGCAATAATGTCCCTGCTCAAAATCATGATAAAGAAAGGCGTTGCTTCGATCGAGAAGCAATTTTCCGAGTTTTTCTTCCTCGCTCATTTCATCGTAATCCTCATCGTCATCGGGTACATTATGATTTCGAATGTAATGTCCCAACATGCCGTCATTGAATAGAAAAAGATAATCGTGATTCTAAAACATTAATTTTGTTAAAATTAAATTTTTAAATTTAAAAGTTTATTCACCTGTGGATCATGATAAACAGACCACATTTGCATTTTGCCACAATCTGGTTTCCCAATCAGAAATTGATAGTCATCAACTTTGACATTCATTTTTCCATTCTCTTTTCCTGTGAATGTGGGTGACCAAACGGCTGAAATGAAGTAGATATTTTAAATCCTAAGAACTTTTCCAGATGGCCCCTAAACTCACTCATATTCACTAATGCCGCGTTCGTGCATCGAGAGTCAACGAGAATCTCAAACTTTTCACAACACTTATTTATTTTGACGGTCGGCTGGACGTCTTTACTCGGCGATGCATGCGCATTCTGTACTATTACCGCTATTGCAACACAGTAGTACACTATCGTACTGAGATTGTAGTTTCTCTTATTGTTGTTGTTTTTGCAATTTCTCGTGTGCATCATCATGTGCACTTTATTTTCTGCTTTCCTAGTAAAATCCCAATGCTTTCTTCTTCTTCCTTCTTGTGCACGATGAATTTTACTCGTTCGCTAGTACACAAGTCAGGTTGTAAACGATTTTAAATGCGGTTTGCCTTTTACAAAAAAGGAAGAAACAACTATATACATGTCAAAGAAAAAGAGAAAGAGGCATGAAAGGCTTTAAATCGATTTTTTTTGTGTGCGGCAAAATATAAATTTCAACTGTCTTGTGCCGTTTTCTATTTTTTTTTCCTTTCTTCGCATAAATTGAAGAAATTGACTAAATTAACTCACTTCCGGCACTGTATGCTCTCTTGTATGTCTGTACATGCTAATTTGAAATTAAACGCCGGCTAATGATGACGTCACAGAATAGTTTGATCATTGCATTCTGAGAAAAATTATCACCTCGAAAATGAAACATGAGTCAGAGCTTAGAAAACACGTTTTATATTCGTCATATGATTCTATAAAACAGATACACATAGAGCTATGTTCTTTATTTTTAGATCATGTAATCAAAATCTCTTTAAAAATGTAACTGAAAACAGTTTGATGAACTTCAGCCGGCACATTAAAGACTCAATTTATTTACGTATATATACAGACTGTAATAAAAAATATTTTTAATTTCACTCTAGAGTGAGTGAGAAGACGAAAAAATAATCTGAGATAATGCTAAGAGATTCTTATTAGCCAAAAAGAGCGATGATTGAAAACGACACACGAGATTTTATTTTTATTCAGCACTTTTTATGCAAATGTATCATCTGCTTTGAATCTTTTATACACTTACAATTGTTTTATTTGTATAAATGCACTGTTCAGGTATGCTATGCTTTGGTGATTTTTTTATTCACTCGCTTTATCTCCTCAAAAACAAGAATTCAAAATGATCGCGTCACATTTTATAAATTTGAACATTTTAAATGGTTTTTATTAATTTCCTAATGTCCACCACTAATTTTTGATATAACCTAATGAACAAATGTGTTTGGAATTCTTTAAATTAGATTTTAGGCGTCATTAAAAATTAAAATTGTAAAAACAAAAAAAATATTTTCTCTCCGCTTATGTCTGCTTCTCGCTCGAGACTAACGTACGGAATGCCTGCGATGCTTGCTCAACAGTAAATGTTGATTGTTTTCATTGCTGTTGATGATTGAAAAACATTCTTGAGATATTGCAAAGTTTAATGAAAATCATGCTTTTTTAGAATGTCGACAGTTACCGCTTTAGAAAATTAGTTTTAAAATTAATTCTTTAAGTTAACGTTAAAAATAAATTGGAAAATTTAATTTTTTAATCAAGAAAATGCTTGAAAGATTTAATATTTAGAGCACATTGCTGTATGTTGTAACACTCACACATTCTTAACTGTTTAATGTTTTAATTTTCTAGAATATATGTTCTGGTTATTTCTTCTGTGGTTCCCAAAATTTCAATCTTTCACACGTATGCATTTCAATGGTAGCACTTCCAATTATGAAATAATTTTTTTATGTATGCGCTTTTTTCCATCTGTCCGTACCTTCGAGATCACGGCCCTCTGATCAGCTAGAGACTTCAAATTTTCTCTTATATGGCTTCATGTACCTCGTTGAACTCGTGAACGAATCTATTGGAACTAAATGCAGTACACGGCAACACCCACGTGTGGGGTTTGAAATATTTTCTCAAAAAAAATTAAATTATTTTCTAACTCTATTTATTCGAATATTTTTTTAAGTAAAAATTTATAATTCTCTTGAATTTTACAAAAATAAGGAACAATATTTTTTTTGATTGATGGCACACATTTATAAATATATGAAACACTGTTAGATGAAGTTTAAAGAAAGTTAGTAAGGATGACTTTTTTGGCTAGTTTATTTAATAGCTTTAATTACGAGGTCATATTTTCCTTTACCTAATTTTATGTAGAGAAGAAAAAGAGAGAATTAGAAAAGAGAAAAGGATAGGAATGAAATTTGAGGACATTGTACACATGCGAGATTCATGGCGTGAGGACGGTAATATGCTGATGATGATGATGATTATTACCTTCATTTTCTAAGCAAACTTGCTCCTCATCGTCAATATCGGCCCACCTGCCTGGACACGTGAAACCCAATATTCTTCGGTTCGCTAATTCTTTTCTGATGCGTTGACGGCAGAGAATAAGTATACAGAATACTAGCACACCATGCAGGCAATTTAAAGAATCCACAGCTACCCAAATCCAATCGGTTGGCGAGTGGTCATTAAATGTATAAGAGAGAACTTCAAAGAACCATGTTAATCCTCCAAGAACAAAAATTTTTAAATATAAAAGACATCTGAAAAATATTTTTAAATTTTTGAGTCATTCTTACGTGTTTTATGAATTTTAAATTTTTGCTTACTTGTATCTCAAAGCTTTTAATGTGTCGGGCGTGTATTCATTCACGTTTAAATAAATGCCAGACCAAACGCAAAGCACTAAATTTAGCACTAACATTAAAGATATTGGAATATAGAGAAGCATCCATTGATCATGGTTATCTGAAAGAAAAGTGTGAGATAAAAATTGTCAATTAAATATATTTTTTACTCACGGTGGAACCAACATGATGTTACACCAAGTGTGGGTTGGAATGAATGCTTGACGAGAAGAATTACTGTGAGTGTTATGGGGATCGTCCATGCGTATAAGTGATTGAGTTTGTACCATGAGCTTTCATTAATGTTCCATTTTCTCAAACTGAATGATTTAAAATTCATTTTAGCAAGTCATAAATTTGCAATTCAAAAAAGTTACTCACGCAATTATTTTCCAAACATTCAATATGACACAGTTGAGCCAAGAAAAATATGCAATGGTGAAGAAATAGGTTATGATAGCGAGGAAAAGGCATAGGTCAAGTGTAAAATCTTCTGGATCGTAGAGTTGCAAGGAAGCCAAGAAAAACATGAAGAATACCTGACAGACTAAATTAAATATCATCACTTTGTCCTAGAATATGAAAAAGTTTTCAGGATGTTACGATAAAAATTCACACATTTATGTACCTGTGTTTCTCGGAGCTCCGGAAGAAGATAATAAATGTAGAGAGTAATGCACAAAAATACAATTGAAGTGATCAAGAAGAATGTCTTAAGGGTGTGAGGAATCGTTGCAATTCCTGACTCTTCCGGGAAGCAAACAATTGCAACCTCATAAGTCTCATTTGTTTCTGTATCGTGTTGATTTACGAGACAAAATCTGAGGAATTAAGAATAGCATTTAATTTCAGATGATGACAAATAGCGTCTTTCACTATAATTATAATGAATGGCTTTAGGAAATTCACGTCAAGCAACTTACTCATCAGCAAATAAGACCGTTTCCATTTCTGTGATCAGAAGCGTGCCATTATCTGTGATTGTATAGTTATCGTCGTCAAATTGAAACGGATCGAGAATATATTTTTCCGGACATTGCAAATCAATATTGGGATGTTTTCCATCACTATTCACGTCACATTGTGCCTCAACGAGTAAATTCTTATCGTTCTTGCAACATTTTGGCGCTTCAATTTTTTTACATTTAATATTCGTGACACACACGACTATCACTAATGAACTTATTATAAATTTCATGGTTTTATTTTACACTTTCAATGGCCTCTAATTTATAAATATTCCATGTTTATTCACGCTCGGTAACCTGTTGTGAGAAAGATGAAGTAATTTATTAACTATCGAGTGATAGACAGAGAACTTGTTCTTTTCTCAATTCATAATATTTTCTTTATTAATTTAAGCGATCAAAATTAAGAAACACTCGCACTCAATAATTAATGGTCACGCGTGCCGATTTATTTTAGCATCCGCTCTCGATGAAATTCGATATCACATAATCATCTGCTATTAATATTTTAAAAAGCAGATTGATTTTCCATTTAACGATTTTTTTTACTCAAACTCAAATATTTTTTTAATTCATCGCACACTCATTGTTAATTATAGCTCCGCTATACCCTCAGAAGGGATAAACTTCTTTTTATGTTGGCTCGTAATTAAATTTTCAACACTGACCTGATACGATGGGTTATTCGACAACACCCACTTTTTTATTTACACTTTTCTCGAATTTTGAACCCAAAATAATTAAACAAGGAAATCATATGTGGACAACATGATGTGAAAATTTAAAAATAAAATAATTTGTTTATAAATTCTTTATTTCCAACCATTTTTTTTCGCTCAAGCTGCTAAGCACAAAAAAAATTTCTTTCCTGCTCAAAATTTGACAGTTTTATTTTTTAGATGATAAAATTATGTTCATGCCATTAATTTTGAATTGCGTGATTAAAAATTAAACTGCGGAGGTTTGTTTGCAAAGAGTTACTGTCAACAATTTTTACTTGAATACTTTAGAGCTGTTTGTGAAACATCTTAAGATCTGATGATGATTAAACATCTGTAATTGTTTAAAATAGACGGAAGGAGGAGAAATTTAAATACGATTCAATTGAGAGATGATATTTTTGGCTATTCAAATATCTGCGAAAAGACAAGTGGATTAGGTCCATTAAAAATTTCAATGAAATCATTCTTTTGCCAATCGACTAAATTTCCAGTCGCTCTTTTTAACAAGAGATGAAAGTAAAGTTTCTAACCATATGTTGCAATTTCAAAAGTGGCCTTTCAAATTTTTTAAAAGGCACTCGACTTGTCGAAAAACTCAATAACGCGAGTACATGCTTTTTATCAAAATCAATAAATTTTTTTTTTCGATTCTCTTTTCATGTGTTCAATTAACACTTGTATTTTTTTTGGAAAACCGCTAACAACTTCATTAGTAGATGAAAGAATTTTTGTTCTATATTTTTTATAATTTAAAATTTACGATAACATATTTTTAACGATCCATGAACGTGGCCAAAAATTAGAGAGCAACACTTCACCCACGTTTTTTTTTTGTTATTTGAACACCTCTTTTTTTTATAAAAATTCTCTCTTACTTTTTAATTCTTAAGAGCAGTATCATGCGATAATTATTTTTTTGTTAAATATACACGCGTTGAGCGAGAGAAGAAAATTAAGTCCGACCAGTCTGGCGAGCTGTTGAACACTGAGCGACGAGAGAGAGCGGAGCGTAGAAAAGCAACAAGTTGGAAGAAGATATTCTTTCTTTTGGAACTCAGTAAGAGTGTGGCCAGCGTATTATATGGCTGCGTTCTTAGTAATCGTAGTAAAAAGTTCGTTTCAAGGAATGAAAGATCATCCTTTGAACATAAATAAATTTGAGCATGTAAATCATAAGCAAGTGTCACAATATATTTACTTAAAGTGTCATAAGTCAAGCATAACAGATTAAAATTAATTAAACACTTTTAATCTATTATAAATTGTGAAATATGGATAATTCCCGTAGAGAGTTGAGACTCTTTATGAGTAAGTTTAAATTTCACGATGCGATGGAATTTTAATTTTTCTAAAAAAGAGTTTTTAATATTGTTTTCGTAATTTTATTAAAAATTAAAAAGAAAAAGACTTTAATCTGATTAAAGTCAATTAAATTTTGTGCTTACAAATTGAATTTTCTAATAAGTTGAAGCAAATAGCTTCTAGTTAATATTTTTAATTGATTTTTGTAATAAATTTTAAGGCATTTTAAGATAATAAAGGGGTCAGTTTGTAAGTTGAGTCACGCTTGCGACTTAAAAATTTGAAATTATATTCATTCGTTCAAAGTGAACCAACTGACCGTGAAAATAAGTATTCATAAATTAATCACATTTTATTCTTTCAAGTCACAATTCAAGCAATTTTTAATCATAATAAATTTTGACAGTAATTGCAAATAAATTAAAAGCCAAACTACAATCAATTAAGATGTCGTTAGAATTTTTTTTGAGGCTTGTCGCAAAAAATCAGTGATAAAATGGATAAAGAACGTTGAGTGTATTTATCGCGTGCTACTGATATGATAAGATTTTTTTATTTAATAATATTAATATGCTTATCTCCTCGCATTTGATAACAAAGTGCAACTTAACAATATGGTAATGGGAAATTTATAGCGCAATTAGATTACTTAAAGTACACCAGAACACTCAATTAGAGTTGAATTGATATTTTACATCAGTTTTCAATTAGCGCGAGTTCGCCAGCACTTATGAAAATGTATTTATCCATCTGGCTGGAATTTTAAAATTTCATGCTTGATTAAAGAATGTACGAGTGGGTGTCTATCCGTTATGTTAACGCTCACTAAAAATATCTAATACATTTTTTACAGCTCTTGGAAATGCTAAAGTTCTATGCTCGCTTCGAGATCAACGACGAGACCGGCGATTGTTTGAGTGAACATGAGATGATGCAAATGCATTACAAGAAGATTACTTCCCTCCAAAAAGCTGCGTTTGCCAAGTTTCCAGATTTGCGTGATTTCGCTCTCCTGAATGTGGCAAGTGTCGACAGCAGGGATGCACTCGAGAAACATTTTGGAGGCTTAGATGCGAGTGCATTGAAGGAAATTGCATGCTATCTCAATCTTGTTCCCGATGAGCTTACTCCGCCCTTCAATTGGCATCGACATGATGAAGAATTTCTTCGAAATCTTTTGGTACGACTAAAAAACAAGTTTAAAAATAGTTTTATCAACTTCCTAAAATTGAAAACATTTGTTGTTTTTTCACAGATAATTCGTCACGAACGTCGCATTTCACAGCTGGAGTCACTTAATGAGATGCCATTATATCCCACGGAGGACATAATTTGGGACGAAAATGTTGTACCAAATGAATATTTCTCGGGTGACAATGTATTAGCGCTTCCAAAGCTTAATCTTCAATTTCTCACTCTGCACGACTACCTCTATCGGAATTTTAATCTCTTTCGATTGGAATCAACCTATGAGATTCGTCAAGATATTGAAGATGCGGTCATAAGAATGCTGCCGTGGCAATCGGAGGAGGGTGAAGTTGTGTTCGGTGGATGGGCCCGTATGGCATTGCCAGTCCAAGAGTTTGCTGTATTTGAAGTTGGAAAGCCATTGCTGGGCGAGAGGAAGCCATCGAGAGTTCGCGCTGATGTATCAGTCTCTCTAAATGTAAGGAGAGAAATTCAAGAGGAATGGGAGAATCTTCGACGTCACGATGTTTGTTTCTTAATTACCGTCCATCCGAGTACTCCGATTGGGACAAAGTACAATTATCGTGGTGATTTCATTGAGCAAGTCGGGCTGATTAATGTCCGTGGATGTGAAATTGAAGGATTATTGGATGAGAGTGGTCGCGTAATTGAGGAAGGCATCGAACCGAGAAGTAAATTGCCAGGTGACAAGAGAACATATCGCGTATGGCTCGACACAAATCAATATCGTTCCGATATGGAGCTGCTTCAGGAGGGTGGCGATGACGTTTATGAGGGATTTAATATTTTATTACGTCGTAAGCCGAAAGAAAACAACTTTAAAGCCGTTCTTGAAACGATCCGGCATTTGATGAACACCAATTGTGTTGTGCCACAATGGCTACACGATATTCTTCTCGGCTACGGAGATCCCAGTTCTGCTCATTATTCAAAAATGCCCGAGCAAGCAAGATCTTTAGATTTTAACGACACGTTTTTGGATTATCAGCATGTCGTAGAATCTTTTCCCACCTATCAAGTCAAATTAAATTGCTCAAATCCTGATTTAGTTAAACGACCATTCCGTTTGACTTTTGGAGATGTGCCGATCGAACATAACAGTGACGACGACGAAGAAGAACAAAAGATTGAACAGTCATTGGAGAAAATAATAACAGTTGAACCCTACGTCATTCCGAAGAGAGGGCCTTACGAGTATAATGAGCCGAAGAAAAATGTAATTCGCTTCACACCGACTCAAACAGAAGCCATTCGCTCGGGTATGCAGAAAGGAATGACCCTCATTGTCGGTCCACCGGGTAATTAAATAATTTTAATTATATTTTTTTTTATAACTCATTAAAAAATTAAATAGGTACTGGTAAAACGGACATTGCCGTTCAAATCATATCCAACATCTATCACAATCATCCGAATCAGCGAACTCTCATTGTGACTCATTCGAATCAAGCACTTAATCAGCTGTTTGAAAAAATTATGCAACTTGACATCGATGAGCGTCATTTACTACGTCTTGGTCATGGCGAGGAAGCGCTGGAGACTGAAAAAGACTTCAGCCGCTATGGACGTGTGAATTATGTTCTCTCGCAACGATTGCTGTTGCTTGGAAAAGTAAGAAAACTTCAAGAATCGCTTGGGGTTGGCGGCGATGTGTCGTACACGTGTGAAACGGCCGGTCATTTCTATCTCTACGAAATTGTTGCGAGATGGGAAAAGTTTATCAATGACTTGGACTCTTGTGACGTCAACGATGCTGCATCATCTAACTTCTTCACAAAGGAATTTCCATTCATAAAGTATTTTAATGACGCACCGCAACCGCTCTTTAATGGAAAAACTTTTAAAGAAAACTTTGAAATTGCACAAAGTTGTTATCGCTACATAAATCACATCTTTACAGAGCTCGAAGAATTCAGAGCGTTTGAATTATTGCGCAATGGTCTCGACAGATCAAAATATCTGCTCGTTAAGGAGGCAAAAATTATTGCCATGACTTGTACGCACGCCGCACTTAAGCGTAAAGAGTTGGTGAACTTAAGCTTCAAGTATGACAATATTCTCATGGAAGAGGCAGCGCAAATATTAGAAATCGAAACGTTTATTCCTCTTCTCTTGCAAAATCCCCTTGACGGCTTCAATCGATTAAAGCGATGGATTATGATTGGAGACCACCATCAATTGCCACCGGTCATTAAAAATATGGCCTTTCAAAAATATTCTAATATGGAACAATCTTTGTTTACTCGTTTGGTTCGCTTAGGCGTTCCAGTTGTTCAACTCGACGGTCAAGGACGTTCAAGATCGAGTATTTGCGAACTTTACAAGTGGCGTTATAACATACTCGACGATTTACAGCACATCAAACAATGGCCTGAATATCAGCGTGCTAATCCTGGATTTGTCTACGATTATCAGTTGATAAATGTGGAGAATTTTAATGGCGTAGGAGAGTCTGAACCTAATCCATATTTCTATCAAAATCTGGGTGAAGCTGAGTATGTTGTCGCCGTATACATGTATATGCGTCTGTTGGGCTATCCCGCTGAGAAAATTTCAATTTTAACCACCTACAATGGTCAAAAACATTTATTGCGTGATGTCGCGAATCGAAGATGTGCAGAGAATCCTATTTTTGGATTGCCACATAAGGTGACGACAGTCGATAAGTATCAAGGTCAACAAAACGATTATGTTTTAATTTCCCTCGTGAGAACTAAAACTGTCGGTCATTTACGCGATGTTCGGCGTCTTGTTGTTGCTGCGAGTCGTGCTCGCTTCGGTCTCTATATTTTCGGACGAGCCTCACTCTTCAAGAACTGCTTTGAGTTGAGGCCAACATTTAAATTGCTCATGAATCGACCTCAACAGTTGTTGCTTGTTGAAGGTGAAACATATCCCGGCGAAAGATTAAACAGCGCTAAGATAACAGCAAACATTTTGACCATGAACGATATGAGTGAGATGACAAAGTACGTTCAAGATAAATACATGACAAGAATTGAGGGAATGCGCGATGAATATGATCGAATGAAGCAGATATATGAGAAGACTCAAGCCGCATTGGAAGAAGAACAGAGAAAGAAAGATAATGAGAAGAAAATTGAAAGCAAAAAGGCGCCTTTGGAAAACACTCCATTTGCACCGATTCCGATAGAGAACGAGATCGATGACACAATATTGAGTTATGCGGGTGAACTTCAAGGTCCTGTTTTGAAAAAAATGAAGAAATCTGATGAGGGCGACGAAAATAGTCAAGAAGAAGAAGAAGTGACTGTCGAACAACCTGAAAAGCCGGACCAGGCTGAAGAAGAAACTGAATTGGTTGAAGAAAAGACGCCGATTGTCGATGAGACTCCGATTCAAGATAATCCCACAGAAGATTAATTTAAATAAATAATTAAAATTAGGGTCAATAAAAATTTTAATTTTGTAAAACAATAAAATTTGTGTTGTTTGAAAACCTGTTGAATTTTCAGTAAAATTACCATTTCGTTGCTAAGGAATTTTCACTCAAAAATTTCGTCACAGCAACCAACATAAGTGTTTTTTTAAAACATTTTTTCAGCCAGTGTCTAAATTGTAAAATAATTAATTAAAAGAATGGCAGAGAAAACTCTCGAGGATCAAAATACGTTGGTTCGTTATAATAATCCAACGCTCGTGATAAAGCATGACGATAAGAAGAGCGATGAGATACCGAAAAGTCCGAAAGACGGACGACCAGTTTCGGGGGGAATTGGTGACACTCGAAAGGAGACTGAAGAGATTTTAAATTCCATTTTGCCGCCACGTTGCTGGGAAGGTCTGAAGAGCTTAATTATTTTTCTGAATGTTTCTAAAATATGTTAATTTTACAGAGGATGGTCAGTTGTGGTGTCAAACAGTATCGAGCACACCTGCGACCCGCCAAGACGTTATCAATCTTCAAGAGATGCTCGATAATCGTCTTCAAATGATGCAGGCACGTGAAACTGGGATATGTCCAATTAGAGCTGAACTTTATAGTCAATGCTTTGGTAAAAAAATATCTTAATTTATTCATCCCATTTTTACACGAACTTTTTACAGACGAAATAATTCGACAAGTTACGATTAATTGCACAGAGCGTGGTTTGCTTCTTCTTCGTGTTCGCGATGAAATAAATATGAGACATGAAGCGTACGAAACACTTTATTGCAGTTCCGTAGCTTTTGGAATGCGAAAAGCTCTTCAAGCACAAGAAGGAAAAGAACAATTGCAGGAACGAATTCGCGTGCTGGAAGAGGAAAAGGTAATTTAATAATGAGTTTATTGATATTGTTTTATGCTAATCCGTTGAAAAGACATTGTTAGAGGCTGCAATTAGTGACATGAAAATTAAGAGCGATCAAAATGAACGAAGAAATGCTGAGTTGCGAGAGTCTGAGGAGAAAAAGCATGCTGAGGAAATTGCATTCCTTAAAAAGACCAATTCACAGTTGAAAGCTCAACTTGAAGGAATTATTGCAAGCAAAAAATAAAATTAATAAAAATTGAATTCGTAACGTATTTCTGAAATTTAAAATTTTATCAAAGGGCTCGCGATTGAGAATTTCGATTTGTTTTGTAAACAAAAATTTCTTTAAATTAAAATATTTATTAAGAATTTTTAAAATGTACAGCGAATTTACGGTTTATTTAATTGAAGAAGTGAAGAAAAGAGAAATTTTATACAACACGAAATATGAGAAGCGACCGAAGACTGAAAAGGAGCAGTGTTGGAGTGAAATTGCGGAAACTTTAAATTGTAAAATTGAAAAAAATTGTTTTTAAAAATGTCAATTAAAATAAGTTCTTTTAGGTACTCCAAAAAAGGCAAAAACTCATTGGAAAAATGTCCGTGATCGCTTTGTAAAAATCATGCACGCGCGAGAGAGACACTTTGCAAAACAAGGAAATACTAATGATGCACCAAATTACATTTATTACGAAAAGCTTAACTTTCTCAAAGATTTTTCGATTAAAAAAGAATATGGACATTCTTACGCTTTAACGATAGATGAAATCGAGCCTGATATTCTCATGTCCGATGAAGGTGAAGATTACACATGTCAATTTCTGGAAAACGTTCATCAACATTCATCTCTTTACGATAAATCAGCTGATTTAAGAAAGTACCAAGGAAGAAGTGAATGGAAAATTATTTCACTGTCTCTCGATTCCAAATTTACCACAGCAAAACTTCGAGACTATTGGATTAAATTAATTAAAAAGTACAAGCTATGGCATGCTAACCGCGATCATCTCGATTCGATAGTCAACGAACATATTTTTAAAGAGATGTCTTTTGTGCAGCTTGACATGCCCGAAGAACACATAACTTTTGAGTTTGATGATGGTTCAGATAGTATTGAGAATTATGATGATATAATTCAGGATGATAGATCAGAGGAACCGCCGCCACCAAAGAGATTAAAAGCTCAAGAAGAATCAATTTTTATCGAGACAGCAAATGCATCACCACAGGATATTCCGCAAAATCTCGATGAATTTGATTTTTTTGCTCGCAAAGTCGCCTTGCAGCTGAAACAAATTGCGAATAAAAATCTAAATTCCGCACGCAAAGCTGAAATTGAAATTCTAAAGCTCCTCATGGACTATGAAGACGCTAACTTGTAAAATTGTGTAATAAAAATTTTAATTAGAGAATTTTGAGTCACATTTTACAAACGAAAAAAATAATTTAAAAAAAACGGTCGCGAAAAATTTAAAATCAAGTGCGAGGGGAAGGAAGTGAAATAGAAATGACAAGAGACTCGATTTTCGACATCCAGCTAAACTCAACATTATAAAAAAAGTTAAATAATTTAGTAATTAGACTGTTTTTCTAACTATGCACTCGAGGAAGGCGCGAATTAACGATGGGTGAGATGAAATGGAATAAAATTAACACGAAAAGCTCATCGAAATTTATCAATTAATGTTTTGATGCACTAGATTTTCAAAATTACCAATTTTTCTCTAATTAAGGCGTAAAACTAATGCAAATCATGTTATTTTCTCTTTTCATCCACATTCAGTTATTACGAGAACCAAAATCGCAGTTTTCAGGTAAGAATTCATGTAAATTTTAAATCTCATTAAAAAGCAAATTATTCAATTATAAAATCGCATTAAAATCAACTTTTCAACGAGATTTTAATGTTTTGTAGCCGATTAGCGGTAAATATAGGTCACACTTAATGCATTCGACAGTCTAAATTGCAATCCCAAGCGATATTTTCGCGAAAAATGTTGCAATATAAAAAATTTACCTTAACCTTCCGCTTTTATTTATTTGGCACAAATTAGAGAAAATTTTTCCACAATTTCTTTCTGTGCAGCAGCAGCAAAAAAAAAAGTTTAGATGTGTATTTATATATCGCCACTAAAACTTTATTTTCTCTCAACTCCACACAGAGTTCCAAATACAGTAGTAACCGATATTCAAATTACTACAACAATCGAGACAGAGACGTATCGCCTAAGAGAATAGCACACCGTTCGCCGTCACCAGAAGGATCACCTCGAGATCACAGCCGAGATAGATACCATCAAGGCTCAAATAGCTACAGAAATAAGGATAGGGATCGAGATTATAAGAAGGAAAAATATCTTGGTAATTATGAGTTAATCTCCTTGTGGAATTCGTATTGATATCGCTTTAACTTTTGCAGACAAACGAGGCCGTGATAGAGAATTAGAATACAAAAGCTACAACAAAAAAGCTAAAACTCGTGAGAGATCGAGCTCCGAGGAGGATCATAAGGATTCTGAAAGGCTATATGATAAAACAAAATATACTGACAGGGATCATAATGCACTGCGGAGAACGGCCGAGAAGGAGTGGAGATTTGGCGATTGGAAGGAAATGATCAGCAAGAACAATGGAAAGAAATATTATTATAATGAGCGGGATAAGTCGTCTCAGTGGGAGAAGCCAGAGGAATGGGCAGAGTATGAACTGTAAGCTATTCTTTCAATTTCTCCTATGCAATTTTAATAATAATTTTTTCTAGCTCAAAAGAATATACTTCGCAGAGGGGCTATCGAGAGAAGGAGAGAGATAGTCGTGGTGGCGGTAATAAGGGTCGCGATGATCGATACAACCGAAACCGAAGCTATAAGGAAGCGGATGATCGTTATGGCGGTAATAAACAACATTCCAGGGCCAATTCAAGGTGGCCACATGAATCTTATCCGGCATCGACATCCTCTGGACACCACAAGCGTCATGAAGGTACTTTTTAACTCGCCCTAAATTCAGCGATTGACTAATAAATTAAATAATTTAGATAATGCCGACATGGACATCAGTCCCGATGATTCAACTCCGACTTCTGAGCCTAGCTATGCATCGCCGACCGCCAACAGTAGTCAGCATCCAAACAATTCGAGTAGTAACAACATCAATAGCAATTTACTGAATCATGACGATGAAGTAATGGCATCACCAAATAACGGTCACGCAAAACATCCGCTTATGGCTACAAATTCGAGTACTTTACTTCATCACCAGCTCTCAAATGCTTCTTCATCTTCCATTCTAAGCTCATCGAGTAAACTGAATTCAATTGCCGCCCCTAATTCCACAAACAACAAGAACTCGACCGCAACCTCGTCATCCTCGCCCTCAACACACAACTATTCTACTTATTCCTCCCACCACCATCATCGACACCGTTCAACGTCTCCAAACGATCTTAATGTGCTTTCTAATAATGCCGGTGACATGACGACATCAAATAGTTTGCATCACAACTCAAATAGCTTAAGAAATTCGCCAACTAATGCGGTAAATAGCTCGGTATCACGTCTAGAGTTAAATAATTGTAGCAGTAATCATCTAATTGGAGATGGACCTCCAACTCCCGAGATGGATCTAAATCCCGGTGGTGATCATAGAAGACGTAAGTGATTTCTTTTCAAGATTTCCAATTAATCATCACTACTCTCTTTCAGTTGATGCAACAACGCCGGGTGTCAGTAGCTTACAGAGTGTAATGTCCGCTTCGCAAACATCAAATCGATTGAACCTCTTAACTCCTAGTCTAGCCAAATTTTTTCGTCCCGATCTGATAAGTCATGTAACGAATTGGCCGGCCGAGATTCTCGAGAAACAAGTGAGCTCACTCGTTATTTAAAATAAAATTTATTTTTATTAAATTATTTTACAGGCGCAAAAGTGTGCAGAGGAAGTGTATTTGCTAGGGGACTTAGAATGTAGCAAAATATCGGCGGAAATTCAATGCGCTAGAAGTATCGTAAGGGTGGCTGAAATTGCAGCGACAGTTCAAGCACAAAGGTAATATAAATTGAGATAAACTGTTAGTCATTTTTTACTTCTATTTTCTCCCATCTACAGGAGACTTTTTCTTCAAGATCAAATTAAAAGTTTAGAAGAATCACAAACTCAAAATAATTCATCAACGATTTCATCATATTGATGTTTGCAAACTAATAAAAAGTGAGCTCACGTGTTGAGAGAGAAAGTCCCGAAAAATTAATTTCACAAAGTTGAGCGATGACGCGATGCATTTAAAAAAATGTTCTTTAAACATGGTGCGATGTAAAAGAGGGAAAACTGCGAAAAGTTATTGATGCGTCTCCACTTGTATGTATGCATAATTGCATTATTATTAAATTTATTATTATTCTTAGAAGGTAATAGCAATTAAATTTTAAAAAATGATTTTTACGTATTTAACTTCAGAAAAGAATAAAACTGCAACAACAAATTAAATAATCTACAGAAATGTATTTCCAATTAATCAATTGATTATGTTTTTAGTAACGATATATATTAAAAAACAAAAAATAATGTGAGAACGAGAAGATGAAAAATAAAAATTAAATTAATTAAACTCTTGATGACACGCAAGTAAGTTTGTAAGTTTATTAGTTGATGAGATTTACAAATTCTATAATGTGGAATTTATTCGGTGGCTGTTAATTTATCACTGTAAAAGTTGTTGAAATTTATGCGATGAATGAGCGAGACGAATTTTTCTGAGTGAGATTTCTCGGCCTGCTGTTGAATTTTCACTAAAAGTGCGACTGTCTGTTGAGTGAAAACGGAATCGAATCGAGCCACTTTCTCCGAGAACGTCTCCGGTCGTGAGTCCTTCTAATTTTAAAAGAAAAAAATATTAAAATTTGAACCCTTTTTAACGAACGAGGAAGTTCATCAAACTCATAAAATCTTCCTCATAAAGTTTTAAAAATTTAAAGCTTTTGTGTATATTGTTTAATGGATTGTGTGTTAGCCTTAACATAAAAGTGTGCATCATAAACTCATAATTCAAAAATGATGTGTAATAGTGCGCAATATTAAAAGCTAACCTGCTGCTGCTCATCGACATGACTCAAATTATCATCGCTCAAATAACTGTTCGATAGCATCGATGATAATTCGGCATCGATAAAGTGACGCTGTGCCTCCTAAACATATTTAACAAGTTTCAACAAGAGGACAAATGTGATTTTTTTGACGTGATTAAATCCAACGATAGCAAAATACAGATAAAAATAGAGAAAAACAGTGAGCACCACAAAAACAACAAAGGAAACCCCTTGATTGAGCATTGTTAAATCTTACCTCGATAAACTTGCAGAAATCAATGCAAAGATTGCAAATCTTGACAATAACTTTGAGAATATCCGAATAGCATAGCATGCAGTTCTTCAAGCAGTGATCGAGAAAATCCTCGTGATAGAAAAGAACTTCGTCGAGATTTTTCGCTTTGGTTATTTGTTGCATAAAAACGAGCCAAACTGGCTCAATAACTTCAATCATCATGTAATACTCGAGATTCTGAATGGTGTTCATCATCCGTTGACGGAGAGTGAATGCCGCACGATATTGCTCGCTCGTCTCGAGATCAAACTTTTTGGCATTATTATTTCCGAGCCATACGCGACACAAGAAATTCTCAACATATTTGCAGTAAAAGAGTTGTCGGAAAATTATTTGATACTTTGAGATCGTTATATGGTGCAGAACGATAGAAATGGGCCATGCAGTTTTGTAGGCGAATGTGAAGCACTCGATACCGGAGAGCGTTGAAGTATCGGGTAAGTCGTACTCCTCATTGAAATCACTTCCAGTGCTCTTGTTAATTTTAGTCATTTGCGTGACAATATCGAAGGGCATGACATTTGTCGAGAGATTATCTTGATATTTATCAAACTTTGCCGACGACATGCGGAGTGTCAATTCGAGTAGATTTTCCAATCTTATCGGCATAACATCGTCGACACCCTTTGAGAGCTCTTGATCGCACGCATCGAGATATTGAACGATAAAGTCGCCCTGTTGAAGTAAGAAATATCTCTTTACACTCAACAAATGACCCATTAAATCGTAATCATCCATAATAAGCTCCATGCAGGCCTTCGACGCGAATGTGTATGCGTCGTTGATTAAACTGACATAGCTCTGCTCATCGGTATGTGAAAACTTTAAGATGGTGTCGGATTGATTGAAAGCAATTCTCTTTCCACACTCTCGAATGACATTCAGATACTTTCCCGTTCTTAAAATCATGTCCGCTTGCTTCTCGAGGAATCGAGGAATTCTTTCAGTATGCAGGACAAATCTCTTTTCCCAAAAATCATCCAAATAGCAATCGGCACTCAATTTTTCACCATGATCTTCGACGAAAAACTCCTGTCGAGGGTCGTGAACAATTCCTTTGTAGATCCATAGACTCAATATCTCCATGTATGGCACAGCCGCTTTCTGAGTCAAGTGAACGATAATTTTCTGAGAATTTTTATCGCCACTAAATAGAGAAATGTTGTCGTGTAGCATCGTAAGGACATTACCTCCTCGAGTATTATTGTCTTGAAGTTTAACGCAGAGTGTGACCACAGTTTCCATTGTCTGAATGATTGGACGAAGAAGAAATAGCATTTTCTGAAGATTTAATTCGCGACGATTGTGCATTGATTCGAGTTGAGCGACAGTTACGATGTAGTCTTCAATCAATTTCCCGCATGCTTCGGAGAGAGCTTGCAATACTTGTCCACTATCACGAGCACGCGCATAGTCAACGAACAATTGAAGCTGGCAGTATAGATTAGCTAAGGGAAGAATATCCTTCAGTATGTCCTTAACGGAATCACTAATCTGCTCATCGAGCTCGAATTCGACGTTTGCACGTTTATATTGTATCCAATTATTAACCATCGTGTATTCACCCTCGACAATTTGTACTTTTGGCTGTATGAGATTGGCATTGATTCCAACGAGTGTGTAGAGCATTTCGGTGATGATATTTCTCTCTTGTTCGGCAGCTGGCAGTCCCACGATTGGTTTAGGAACACGTTGAAATGGCAAGAGAATGTCACTGCTGAACACAAAAGTTCCCGCGGCAATTGGATTTATGGACATTAGTGTGTGAACTAATGGAATTTGCTTCTTCGACTGAGCCACTGAACCGACTGAGCCGGCTGATGTGTTGAGAGAAGGACGCAGTGAAGTCTGTCTAGATACATTTTGTTGTTGTGTCACTTGAGCGAGTCTTTCTTTAATCTAAAATGTAAAAAATTTAAGATCCAGTAAAGCTTTAGTAAATATTTTTTGTCACCTCAGAGACGACAATTTCAGGTGCAGCCGGCTCATAGCGTGTCGATGACATTGTTGGACTCTCGAAATTGTCTGATCTCACGCTAATTTTTGTGAGATTTGGTTTTTCAGCTATTGGCGGTTTTGGCGATTGTTTTACTACAGTTGCGTTATTCAGCATGATTACTAACGCTTCGTGTGATGTCTTTTGATGCTTCTTAATGTTTGTTTCGTATTGCGCGAGTAACTTATCGCCATCCAATATCAGTGGCTTAATTGAATTTTGCAAAAAACCAAATAACTTTTCGTGTGAATATTTGTTTTGTGAATTTTTGAACAGATTAAAGATTTGATCAGCTGTTGTCTTATTGCTGAACCTCGTTGAAATCTCCTCGAGCTTCTTCTTAGCTCTAACCTCAGCCATAATTCGCTAAAAAAATTTAAAATTGACAATTTTGAACAGCTTGTTGATTTATAGCAAAAAAAATCGAGGGGTCATTCACAACGCCGAATGCACTCTTAATTTTCGGCAAAAGGTTCAGCAAAGCAGATGAACTCGTCATTGGATTAGAAATCGTTTGACATTGATGATTTTTGAGGAATGTCTATCATGGACGGCCAGGAGTACCACTAATGTCCATTTTTGAGAACTAAAGCTTCATGCACCTCGTTGAACTCAGCATTCACCACAAATTCAAAAAGTCATAAAAGTTTTGATATTTTTTTAAAAAATCAAAATTTCAAAAATTTTAAAAGTCTCAATATTTTGAAAAATTCTAAAATTCAAAAAATTTTGAAAATTAATAAAAATTCGTAATTAATTTATAAATTTCGGAGTATTTGTACGGAATGAAGCAACATTTCAAATTTTATTTTTAATCAAAATTTTCATGAACTCATCGTTAGAACTGCTTTGTCGAATTTTTGCGAGAAAATTAAGAGTGCATTTAGTATTATGAATAACCCCTCGCAAAAATATAGCAAAGTTTTATCCAGCGGAATTTTTACGTTGGTGGCGCTGGAGCAACCATGTGCGTGCATTTGAAAGTGAGAATTTTACTGGTAAAAATTATTTTTCAATTAAAATTTCAAATTAATCACGTGGCATATTTTTCAAATTTTATATTTTTTAAAATATAAAATTTATATATTCGAAAAGTGAAAAATCCATCAGCAAATGCTCACACTTTGAGTTATTGAGAGAGAAAAAATCCTTTCATTTTTCAACAAATTTTATTGCAGAGAGAAAAAATTAAATTAGACTCGTCAAATCGCTTCAGATGCTGAGAAGAATTGAAAGAAATATTAGCTAAAAATAAAAATATGGGAGTTTTAGGATCATGGAAGTTTTAAAACAAGGCTTTCTCAACTATTCGAATAAAAAAGTTTTTGTAGTCTTTTCAATACATAATGACTTTCCGTTCCTCGAAAGTGAGTATTAAAAAAAAAGAGAACTGGAAATAAATTTATTATTAATGTGTGTAACATTTTTCTTCTTCTTCTTCTTGCGATACAGTTTTTGCAAAAAAAGGAGTTTTTCCGCCCGAGAGAATTGAATTGAAGAAATCCAAATATGTTGGAGTAAAAATTAGAACTCATGTTCATCAATCATCAGATCAGTCATTTGACTTCGTTATCATTTTGGAGAATGAAGTTTTATCATTTGGATGCAAGCGATGGGAATTGATGAATGAGTGGGTTAATTGTCTTAAGTTGAAGCTACGCGAATTGAAAATACTAAGTCCCAAGGAAAATTTCTACAGTCGACCGCCAGTCATGAGACCTATTTTGCAACAAACCCGTAATCCACGCGATCCACTACCCGAAAGACCCGTCAATTCGCCTCTCACCGAAAGAGTTCCTGGCTTGGAAGTGCAGCCACGTGATCAAGAGAACGGAAATGAATCTCAAACAGCATCTCATGAACAAGTTAGTCAAATTAGTATCGAAAATAACAATGCAACATTGGCCACAACGAGCAATCATGAAGAAGAAGAAGAAGAAGTGTCACATATCGAGTCAATTCTAGTTGAGTCATGTACTTTAGACGATAACAGTGAGACATTCGAGGATGCAGTGTCGATTCCAATATTTCCTAATTTTGCCAAATCAAACACGTCATCTCAAAATCTAATTAATCTCCTCTCCAATCCTCTCATGCGTCATCGTAGTGCTGCTCAGAATTCCGCCAATTTCTCAACGGCCAGTAATGTCGAGGAGTTTTTAGATTCCGATGAGTTTGAAGGAAATTATGATGATAATGAAAATGAACGAGTTCCACCGACATCACTCAAAGTCGAATACATTCCTAGTGAGGATGCATCAACTTTCGCGGAAAACATAACCATTATTCCAGTGTCGGCCGAGACTTTTCAAGCAAAGGAACTGAACGGAATTGATCCGTCAAAAGTTACAAAAATTAAAATTGAAGTCGACTATGATTATTTGTACAAGGCAACGAGCTCGTCGCCAATTAAATTAGAGAAAAAGAGCGCTAAACTTCCTTATCCACTGCCAACTACATCAACAAGTGAAAATCACATTAAAGAAACGAAATCGGCTCCATGCACGCCTAAAAAACTTCCACATCTTCCACTTGCACCTAAATTGACGCCGGTCCACGAAAAAAGAAAATCCCTGCGCGAGCAACAAGTCTTTCAGCTGCGACAAGAGAGTGGCAGTGAAATAAGATTCAAGCTAAGAAAGAAGGATTGCATCGATGCAATTGCTTTCGTTTCCTACAACGAGACACTCTGGATTGCAGGCCTCAAAGCAATTCCACAGCTCTATGTCTTTCATGTTGGCGATCAGTTGTTAGCAGTTAACAATATCGCGAACATAAAGAGCAATGTCGACGCTCAAAAGTACATTAAAATGTGCGGAGGACTCTTTGTGGAAATTGTCATTCGGAGGCTGCCATTAGGTGAAATTTTTCTCATCAAGAGGGAATTCGAAAATCAGTGTTTGGGGCTGATTCGCGATGGAAATTCTCTCCTCGACATCATTCCCAACTCTATCGCATCACGTGCTGGAATTCCCGCTAGGCCATCTTCGAATGCCGATGACTCAATATTTTGGATCATCACTGAAATAAATTTTCGTCCACTCAGTTTGATATCTCATAAAAAATATGATGAGACTGAACTACTTCTCACCACTGGCCTAGAGACTAGTCTCTTACTTCACCCATCTGATTTCATATCAAAACTTCGCAAAGATTTGAAGGCAATGAAAAATTATCGTGATTACATGTTGCAATAAGGAAGACTCTTTTTTTGTATATCAATATTTTTTTGTTTGGAATTAAGACTCATCTAGATGTGTAAGTATCAGATTTAGACCCATTTATCAGTGAAATTTTCTAATATTATGAAATGTGAGAGATTGACGTACTTAAACTTAAATCTCTGTACCTGGACAATTTTTTAGTGAATTTTCGACCAATTAGTAAGTTTTTATCAAAAAGTAATATCATTGCATATATAGAAAATAAATTTAATTACACAAAGGAACGTACTCAGAAAAATTCAGGAGTTAGATGCTTAAAACATGAAAAGTATATAAGCGTTATATACTTGAAAAAAATCAAAAGCTCACTCCGATCAAAAAAAAATATGTAAATGTATAAAATCTAAAAAGACCTGTCCTTTTTTATATATATAAAGAAACTACTAATAAAAAGTGAAACATTTTTTCAACTAAACTCAAACGGTATTTTTTTCTTTCATAAACATTTATTTATGAGCTCGTGTGTGTGTGTAAAATTGCATATTTGCGCTCATTCTTATTTCTTTTCGCTCAAAATATAAAATTTTATTTTTCTCTTTTAGTAGAATATGATTTCATAGTTTTTAAAAAAGAGTTTTATGATTCTCTGGGATGAGTTTGCAGTAATTTTAAGGTAGTTAATTTTAAAAGGGGAGAAAAAGTTAATTCTCAAAAAAGAAGAAGAAAAATTGATGCACAGGACTTGTGTTTGAGGGGAGCATTAACCTCAAATAGCCTTATCAAAAAAAAAGCACCGTCGGCCGCTTAATTAGAACTCTGTGTTGTACTTAAAAATCGGACGCACCGGTAATTCGCCAAAAACGGAATCGGCGTGAATGGACTTGGCCAAAAACTTAATGCTGCTTGCAATATCATTCTCATTAATGACGTCTCGCTTGTTATCGGGATGAATAGCATGGTGCAAAAATTGAGGCATCGAGATCGGTGCAGAACGAGCAATGCAAGCGCTTCCTGAGCGACCACGCGTTGGTCTTCTCTCGGGCATCTCCTCGACATCCGATGTTTCCGTATCCGAGTATTTGTGATAATGATCAATATCTTCATTTTTAGCGGCACTAACATCTTGCATTCCGTCAAGCTCAAAAATGTCATCATCAAAGTCAATTGTACGTGTGATAACTGGCTTCTGCAAGAGAGCACTGTTATGTTTCGCAGTGCCATCGCGAGAATTCTTAGCCGCCATTAATGTCTTGTGATGATCCTCCATCGAACTCTCGGGTGTTACGGGTGGTGTTATGTCAGTTGTTGACATGGGTATGTTTGTACTTTGCTCAAAGGTGCTGTTTTCAATCGAATTAATAAGCGTAACGATTTTTTGAAAATCTCTTTCGGCCTGCTGACGACGTTGATTTAATTGAAGCGTGAGGCGTCTAATCTCAGCCTCGGTATCACTTGATTCCTGTGCAATGTAGTCTTGCAACTTTCCAAAAAGACACTTTATGCGCGGATCATCATTAATTGTCTTATTTATCGATGAAATATTCGATTCGTCAATGGGCTTGAGAATAACTGAGGGGACAAAAAATTGACGATAATTAATTATTATTTAAATTGAAATAAAATTAAATTTCACCTTTAAATGGCAACGAGAAATTTTTATCGGAACTCATTGTTCCTAGCAACAAACTATTATTATCACGTAAGAGCTGAGCGTTGACCAGCATCTCATCATCATCAGCTGTAGCGTAGACGAAGCAATCACAATTTAAGCATTTGTTGACCGTCCATTTGTCAGTTCGCGACTTTTGAATGAGAACTTCGTGCTGAATTGCAATGGATGCTCCTTTCATCGAAAATGGTCCCAATGCCTGTGTGTGTGTGTGCATGTAATATAAGAGTGACAATAAATTATTTTCTAGGAATTCATCGATAAATTCACAAGAACTCGTTTAGCCGATTTTATGTCGTCACAAATTATTTTTCTTTCTCTCTCTCTCGGCACTAAACAAGCTGCACATAGTAAATATGGCCAATGCGAGAAAGAGAGAATTTAATTGCGAAACAAAATAAAAATGTCAGTTTGCGATGATGCCAAACATTATAGTTACCGATTTCAAGAAATCAAGCATCTCATAGAACGAAGTGTCCGTGATTGATTTCTGAATAGGACTCAGCTTGATGCTGCTCGCTTGACACTTCTGAGTGCCATTCTTTAACTCGCAAATTACGTTCAAACACTTGCAGAAGAACATTTTATCGGTTATATGTTGTGGAGCGAATGGTGCAAGATTATTGATTGGGGATGATTACTGAGAGTTGCACATATGATGCAGTTGAAATTATAAAATACTAACTATTTAAAAAAAGAAATTTATATGCACGAGAGTTGAAGAAGAAAATTTCGGAATAACGCAGAAAAATAAGTTCGCCACTGAACGTTTCTTCTTTATGTTGGATTATGCACCGACGTAAACGTGAACGACTGAAATTTTTTTGTACGTTAGCTAAAAAGTTTTCTTTTTTCTCTTAAATTTTTTTTATTCACCGATTCTCTTTGAAATATCTCGATCAAAATCCTACATGTGCAAACCTTAAATGGGGTCATTGTACAAAATAATGAAAGCAAACTCGACTCTATTAATGTAATTATGGAAGAATGTCTTGTAAAGAAAAGTTATTTAGCTGTCAAACTCTCTCTAGAGTGTGTGTGATGATAATGCTAGGGAAGAAATCATTTTTATGTCACTAAAAAATGGGTGGGCGAAAATTGGAGAAAAAAGTTGAGCAAACGTCTTATGTAAAAATGAAAGAATCTTAGAGAGTTGCGAAAAAGAGCATGCAAAAATCGTAAGAATTTTAAAAGTAATCAATTTCGACGACGCGACCATCAAAGCGTGAATTATCGAGCAATTCTGTAAAGAAAAAGTGAAAATTAATGACTCAATTAAATTCAAATAAATTGTAAATTACTTATAGCGACTTCCGCTTCACGCTCCTTTGAAAAACGAACGACACCGGTGTCCAACCCACGAATTTCCGCAAATTTAACTTCGCCAACGTCACGGAATTTATCGCGAAGATTTTGCCAAGTCCAATTTGATGGAAGCTAAATTAAAAATTTCAATTAATAAAACTGATACATTAATGAAAAAGTAAACTTACATTTCGAATAATTATGGTGTCAGATGGTTGCTTTCGAGAGTTACTTGAACTTCCACCAAAACGAGATCCATAATCGTCGTTTGATGTGTTGTAATTGCGAATCTGATTTCCACCACCACCGCCACCTCCGTACGCAGACAAATCGTCGTTTCGATTTCCCGAATTGTAACCACTGCTCGTGTTGTAAGAATTAAACGAAGACTGACCCATGTTTTGCTGCTGCTGCTGATTCTGAACGTTGCCCATTTGATCATTGTTAGGATTTAAGCTAATGCCTAATGAGTTAAGACTTGCAGCAGCGGAAGAGAGCAATGGATTCGACAACGCACCACCTGTCAAATTTGACAAATTGCCAACAACAGCGGCCAAACCCGACAAACTGGAATTATTGGGAATGGGCCCGAGTAAACTTGGAGCCTGTACAGGTGCAGGAGCGACATTCTGTAGTTGACTGAGACTATTGCTAAGCGAAGTCAGTGGATTCACAAGATTCTGCATATTCTGAGCCGCATTATTCTGAACATTTGGAATATTTCTTGCAACGTCGCGTAGTGGTTCACCGTTTGGACCGAGACCAATGCCGATTGCTTTTAAGCCTTCGGGTAATTTAATACCCTCGCTTTTATCTGGAATACGATCCAAACGAACTGTCATACGCCTATCAAATAAAGTTTGTCTATCGAACATGGAAATGCTTTGAACAGCCTCAACTGGATGCTCGAACTCAACGACAGCGAATCCTCGGCTGTTTCCATCTTTATCGAGTGATAAATCGACGCTGAACACTTTACCAGCTAACTTGAATACTTGCTTAAGTTTCTTTGCATCCACTTTGTAGTCCAACTGTAATTGGAGGATTTAAATGTGTTTAAAAAATCAAATCAAATCAACTATAAAAAGGGATGAACAACGTATGAGAGAGCACATTAGAAAAAATATAATTGTTTCATTGAAGAAGTTCAAGTCTCCCGCAAAATTTAAAGCAACTTCAGAGATGGCTGATACTTACGTTAGCGACGAAAACTTTATTGTGAAGTGGACCTTGCGTGATTCCCAATCCTTCCAAAAACTTTACACTCAAGCCGTAGGTATTAAAATTCTCAAGATTTGAGCCGCCACCATGCGAACGAGATGAGTCATTATAACTGCAAAAATATGATACAAAAAAGAGAGAGATAGGAAAAAGAAATGTATGGCAAGAGTCTCTACAAATCATCAAAGACAACAACAACAGTAGAAATTTGAGAAAAGTCGTTCATTAGCGCAGATATTAAAAGGGATGAAATTGAGGCGGCAAATTATGAACAACTTTCGAGGGTAAAATAATTTTTTAAACGTAAAAATTTACTTTCGATCATCGTCGCGATCTCTGCGACTGTAAGAACCACCACCGCCGCCATTATTTCCTCCTCCGCCTCCGCCTCCTCCGGCTTTTACAACTCTCCCGAACTTGTCACGGTCAGTTCCATAGTCTTCTTTGATTACAAGATTTCGACCGTTGAGATCGTAGCGATTCATTTTATCGAGTGCGACACTGACATGATCGGGAGATGCAAATTCAACGATACCACAACCGCGCGGCTTGCCATTTTCGTCTTGAAACAGCTCAACAAAAGTCACATCACCAACTTCACGACGAAACAAGTCTTTCAATTCTTGCCACTAAACATGAAAGTAGAGACAAGAGAATTTTTATGAGCGAATTTACGAATGCTGACTGAATATGACGGATGCTACTACCTTCATTTCGTAGGGACAACTGTATGGAGAGAAGATTTTCAATTTGAAGTTATCGAATGATCACAAAAATAAAATTTGTTTTAGAGCAAATATTTAAAAAGGTTGCAACTGAGAAATCTTACTTCGAAATGTAAATGCGTCTCGTGTCCCGACTATCTTTTTCACGAGATCTATCGCGCCCACCATCGAATCGGCTTCCTCTCTCACCACCTATTCTATCTCCACGTCTAGAACGATCTCTATCGCGTGACGGCGAACCTCCTCGAGCGTCTGAATCCATTTAATAAACTTTTTCAACACTTGTTTCACTCTCTTAGTCGAATCTAACGAAGAAATTGCAAATTACTTTAAAGTAAACAATTTGAGATCGGAAAAAATATCTTCTGGATCTTCAAGCCACAGAAAAAAAAATCCAAAATGCCGAATAAATAAAAATGTGAAAAAATGGCCATAATTCAACTTCCCAAGACTCACAAACAATCTTTTGCGACGCAGAAACACTCTAGATACCTTTTTGATGTATTTTTGATATGATATTCGTCCTTTTTCAGCCTTAATATTAGAAAATTGTTTTTATCAATCGAACTTGTTTCAAATTTTTTATGACGTGAAAAAATAATTACCTTCCCCTCGGACGTTTTTAAATTTTCAATGACCGTTAATTTGTTAAACATGTAAAACTCAACAAAAAAAAACAAATTCACCACATTTTTTTGAAGCACGTGGTAAATTAAATACCCATTTCAGAATTGAAAAATTAAAGACAAAAAATATCAATTAAAAAATTTTTAAACTTTTGATTTGCAGAATTTTTTTATTTTCTTTTATTAATTAATAATTTAAAGATTAAAATACTCGACTAAAATTATAAATATTTTATATGTTTTTCAAACACCATACTTTTTTATTTAATTGACACTAATTTTATATATGGCTACAAAAGTAAAGATTCTAAATTTGAGTACTTATAGAAATTGACTAAATTTTATTTTTAACTTTTTAAAAAAATCAATAATTATTTTTTACAGCTGAGCATTTACACAGCATTAAATTAAGAAATTAATTTTATTATGTCACATCGTACGGTTTTTTTCTGAAATTAATTTTTACATAATTTATTAAATAAATTTTATTCAACTAAATTTTTTTTTTATGGCGATGATGGAGAAAAGAAATGGCACAAAAGGAGAGGAGAGAATTTATGAAGAGTTTTCATCACTTACATTATCGTTGAGTATCAAGAGATTATTATCGTTTCCTAACATATCATTATCATCTAAAATTGGTGGCATACCAGGACGAATTCTGTGCGTGTGATATGCCAATTGATTTCTACTCAAAACACCCATTTGACAAACTAAACAGTGAAAGTGAGATTGCTTAAGGGTGTATGGACATGTTTCATCGGGTGAATAGGGATCGGGAATATTGCAATTTTCATTTTGTGTATATTTTCTGAACCCTGACTTATTAATATACTCTTGCTTGCTATGCTGTCGACGATGTGCAACGACTTTATTCGTATCGGAACAAATGTAGTTGCACTTGAGACAATGAAAGTGAGATGATTTATTATGTGGACCGATATTTTTGTTATAAGCACAGTGATCATATCCACAGTGCATATTCGCTCGGAACTGTTTAAAATCATCGCCCATCAATTTATCGAGTCGCTCATGTCTAGCGGTATGTTGTACGAATCTCGTTTTGTCACAAAAAGAGTAAAAGCAATCCTTTCGACAACAATGAAAATGCGATTGATGATTGCGATAACCGCAGTTGGGGAAGTTGCAATCTTGATTAAAACGAAATTTGAGATAACCGATTGGAACGGAATCATCTTTATAGGATTTCTTCTGATACTCTTTTGGACGTTCGGAGATTTTTGATTTCTTTTGATGATCGCTCTGAGGCTCATCGAAATGATCGAGTTTACGTTTTTGCGGAAGCATTGGAGATTTTGTGTTGGGAAGGGAGAGGTTACTGAAATCAAATCCGCCACCAGCGAGTGCTGCAGCAGCGGCTGGAAAGGGAAATTGCATGGGAGGAAATTGCTGTTCCATTCCTAAATTGGGAATTTGTGAATTTCCCAAGAACGGATAGAGGTTGTGATAATAGAAAGAATTTTGTTGATAAATTTGCGCTAAATTAGCAAGCTGCAAATTTTGAATGGAAAGTTGATCCATCATACCGGGAGTGGACGATGATGAACTTGCATGTGGAAGGGGAAACATTAAATTCGATAACATTCCTGGATTTTTTGTGAGATCATGTGCTTCCTGTTCGTCTTTTTTGCTACTCGAACTTTGATCATTCTTCTCTTCGCTATCATCAAAGAAACCACCAAGTTTGGTTTGCTGGTGTTTCAAGTAGTGAATTTTAAGTTTCATGGCATCTGTGAATCCTTGATTGCAGAGCTCGCAATGCTCATGTCTTTTACGCTTTAATTTACAGAATGGTCGATCACACATCGAGTCGTCATCTTGAGCTTGCTGAGTCAGATGAGACTTGAGCATATTTTCTGCCGGAGACGAATGACCTGCATCACAATTTGAATTTGAATTTTGTGGGACCCAAGTTCCAGCTGAGCGAACAACTGCTGGAGAAGGAGAAAAAATTATTAGAATAATTTTATAACAATTTTATTTACATTTTAAAATAAATAAAACTTTTTAAATTTCTCACCTGACACTTTGTCATCTGTCACAGGTTGCAATAACTCGAGCTGCTTCACAAATGACGATTTCGATGTTTTAATTAAATCAACGTCACTATTGAGTGCAACTTTATTTCCCTGATTGAAGAAGCTTTCACTGAGTTTCTCGAGCATTGATCGTTCTTCACGCTGCTCGAAATGCTTTAGAAATGAGTTTGCAACATTGCTGCTACTTGGTTGAACGGATTGCGGTCGTGCCTTCATTAAATCACTTTCGCTAATATCAAAGCTCTCGTAGCTCTCTTCGATATTCTCCTCGCACACATGCTCCGTCATTTCGATGGGCATGGAGAAGAAAAATTTGCATAAGATGCAGTGAAAATGCGCAGAGATCTAAAAGAATTTATTTAATAAAACAGTTTTAAAATAAAATTTTTAAATTACCTTATTAAAGCAACATCCAGCAAGTCGGCAATCATAATTTCTGTCAAAATAGTCATAATTCTCAAGTATCTCCATTTTCGAATGGAAATCATTAAGATGTTGATCAATCTGAGTTAATTGATTCGTTGAGTAATGACAGAACTTCGAGTATGAGCAATGGTAATGAAGAAGCTTCTTATAAACACACGAAATGTCTGAGCATTGTTCATTCGCCAAAATTATCTGAATTTTTGATGTGCATTCATCAGACTCACAAGTTTGCTCCCTCTTTTCGGGCTTAACTTTAATTTGCTGCGAGTGATTTGATTGAGATGACGTTGAGGTTTGCCCTTTATTGTCATTTCGTTCTAATTTGAAGCTGGTAAAAATTGCTTGAGGTGGATGATGAGTCTAAATTTTAAATAAAATTATTTTTGAGGTTAAAATAAAAAATTAAAATTAAAATCACTTACATTATTATAAACTTCCACAACTCGATTCTTTGGCGGACGTCCACGCTTCCTATTAAAGAATCCCTCAATCGATGTGATTTGCAGCAGGTTAGAATTCTGAATTATACTGTCAGCACCACGATTTAGTTCATGCATTCTAAGATGCTCAGAAATATCTTTGAGATTGCGAGGAACGACCGCCTCACAACCAGTTATTAAGCAATGCAAATGTAATTCATTGTTTGACATGAAACATTCTAAAAGTGACTTGCTCTTTATATTCAAATCAAGTGGCTCATTACCGGACTGCGATTGCTGCATTTGCTTCGTACATTGATCTGTGAAATATTGCTGAATTATTTGCTCAACCTCCTCCACGGTCGGCGATTTAATTTCTTCATTTGTAATCACGCTTTTCGGTATTCCATCCTCGACGCCGTTCTCATTGTTTCCATTATGAAGCTGATAATCGGACTCGCTTTTCTCCGGTGACTCACGGCCATTCGATTGACTTTTATTGCTTTTACTTTTCAGCTGCTTTTCTTGAATTTGTCGCAACAATTCTGGAGTGACATTTTGTTGATTCACAGCTGTGTGACTCAAGAGAACATTTAAGTTCTCCATAGTTGCATTATTGAGCAATTTATTAAATCTTTCAGTTGTCGCCGAATCAGCAACGGGAAATTGATTCAATGTTGGCGGTGGTGGAGCCTTTGGACTCAAATCGATTCCGTGGAAAGATTGAAGTGCCGACAATTCCGATTCAGTTAAATCTTTTGCAGTTTGTCCCATCTTAAAGCGACGATATGCCATTTCGGCATCAATTCTCTCATGCTTTCGTTTGTGATTCAATAATTGACCACTCGAGTGAAGGACGTACGTACAATTACTCCTAACACAGTGAATGTGATTACAAATCATTGAAAAACGACATCCCTCGACGCGGCACTGCTCGCTCTTGAGGAACTTTTTAAATCCATCTTTAAGCAATTGCTCATCTTTCATGTGATAGGTTTTGTGCTTCTCCATATCTGCCTTATTTTTAAAGGTATATTTACAGCGACGACAATGAAAGTGTGTCGTGCACTGACCATAGAAAATGCAATGTTGCACCATACATTTCTCAGTTGCACGATATCGCTGAAATCCCTCCTGATAAATTGCTGAATCTTTACGATGATAATTCGAGTGCATTTGAACATCACTCGTGCTTATGTAGGTTTTGTCACATCTATTTTGAATGCAATGGTAATGGGTTTGCTTTCTATTATGCTGACAATATCCAAATTGAATTGAACAATCGTCCGAAGATGTAAACCGCAAAAAGCCGTGACTAAGCGACTCTGATCTCTTCTTATGCCATTTCAAGTGACGGATAATCTCTTCTTTCTTATTTAACATTCTATTTGAGCACTGGATGTCGTAGCAGTGATAATGCTCGCGTTGATTCTCGCTCATGCATTGATCATTGTGACAGTCGACATAGGATTGATATTTTGTGAGATATTTTGAGTATTCGGCTGTGGAAAAATTAAATGTTTTTAGGTTAGTTCGAGGGGGGACTTAAATTGATCCAAGGGTAGATAATCAAAAATTTAATTTTTAAAATATTGAATTTTCCAACTAATTTTATGTTTTTAAAAATTAAATTTCATAAATTTGTTAAAATATTTTCATATGTCCATCGCTTGAAAAATACCACATCAAAAAAATATGAGATTTTTTAAATCTATAAATTTTTTCAATTGAGTTAAATTGACAAAAATATTCACACCAGAATTCATAAATAAATTTTTCTCGGGGAGATCATTAAAATTGATTCTGGCAATCTGTTGCTTCAATGAAATTTTTCCATAAAAAATTTCATCACTTCACATCGTATCACATTTCATGCTTTTTGAAAAAATGCGACTAACTCACAAAAAAAAATATATAGAAAATTATATTTGAAGTAATTTAACCCAATTTAACCTAAAGCACATATATTTTTATGTGTGCTCATCTATTAATGCGCTTGACAATGTTTTTCATCTCTTTTTGTGTATCAAAAAATAAGAGAATATTTCAAATGTGAACAAAAGTTGACAACATTGTCGCGCTTATAAAAATTGAATGACAAACAGAAAGAAACGCGCAGTATTGAGCGCTCGGCAATTGGAAAATTAGCTTAACAAAAAATTCACTGCGAATTTTATTTTATGAAAATTATTCACGTTCACTCGATTAACATTTTTTCAATGACATTTTGAATTATTGCACTGTTACTCACCAATCAATTGCTTTTCTCCTTGCTCGCCTTGCATGCTATTGGCCAACTGCATCATCGGATTGTAAAAATTCTATTTAAAAAATAGATTTTGAAAATTTAAAATTCTATAAACTCTTTTTTAAAACTCACCGTTGCAGATTTATCAAGCAGATTCTCGACATTTTTGAGCGTCAATTTTGAGCTCTCAAATGACGATGCACAATCACTTTCTTCAGGATCCGAATCGAGTTGATCACCATTCACTTTCATCGAGACACTCACAGCGCTTCGATGTCCACCATCATCAGAGAAATTCGTTGAGTCCTCATTGAAATGTGAATCCTCAAAGTCACTCTCATTTTCACTTTTCATAGACTTTTGTAATGCGGTCACTTTCATTGGGCTGTTGTTGTGCGATGAAGGACGACCTTCGAAATTTTCTTTCGCCTCATCGTTGTTGTTATTGTAATTTCTCTGACATTGGTTTTGTGGTGCGATGGGAGTTCGAGGCGGTGTTGGTGGCTCAAGTCCCGACTGATTCGATGAAGATGGCGATGGTTGACCTAGAACGAGAGAAAAATCATCATTAAGTTTTAAAGTGCTCGAGAGATTCAGAAAAAATAATCTCGAAAAAAGTTCAATGTTAAAGTTTTGCATTTCGCTTAAATTTTTTCTTCTCAACACGATGTTAATAGTTCAACAGCATCTCAAAGAATGATCTGACAATTTTCTTTTTTCTCTAAATCACTTCGGAGACCCCTGACAGTGACCTGGGAATTAAATATATTTTTTTTTGGCTGCGAAAAAATTCTCAACCCTATTTTGAGAGAGATTTTTTAATGATTTTATTTTTTTTTATAGTTTATGAGCAGTTTTTTATGTGTGCGACGGTAAGGCATTGTTATAATGGATGGCCTGGAATGTCAATACTCAATATATTTGATTTCACCCTAATTTAAACTTTAAACCCTGCTCCTCAACACACGACGAGCTCAAAAAAAGAGTGAGTAAATTTACTTCCCTTCCAGCCACCTTGAAGAAAAGTTTAAAAGGAAAAATTGCCGTGTTTATGCTTCACACACACGCATTGCACACATTTTTTTCTATAGTAAACTGATCGTCCTTATCTAATTTCTTTCTTGGGGGTTTTAAATTTTTTTTTTTATTATTTTGTGTGTGAGAAAATGAAACATACAGGAAGAGTTTTTTAATTCCGCAAGGAAGACAGTATAATTTATTTTTATGTCACAAAATAATTTGCAGGTAGCATCATTTTATTCTAATTGATGCAATTATTTGTGATATTTAAATTCAAATAAATTTTGTTGAAAAATAAATGTGTTTCAAATTTTTAAAATAATTATTGAGAAAAAATTTAACGATTTTTAAACTTCGAGCATTATAATTTTTACTTCTTTATAAATTTCAGTTATTTTTTCAATCAGTTCCTCGCAAACAAAAATAGTTTAACAATTAATCGTCAAAATTAATTTCGAATCACGAAATGTGAAACAAGTTTTTAGCGTTTGCATGTGTGATATTTTTCTCCTTTCATAAATATGCCAGAAAAAAATAGAATAGCGTGATAAAAAAAGACCTCACAAAAATCCATTGAAATAATTAAATTAAATTATTTGGGAAGATGAATAAAGTCCCTCGACTTAAAATGACCCCGAGGAGATTTCTTGACTTCTTCAACCTCTTCTTTGAATATAATCTGAATGAAACAGGATGTTTAAAAAAATTTCATTCACTTTTTTGTCGTCACTTAAATATTATTTTTTTTTAAGGGAATAAAATTGTCATAATATTTCAGGATATTATCGTTGCATCTTCATTTAATTATTTATTTTTTTTGGCAAGTAAATAATTTTCACACGTTTTAATAAAAAACGATTAAGCAAATAGTTCCGTTTGATTTATCGATTGAGAGACTTTTAAAGAACTTTCAGTTAAAAAATTCCAACAGCGTTCAAGAGCATTGCTAGAGGATAGTTTCTCACATTGGGGTTGAATTAAAAAATGTTAAGATTTTTTTTCTACGTTAGAAAAAGAAATATTAATGATTCTAGTGCCAGCCGGCACAAAAATGGATATCAAGTATCAAGATGCATTCACTGTGTGTAAAAAAAGGGTTCTAAAAATATTACTCAATTTTTTAATGATTTTTTGTTGCTTTCAGGAAACAAATTAAAAAAGAGAAAGATTTTTTTTGTCATTTGAAAAAATATTATATTTTTTTTACCCGACTTCCTTTCCTTTTGTTCAACTCTTTCGTTTGTACCTCGAACTCGCACACACACATATGCTCTAACGTGCCAGTTTGCAGTTGCGCATAAAAGAAGAATTTGAATGAGTGGTGCGTAAGGATGCAGTTTTGATCATTTATCTACTTTCACTCTTTTGCAGTTGACAGTTGAGAGAAAAGGATGAAAATATGAGAGAATTGATTGATAGATGATGCTGTGCATTTGATCAGCGTGAATCGAGATTAAATTTACATTTTTTAAAAAAGTTTAAGAGGTTATTTGTGTGTTTGGAAACACCTCCGAAAAAAAGATTATTTATTTGAATAAATTAAATTGTCTGGGAAGATTTTAATGGTTTAAAATAATTTTTAGTCGAATTGCTAAAAAAATATTTATGAAAAATTGTTTTTGATTGAATTTTGTAAACCTACAAAAGAGCGTAAAATTTTTATAATCAGCTTAAAATTTTCCCAAGACCTCAAATTACACCCAAGAAAATTTTCCCTTCTTAAGTTACAAAAAACTATTTTTCTGATATCAAAATTCTCCTCAAAGAGTTTTCAGTTTTTACTCAAAAATCATTTATCAAATTTCAGTGGAAAACCATTAGCCGTCTGCCTTATTCACTCTCTCGGATCTTGACATAAAAAAAAAATCATTCGATCCAAATGTTAGAATCCGTGGGAAATAGAGAGAGGAAGAAGTAAAAAAAAGTCTTGAAAACTCTCTATAATGCACTTAAATATCTATTACTTTCAGTTTCGACGAAAAATAAATAATAAAAAAATTGTAAGGGGTAAAAACTAAACGACATTCAACAATGATGATGATGGAAACAGCAACATAGCAGATTGTCTTGAGAAAAGGAAATTTAAGCCAAAAAGAAAGCATAGGGTTACACATCTAAAAAATTCTGTCGTAAATGAAAAATCATTTATTTTAAAAAAGGAATTAAAAAATTTCTTAAATCGATTTTTTTTCTGACGAGAGAAAAATATTTTCAAGTACATCGAAATTGATTGATGAATTTATCAAAAAAAAAAATATTGATCGATGATTAGCGAGCGAGGTTCAAACTTGTTGATTAATAATTGCTGCAACATTTTATAATGTACGAAAAAAAATTCGTTAAAATTAATTTCTAACCCGATTGATTCCTTTTGTCAATTAACCCTTCACAGCCAGACAGCATATATGCGAGAGACATCAAAAAATTTATGGTTCAAATGCTGCATTTAAAAGAAAATTGAAAACAAATATTGCGTAATCTAGCGACCTCACAAAATAAATATAAAGAAGAATGCTTGAACTTGATGCAGGTAAAAAAATCTTGAATCTATTTTTTTTTGGGGTGAAAATTTCTCATCTATTTTTTTTCAGTGTGTTGGGCACATTATGCGATGATGAGATGCTAAAAGGTGCATCACTCGTTTAACCTTAATCATCTATAACCTCATAAGATGCAATTTCCCTTTCGATATAGAGATTTTTTTCTCGCCCCTTTAAACTTTATTTTTACTTAACTTCCCTTCACCTTTTTTTTAACACAGTGAAAATGTGCAAAAATATTTCAATCATTACGATATCATTGCTATAGGGTATCGGTAACTGAACAATGAAAAAATTGACCCTGAAATTCCTCAAATCCACCAGAAAGAACTTCTTTCAAAGAAGTGATGATTGAGAGAGTAAAATTGGGAATTAAAATATCAGATTTCCAGTTTTTTTTTATTCTCCAGCCGATGCTGCTTATGAAAGATCATATATGCAACATGTGACAATGTGTAGAAATTCTTCATAATTGGGTTAATTTGTAAATTGCGTAAAACTTGAATTTTTCGATGTCAATAAAAATTTAACGGAAATTTAAAATTCAAATCTAATTTGAGTATACAACTAATTAAAAACTTGTGTCATCACATTTATGAGTTACAATCCACAAATATGACCCCGTTTTCATCTAAATTACCAATAAAGCTTGTGCATGTTTTCGAGAGTAATTATAGACACTTACCGACTGGTTGCTGCTGTTGTTTTAATGCATCGACAATGTCATTAGTGGAGAGACCCAATCCATAAATGTTGAGCAATTCCTGCATCGTTTTGAAAGCAAACTCTCGAAATTTAGCTTCTGCATCGCTAAGATTCATTCCTGGAGTCATATGTTGAGCGAATTGTGGGACAACTGCTGTAAGCGCTGCTTGCTGAAAGAGCTGCTGTTGATGTTGCTGAAGATTGCCGATTGTTTGTAGAAGTGAGAGTTTCGACGGCGACAGAAACGGGTTCGACGCGTTCTGCAAATTTGACGGCGGAGGCGAATCATTGTTGTTCTTCGAGAGACTTTTTAGTTCATCCTTTGATGTTTGATTCTCATTATTTTCGTCATTATCTTTCTCCACGCTATCTTCACGCTCATCGTCATCACTACTGTTTGTGAGCATGAATTTTGGATTAAATTTCTTCCGTTTATTCTTCGCCACTTGCTGATCGAACGTTGCTGTATTGGCGACCTGTGTTATTTCCATCCTCCTTATAGACTCAATTTTATTTACGTTGCTGACCAGAATTCAAAGAAATAATTTTTTTTTCGAGTGGAATTCTTTTTAGTTTGTTCTGTAAGAGAGGTTGAAAAAAAAATTTTAAGTTTAGAGAATGAGAATATTTCAATGGATTTTTTTTTTCAAATCAAGACGAATGAAAAATGATTAATTTGAACTCTTTAATAACTGGATGAATTGCTTTTGGTCTCCATCACATTTTACATCTCTTTTTTCCATCTACACATGTCTTCTTATACCATTCTAGCTTCGGACAACAAAAAAGTCTCTTATAACGCGACGACTGACCAGAAAATAATTTTTTTTGGTGGAATTTCTTTTTTTGTTGCTTTACTACATTTTTATTTTTTCTGAGGCACTTATAAATGTATGTGGAGAGGAGAAAAAATAATCATATTTTTTTGACATATCATTGAGGTAAGGCGAAACAATTTATCTCTCTTCTTTTTATTTGAAAAAGATTTTTGGTTTAATTGGTATTCACGTGGATGGTGATGGAGATGTATGATAGAGAACGAGAGAGATGAAATAGGCAGGTTAAGTAACATAGAAGTAGACGAAGAAGAGGTAGAGACATGTGAATAGAATAAAAGTACAATTTTCCTTCTGATTGATTTCAAATCACTTCTCATTTCAGTTTGTCATTTATTGTGTCCACAGGAAATGCTTTCTTCTTTTGTGTATGGAGTAATTGGTCATATATAGAGAGACACGTGTTTGAAAACCGTTAAATTTTTTTTTAAATTTTTAAAACCATAGAAAAATATTTTTTAATACAAAAATTTCCTCCTTTGTCATGCATCTCCAATATTCATCTCGAACCATAATCAAAAGTGACAGTAATAATCGTTCAAGTTGAAGAAATATTTTTTCTAACTCATTTTTATAATGTCTTTCTGATCGTCTCAAAATCGTTGATCGAAATCTCTTCAGAAAAAAATAAATATAAAATGTTACAATGACGAGAAAAATCTCCATGAGTGGGTAGAATTTTGAAAAAGAAGCAAATCTTTTTTCCACCTCAGAAAAAAATAAGGCACACAAAGAAGTATGGAGAGAGAATACAATTTGAGGCTAAAACTAAATTCAAATACTCTTAAATGTATCGTTCAATGAGTGTCTGATGGCGATGATGATGTGATGTCGTGTACATACTTTAACCTCATTAACATCCAATTCTTTAGTGTTTTTTATTCGTTTGATTGCCTTTTTTTATTGTGGGGAAAAATTAAGTGAATTTTTAAGAAAAAGGACAAAAGGCAATTTGTGCTTCAGGCAAAAACTTAATGTTTTTGACTTTAAAATATTTTTTAGAATTTTAGTTATGTCATGATCGGATATACGTTAATGAAAGACCCTCATTGTACGATCAAAGAGAAAATCTGCGTACATGACGCTTTCGATCATCACTTGAAGAAATCAGCAAACTAAGTATAATTCTTTTAACTCTTTGGCAATCGCCATTGCCACATCATCTTCATCATCATCAAAAATTACACATTATTGTATGTACCTATAATTTTTTACTCCGATTCTGGAATCTCATTTGGAAAAGAGGCTTTAAAGAGGCTGGCAGAACGAGGGAACAAAAAAATATGTATAAAGTTGAGATGACTTTACAAAAAAAATTGACTCTTAGACATTTTACCGAAGAATTATTAAAAAGAATTTCATGGTCGTTCTTGATTATTCCTCTCTTCATGTTTGGGATAAAAAAAAGAGTCTTTAATTTTGGATATTTTTTGTTTAGTCCCGCGCGAAGGAGAGATGGATTAAAAATCATTGTGTTGGATACACAATCTCACGTATGATAGACAGTTTGATCTACCTAATGGATTTCATAAGAAGAAATTGTCGTTTCCCTTCTATTAAGATGGGAGACGTAAAGAAATTTTGTAGCAAATTATTTTAATTAGAAAATGTAGAATAAAAATAGATTTAAATATTTTTAAAAATTACGTAATTTACAGCCACACCCGTGTACTTATGACCTTTCAAAATTATACATCAGAATCCATCGATTATTTTTAAAACATTTTAAACTACTGCAGTACATTATATGCTGACTGACTACATTATTGATTTACTTGATCAATTAAGTTTGATTTTACATGTCAGAAGTAAAATAAATGAGAACCACTCGGCAGTAACTTGTTGCATTTTTCTTCGAAATTTAATTATTTCTCACATGTATGTGAGTCGAAAATTAAGAATCATTTCATGTATCGCATCATTTTTTTTCTGGTCTGTAAAATATTTTGTTTTTCAAGAGAAATAAAAGAGGAAGAAAAAATTAAAGTATTCAAAATATTTGTGCTTGCACAGAACTGTTTGTATTTATTAATTTTAATGCTCTTCTTTTCTTAAAATTCATCTGACATTTTTTTTGTGCAATTGGATACAGACGAAACTTGATAATTTTATTGCTTTCATTGTTTGAGCGAATTGTGAGGGTTTTAAATATTTTCATTTGTTGGCAAGCTATGACTTTTTTATTGAAAACTTTAAGTTGAAAGTCGTTTATCGACTTGAATAAAAACAGCTATTGAGTAACAAAATTTTTCAATAAAAAAACCTAAAATTATTCCGCTCTAAAATTTTCAGACAATTTTCATGTATTGTCCACCACATTTTCGCTTGAAATCAGAAGTCATAAAAATTTTCAAATATTTCTCTCTCTCTCCTTCTTCTTCATATCGTGCTCCTTCTTTTCTTCAATAACGCAAACGAGAAGCTCTCACAAAAAATTCAGAGTAAAAAGAAATAATTAAAAATGCTGCATTTTCGCCTGCGTCGTTGAACATTTTTGCCTCTTTTATGATTTGTGAGAAATTTCAATTTTTTTCTTTCTTATTTCTGTGGATGTTTTACTGGTTGTACATTTTTGCGCTCTCAACAAGGTTGACATTCCAACAAGTTGCTCTAAAATTTTTCAAATGACATTCAAAGGCAATGTCAAATTTAATCAAAAAAATATATTTTATTTGCCTTTAAATAAATAAAAGTGTCTTGTCTAATGAACGGCAGTTCGATCAATTTTACGTGATTGCTCGTTGCCAATTCTACCGTCTAAATGAGTCCCGCCAGTATATAATTCGGTAAAACTAGTTCTTGTCCATTTTGATATTTGTTTTTTGCCGCTAAACTCAAACCAGAGATTTTTATTTTGGACTTAATTTACATATTAATTTTTGTGATGGAGGATTTGAAAAGAGTCAAATCTCGTGTATGCTGTGTAAAAAATTTATTTCGCTTTTTTTTTTTTTTTTTTTTTTTTATTATTTATTAGCGGGTTTTCATGTAAGTAAAAAGCCTCCAAAGGCGGCATAAAAAACTTAATCTTTTCATACAACATTGACAAAAGTTAAACTTGACCGGCGATTTAAATAGAAGTGGATAGTGATACATTGAGCGAAGCTCCTTTAAGATCACTTGATTTTTAGACAGACAGAGTTACAATTTACGAAGTGGAGTAGTAAACTGAGAAAATGAATAGATAATTTGCGGTTGTTGGATTTACGGAAAAAAAGAGTTCTTACTGATCGTAAAATTTGGTTATCTCTAGAAATTTACGCGTAAAAAACTTACTTATGAAATAATTATGCTTTGAATAACAATGTTATATGGGAGGTGCAAAGCTTTAATAAAAAATTATATTTTTCTCTCTTCAAATAAGTATTAATACACGACAAACCAAACACACATCAACTTCCAAAAGCAGCGCTCAAATGCCTTTTAGTTGATGTATGGAGAGAAGACAAAAAAAAACAAAAAAAAAATATTCAAATTATAAATTACAGAATAAAAAAAATAACACATTATTCTCAAACGTGTTTTTAAGAACATCTAAGTGTTGAACTTCGACGAGGAGATTTTCGCATGACAACTCAAAGTTATAATTCTAAAAATTAAATTGTTCATAAAAAATGTCTAATCCATCCTGAAAACTGTCGCGGAGGTCGGCTTACTAAAAGTTATTGAAATAGCTATAAAAAAAAATTGACAAAACTGGATTGACATATTTTTTTTCGTACGAATAAAGTGGGGTTGAAAAATTTAACGGTCAAATTTCAAATTATTTTAAAAAGTTTTTCCGACCTGTTAAAACACTTTTAGGAATTGTTATTTTTTCGGCCATAAACGAATACGAAATTATAGCTAATTTGAATTAACGCTTAATCATATCTGATGAGCGATCACGAATGCTCTTCATAGTTTCTTTGCCTCGCACTATTTTACTCGCAATGTGCCTTTCAAAATTCATCAGAAAATATTTTTTAGATGGTTTTTACCCGTACAATATTTTAATACTCTCCGAATACTTAACTTTAACTTATATGTGGTCTGCACACACGCTTTTAAATGACGAGATGGAGAAGAATGAGAAAAAATATATATATAAGAAATAATCAATCAAAAACCTCTTTTCCTTCATTCCAACAACATTTTTTTCTCTGTTTCTGATTTACATTGAAATGTTGTTTTGTTGAACACCAAAAAATCTCAATCTTAGAGTCATCAAAAGAAATTTCGTTATTAATTTTGGTGTATATATGATGATGAGATGAAGAGGAAAAAAATGTATAACAGGCTGTATGTATCTCCTTAAATTCCTCTCAAAAAAGTATTTCTCTTGATTGAACACAAGAAATTAATATTATTTTTTTAACTCTTCACAATTCACTCGATTGTGAGGCCGAAACGAACAAAAAAACGGCAACACTCAAATCCATCATATTAGGGTACTCGCGGAATACCACAAAAAAATATATTTTTGGTGGATAATAATAAATTCTGATTTTTTGTTATTTCATCATTCAGACGGCGCGAGAAGCCTTTTTTTCCATCATTATAATATAGATGTATACATTAAATTTTTGTGACGTTCTAACGTTCGACCATCGATAATAAATGAAAAGAATTGAGCTGCTTGACAGTTGACTCCCCTTGAGTTAATTTGAGTTACATTTTTCTTTATTCTCGTTTGGATTTCTGAAGGCTTTTGCATAATTTTGGAAGATTAAAAAGTATGAAGAGAAGAATTTTTGGGTTCTTATGGTGGGGATTGATTGAGTACGAGTCGGGCTATATTTTTGATATTTTTTATTTTAGATAATTTGCTTTCTCTAAAAATAAAATGCCATCGACCATAAAAATCCACAATGCAATGAGTGAAAAGAGCATAAGAGTTCGCATGTGAGAAAAAGTGCAACTGTTAATTAAAATTTTTCAATTATCCAGCAGCAAAATGTGACAATGGAAACGGCAATCAAACCTACCTACCGCAATGATCGATCATTCATCGAGTGAAAAATCATCTTTTTTCTCTCTCTTAGCGCGCGAACTCGTGGGTCGCCGAGAAATGTCTGCAAAAAGGTATAAATGAAGAGAATTATTTTCATATACATACACTTAAAATTCACATTGAATTTCAAATTCGATTTGAGGTGAGTTACAACGTTTCCACTTTTTAGAATCGAAAAGGGAATGAAAAATATATTAAAAGGAAGCAGAAATGAGAAAAGTCTCTTTCAGGTTCCCATATTGTTCTTGATTAAAACCGGCCTCGACATTTCTTGCTTTTTTCACGTCACTTTGCGACCAAACTTCTTCGCAGTGCAATGATTTATTTCACGTGATAAGCGGTAACCATTAAAATGCAATTGAAAATTATTGCGATGTGGGATTCGAAGAAAAAAAGTAAGAAAAACTTTCTTGATTTGAATTAATTTTAAAACGATTAAAAGTAAAAATAGTAAAATTTCAACGACTTCCAGAGCACTGTTTGCAGCTCAATCATGTCACGACTGACAAATCGTCTCTCACACCGATCATCATAAGGCAGTAGCAAATTTTATGGGTACAAGGGAAATTAATCGCATCATAAACAAAGTTGATGTTTAATTAAAATTAAATTATATGATAAGCGCAGGTAGCAGCGCGAGAGAGAGAAAATCTGGTGCAAGCCCGGAGTTCGAGAGTGCAATTTAGTCTTATTTATAAATCGATTAATTTTTCTTCTCTCCTCATCTTGATTCTGATGTTATATTCGATTATCTTCCTTAACCATTCAATAATTTTCTTTTCTTGCGGATCCCGACAACAACTAAACTACTACATGGACTCACATGAGAAATATTGAATAAAAAAAAATCTGAAGCGCTTTTCGTTGCCGATGAGAAACAAATTAAATTGTATTTTACATTTTTTACAATTTATTTTTGCATCCAATATAAAAATGCAATTTTTCTTGTGTTCTGCCGTTGTTCTTTCTCTTACAATCAATTTTCCATCATGAGAGAGAGAAAGATGTGGTAGTCGCCTTTTAGAAAAGATCAAAGCGCCAGCAATACCGCTCGCGAGTTACTTGTAAGTTCATGAAAGTAGCGGAGAGAAAAAAGAGCAGTAGGACTATTTCATAGATCATCGAGGGCTATTAGAGGATTATGGAACATTTTTGACCACATGGTCAATTTAATTTTTATCAAATATAGCAAAATCTTAAATGCTCTGAATAAATACACATAAATAAGCATGTGACACACACTCCAAATCTTCCTCTCCCTATTTTATCTTCTTTTCACTGAAAATTTATTGATATTAATTTTTATTTCACTTTAATTACATTATAAGTTTATTTTTTTCAGTATCATTCCGATAACCATCTATATAAGTTTTTTTTCTCTGTTTCATCGAGTACAATTAAAATTGCAAAACGATTATAAATTTTTCAGTCCTTTTCTCATCTGTAGATTGAGATAGTGATGTATATAGTTTTTGTGCCAAATGCGCGCGGGATCGGCGAAGAAGAAGTAATACGAAGGAGAAATAAAATGCAATGAAAGAAAAAAGAGAGAGAAAAAAACGCGAAATTGCAATAACGTAATATTGTTGTGTGACATATTTTATGCGGTCGTATAAGCGATCTTTGGAGATGTTTTATATATGTCTCGTGTTTAGCGAGTGACAGCATTTAGAATGCATGCTCGTGTCACCGAGCATTTTGTCGGAAGTGAATTAATCGAACTAGAGTGACGAGAGTGGGAAAATTTATGTCACACACGCATTGTCAGGTGTTTTTGTTAATATTTTTAGAGTTCATCGCCAAAAATTTGCAAGCTTACATTTTATTTCACTCGATATCGCCTCTTAAAGCAATTTCACAAGTCTACTATCGATCACAATTCACAACTAAATGTCAATCGCGAGCACGAGAGAACTTTAGCTGAAAATTTAGTTGGGTGTGAAAAGACCATCAAATTTAAAAATAAAATTATTCACTATTTTTCTCGGGTTGAAAAACTATTTTCGTTGCCGCCAATTGAAAGTCATTGTGAATGTGAAACTTTTTATTCTCACGTCTGAGTAAATTCTTTCGCATTAAATAGTTGATAGCTAGATAAAAGAGCTTTTGATTTTATTTAGACTTTTAGGAATATTTTGAGTTTTTTTATGGTGTTAAAAAATATTAATGCTAGCGAAATAATAAATTAAAATGTTGAATTTTTCACCCAACCAAAAAAGCTCACCCACTCGGCTGCCAAAAAAAATTCGCTCGTGATGCAAAAGTATTTTTTTGTGCATCAAATTGTCAAGGAAAAACTTTCAATTTATTTATTGTTGCGATTATTCATTCGTTCGCTATTTACTATTGAAAAAATTAACTAAAATAGTTCACGCTAACTCAATCACATGCATGAGATTTAAATCAATTTTCATCACTTTTTTTGTGCTCTATAATAAATTCATCACATTTAAGTACACTTTAGTGATGAATTATTCATAGAATTTACCTTCTTTGTCAAGCAGAAAAAGGCAATTTTTCATGTTTTCGTCTGTTAGTTGTCTTCATTCGTCGATCTCACGTTTATGAGCTCATAAACTTGACCATCGTCAATCAAAAATAAGCAACAGATGCATTCTTGTGTTTTACAGTGTAATCATGTCAGAAAAAATGGTTTCATAAACATTTTATTTATGCATTTTTACTATCAACTTGCATGCATTTCGCACTCATATGGGTGTGTTTCAGAGCAATTTGCATCGCAAAATATCGAAATAATTTACTTAATTCCATCACTCGTATTGTTTCACTCGATTCTCTCGTGCTTTATCCTACGATATATAGCGCAAATATTTTTTTATTATGTGAAACATTATTTTTATCAAGGGCTGAGAACATAGAGGTAGCTGGGCCCGCCAAGGCCCGTAAAGGCCCGTCAGGGCCCGTGAAGGCCCGCCAAGGCCCGTGAAGGCCCGCAAAGGCCCTTGATGGCCCGTCAAGGCCCTTGATGGCCCGTCAAGGCCCTTGATGGCCCGTCAAGGCCCGTGATGGCCCGCCAAGGCCCGTCAAAAATCAAAGAAAAGTAAAGTTTAGAGGATGAAAGGCACATCAAAAAAAATTTACTTGTATATTTTTTGTAAAAAACAAATATTTTTTCTGTTTTTAAGGCCCGTGAGGGCCCGCTAAGGCCCGTGAAGGCCCGTCAAGGCCCTTGAAGGCCCGCCAAGGCCCCTGAAGGCCCGCCAAGGCCCCTGAAGGCCCTCAACATATTGATGTTCTCAGCCCTGGATTTTTATGGACATTTTTTGAATAATTTAATATTCAAATTTTTATATATGACGTGTACGAATATCTTTCTAATTTGACTCTTATTGTCATTCATGGTAACGCTGGAAATTATTCAATAACAATTATTTCATATTTGTTCTTGAATATTTTTAACAAGCTTTTGTATACATGTGATGGCATGTTCGTATTTGCAAAAACATCATCTCATATTGGGTGATCGGAATTTACATACAACTTTTTTTTAATTGAATTTCATATTTTTTTATCAAGGCAATTCCTTATCTAAAAAAATATTCCTTCATATTTTCATAAAATAAACGATGCATTTTCTAAACAGGACGGAAATTTATTAAAAATGGCCAATTTTATAAAATATTTTTTTGCCATCAAAACTTTAATTTCTTAACGTTTTAGAATTCTATAAAAAAATGACATTAAATTTTTTATTTCCGATCTTTCAGTCCCTTCTTTATTTGCACAACAGTTGAATACAAAAATTCGCAAAGGAAATGAAAGAAAGCGGTAGAATATGCACATTCATAAAAAATGTTAAATTATTATGGATGAGAAAAATGTGTGGGTAGAAGATCTTCAGCATTTTTTTCTCAGCAAATATTTTTTTATGCTTCTTTCGACTCCTTTTTGTGCACACAAAAAAATGTGCTTGGAGAACTTTTTTTTTATCAAAATCACTTCGTTAATATGCTGCGATATGTATATGCAACCTTCTATAATATTTATTGTGTCTTCTTGTGTACCAATTTAATATCTTTCATTTTTTTCCTCCTTTCATATTCCTCTCTGTGTCTCCGTTTACGGTTTTTGTGGTTTGTTTTATGAGAAATTATTATGGTAAGAGAGAGAGAGAAATTCAATAACAAAAATTATGTGATACAAATCGAGCGAAATTGTCTTAAATCAAACGCATAAATCATATGAACGCATATTTATTTTATTTTTCTTGAGGTTTTCTTATACATTAACTTTATTTTTGCATATGAAAATTACTAGGAATAAATTTTTATATTGTGTTCGAGACAACAATTGAAAATCCACATATCATATAACACCATAATGAAAATGAGCAAAGCGATTATGTGTGTTGAAGACCTGTTCGGATGTAATTAACACCTTAGCAGATTTCATTTTCTTCTTACTCTCTTCGGCTGCTACTTATTTCCTCCTTTTCATGCTCTCGCAATTATACACATATCATCTCATAGCGTATATATGCTTTCAACAAACTCATTTGCTTGGGGTTCTGATGAGTCTTTTCTCACTTCGCATAGTGATTGGGGTGAGAAAAAAATAATCAAATCAAAATTGCTTTCGGTTAGAAAAATTTGCATGACAATGACACTACCAAAAGTGAGCAAATGAACTAGAAATCAAACTTTAAATATTCGCATCGATAAATTTTCATCAAATGGCAATAATTTAACTCGTTCTAATGAATCGACAGATTGCAATTTTTTACACACAAAAACCGTTTCTTAATTTACATAATTTTTACCTCTCTCGTATTGCATAAATTTTGTATATGATTTCCGTTCTCTTCCCTTTTGCAAAAAAAAATATGTTGAAGAATTAAATTTTTTTAGATTTATGGCATTCTTTTTTTTACACTAATAGAGCACGCAAGGAAACTGCGAGTATCTAAGCAGATGGATGCAACTTTTTTATTTGAGTATAAAATTATGCAAATTTTATTTCATGAGAGTTGTTGAAATGTCACCGAATAAAACCCTTTTGATTTTTTTCGCAACATTAGAGATCTGTTCTTTGATTTCGAATAGCTGAAAATTTAAAATCTGCTGAAAACAATTTTCAAGATGCAGATAAAATTTTTAAAATGAATTTCATGAGAAAATGTTAAAAAAATGTGCAGCTCAAAACATATTTTGATCTTGAATTTTTAATTATTTTATAGAATTATAAATTTCAACAGATCGCTAAAAAAAATTATCCAGAAAAAAGGGTCGTTGCAGAAATCCACTCACTACCCTTGCAATTTTTTCAACAACATAAAACTAGTCAAACTCGTTCCTTTTCGTCCTTTATTTAAGTACAGTTGACCGAGCGTGATTTTATAGACAGAAAAATAGAGAATAAAAATTTTTCATCACATTTTTAAGCCCTTAAATTGTCTTGTTTATCATCCTTTTTAAAACGGCTTCTTTAAGAATAGCCAATTGACTACCGAACAGAAGTTTCCACTGTTTCGCAGCCAAAAAATAACATCAACATGATTTCTATTCTTTACTCTTCACCCAGATGGCAGAGTCAGATAAAAATCGGAAGGTATCTCAAGAAGTCCAGTCGTGTGGCTTTATTCATGCTTTTATTGTTGCTAAACACACAATAAAAGCGACCCGAAAGGGAGCCACACATCACAATGCGGCAATAAAAATGCAACAAATTTCTTCTTCGTGATCTCTTTACTCTTCTTATTGTTGCGAGTGAGATGAGCGAATTTTAATCCGAAGAAAAACTTTTTTTAAATCCGTTTTAATGTGAGTGCAAATGAAATATTTTTACTATCAAGGAGTGTTTAAAAATTACGTAACAGAAAAAAATCAATTTGAAATTCTCAAAACCACCAAAATATAAAAATTAAATTCTCGCTTTGAGCAAAAAAATATTTTGCATACTTCTTTTTATGTTCGAAAAGTAAATAAGATAAATTAAAAGTATAAGAAAGGTCAACATGGTTATTTTTATACTGCTAACTTGTTGACAGTCATGCTCTGTCATTCTCACTCGAAATTATTATGACTAATCGATCTTTCTTTCCATGAATGTACCGAAAAATACTTTTTTCTATTCTCAAATATTAGGGGTCAAATTTTTTAGTAAGTAAAATTTACTCATCAGCATCACTAATTGAATATTATGGGCAAAAATTCTTTGTGGGCTTATAAATATTTTCGTAATATCCTGTCACTCCCTCGATCGTTTGTTTAGATCATAAAATTCATTTTTATTTCGCTTCATGTGTTTAGAGAAAAATATCAAATTTCAGCAACAAATTTTTTACCCTTTTTACTTTGTGAGCGCTCGTTAAAATCTTGCAATATTTTTATAAACTCGATATTTTTCACATAAATGAACCAATGAAAATTTTCACTTGATTTTCTCACCAATGAAAATTTCTCAAGTAATTGCGCATGTCAAAAGAAAAATATTCACACTCACTTTTCCTTTTCGTTCGTCAATTTTTTTTATGGCACTTTTGTAGTTTTTTTTGTGTAAATTTCCTATGTCACATGTTAATTAATTTCACTTAATATTTTTGTCTCAAATTTTAACGGTCAATTAAATTTTTTAATTTTTTTCTCCACTTAATCCAGAAATTTGTGTTTTAATGACTTAATTCTATTTGCATGGCAATTGAGTTTAATTCACTTTAAAACCTTAAAAAATAATTTTTTTTATTCTCCTCCGCCAACGACTTTGTTGAAGGGAATTTGTATCATTTGAACCCGTTGAATTCTCTTCGCCGACTGAAAAGCACAGAATACAGAATTAGTTAATAACCCGACATCATCATATACAACAGCAGCAGCGCACACAGCCCGAACTCTGTGTATACAATGAGAGAGAGTAAAAAATCCGAACATGCCGAACAATAAAATAAAAAAGCTGAATGAAAAAAAAATAAATAAATTTTATATACACACAGAGCAACGTGCAAAGAGCAGAAAGAGAGTTGAAATGGATTTTTATGAAGAAGAAGTTTATGAAAAATATTGTGAACACACAAGCGCAATTGCCTCACATTTTTTTAAAAGTTTTTTTTAGTGAATCTCTCATCATATTTTCCATCATAATTCTCGACACTCGGGCGTTTGTCGTTTCTCTCGCTCTGCGCTGCTTCTGTTACTTAGAGGCTAATGTGACGAACAATAAAGTGGCTATTTCTTTAGAGATTTAAATTGGATTTTTTCCTCTCTCTCTCCTCTTTTAGTTGAGTAAGTGAGACAGTATGAAAAGATGGAAGAAAAAATAAATAAATTGTTGTAAATTATGAAATTGTCATTAAAATACCTTTAAGGTGCTTGAGAGAGACATTGTCCTCATAAATATGCTGAGCTATATTTAATAGACCTTTTTGTATCCATATAAAAAAAATTCTCTTCTTTACGATTATGCTTTTAAGATGTCCAGCGTTTGAAGTTGACACACTTATTAGAATGGTTAGCACGCGAAATTATAAATCATTTTTTATAAAGTAATTTCAATTTTCATGACTTCATTATAATGAGAAAAAAAGTATGGCTTAAAAGTGGTCATGAAACTGTCCAAATAGAAATTGACGGCTTTAAATTAGTTGAAAAATATTGTTTGCCTACTCTGATAATTTATAAATTTGACAAAAATTTTTAAATCATTTTTGCAACTCAAGGAAATTAAAAATGTCTTCAATTGCTCGCGCACTCAAAAATATTTTGATTGAAACCCGAAAAAAATACTTCAGTTTTTTCAACAAGCATCTTTTTTCTCGTTTTTACGTTTTTTATCACTTCTGGACTTGACTTTTCAGTTTTCTCATTGGCTATAGTGTCACATTGAAAGAATTCATTGGCTAAAGAACAAGAATGGTAAAAAGTAAGAACAAGAAAAAAGTTTGGTTTAAATATTGTAACAAAAAAAAGTCAAATAGTTTTTTTCTTCTTCATTTTCTTCGTTTTTATACATAGAAAAAAGTCCGCGAATAACGACCACGATGATGATGAGATGATGATCGTATACATGAGAGCAGGCGCAGAGAAGAAAGAGCTTTTTGTGCGGGTTTTTTATGAATAGGTAAACGAGTAACGAATAAAGTGAGCAGAAGAAATACCACCAACATTTTTTTTGGGGTAAAAAATAGACGATTCTCTGTTTGGTGGAGACACGCGATGAGAAAAAAAAGAGGTGGGGACTGCGACGTCGCTATTGATCTCACAAACTTACCACACTCAAATATTATGCTAATTTACATCCATCGAGACGATGATGAGATCTATATCAGAATAAAAACTGTAGCTCGAAAGCGATACACAAAAAAAATCATTTCAAGTTGTTGACGTTAAAAAAATGGCGAATATTTTTGAGTGGAACCTGATTTTTATTTTACTGACTTCCAAAATTGTGCGCACACACAACACGAAGGCCACAAAATTGAATAAAATTGCGTCGATTAATTATTTTTTTTTCTTGGCGATATTCGAAATGCCATGTACAAAAACGAAGCACTTTACGAAAAGAAAAAATTGGAGTCTCAATAAAAAAAGCAACGATAATGAAGAATTTTAATATTTTTCATTAATGTCACAATTGAATTTCTACAAGTCGAGAGACATCGAGCAAAATATTTTGTAATAATGTTAACTTAATGAAAAATATGAATATTTATGGATCTCCATAATCGCATACTCGATCGCCACCATGCAATTTCGAACAATGATCAGTTGCAACTGCACAATGAGATGCTTGACAAAAAAAAGAAGCAATTAGTTTACATATCTTGTACTTGTATCTAAAATTTGTATACAAGCTAATTAATTATGTAAACACAATTTTATTTGACTACGAATTTAGTTCGAGAAGGATGAATTTTCTATTTTAGCGCTGTCAATTTAATTTTGGCGAGGAAGTTATTAGAATAATTTTAAATTGTTTTACGCTTGAAATTAAACCTCAAAGTTTATTAAATTTTATTCTCAATTTTCTTTGTGATCTTCATGCAAAATTTTTATCTCCGCGGTAATTTTACACTGCGACTATATATTTATGAAGAATTCTGCAAAGAAAAATTGTAATAATGAGAAACTTGGAAGATATTTCGCATAAAAAAGTAATTCAAGATTTTGTTTACACTTCCCTCATATCTCTCAAGTTGGTTTTCTCTAATGCAAAAGATTCACATCTACGGTGGGCGATCTCCGTCCCAGAGAATTGTTTTAAAATTATTTTTATGATAATATTTATGCAAAAAAAATTCCTCAAAGAACTCGCTGGGATTTAAATGAGCGGTAACATGCATATGGAAAAAGATTTAAAATTTTTTCTTGCTCTTTTTTTTGTACACATAAAAAAATCCTTAAGCGAATTTTTCAAACCAAACACACAAATTTATTTTTCTGCAAATAATTTTAGTGCATCGCGAAGAAAAGGGCGCGAATTGAATGATAATTTATGATGCAACAGACATAAAACTTTTTCACTTATTTCAGCGAGATTCGCAAAAAGTGCATTTTTTGGAGCAAATGTAGTTTTGAGTTTTGTGTCTGAAATGTGGAAAAGAGAACATAAAAATAAATTAATTTTCAATCTGTTGTTCTCAAAGGCAAGCTGAGAACGACATACAGAAAATACACACCAGAAATATTCTTTAAATTATGCGTTGGATGTGAAGTAATTAAAAATTTCTCAGCATAAACTTTTTTTTTGCTGTCTCGCGGAATTTTTTTCATTTCGAATGCTGGAAATTTTTAAGATGAAATTTTGAGAGCAAAAAATGAGAAGATTTTATTGAAATAAATTAGCGACTTGATGAAATTCTTAATTAATCATAAAAAAAATTTTGAACTCGATCTAGAAAAACATTAAATTTTTATTCAAATCTAAATTGATTGAAACTCTTCCCCCATATCCTGACACTTTGTGACATTCTAAAATTATTCGTCCTGCTAGGAAAATTTTCGAATCGATGATGCATTAAAAAGCGACCCTGATAAGTTTGACTCTCGTTCAATAATGCGCACGAGGACAAAAATTTGCATATTTTTCCAGCACCGAATTTAAATAAAAATACAATTTTTTATTTCATATTTACAGTTTTAGATTTTTTCGGTTTGCTGCATTGTCGCTTAATCAAAAATTTTCTAGTGAAGGAATCGATTTTGATAAATTTTTAACACCGCCATCGATGAGATTGGTATTAAAAAATTCACTCGTGTCAGAGGGAGATGTGACATCGGGCAAATGCAACAATATGCCTGGATTTTGATCTTTTTATTGCCATAAACGATTGTATAAACATCAAAGTGAGGAAAGGAGAGAGAAAAATAACATTTTGAACTTTGGATTTATTGATTTCAATAGAAATTGACAATGAATAACAAAAAATGTTTCAAAACCAACTTGTGTGTTCCTGTAACCCCTTGTAACAGTTCAGTATTGGAAATGTAACATGGGGAAGTCCTATGAAGAAGCTTTGGAGAAGCCAAAAGGGAAGCCTTATGGAAAATATTTCTCAATTATGTTACATTTCCCACTGTGTTTCATTTTCCACCATGTTCCATTTTTCACTATGTTCCATTTTCTATTGTGTTCCATTTTCCACTGTGTTCCATTTTCCACTGTGTTCCATTTTCCACTGTGTTCTATTTTCCACTGTGTTTCATTTTCCACTATGTTCCATTTTCCACAGTGTTCCATTTTCCATTATGTTTCATTTTCACCATGTTCAATTTTCCACTATGTTCCATTTTCCACTATGTTTCATTTTCCACTATGTTCCATTTTCCACTGTGTTCCATTTTCCACTGTGTTCCATTTTCCACAGTGTTCCATTTTCAGATCCATGCCAATCGATTCTTGGTCAAATTCCGAGTTCAACGAGGTACATGAAGCCATACTTTTAAAAAATGGACATTAGTGGCATTCCTTGGACACTCCTGGCCGGCCGTGACGGTCATTCTTCAAAAATCATCAATGCTAATCAATTCCTGATGCAATTACGAGTTCAACGAGGTACATGAAGCCATACTTTTAAAAAATGGACATTAGGGGCACTACTGGCCGGCCGTGATGGACATTGGTGGCACTCTTGGATGGCCATGATAGACATTCCTCAAATATTATCAATGCCTTTCGATTCCTGATACAAATACGAGTTCAACGACATACATGAAGCCATATAACAGGAAATTTGTATGAAAAATGGCATTTAGGGCTGTCCATGGCACGACCTGTGGTCATGACCCTCATAATTCCTAAAATGGCCGAATCTAAATTCATAGACCTACCATTTGGCGAAAACTAGAAGTCTCTAGCTATCTCAGGAGCCGAGATCTCGATGGAACAGACGGACAGACAGACAGACGGACGGACGGACGGACGGAAATAGGCGCATATAAGTGTTACACCACTTCGTGGGTTACACTAAAAACGAATTGCTACTGATTTGCATATTCCTCTCTCTTTTTTTATCACATGAAATCGATGGTTAAACTTTTTTTCATTATACATTTGTGAAGTCATTTTTGCCTCATTTACATAAAAATTGGTTGAAAAATTTGTAACATATTTCTCGTTATCGTTTTCGCTTAATTCAAGGCCGATCACTTTAACTTTTTCTGATAGAAAATTTAAAAAGTTGTTTCAAATTTTTGGAACTTAGACTGAATTTAAATTTTCATGTCATAAATAAATTTTTTTATCATTTTAAAAAACTGTAACTAAATTAATAATTTCCAGGAATTTTTAAATTTTAGAAATACGTTATATAATTTTTATAAACTATTTTTTCCCACAAACTCTAAAGTTATCAAGCCTTGATTCGTTCTTTCATCGAATTACAATACTTATAATTTGTAGATTGTTAAGAACTGCATACCGACTTTACTCGAAAAATGTTTTTCGTGACTTGAAAGTGAATAAAAATGAAGAAGAGAAAATGGATAAAAAATTATTAAGTTACTTTTTTAAGTATCAGAGATTTATTAATAGATAATAGAAATCGAGTATTTTAGGACGAAAACTCAAGAAGCTTGTGATGATCATTGCACTATTCATGCTGAGTTATTTTAAATTTTTAAAAAGTAAAATAATTTTGTCACGTTTTTGGATGCGGTTAATTGAGCAAATTTGTTTTACATCAGTTCAAATGTTCACAAAGCAAATCACAGGTTGATTGAGGTGCGCATAAAGAACATCAACAAAAAGAAATTTTCGTTATGAACCATCGGTGAATGAAACTCGTGCGCGCAACATAATGTGAAAAGCGCGTTGCGTCATAAAGATAAATAGTGATTTAATTATGACAGTAAAGCACGTGAATCATCGGAGTGAGTGGTAAGCTGAAAGGTATTTCAATTCATGCGTCGTTCATCGCGTAAATATTGCATTCTCGCGCACACTCACATTAACAGCACAAAGACCGGATGCTTCGCTTGTGGGTATAATTTTCCTTTCGGACTATAAATCGATCGTGGATCGTCTTTTACTTGAACAATTTTTTTTATTATTAAAATTTCGAGTGAATAAAAAAGGTAGAAAATTCACTGTTGAAATTAATAATTATTGGGAACGGAAGCAAAACTTTTTTTTCAGTGTCGTTTCTTCGTAAATTCAAATTGACTTCTTTTTTCGATGTGCGGACGTTTTAAGTTTTTATGATTGGATCTCCAAAAAAATAATGTTAAAACACATTTGGTCAAAATTGAAATAATTTTTTTGAAATAGTAAAGAGGTGAATAATTTTATTAATTTCATAAAAATCAATTAAAAATTCTTAATTTATTTTAGCTGACGAATAAAATTTTTAACCTCCAAATCTCAATATAACTTTTCGTTCCATATCAAGCCAATAGCGCATATTAAAAAATAATAAATTTATAGCAATATGAAAATTTACAAACTCGAGTGTAAACTGTTTATATTTATCATTTCTGTGGGGAAGACGTGATAGAAATTTATAATTGTTTAAAAAATATTTTCTTTATAAATTGTTCATCACTTTATAACTGAAAAAAATATGAGTTTATATGCGATTGAAACGTGTTAGAATTTCGGTAAAAGAAAAAAGTTGATTTTGATGTTTAATTTCAAAGCAATTAGCGTTTATGAATTTTGATTTTTTGCATGCACACGTGTAGTTGATGCAAGTGTCAACTTTTCTGGGAAATATATTTCAATTCATTTCGCTTTCGGTTTTTTGATGATTTATTCGAGGCGAATAAATTATTTGGGGATATTATGGTAATAAATTTTGAGGAATTGAGAGGAGCATAAATAAACACGTGCCAAGAATTTGATTTTGTGGTCAATTAAATTTTACCTTTTATAAATTGAAAGACTTTCTCACTTTATAAAACAATTTTTAAACGCAGCATAATGTACCGAAAAAATTCACGCCCATTCTCTGGAGCAGTTGCAATTAATGACATCTTTTTACTAGCTGTGAAAAAGTTCCATAATTTTATGTTTCTGATGTCGAATCATTAATAATCTTGCTAAAAGTTTTTATCATTTTCTCCACCTCTTAAATCGTTCGCCCTTTTCCTGATGCTGAGATAAATTAGCATAAATTTCTTCAAAGAAGGCAACTTTTTCCCAAGAAAAATATTTTAATGAATTTTTTGTCATCGAGCCAACGACAAAGACACTTTTCGCTATTATCATCTTGCGCTCTCAAACTTTGCTCTCGTTTTTTTGTGTGGCAAGCAGTTAAAAACGAATGGAGAGAAATTTTTCAACAGCAATTTGGAAGGAATAAAAATTATGAGAGACATGCAAAAGGCGTTCAACGTTCACTGAAATTATGCTTAGTTTATAATTTTCAGCTTTAGAAAGATAAACGAACAATAACCATTTATTATTGAGATTTTGACACATTTCTTGTGTCGAATAAATTTTGCTAGTGATTTTGCGAAATAATTTTTTTTTTCATCTCAATTGAAAAAAATATAATTGTTTAAAAAAATTATATAACACCTTGAGACTAGTTCAAGGATATGTTGAAATTGCCAGAGGGAATTAATAAAGTTATCAAAAATTTATTTACTAAAATTTGTGGATTAAAAAGTCAAAAAAAGGTTCACTGACCTTCACATATTATTATGGTTTTATTGTTGTGAGCACTCTTTGGGGTGTTTTCTTTTCCTTTATGCTTTCTTCTCTTTGCTAATGCTCTTCTCAAATCAGTGCGTGTATACTTGACCACTCTTCTTACCTATTAGTTATTGTGTAGCTAACAAGCGCTATTATATTCTATTTGTTGATGATGCAAAAAATTAAGGTTCACTTAAATATAATGAAATTCTCATTTTCATGAGCAACACTTTAAGCGATATTGAAAATGTGCGGATAAAGTTGAAAACGAGATGAGAATCTGCTGCAATTCTCGAGGTATCTCCTTTACATTTTTCTCTGTAATTCTTCAACTGCAACCTTAAACAGTAGAGAGAGAGCTCAATGTAATTACAATTTAATATGATCGAATTTGATATGAGCGAAAGAGTGTGGAATGAAAGAGGAGGAATGAATGAGGGAGATAATCGTGAAACAAGATAATAATAATCGTGATGATGCACTTTCAGCAATAACTTCCGATTTTAATTTGCAATATGGGGGATTTTTTTTCTTAAATTATGAGTAAATGTCGAAAATTAACAAATTTTTAGTTTTTTAAGGAAGAAGTAAAAATTATATTTTATGATTCGAAGCATAAATTTTTTAATTTTTTCAATACTTTTCCAAGAGATTGAATATCTCAAGAATGCTTGAAAATTCAATCAATGACAATTCTCATGCTCAAAAAAGGACATTTAATAAAAACCATTTTTTAATTGATCTTTTCCAATCGAACGAGCGTGCAAAAACTGGAAGAAATTCTTTTAAAATTTACGAGTGATTTTGTGATGAAATTATGAAAGATTTAATCTTGAGTCGCTTTCATCCTTTTTCTTATGAAAAAAAATCTTTAACTCCCTCAACGAATCCAATCAAAGGATTTTCATTCAATTTTTTCGATATACCGCTCTCACATCTGCTCGCTAGCTGTTGTGCAAGACATTTTTTCTTACATAAAAAAGCTAAATGCATTACTTCCTTTTGTGTGAGGAAAGGATAAATTTAAACCAGATTTTTCGATAGGTCATAGTTGTTAGAAAGAAAAAAATAAGGACTATTGTGAAGGTAACTCGTAATAATGCTTGTTGAATAAATCAAGATGATATTTTTTTGCTAACAAAACCAAAAAGACATCTAGAATTTCCACAAAAATTTTATCAACAAAAGGTTTTGTGCATGATACACATGTCAATGTTGCAAAAAACAGCGTAAAGCAGGCATGCCTGAATTTTTACTGTTTTTCAACCCCTCTTTTTTTAAAAGGATTAAAAAATTGCAATGAAAACAAGCATTTTCTGTTCCATCATCGTCGATCATCTTTTATACTTTTTATTCTCTTCAAAATAAAAATTTTTTTTGTTGAAATTTTTTGTAACGATAAAAATTTTTAACCCTTTTTTTCTAGATGAGAACTCTCACACACAACATTCGGTAGTTGCACCTTTTTTGATTGAGGCAGTAGAGACACAGGATCTCAACAAACGACGACAGCAATAACCGATTTTTATTCTATATCATTATGTAAAATAAATTTATTTGGGCGCGAACCCGCGGAAGCTGTCTTTCTTCTTCGCACATGGATGAGTGAATGGAAAAATAAACATTTGGCGGTTTGAGACTCTTCTTTTTTGACCTGACTTATATCGAAAGACTCTCTCAATTATCTCCGTTCAGCTTCTGTTTAACCTTCGTCCTTTTTTCTACCGTTCATCTTTCTCCCTTCTTTTACCTTTTTTATCCTTAATCAAATCCTTCAAACAAAATCGAGGAAATAAGAATGAGATGAAAAAAAAGAGTTTTAAGCTTCAATCTTAATTTCTCTAAATGTATTTTTCATTCAAACGAGTTTGTGTTTTTACTTTTTATGATGAAAAAAATTATTGGATAATTCATTTGTGAGATTTTTTAGAGCAACAAAAAATTGAAAAAATAACCCTTTTATTTATGTTGTGCCACGCAGCATATGAGCGTTATCCGGTGAATAATTTTGAAGCGTAAAATGAAAACTATTTGTGTGGGTTTAGATGTGTTAAAATTATGATATTTTCAAAATTTGATTTAAATTGATAAAAATCTTCAACATATTTTTTTTAAAGCAGGGCATCCAAACAGACGTCATCAGACATTTCTTTATGTACAAATGCACCCAAAAGTAAATAATCCGCATATGATATGAAATTGCGCCAAAATCTCTCGAGTCACGTGGTGAAGAGAGTATAAGGTGAAGTTTTTTCACTTCCGCACAGTCGCATTAAGTACAACAGAAATTTTTATCTGAATTCATCTCAAGCAGTATTAAAATAAATTTTTAAGCAATTATTATTCTTCCATTAGAGTTAATTTAACTCGTAATCTTCAATTAAAATGGATGGTCGTGAGGATGAGTTGAAGAAGAAGCCTTACAAGGTTTGCTTGACACTCGCGAAAAAATTGAATAATTTTCTCATTAAAAAAAGATAGATTAAGGACATCACGAGACAAATAAAGAAAGCTGTCGTGGCTGGCAATTTACGAGAACTCCAACGAAAGTCATCCGAAAAGTTCGGAAGAGCTGAGCTCCCAAAAATCCACCTCGATTCCGATGGAACCGAAATTGACGATGAAGATTACTTTCAAACTCTTGAACCCAACACCGAATTAATTTGTGTCTTCAATGGAGAACAATGGATCGATGTATGATGAAGAAAAGTGCTAAAAAATGTTTTAAAACTTTCTTTCAACAGCCCACACAATTCATCACGATCACAACCGCCAATGAAAATGATCATTCGCTGTGCGATGTGGAAAAGATTCACTTGAAAAAGTTGATTTGCTTATTGAACAGCAATAAATGTAACATGTCAATTTTAAGTGAGCCCGACTTGGAGCTCCTCTCGAATTTAGAGCCGAGCACAGTCGCGGATGTCATCAACAAGGAATTTGTTGAGCACTTGAAGCAAGCCTCGAGCAGAATTTTGGACGAAAAGCGTGAAGCTTTTGACACAATTGAACTTGTGAAGCTCATCGGACGACACCAAGGAAAGCAATCGAATGAACATCGGCCTTTCTCGCCCTCATCCTCAACCACCTCGCTCTCAACGATGAGCAGCTTTTCTAGTAATAATCAACAGTAAAAGTATATTTGTTGTTGCCACCAAAAAAAGTTCTTAAATAAATTTCGTGTTGCTGAAAAAAATAACAAAGAATATCAAAGTTAATCGACCTAGGTCAACGATATAAAAATCCTGCAATCGAGTCATTTCCGACAAAGTCAAAATCTTCTTTATTGCATATTTTTGCGAAAAAAAAACTCTTTCTCCTTACCGGGAGCGGTTTCTTGGCAATACGCAAGTCCACCAAATTAGTGAGTTCACCATTAACTGTCTAGTCAAAATGCAAAGAGTAAGAAACTGTGTCAATCTTCCCAAAGTCAACGACCTTAACTATTTGTCTCCATGGTTGCAAAATCAAAATTTGATTATTTTTTGGCTATAATGAATTGAAAATTTTTACAGCAATTAATTAAATTAGTGTTTTAAAGGTTATGGTACAAAAATATGATAAAAGTTAGTGAGATGATTTACTTTATAAAAAAAACATGTTGAAAAATAAAGAGACAACAAAGATTGCGTTAACCTGGAAAATGTTCCAGAAAATTATTTTGAAATGCCGTTGACTTCATAAATTTAAATTTATCAAAATTTATTAAAATTAATTCATAAGTTTAATTATGAAAAAAATTAATTTTTGATTTTTTGACTATGTTACTTAGGCAGTTTAAAAATGATTCGAAGGATAAGGTTTAATTGTTTGAAACTAATAAATTTTAGATTATTAATTAATGAAAAAAGATTTAATTTAATGAAAAATTCATGATTAAAAAATTAACTATTACGGTTTTAATTCTAATTAAAATCTATGGACACAATCTATGGACACAAAATAAATAAATTTCTTCAGCATGCAGGGTAAGCATAATAATTTGTAGGCCGTTAAACTTTAAACGCTCTGACAGACTGTCATTTCGAACAAAGGTATTATATTTTCAATTTTATGTTACTAAATGATGAAATAAAAATATAAAATAAAAATAATTATAAATTTATGTTATGAAAAGTTAGTTAAATAAAAGTTTTAAAAAATATGCAATTTTAAATTTTTGACATCAGCAGGAAAAATTAATATTCATCAATCACCGCTTGACATTGCTTCAAAAGTTTAAAAACACTCGTGAACTTGAAATTTCATAAATCTCTTGAGAGTGTCCTCTTTATATACAACCAGAATAATCTCTCACTTCACCCTGAGTTGATCATGCGCACTATCAGAAAATAAAACAAAGAGAGAACTCCTGATAATACAAAACACATCATTCTCCTTTTGTCACTGGAGTGAATAAGAACTTTTTCATACAAATCGTTCTATTTAAATTTTAAACACTGTTTAGTTACTGAAAGTTTTGTGAGTTTAGTCATGGAGCACAATCCTGAGGGAGAAGATGAGAAAATATCATACAAGGTACTTGAATAATTAATTAAATTAATGTAGTGTAACATTCCCGCGCTTATGATGGTTAAAAAAAATCTTTTTGACAAATTTTCAGAATTTACTTAAATACAGATTTAAAAAGGGTTTTATCATTTCTAAAAAACCAAAAAGATTTTATTCGAGAAAATTTTTAAAAAATTCGACAGCAAAGAATATAGGTCAAAAAACGAATTTTTGGGTGGTAGATGGGGGTGGAAATGTGGGAGAATAGTGTGAAACAAAGAAGAGGAAAAGTTCAAGCTGACGATGTATGGAAAGAATGTCTGTGTGCATAATGGACCGTTAATCTTAATTAAAAATTTAACCAACAATTTCATCTTCTTTGTCGAGTACGACGTCATTAGAGCAAAACACTTCGTGGAAAATGTAGGAAGAAGAAGAAGGTGGCATTGCTGTGAAGTACTCCCTCAAGACAGACTGCGTCAAAACAAATTTTATCTTTTGTTATCAGGAAATTTTAGAAGGGGAAATCTTACACGTGGCTCTTTAAAGAGATTAAAGGGAAATTTAAAAAATTCATTTAATTTTCTAGGTAAAAGACGTGACTCGACAAATACGCAAAACAGTCGTGGCTTCCACGTTCGAAGAACTTTTGGAAAAATCATCGCGGAACGGAGAATTACCAAGAATACATCTCGACTCCGATGGAACCGAAATCGATGATGAAGATTACTTTCAAACGCTCGAACCGAACACTGAATTAATTGCGGTATTCAGCGGTGAACAGTGGATTGATGTGAGTTTACCTTCATTACATATTATTTACCATATAATTAATTTTTGGGTCGACAGACGAGCCTCAAAAAAATTGAATTTTTCATCTTCTTTTCATAATTTTCGTCTTTGCAATTTTATTTTCCCTCAAGAGAGGAAAAGTTGTTGAATTATTTATGAAAATCGCCTTATTTTCTTCTTATTTGTCACTTTGCACGTACACACACAAGAAAAAGGTTCCATCATAAATTTCGAAGAGATATTAAGCGTGTGATGCGAAGTTTTTCAATATCAATTTTTCTGAGCACTTTTTTATTTCGATGTCATAAAATTATTAAAATTAAAAACGTTTTACTTTCAGCCTGCACAACAATATCTCACACTCTCATCTCACAATTCGGACTCAATCGATAGTGGAGGTGAAGGAAAAATGCATATAAAGAAGCTTGTTGGTCAGATGAAGTCGAATGTGATTTTAAGCGATAACGATCTCGAGTTGCTGTCAAATATGGAAGTCGACAACGTTGCTGATCTCATTGGAGAGGATTTGGTTGAACAGTTGAAGGAAATTAAGGAGAATTCAGATAGGTAAACATTTAATTTTAGGATTTAAAGTCTATAAAATTTAATCTCTATTTCTACGCAAAAAAAAATGAAGAGAAGAGAACGTAAGAAATTTTCAAAAAATCACCTTAAAATCCACACGAGCAAGAAATGCACAATTCTTGACATTGTTCACGTTCCCACTTTAAATTTTTATGCTTCCCAATTCCCCGAGTGTGTGCACAATTTGTTCTCCAATTCTCAATGCAGTTGAATTTTGTTCCCAAATATATTTTCGCAGGACACTTTTTAATATTTAAATTTCATCTCTTTTAATAGAATTCTTTATGAGAAGCGCGATGCATACGAAAACTATGAGTTGCTGAAAATGCTACGAAATGGCACATTTCAAGCAAAACAGAACAGTATCGACAGAATGTGGGCCTCCGAATCAGAATCGACAACGAGTCTCTCGACGATGAGCAGCTTTTCCAGTAACATTCAACAGTGAATTATTATTATTTCACTTTAAATTATTCATCTCATTAAATACCCTAAATTCACATTGAAAATTTATATTCTAAGTTATTTTATGTACGCACACACGAAGAGTGAGAAAATTTGTCACGTTTTTGAGAAATATTAAAATTAATGTTGCTCGTTATTTTCCCAGAAAAAAAGAATAAGAAGAAGAGAAATTTGGTGTTTAAGTAACACAATTATGAAAATAAATTTTATAACGCACGATTTAAAAAATGTCCTTAAAAAATCCCAAATGTGCCAAATTAATAAAATTCGTGTAATTTTTAAGAAAATTTTTGAATACCAACGAAATTTTTCCAACTCAATTAAAAAAGTGCGAAATCCAATTTTCAAAAATTTAATTTAAATTTTTATGATGAAAGAAAATATTTTTAGAAAAGACTAATTTTTGCAAATTCACACTGACTCTGCCATTAAATATAAAGGAAAAATGTTAGCAAACAATTTACTCATAGACGAGCGATTTTAGATAATTTGAAAACTTTTCTGCATCGATAGCACAAAAAATAAAATTTTCAAATTATTCCAACGACCTTTGGAAAAACTTTGTTACAGCCATATCGTATCATTTTGATATAACTTCTATCCTAACTTAGTATGGCCGATTAGGCTTAGATAATGAAATAATTAATGCATAGTTAACAATAGATTTTATTTCAAACCGTATCGAAAAAAAATGTATTAAAACCTTTTTGCCATTTTTGATGATGAAATTGAGATGATATTTAAAAAAATTACAAGAATCCACCTAATAAAAATTTAAATCAATGGTTTTTGTCAAAAACTAACTTGTTGCGATTTTTTACCCACGTGTGAACATAAATGAATAATTAATGATTTAGAGTTTTTTTACGTTCAATAGACGAAAGACTTTATTAAAGTTTCTTTTAAATATATGATAAGATCTTACATAAAATTAAATAATGTATTTTGTTAGTGAATGCAACTTATTTCTGGAAAGCTCTAAATATTTTTTTTATCGAGTGCATTGCGAAGGATGAAAAATGCAATGATCAATTCCAGCTCATTTTCAAATTTAACTAAAGAATGTTTTTGATAGTAGGACACATAGTAACATCAATTTTGCAGACTTAATCTTTGGCATTAGCACTTACAAGATGCTACAACTGCTCTTCTCACGGAAAGGATTAACTTTCTGGCTCGAAAAGCCCACCAATAAGCAGTCCTCTTGCTCGTGCTCAGTGACATATTTGATAATGTCATTAACAGCTTGCGTAACAGGCATTCGCTGGATTGCAGCTTCGCGACGCAATTGCTCTGTCACCGCTCTAAAATAAAAAGTTACAAGTGAGGAATTTAGTTGTGAAAAAATGGAGGACATGAAAAATTTTGTAATCATTTTTACCGCTGTTGCTGCAGGTTGTTCGCAAATATATCCATGTGTGCTGTCTCGGATAACCCTATGTTGACGATTTTCAAGAATACTTGAGACTTTTAAAGTGGTTAAGGTGGATTTTTCAATAATTTTCCAATATGGAGATTGACTCAGAAATGTCTAGGAAATTTTTTCTGTGGTTAGCATGAAAAATTAATGGCATGGGTTGGAACATTTGAGTATGGCCATTTGTCCGGATTTGAGAATTTTTAAAATATTCCTGGAGATTAATAACAAAAAATTTAAATTTTTAACGGACTTTTGACACGCGGTTTTAAAATTTCACCTTTTTCAATAATTTTTTTCTTCACTTTATTGAGAAATTATTTTCATCATTCATAAATTCAAAACATGCCATCTTATCACTTACGTCTCATCTAACGTGCTAGTGAATGTGTTAGTTCCTCAAGTTTTTACACAAATTTTTTTAGAACTCCAACACATTAAAAGTTTGAATCGTAAAATAACTGAAAATATGATTGTACTAAAAGACACGATGATTCATGAGCCACATGATCTTCAAAAAAGTTTCATGCTTTAAAATAAAATAATTTACAATTTCAACGGGTAAATTAAACAATAAAATTTAATAAATCCGTGTCATTAAAAGCATAAAATTTCTTGTCTTTAATTCAGAAAATCTTGAAAATTCAAATTTGTTTTTCATACATATCAATGCAGAGCTAACAAAATTATAAGAGAGAAGAAAAACATCATTGAGAGAGCGAGAAGTTTACCATATTAAGAAAATGAGAAAAAATGTTTTTTGAGATGCTAAGCTATATAAAAGCATACATTATTCTATCGCGAGCTTTAGTTCTTTTTCAACCGTTGAAACATAAACAACTCGGAGTGAAGGATAGAATAGTTCAACCCCTGACAAAAAAAAGTAAAAGTGTTTAAATCATTGGGTTGAAAGTGTTCTTACAGTTCATGAGACATTTTTCTTTTATTATTTTGTGTGTGAAAAAAATATTTGTTAAAATAATTGAAGGAAAATTGAAGAAGCTTGAAATTTAAGTATTGAAATAATAAATCCACCAAGGTAATTATTAAAAGTGAATAATTTTTGTGTGTTTAGTTTTAATTGGCTTCGGATTTAAAGGTTTTTCAATTAAAAAATCTTGTAAGCTAAAAAAAATTAAATACATTTTCAAAATTTGATAAAACATTAAAAAAGAATTTTGTTCTTAAATTAAAACAGTGACAAAAAAGTTCGTTCTACTAATTCCTTCAATTAAAAATTAAATTTCTAAAAGTTCTCTAATAGTTATGCAATAAATTAAAACTCAATTTAAATCCATTCACCTTACAAAAACTTAATTGCACTCTCTTACTAATTAGAACTTAATTACTCGGTCAATTAATTTTATGATTCATGTTTTATGATACATAAATATCAAATTGCACTTTTTACTTATAACGTTAATTACCTAATTGTCCTGTGATGTTAAAAATGTCGCGTCGATGATTGAACAACTGTTTTAATAATCTTTGCAATGAAAAGTGAATATAATCTTTAGCCATGTTAGTATCACTCTTAATACATATAACTTCAATTAATTTTTGCATATCATCATCATCATCTCGTTGAAGCCTCTTAAAAGATTTCTCTTTCTTTATTAAAAAAAGATGAATAATTTTAAAAAGATTCGCAAAGAAGCCACGGCATCAGATTTTATGACACTTTCGGTTAATGATCGCCATTGAATTATAAATATTTTTAAATATCATTTACATCCAATACTGTGTTTAAACATCGAAGTGGTAGCATTTAAAATGTGCAGCAACAAGAAATATGACCTAGAAAAAATGACTGTGACCAAATGACAGACAGTTTAGCAGAAACTTAAGAGAGAAAAAAAATATTTTCAAAGACCACCGTTTGTGGGCACTTCATGCTTCACGTAAATTAAAAATTATTTTATGCTTTTTTGTCGGAAACAATATTTTTGCTACACTTTCTTACAACAAGGTCAAGGACGCAGTTCCGTTTAAATTTTTATTTTTTAAAATACGTGCATCGAAGTGTCGAAATCGATTATTTAACTCTGTTCATGAAAGTGAAAACAATCGCACTTTAAAATGTCGAGAGCTTTTATGTAGATCGCAAATTTGCGATAATGTTTAAAACGATGTCTTGATTTTACTTTATACACACTGAGAGCGTGTGTGCATTCATGCTTGGAGTTGTGAACACTTAGTCTGGAAGCGAACTTAATTGTTTAATTTGAATTATTATCACATCAATTGATGAAACAGAAGTTCTTTTTTTCAACTCATTTGAAGATTTTTTGGACCTTTTTACACGGCAATAAAAAATTAAAATCAGCTGAATGGAAAAAATTAGTGTTCAATTAAGTGTGAGATAATTTCGTTATCGAGATCGCATTTGCAAAAAAAACGGAAAAATTCATTGACTCTCAATTTATCAAATTTTATGCTTGCATTTTATTTTGCACGCACGCACAAATCGAAACAAGTTGAAAAGTAAATTGAAGGTTTATTTTTAAATTCATACTTACCAGAAATACCCAAATCATCCAGAAACCAGTTTAATTTTCAACATTTTTATGTCTCAATGGATGCAAATTTTTGTTGTGCACAATTGTGTTTAGAATGTTTAAGTCCATTCCTTTCCATGACGTAACGAGATTCCCAGTTGACGATCAAAGATTAAACAACAATTAAAAAAACTAGTTTTTTTTTCCCGAAAACTTAATTCAGTGGTCAACGCTTAACACTTCAAATTAAACGTAATGTATGATTTTTTGCTGAGATTTATAGAGGCATTGAATTTGTCACATACACACATGAATTCCTTGCGAGTCGAATAGAGGTCAATGTACGAATTAAAATAAAACAAAGCAAAGTAAAGATAATTTTAATAATTAAAATCAACTTTAAAAGCGATTAAATTATTACATTAATTTATAAAAATAGAACTAATGAAAATGAGCAATAAAATTGAACGGAAATTTTAATAAACTTACCCCTCTCAAGAATGTTGAAACCTCAATTGAATTTTAATTTTTAATTAAAAATGTTCAATCCATAATTGAATTATTTAATGTATGATTCGGATTTTTTTAAAACTGGCAAATTATTCAATAAAAATGGAACAAATTTTACTATCAATTTTTCAATTGACAAAATGAAGACCATTAAACTATTTTTAATGCTCATTAAAATGCTTATTTAGGTTGAAACAAACAGTTTTATAAATTTTTTGATACGGAGATGCAGAAGAAGTGCGAAGTTCATTTCAATTTCCATGAATTTTAGCAAAGCCAAGTACCTGGCCGAAAATATGATCATTGCATATTGATTCAATTAAAATGTTTTTTAGCGAAAAATATAGAAAACTTTTTGTTCACTTCATTGCTCAACCTTGTAGCTAAATCTGATTCTTTGAGGTCAAATTTATTTAGTGAGTTATGAAAAATTGGATAATATTGTTCATGATCTTTTCTTTGAAATATTTTTTTTCTCGATTAAAACAATCCGTAAAATTATAATTACTCAAGCATGATAGCCGCGAAGATAAATTCTTTAATAATTTTCAATAAAGTTTCGAAAACTCAAAGTCTCAGCGTAAACAAATTAATGAACGTAAAAATAAATTCTATCAATCTCAATCAAGAAATTTTGAAGCGCAATAAAATTCTTGAAACTTGTTTTTTTTCTTAGCACTCTGTGACTAATTCAGAAATTTCCATTGGCCGGTGCTTTCTCTGGAAATATTATTTGTAATTCATTCACATAGTTTTATGCAAATTTTAATTCAATCTTGCTGTGAAACACATTTTATTTGCTCACGTTTACGTTTCTTTACATTTTTAATTTATGCAAAAAATTTGATATGAAATTTTAAAAACCCACAAACAGCTCCTGGAAATGGTAAACACATAATAACTCATTTGAACCCGTACTGTCATTGTCCAGGGAAGAATTAAATTTTACAAAGCCTTAAATCAATAAGATTAATTTACTCACCTTTCAAGAGATTAATGTCCGTAGCTCGTACCCACATTTACTAAGCAATCAATTCAATTAAAATTCCAGGCACTCATCATGGGATCAATTCCTCAACTCTCGGTTGCAAAAGGAAGAAATATTCCGCTATACCCAAGACTTCTTCATAGAACCTTCGAAGAACTTGTTGATAAAAAATATGGACAGAGAGACGCGTTAATTTTTCACAATACTAATGGAGATAAGCGCATTACAAACTACAACTCTCTCAACTCGACATCTAATCGCATTGCAAATGCATTTCTGGAAAAAATTCAAAGCAATAATTTGAGTCCAAACAATGAAGGAGATTGGATCATATGTGTGTGCATGAAACCGTCTGACGATTTGATCGTTGCCCTTCTCTCAATTTGGAAATGTGGCGGTAAATGCTTTCGATGCGCTTTTAATGACAATTTTTTTTTACAAAATTCTTTAAATTGCAGCTGCATATCTTCCACTCGATGTAACATTTCCTCAAAACAGAATCGATCACATTTTGAACGAATCGAAACCAGTTTTGGTAATGATCAAACTTAAATAAATTGAGTCAATTAAGGTGATTTTTTTAACACTTGTCATTCTCTATTAAAAAAAGATCATCTATGACGATAACTTTGATCGCGCTGACATTTTTGAGAATTCTTCAATTACGGCGGTGAAGTTTGGTGAGCTAAAAGAGGAATCGAAAACTTTCAGCAACGCAAATATTGACGAGAGCTTGACACTCACGAGAGGCTTGACCGACTTGGGCTTAGTTCTCTATACGTCAGGTATAGATAATATTGATATTTATTTAAGGCAATTAGGCATTATTTTAATTATTTATTAGGTTCAACGGGAGTTCCCAAAGGTGTCCGCTTGCGTCATTGCATTGTTCAGAATCGTCTCGAATGGCAATGGAGACGTTTCCCATATTCAGCAACGGAAATTTTTGGGGTCTTTAAAACAGCGCTGACTTTTGTCGATTCAGTTACTGAAATTTGGGGTCCACTCCTTAATGGCTTGACACTCGTAATAGTTCCAAAGGAGGTAAGTTTAATTAAAATGTATTCAATTGCATTAACTAATTGATTGATATTAATTGCATGCATTATTAATTCAATAATTACTATATTTAGATCACAAAAAATCCGAGTGAACTTGTTAACATACTCGAGGAGTACAAGATTGAACGGCTTGTTCTAGTTCCTACACTTTTGAAATCTCTGCTAATGTTTCTGTCGCTTCAAGACAGCGAAAAGCTACTTTATAATCTCCGAATATGGGTGTGCTCTGGAGAGCCACTTTCACTTCAATTGGCCAAAGAATTTTTCGATTACTTTGAGGAGGGAACGCATCAGCTGTGCAACTTTTACGGTTCAACGGAGGTGAGGACTTTAATAAGAAAATTATTTATCAACCCAAACTATAAATCAATATTAATTATTTTATTAAAAGTAAATTAACAGTTTTTGCAATGCTGAACTTTAATTACATGCCTCAAAAACTGCCTTGATTTTTTTTATATTTAAATTTTAACTCGATAAATTGTGCAACTTTGTATTTTTTTTCGCAGGTGATGGGCGATGTAACATACTTTGTATGCGAATCAAAGAAACAACTTGACGCATTTGAGCGAGTTCCAATCGGTGCAGTGCTAGACAACACGATCGTCTATTTGCTCGATTCCGATTATCGACCGGTTAAGAGTGGCGCAATTGGCGAATTGTTTGTGTCGGGTGCAAATCTTGCATCGGGCTACGTAAATGGTCGTGACCGAGATAGATTCGTTGAAAATCCACTCGCAGTCGATCCCATGTTTTCGAGAATTTATAGGACCGGCGATTATGCGTCGCTCCACAAAGGCTTTATCTACTATGAGGGCCGAACTGATAGTCAAATTAAGGTTCGAGGTCATCGCGTTGATTTGTCTGAGGTCGAAAAAAATTTGATGTCACTCGAGTATGTTGAAAAGGGGGTCGTTCTCTGTTATCATGCTGGCGAAATTGATCAAGCACTCGTGGCCTTTTGTGTCGTTAAATCGCAACACAATTTAAACAAATACATCACAAAAACAGGAATTCAAGTTGAGAATGACCTTAAATTAAAGCTCCCCGAATATATGGTTCCTCAAGTCGTTGTCTTGGACCACGTGCCTCTACTCGTGAACGGTAAGGTCGACAGGCAAGCGTTGCTAAAAATGTACGAGAACACCAATAATAATGACGATGCGGAAATTGAGTATGAAATGGATTTTAGCGGCATTACCGATGACAATAAGATGGTCAAGGCAAAGGTTCTCTTTGAAACAGTCGCAAACTCAATTGGCCGCTCAATTAGATCGAGGCTTACGAGTAAGTGCAAGTGTGCATGCGCATATGCAACTTTTTTTAAAAAAAACTATTTTTTCTCACTTTTTCCAGTTTCTGCAAATTTTTATGAGCTCGGCGGCAACTCGCTTAACTCAATTTACACAGTAACGAAGCTTAGAGATGTTGGTTACTATATTTCGATCACAGATTTTATCACGGCGAAAAATCTTGATGTAATTATTGATAAGCTCAAAAAACATAATGAAATGAGTGACAGCGACGATGATTGTGGAATGGATAGTGATCTCGGCTTTGTCAGTCAACCCTTAGCACTTGATCATAAAAATGACACCATCGACATTATCACGAGAAGTTTCTATGAAAAAGCTGATCTCGAGCAATATATCAAAGATGACATTTTGGAGACAGATTATGCAGACATTCTCGAGATGATTTGGGAGACTTTAGTTGAAAAAGGACTCAGTTTCATTATCAAAGATTTGAATGGACGAAGTGTGGGCGTTGCATTAAATTTTGACGCACGCGACGAACCAGAAGTTCAAGTTAACTCAAAACTCGTGGTGGTGTTTGAGTTTCTTGAATTTCTCGAGGGTCCAATCAGGTAAATTCAATTAATTCAATAGATTTAAATCTTGAATTAATTTTTATCAATTCTAAATTCACAGAGACAATCAACTGCCAAAAGGAACAAATCAAATTCTCCACAGTTTTATGATGGCTACTAGTTCAGATTTAAATGCAAAAGAAAACATTGCCTGCATGCATTTCATGGAGAAAGAAGTTTTAGCACTCGCCAAGCGTAAAAATTTTGCCGGCATTCTCACCACCAACACCTCACCTCTGACACAACAACTCGGTTCAGACGTATACGGCTATAAAGCCATGCTCGAATATCCCATCAATAAATATGTGTATCATGATGGCTCGAGACCTTTCGGCAAAGCTAATGACACAAAAAAAGTTATTGTTCACTGGAAGGACATCCGAGAGAATTTAATTTAACTCTGTAACCTATTTACAAATAAAAGTATTATATATAATTATTTCATGTATTATACCTTTTTATTCTAAAGCAAATAGATTATAATAATGACATATATCCATTATTATCTGTTAATTTTATTAACTTCCTCTTCTTTTGCAGCAGAAGTAAAAACTAAAACTAGAAAGAAAAATTTTCTACATGCGTTCTTTAAAATTCTCTTTACAAATAAGCGAAAAATTTGTCGACAATTCTAGAAGTAAAGTTCTAATCGAAAAAAAAAACGAGAGACCTATTTTACAATTTCTCACGCGATCGCATATCATTTTCATTTAAAGCGTTCAATTTTTAAGTTTCCAAAAAAGATTGTTGTTGTTGTGTATATTTCAAAAATTAAGCTAGTTTTATATATATATTCAAGTGTTTTTGTTTGTATTTATCATCCCGCTAATGCTTACGCTCTAATATTTGCATCAAATTAACTATGTTCACCGCTCGATGACTCATTTATCATTTTGAATGTCCTATAAATTTCCACGTGCATAGCACTCACGCCCTCATCATCATCACAATGCAATTGATTACAGTTAAAGTTTAACTTAATTTACTTATACAATTTGTTAAAGTAATTTACTCATATTTATGTGAGAGACAAAATAATTCTAACACTGTTCGCTGTTTAACAAATGCAATCACTCGATGATTTTAAATGTATGCCATATTTATTTAAGAAAGGACAAAAGAGATGAATAAGTGTAGTGATGATAATTCAATATAACGATTTTAAAGGACAAAATTCAGAGAATTGATGAAGCATAGAGAAAAATTTTTACTTTTTAATTAACTTTCATGTGACTACGGAACTTTGCGATTGCTGTTGAGCTGCAGCCTCGTTCTGTTGCTGCTGAGTTATTTTACGGAAAGTTCTGAATGTCTTCCACTCGCCTGTATTGTAATCGAGACGAATGAGCGTGTCTACCAACATCGGAACAATGGTATTGTCGGGCTGTTTAACTTGTTCCTAATAAAGTAATAAAATTTTAAAAGCCATTCACTTATTTTCATTCTTTCAACTTACCTTGCTCTCATTGAGCTTAATTGTAATGACGTTATCGGCATTTGGACGAGGATTATCTCGATAGCCAGCCATAAAGCCGAGAATGAGTGCCTTGTCGAGACGCGTTACACGATTTGCCTTCTTAAACATTTCACTCGCCACTGCTACGTGCTTCGACTAAAAATTAACTTTTAATAAAAAAAGCTTAAGAAGTCAAATAATAAATCTTACAGATAATGAGAGACCCCTTCGCTGGCCTGTTGCATTGTTTGCAGCTGCTGGACCCGCCGTTTTAGCGACAGCATTGGCTTGAACTACAGCTTGTCCCTGCTGAGTGGCTTGTTGTGTTTGTTGAACTTGAACGACTGGACGCGTAATTATCGTCTTCTGAATCGTTTGAGGCTGTACAATTTGCTGCACCAATTGTGCTTGCTGCCCTGGACGCTGAATGAGCGTCAATTGGCCACCTCCTTGAGTCAGAACTGGTCTGATTTGAACTTGATTCGAAGTCGACGATTGCGGATGGAGAGCAGCGATATTTGTAATTAGCCGTGGAACTGTCTGCGTTTGTTGACCCTGTTGACTGTTTGAGAGTACCAATTGAGGTACATTTTGTTGTTGAACTAAAAGTGTTTTAAACGGAGATCAGATGAATGAGATTAAATAAATTTTTAATAATATACCTGATGAAATGGGAATTTGTTGATAAATTGGCGTGCCAGATGAATTGACACTTTGCAAAATCACATTGCGACCGCCCAAATTAATTTGTTGATTTTGATTTTGATTCGATACGATAATGGTTTTTCCTTTGAGACCACCACTCGGCACAAGAATTTGATTTAATTTCTGACCCTGTTGATTCATATGCTGTGCAGTGGTTGTTTGTGGCTGAGCAGTGAGCGTAACGGTTTTACGTTGCGCAGGATTTTGAATGTTGAGCAGCGTCGGCTGCTGTGTTGAAATCAGTGGTGGAATGTTCTGAATTGTCGTATTATTCTGATTTTGAGACATGCCCAAAATCGTCGGAGTCGTTTTGATTTGAACAATTTTCGTCGGCGTACCTTGTTGCATTTGTTGCATTGGCTGTATAATTGTTGGCTGTGCGGTACGTGTTGTGAGGGTGGGTATGCTGATATTCTGACCCGAGGACACAACGACGCGCTGCACAATCTTATTATTTGGTGAACTAATGACGTAGGAAGTGCCAGGTGATTGAGTGGTCATTTGAGCGTTAGTTCCTCGCATATTTGGTGTCAACACAATGTTCGAGAGAATTGTGGGCTTTCCGGCAGCATTCGTTTTCGCTATCAATGTTGGCTTTTGAATTGTCACCGTGTTCGTGGGCGATCTAGCCGTGCTCATTACTAAATTATTACTAGTCTGCGCCTGTGCCTGCGTGGTGACATATTGAACAGTACGAACGATTGTGTTGCTCGGAATATTGAGATGAGAAAGTGCTGATTGACTATTGGCGGCCGAGACTGCCTTAATGGTGACATAAGACGAGCCAATCGACGGCGATTGACTCGTTGACGTTTGCGTAAGCACAATGGATTTTGGCGTTGCTACATTATTCTGCTGAAGCAGCTGCTGTTGAGCTATGAGCGTAGGCAATGTTCTCGTGACCTTAACGATCTTCGTTTCACCCTTAATCGCTTCCTTTGGCGATGTCATAACCACAGATTTAACCGGAAGTTCTTGTTGTAATTTTGTAGGCGAAATTGCTTTCACTTCCTCAATGTCATCCTCGAATTTCATGCGTTTTGGCGATAAGAGGGAGTTTTTGCCTTTCTTAGTGCTGGCCACAATCGTTGGCGATGTTTCATTGAGGGAGGCAGCCGATGTGGTGATTGAAGGAGTGGTGGTGGAAGTGAAGAGAGATGTATTGATCTCCGATGCAGGCATTGGCGTTGCCGGTTGACTGTAAACGGATGTCAATCCAGCAGCATAGTCCGGTGTAACAACAGCAGTGGCATTAGCTGAGACATTTGTCTCGCCCACTTTGACAACTTGTTGTTCCGTTTCGGCAGCACGTTTCTGTTGTTCCTCAAGCTCCTGTTGACGTTTTCTTTTCTTCGCCGCAGCATACCCCAACGGTTGATCTTCAATCTCGAGAAACTTGACACCACCGTCTTTGCGTCCTGCAGGCGTTGTACGACTAATTGCCGTCGCATTCTTTGACTGAGCTTGTACGGGGGTCTTAAAGCCACCAGACGAGGGTACACGCGACGGAATTCCCTTGAGTGGAGTCGTAGTATCAGTCATTTTTCTCGGCAATCCACGAGATCTTAAAGGCACAGTGGGTGCTGACGTTTTCTTTAAGCTCGATTGAGCGTCAGCCGATTTTTGCATGAGTTCCGTTCGAAAAATTGAGCTTTTTGGTTTACGCTTAAGCACGAAATGTCTCACGGGAGTCGGTTGATTTCCAACGAGGGCAGTCAATGCGGGCTTATTTAGATATTGACACTCTAGAGGCAATGCTCGAAGATCATTTGCCTTGTTAACTAAGCGCTTCAGCTCGGTAACCATATCCGTAAAGATTGGTCTCGATTCATGATCATAATCGCTGATTTCAGTATTGAGAGATCCAGAGGCCGGATAAGTTTTCATCGACTCCGAAAGCATTGAAACCCATAGCTCTGGATCCTGAGCTGCCACTTCTAAAATTTCATCCAGTTCACTTTTCCACTAAAAAAAAGTAAATAAAAGATTCTTATAAGATTTTTCAATACATATAACAAAGGCGAATCCACGTCAATGATGTACATCCAACGGAGAAGGTAATTTCCGCGCGTTATGATAGGAAGAAAAAGCAAGCCACAAAATAAAATCAACTTACTTCATCGATTAAACGTCTGGGAATGTGAAAGAAACTCAGCAACAGCTTTAACTTCACTTGTGTCTGAAGATCTGTGAAAATTTCCTTAATATTTCGTAGCACTTCCTTATTTAGTTGTGAGCAGATCGATCCATTAGTCCATAAATCTAAAGTTCGAGGGACAATAAATTCATTAGATCATTAGAGTTTTGTACAATATCAAATCGAATCGAGATACGAACCATTTCCAGATAGTTTATTTGACAACCAAACACTGATGTTTGAAATTGTATTTTTCTGCATTTTTTCTTGCATTCTTGCCACTTCCGCACATCTATACTCGAATCGTCTCCGCTTACTCGCTTGTTCCTCTCGTCAATGGAACGGTTTTTATCTGAAAATGTGCAGAAATCTCGCTGAAATAATATTTTTTAATTCCTCTTTTTAGAATTTCTTGAATTTATGAAACTGAACAAGACCCTGCGCACTCAGGGGTTGCAAAAATTCAAATTTAAATTTTCCGTTAAAAATAAAATTTATATTTCAAATTTATTAATTCAACTTCATTTCTTTCTTTATGTGTACAATCGAACAGCAAAATCACTTCCGGTTGAGAAGACCCATGGCTGGTTTGGATGGAAGAGGACTTCGAAAATGCCGTAGTCACTGCATTTTTCGTGATATTCCAATCGCTTAAGTGGCACAATCAATGCATTTTGTAGCAAGTCACTGAAAATTAAATACAATTAAAACTTTAAATGCAAAAATTATTATTAACTCACTTATAAACCATTCCATGACAAACGATGACACTACGATCATCGGAACCGCTGGCGAAGAGTGGATAGCGATTGTGATAGGCAACGCTGCGGACAGCGGATGTGTGCAAATTAAGGATCTGATAGGGTTTTGTCGAAAGATCAATATCAAACCACATGACTTTCTTATCATAGGTCGACACAATTAAATTATCGCCTTTCGGGTGAATGGCAATCTTCGATATCCATTTGCATGAGGGTGTCAATTTCTTATATAGTTCCTGCTTAACGAGGTCATAAATGCGTACATGATGTTGTGTCTGTAAATTAATTAATTTTATGATTTATTCAAAATAATAAATTATGAGTGTAACTTACGGCAACAAAAAGCCATGGCTTAATTGGATGGAAAAGAACACACTGAACCATTCCATGAGGCTTCGAAAAGGCAGTTTGTGAATTTCTCTTCGACAGCTGATGAATGATGACTGATCTGCTTAAACCATTAGGCATGACAGTTGCAAAATAGTCGCCTTTACCATGCCATGCGACCTGCTTGATTTCTTGAAAGTGATTGATAATAATTCTAACACCATCTTTGTACTCGTCTGCTGGAATTTCTGAGCTCCATTGTACGGCCACCTTAATTTTCTCATTTTCAATCCGATCACTGACTGGCGCTTCAGCCAAAATGTCATCGGTTTTCTTCGCGCTGAGCTTGATATCACCAACATATGGATTGATAAGGAGACATCGTTTATCAGAAGCGACAGCGATGAGGGACAATTTGGCACTAGGACACCAGGCGACCGATCTAACGACGCCTTTCGTATCGAAAGTTTTCATGCAACGTCCTGTGGAAATTTCCCAAATCTTGACAGTGCAATCGTCGGATCCCGTTACAATGTATTGTCCTCGTGGATCTATGCTGATGGCTCTAACCAGATCAGTGTGACCCTTATAGAGCATACTCTGAACAGTTGGGAAAGGCTGTAGGTCTTTTGGTGATGGAAGTTTTGGAATCAAATCTTCTGGTTGAACAGTTACCTTCATACGCTTAGCACGAGGACATAAGTAGAGATCGAGGCATCTAATAAATCTCTCTTTGACATAGTTCTTATAATATGGAACTTGTCGCAAGCTTTTATATTTTTGTGGTACAAAATGAAGCTTTCTCTTGTACGCCTCTTGCGATTCCCATTCGAGCTTTTCTTGATCAGTAAAGAGATACTCGGCTGGTGGATTGTATGATTCTGCATGTCCAGGAAGTGCTCTCTTTGGTGCTGTCACATGATCGTGAATTCGACGCATTTTCTCTCTTCCAGTGTCAGTATCCCATAGCATGTAGAATTTGGGTTGTTTCTTTTCCGCTTCCAACTTTTTCTTTTCTGCTTCCGTCTTCATCCAGCCCATTTTGAGTGAGTGAACAATGCGACCGATTTGTTTTCGTTCCGTTTTCGATGGTAAAAATGATGCCTTGCTGTCGGGGATGTTGCGAATAGGCATCTTTTCAACTTCCGACGTAAACCATTCGATGAAAGGTTCATAGGCGTCATAATCAGCTTGAGGATTCTTTTGCTTTCTTATTTGCTTGATTATCTCAATATCGTCGTCTGTAAGTAGAACTTTTTGACCAGTTTGAGGGTCAATTACTGTTCGCCAATAGTCGGGATCTTCCATTTTTTGTAGGAAATCATCTAGCAAATCCTTCTTCGGTGGCTTAATAATCTTTTTGCCATCCCAATCATATCCAGTGTGCTTGTATTCATCGTACCAATGAAGTGGTATATTTCCAACTGTGTTTCTAATGTCCTCCTCATCTGATGTATCGCCATCGTCTTCATACTCAACAAATTTACTAGAAGTAGCTCCCTCTTCTTCGGTAGCTGCCGGTTTGATTGTTAATTTTGATACATTTTCTCTCATCGCCAAGAAAGATTCGTCGTCGGGTTGACGCAATGTTTCACTAATTACTTTACTTGCTTTCTTTTGCTCATTTCTCTCCTTCTTTCTAAACTCAACCAGCTCTTTAATTCTATTTTGCTCAGCAATTTTTTCCTCATCGGCACTTGATTCTCCTTCTGAACTTCCAGCCAATTCAAATTCATCATTCAAGCCCTCCTCTAATCCAGCACTATCCTCTTCATCGCTATTTAAACTCTCGAAACTAAGTTGACTCTCATTATCACTGTCCGATTCGTCTTTATCATTATTTATTTCATTTAGGAAATTCTAAAATTAAAATGTGTTTGTTGAAGAACACGTGCAAATGTATTCAATTTTAAATTTACCTCATCACTCTCGTATCCGCTCAGTGTCTCTGCCTCCTTCGACTTTTCCTCATTTACTTTTGCACTTTTCTTATCTTCCGGCGCAGTTTTACGCTTTAATTTCGTACGAGGCATTGTTTAATTTAATTATTTTAATTTGCGACTTTCAAAAGTTTTTCTTTGTTGATATTTTTTTTGAAATTATAAAATACGTTAGGAAAAATATTGAGATGAAAGTGGTAATTTATTTATTTTTAGGATACTTTTTGTAAATAAACTTTTAAAAAATTTATATGCTTTTTTGATTCAAAATTTTTTTTATTAATTAATTTAAATGTAATTGTTTAGTTTCAGAGATTTACTAAATTTTTTGAAAATAAGCTATTAAACAATGTTCTACACCACTAAGTATATAAGAAAGATATCACTAACACATCCATCCTTTATATACAAAACAAAATCATGTTGAAGATTCAACTCCCACATCTCAGTGAAATTTTCAAAATTTATTTTTCAAAATCCTTTTTGACACCCCCATTACATAACCTCAAAAACTCTTAAGGACACGATTGCTTATAAATTACATAAATTATTTTTCATAAAATTATGCTCAAATAATCAGCGAAACGAACGTGGAAGTTTTGAGAAGAGAAAATAATTTTTAAAGAAACTTTTATGAAATCTAAAAAATATGTGATTTAAAACTTTTTAAGAAATGCAAGAAAGCAGGTATTAATTAGAACAAAAAATGAATCTACAAACTATTTTTCAAGACTTTAACATCTGGTGAGTTGAGCGAGTGCATTAAAGTCATCAAAAATCTCATGTTATTTTTCTTTTTCTTTCCCTCTGTTGCAATTTTATAGCAAATTCGTCGTTTACACATCGCTGCTGTGCTTTGTAATACTTTTTAATTTGCGTCTAGATGAGATCATTAAGCTTCCATGGGTTTATGTATTTCTGCCTATTTTCATATGGAAGGGATTGGTTATTGTTGGAAGGTGAGCTTTTCAAATAACATCCAGCATTAATCTTAATTTTAAAAATGAATTTCTCTTTTTTAGCTTCATAGGAACGGTCACATTTTTAAGGAACCCCCAATATCGACACGAAAATGACTCGTACATACAGTTTAAGTCGATGCTTATAAGCCTTTCACTGCATCTCATTTTGTTAATGTTTGAATTTCTATTATGTGATCGATTGACAAATGGAAAGCACCTCTGGATTTTAGTTTTCGTACCGCTGATTGTTTCAAGCATAGTGAGCGTATTTTTTTGCATATGGGCAATTAAGCAAAACGACCGATCATTTGAGATTGAGCTTTTCTTATCGGTTAATGCTTTGCAGTTCGTTTTCATCCCACTAAAATTGGACGGTTTTCTAAATTGGTCATGGGAGATCATTTTTGTTCCTCTATGGATAGTTTTATGTTTGAGTTTAGTTATGATGCTGTACAGCTTAATTTTCTGTAGCATCCTCATTAGAACGCCTGAAATGAATTTAACACAGAGACAAAATGCCATATCAAATGCAATTTCAAACATTTTAGTTCTGCCCATTTTAGTTTTTCAAATTCTCTTAGCTGATAAGCTCGACAATAATAATAATTCACTACCATTTTCGATCATCGCAATACCACTAGTTTTTTCAATTTTTTCTCTAATTCTCTTAAGTTTTTGTTCTAAAAGTTCGTCCAACAAGTTTTGGTTCGGCATGCGAAACAACTTTTTCCTGAACATGCTCGGCGAGTATGGAAATATTAACATAAGTTACAGTCGAAATAATGCTATGGAAAATGGCGTTCAAACACTAGACTCGCAGCCGCCAAATGAGGAGAAGAGTCAAACGAACAATAAAAAAAATGTTCCGATTTTTCCACACTTTTCTATCGAGACACCCGATTAAAGTACACGATATCAGAGCGAAAGTTTAACTTACAAATTTATAATATGTAGGATGTAAAAATTGTATTAAGAAAATATTTTTATATTCTAACTAATAAAAAGAGTAAAAATTAAATGTGTCCATCCCTATAATTTGCAAACGACCTCCAAAAAAGCCGAAATATGAAAACACTCAAATATTCTTTCAAGTTCACGAGTGAGAGGATTTTTTTTGATGTTAACATTTTTGATGACATTTATAATTTTTCTGCGCCACTTTATCGATGCAATAATTTTTATTTTAATGTGTCTTAATTTGTTCAACGAACTGTTAAATTTATTTGAACATTGCTAAAGGTAAGAAAATATTTTTTTCACACAAATTAACTTTAATTAAATTTAAAATTGTGACCTCACGCTTTTTTGGCATCAACATTTGTTTGACCGCTTCAAAATTCTATTCTCAACAGGTAGAAAAAAAAATAAACTTCTTATTATAATACAAAAAGATTTTAAATACAACAATTCGAGGTGTATAATCATTGAAATTATGAGTCTCTATCATAAAGTCATTAAAATTTAAAAATTCTCAAACTCGAAAAAACGTCGTAAAAAAATAATTTGATTCCAATCAAGATCCTTGAGAGATTTTTTTTGAAGCACAAAGTCGACAATCACTTAAGGTTGATTCAATTAACAAAAATTATTTTTACACGCTGCTCGAATTACGAAGATTCACGATGTTTTATTAATGAGCAATCAATGAGAGAATTAAAGGCTTTATGAATTATCACGTTCACACTGAAGAACTTGTTGCATGATATGAAAATATTTTTAATCATCTTAACGGATGTGTTGAGCAGGTGTTTGGTAATAAAATTTTGTTTTTCAATCAGAAATGCGGCAAAACCAAAAATAACTATGTAAAGTTCCGTTAAAGATCATTAATTTAAAAATAAATACGTGACATGACTGCCTAATGACACCTCCTTTAAATTATCTCTCTTTTTTTGAATAATGCCGCTTGTGCTTGTTATAACATGTTGTCATGATCAGAACAAAGAGTTACAGAATTGACAAAATGCATCAAATGACACGTGATTATGCATAAATTTTCACTTCCGAAAAAAAGAACGAAAAAAAGTTATTGAAATTTTAGAACTGTGACAAAAAAGAACACAGAAGTGTCTGACTTTGTAATGAATTAAATATTTTTTGCACTCTGGAAAAATTTTATAACAAAAAATCTCAAGAATTAAAATTCATTTTTTTAATTTCCATTTTATATTTTAATTAAATTAAAGAATATTTTTTTAATATTTCCGGTTAATTACCTTAAAGATCATTCTTCGTGCTACTTTAAAAGAATTTCTTTGAATAAATTTATACAAATTCGTGCGTCACAATATCAAAAGCACTTAATTGCTTTATTGTTGAAGTTATCTTGACAAGCGCATGCTATTTTGTTAAATGATGCAATGTTAATTTGTCAATGTTTTGCTATCGCCAATAATTGTCTGAGCAGATCGCTCGAAAAAAAAATTTTGATGACAACTAAATTGCAAATTTTTAAGTGACCTTCAAAATGATAACGCAAAATGAGCATCGTATATGATTAAATTCGATCAATCTCATAAAATTTTTCATATTCACTCATGAATGCAAAAAAAAAGTTTTAAAAAATTCTCTCCCTCTCACGAGTATTTTTTCCTTTCCAGTTTTTGTCTGCCGTTGCTGCTGCTCAATAATATTTTTTTCTGTCTTGAGAATATTTTTTTGTTCAGTAAGTCGTGAGCAGTAAAAGAGTCGAGTTGTGGTTTCTGTTCGCTCATTGCGGTTTCTTTATTTCTAAGAGTATCTCTCGATTATTTAAGATATCGACAAAAAATTGTTATATGACAAAAGATATAAAAATTGCAATTACATCGAAAATTGAATGATAAGAAGAAGAAAAAATTGTTTTATCATTAAAAAAGCTCACTGAAGGATGTCTTTAAAAAATAATTAACAACTCTTTTTTCTGAGCTGATCAGTGGAAGAAAAAAAATCTAAATTGTAAGTGAAAAAAATCAAAAAATCTCTTTCTCAGCGATTCTCTCATCATCATCGTATTTAAAGGGTCAAAGTTTAACTTAAAATGATAAGATTTTAATTCATTTCGTTGTGCTATTGAGTGAGTGCATAAAAATGCTTGTTTGAAAACATTCGAAGGATTTTTACAAATTTCTTTTTCCTTGTGCTCTCAAGCCAATAAATTAATATTTAAAGAAGTAGAAGGTTGTCGATACGCTTTTGCGGCAGCTTTTAAGAAAAAAATATTACCTCAGTGAAATGTCGCAAATATTATGCAAAATTTTGATTAATTTAAGAGGATAATAAAGTCAGCTAATAGAGCACGTGCATAAACGCTTTCAAGCTTCAATTGTGCATCATTATCAATTACCAAGAATAGTAGAAAATGTAAACATTTTAATATTTATGACAAAAATAAATTAAATGATTTATTTTCATTTATTCGGATTTAATTTTCTGATCAAGATTCTGAGTATAAGTGCTAAAAAATTCGTCATATGTCAAATTAATTTTTTACTTTGCATCATTCTTACATCTGAAAGTTTAACTTTCGACCGTGAAAATTACGAATGAAAAAATATTAAATTTTTGACCTCAAGCATTACAAATTTTTCATAAAAAATATTCACACATTTCGACTTCCTCGATCATCAAGTCTCTCACACACGTGGAGTTGAGGGAAAATCACAAAAGAAGAATTGCCGCTTGATGATGATCTATTTGCTTTAACGAATTGCATAATCATAAATTTTTATAGACAACGACAGTAAGTCTCCATGAGACCAGGAAGATAATTTTTTATGATTCAAGTTCAAATGTAATTGGCAATTCTGTTATTTATAGTCTCATTCATAAATCTCTTTATATTGTGCTGAGATTCTGCTTTTAAAAAGGAAAGAAAACTTTTGTACAGCATTCCACAAGAAGTTAAAAACGACCACAGCCAACTTAAAGAGATTTTCTTTAATATTAAAAAAAAGACTTTTGCTTGCAAAATTCGGATTTTATTTCGTATTTAAACCGGTTTCGATAGTTTTGCACTTTATTCAAGTGACTTTGCCTATATGTGTGGTTGGCTATTTTAATTTTGATCGAGTTACAATTTTTTTTTCTAAATCAAAAGTCGCAAGTGCAATGTGCAACAACACGCGGAGTTCCCCCATTAATTTTAATTTAATTTCATTGAACCTAAAAAGTGAGTGTCGAGGGAACGTCGATGGTCATTCTATGCTTCATATATCATTTTTTTCCGGATTCAATGAACATCATTTGATTCTCTTTCTCCGCTTGGTTCCAGTTGAGGAGCTGCCGTCTTTTTTTTATATGCTGAATAAATATTTGCTTAACAACTCACGAAAAAAAAATTCTTGTTCTTTTGCTTCATAATAAATTGTTCTTTTATTTGAGAAGTTTTGAGGTTCTACGAAGCACTTCATACACACTTATGAATTGTTAGATTGACATTCAGAGATAAGTCAACATAGAGAAGTTCCTCAGATACATTAATTAAACATTATCGAAAGACTTTTCTGTCTTCTGTAAAAAATGAACGTTTCCTGTCTGGTAAAATGAATTATGAGCGTATCCGAGTGATTTTAGAACTTGAATTTTTTAGTGTTGAAATTATCTAAAGAAATCTAAAAATATTCGATGATCAAATCATAAGGAAAACCATCTATAGATGAATCTAAGAAATTGAAACATTCATGACAGAATTAGACAAAATTTAAATGTTATGGTCTTTAACGTCCATTTTATGTAAATTTTTAAACTGTTAAACAAGATTTTTTAATTATTTTTTTAAGTGGTTCTTAAGAATTTTTCGCACGCCAAAGCTACACCCATTTTTTTTGGTAAAACTTGATAAATTCAGTCAGATTATATTTCAGCATCTCTGTGGTTTTTTTATTGATGGCTCAAATTTATTTTGTCTTTACTTTATCACAGATTATAAAAATTTTAAAGCACAACAAATTTAAGCAATAACTTTTTATTTCACCACAACAGCTCGAGGATTTTAAAATTTTCTACATCACACTTAAGAAGAGAGACAATAAAATTTGATATAAAAGATGAAGTCAAGGAAAAAAATCAGAATTATTTTAGTCAGAAAAAAAATTCCCACAAAATCAATGATTTTCGCCCTGCATTTAATTATGAGAAACAAATTTAATAAGTAATTTGTTAATACTCAAATGGACAGACTTTTTATGACTTGCTAAATCTAAGACCTCTTCATTTTTTCATCGTCGATTGTTACTGCGTAATGTTTCACTGCAATGAGAGAGATTCAAGCATTGTTAATTGAATTAACCTCGAGACGATCAATTCTTTATGATATTTTTTTTTCGTCGGCAAATTCAAAATCGAATTTGAAATGTGAGCGACTTTTTTTTATATTAATGCATTAAAATCTAAAGAAGAAAAAAACATAAAAATCCTCGATGGAATGCTAAACATTTTAATGTGAATGGTACACTCGTTAACTCCTCACTTCGGGTGGTGGAAAAACATTTTTAATAATTGTGAGAATTTTGAAAAGATTAGCGAACAATGGCATTAACAAGTGCGGCATTGTTGAGGAAGTGGTAATTGATATAGAAGCAAAAAAAGTAACTTTGAAAATGACTACGATATTAAACTTGTATCTCATAAACAGCGACGATGTTCATGATCTTGAAAATGGCGATCACAAAAGCATTTGATCCGAGGCGAGGTCATTACTCTTAGCAGTGCGCAGAGAGTCGCGATTGATTAGCATAAAATGAGCTTGAGAAGATCTCAGATTAAGTCCTTAAAAAATTTCATGTGAAAAATCACTTGAATAATTTTTTAATTCACATAAAAAGAATTAAAGGCAATTTCTCAATCGAAATCGATTTATATTCACGTCCATCGCGGCGATAGTTTTTAAATTTTTCATTTCTTCTTCTTCTTATTCTTCTTTTGCCATTGTCCAACGATAGTGCGATTATGCATTCAGCGCCAAATGCCGTTGTTGTCGCGTGATTCATATGGAATTGATTATTTTATTGATCTTTCAGTTTTCACTTTCAAAGTGTCACCATTAAAATTGCACTTTTTTCCAATTAAATGAAGATTTATGCATAAATTGAGAAAGTGTGAGTGACTTTAATGAATTTGTAACCTTAGGTAAGGTTCAGGGTCAATGAAACCAGTTTAAAGTGTCTGTGGTCGTTTTCCTTATAATGTACATAAACGGCTCACTTCCACATACTCGATAATTACACTTTTAGCGCGTTATTCAAAGTATGATCGCATAAACTGATTGATTATCATCGAGACAGACAGACATTGGCCTTTCAACACTTACACGCACTCACATTTTATTAGATATCGACGATCATTAGCCATGAAAAATGTTTAATGATACGATGATGAGCTTTTATGATGATCGTGCATAGAGATTTTATCGAACATGATTCGAATCAATCAATTTTTGAGGGGATGGTGCGGAAAAAATGGAAGTTCATGTGTTGAGGATATAAAAAAATTAATTTAAATTTTTACGGTTACATAATTTACAAATTAACCCTGAAATTCTGATCAATGCTTGAAAACGCCCCAAGAAACAATATTGATTGACACACGACTCTTTAAGCCTTTTTTTAATCAAGATTAAATTTCACGTCGGCTCTCTTGAATGCAAATTTAAAACGCCTCGTAGGGCTTCCTTCAAACTTTTACTTCTTATTTTTTATTATTTCCGGAAGAAGACACAAAATGCTTACAGAATTAAATAACAGTTGTTTACCATCCAACATGCACATCTAAGCGAAACAATTCTAACCGCAGTAGCGTCATACGTGAAAAATTTTCTAAGAACCCTCGTTCTGCAAAAAAAAACTCTTTTTTGTTCACCTCATAGCGCTATGAAGCGGAACAGAAAATTGAGCCAATCAAATGTGGAAAAGTGACGTCGATAATGGAAGTTGAATAATATTTTTCAGAGATTTATTTTTTGGATTTAGTTCAAACGCGTTGATTTAAAAGTGATAATGGGGTGTGTCCTAAAGTTATGTCATAAAAATAATTTTCATTAATTTTATAATTTAAGAAATTCTTTTTAATAATTATTGTAATATTAAATTAATTTTTTTTGATGTTCCTGAATTCACTAAAAACCATCGCATTTATTTCACTTCATCGACGAAAATAAATCCATCAAAATGTTTGGTGGAATTTGTGAAATATTCAATTAAACTGTTTATTTCTTCTTCTTCTCAATTTCCATTCCATTGATTGATCATTATTACAACCATTGAGTAAGGTAAAGATCGGCAAAAAAAGAGAGAGAGAAGGAAAAAAATATGATGCAATTGTGTCTGTACACAACAAAAACAACTCGAGTGTCGAGAGATGTGTGTAAAATGAGAAGAATGATGCAGTTTTTTGTGCAATTAATTGCAATATACACCACGCATCCAAGGCCGTCGTGATTGCTATTAATGACGTTATTTATCATCGAATTCTTATCTAAATTCCGGCGTTTAAATTTCGGTCAATAATTTGACATCTCATTTGAGTTCGACGCAATTTGACTCACGACCCCAATAACTATTAACATGATTTATTTATTGCACCTAAAAGCTCTAACTAACTTTGACGATCATGCAATGAGAAAAATTTGAACTTCACATTGTGCGCATCAAAGAAAAAAAACTTAAATTACGAAAAAAATTCAAGTCTATCTGGTGTGAGGGTATTAATGAGGCAAAGCTAGCGAATGGCATGGTTAGTTATGTGAATGTCACGATGTGAGACCCAATTTGCGTCTTACAGAAGCAATTCGAGAGAGAATCTGCACAACACGGCAATTAATTTTAAATTAATAATTTTTTTTATTGTTTGACAGAACACAAAAAGTTCATCCAGAGCACAAACGAGTTCAAAATAGTATGAGACATCCGAAATGTCTGAGCTTTCTTGCTCTCGTATTTATAACCGCAGTATTTACCATCAGAAATTGCTCAGGACAGAATGAATCGCTGCTGCGAGTTGGTAAGGCTATTAACGTCTTCATTCGCTATGGCTATCTCTCGATTTCGATGAAAGTCATCTCGTATAATGACACCGAGCGGTGGATTTTTAAGGAGCCAACAAAGAACGTGTTTCAGGTAAATTAATGACTGATTCGCTCATGTGCTTAATTCAATTTTAATTGAGATTTCCGACAGAGTTTTTTTAGCTCGAAAATTTTATTAAATTTCAATTAAATTACAAAATTTAAATCAAAATTATTTATATTTTCAGTCCCTCTCGATTCAAGACGTCCCCGAAGACAATTCAAAGACCTTTAACGGAGATTTTCACATGGAATTTTGCGACAACAAGCAGCAATTGTTTCAAGCTTATTTTCGTGAATTTAAGATAGAGCAAATGTCTAGTCCTTGGAAGGCGTTCACAGACGGATGGCACCCAGAGATAGTTTCTAAAAAATTGGGCATAAATTCATCGTACATCATTGGCGACTACAGTTATGTTCTCGTGCGTGTCTCACGCTTTCGAGAGAGCGCAAAGCTAAAGAAACCAATAGCACCAAATCAATCGATCGACCCAGGGGTGATTGAAAAAATGAAGAGTGTTCAAGTGGGCGACAGTGTATCGGTTTATCAGTTCATCGATAAGTATGGAAGTCACTACATCAATAGCTATGTTCTTGGCAATTCACTTTATCAGGTGGGATAATTCAATATTGCATGAAATCATGAACATGATTTTAATTCACATATTTTTTTAATGTAGGTTTTTGTATTTAATAAGCGCAATTATCAGCACATCAAGGAGAGACTAAAATCTCGAGGAGTTCAGTCACTTTCTAAAAGCGATCTTTATGTAAAATATATAAATATTTTAAAATTCAATAATTTAGTTAATTTCTTAAAATAATTTAGAATTTCTTTGCGCCGTGGTTTGCCGAGCATCTCGGGAGCATCCGATGTGCAAGTGGAAATTCAACGGTCGAACGATGGGCATCGAGAAGACTCAAATTAAGTTACTACCTTTTCACGTACAATAGTCTTCTAAAGCTTCACGGTTCAACATCGCTGCTGAAAGCTCTCGATGAACTTTTAGGCGCGGAAGCGATTCTCCAACTTGAGCTTAAGTCTTTGGACGTAGCATTTAAGGAGCCCGAAAAACGAAAATGGTTCCAAATGACACTCGACAATGAGCTCAAACTTTGGGAGGTTAACATGTCGTAGTAGTACATGAAGAACAAGACTGTAAATAGTTAGCAGTGAAACTTTTTTAAAATAGCATTTAGAGCTTTTTTTTGTAAGGTATTAGAAATTAGCGAGCTTTTAGTGCCAAGACCTTAACGATTTATTTTTATACAAACTTTGAGGTTCCTCAAATCCTCCTTCTCCTTTTCCGAAAACTGTGATATATGAAAAGATAAAGAAATATCATAAAATATTAACTCTATGGATGATAAAATATGCACAAACATATCTGACGTTTAAAATAAAAAGTAATTTTATTTATATTTGAATTTCTCAGTATTTTATGTTTATTTTCATCAATTTACTTTCGTTAATGTGTTTTTAACATATAATTGAACTTAAATCATCATGAGAACCTCGTCACGTGAACATTACACATTTATATAATTTTTCTATTCTTTCAGAATATTTTTCACTAAATAATAAATTAACAAGCGGGCTAAAATTAGTCAAATTGTTCTAATTTAAAATTTCCTTTACGTTCTCGTCTTTACACTTTTTACAAATTCATTAGCATGAACAGCTTTCTACATTTTATAAAGAAAATATTTTTTTTCGCCTTAAACTAAAACGCTTAGCTTAAAATTAATACGTAGCAGGTTTAAGTTGCGATAATAAAAGAATTGTTGCAATAAATAACAAATCGTTACATAATAATATCACCGATAAACCCATCACCAGATTGACCGCAATTCCCCAACAATCATTTCTTCCCCGAACTTTCAGTGCCGCCACGAGGCAAATTGATTAAATTTCTTGGCATCGCAAAATCTAGATCGGGTAAAATTGTGGAAATTCCGTTATGCTGATAACTGAAATTGTTTGTGATGTTCATTCCCGCACGCTGATTGCTGCTCGCGTACTGATAGCCGGTAGAATTGAAATTTTTCGGCTCACTACTCAAGAATGAAGTGGCATGATGGACGTATGGTTTGGATGGCTGATTCCAAGACGTAAAATTTGGCTTTGAGAGTATTTGACTAGAAATTGAATTGACAGTCGAGTTGGGAGCCGGTGGTGCGCTAACAAAATCAGACCAATCGTCAGTTTTCTGATGGTTTGTTATGTTTAGAGATTGTTGTTGCTGCTGTGTTGAGACACCAACAAAATCGCACCAGTCATCATCGTCCGCATCATTTGTTTTTGGTTTGGGAGAGACTTTACATTTTGGAAATGCAGCTTCAATTCTGCTCACTTCATCATCGTCCATCGATGTAATCCAAGATGGTTGCTGAGACATTCGCTGATTTTTCATTGTGGTCACTAGTCGCGAAGGCGATAACGTAAGTGGTTCATTTGAGATTGTTTTATTTTCAGTGTGGTTCGAATTTTTAGACGTGTTGAATGTATTTGTTTTTAAAACTTCACCTGAACATTGATATGAACTATCGGTTAGCTTAATTGATTGATTTGGCATTGAAATGACTGGAGCTGCTTGAAAGTCAGCGAAATCATCATCGTCAGCGGGAATGTGCTTTGAGGGAGAATTTCCAATAACGGGAAGTTCTCTTTTAATGTTCGGTTTAGTTGACTTGATATCATTAAATGCAGGCGTAGAATTTTCAGTTGTGTCAATTGCGAGTTCTGTTGATTTTGTATCATTAGAAATTTCCATAAAACCAAAATCCTCAACTATTTCGCCTGGACTGGGCCACGAGATTGTATTAGACTTTTGATTCTCGACTTTCTGAGGCAATAAAAGAGATGGCATTAAAACCGGAGCGGGCTCAACTGATGCAGATTGAAACTCATCAAACTCATTTTCAAGCTCAGGTTTCCTCTTCGGCTCAATGTATTCTACATCGTGATATTCTTTAACAACTATTGCGGGCGATCCATCGCGACTTATCACCTCACGTGCAACAGGACTCGTGCTCTTGACGGGCGTAAAAATGTGAGTTTCGGGGAGTTTTATGGTGCGCTCCCTTACTAAAATACTACTTGCTGGTGCTTGAAAACTCGGCGGTTCCCATGAGGAGAATTTGGAAAGATTTACATCTAACTCAGTTCCACTAGATCCAAAACTGGGCTCGATTTGCGGTTGTGTCATTTCTTCTTCATCCACCGCATTGGATGTCTGCTCGTTTTTGAGGGTATGTGACTGCTGAGAGACTGTAATTGGAGAGGTTGATTTGAATACTGCTGTTGACTGAACTGCTTTTTTTGGCTCATCGATATTCGACTGCTGTGCATTAGGTTGTTTACCTGTTTGTGGAAAAGCAAAGAAAAGTTAAATAGGATTTAAGGCTTAAAACTATGGCTGTTAATGACATTTAGGCATGCATGGTTCTATTTTTACAAAACGACCATGAGCGAACAAGCTTTAAATATATTTTATATAGAACTGAAAAAAAATATTCATCCCTTGATCGCATTAGACTACAACAATTTTCTTTACATACACTTACTATTGTTAATGATTTTATTTTTATTCGCATGATTAGTGCCAGCAAAAGAAGCGTAGGAGGGATTGTTAAGTGAATCGAATTGACGCAAGACATCATCAATGTTGTTGGTGTTAGCAGTTGAAAAGGAGTTAGACGTTGGAGTGAAATTGAGAGAGGAATTTAGTTTATCAGAATTAGCCATTGCCACTTTAAGATGCTCTAAATCCAATAAATTGCTCAAAAGAGAGTTGTGTGCTAGTGGGACGAGGCAGGTCAATTTTTTAAGTTTATATCAAACTTTCAAGTAAAACCGAATGAAATATTTTTTAAGGAAAATTATAAACTCAAAAGAAGAATTTTAGGGGACCAAAAAAAGAAAGGGGTAAAAAACTCATAGAACCAAAAAGTGCATGTTTAAAAGGAAATAAAGAAAAGTGTGCAAACTAAACACAAAGACCACGCATTAATCGTAACTCACCATCAAGAGGATTCACGAGTCCCGAACTATTCCAATCGAACTGCACTTCCGGCACTGTTGGTGCTATTACATCTGATTTCGACGATTGCGGCAGTGCTGAAATTTTCACGTCAGAACTTTCAGATTTAATTGAGCTAATTGTTGGCGGCGCAGCACTTGACGACACTGGTTTGAGCGGTTCGAGGGGATTGAAGCTTAAATTGGATGCGAATCGGGGCATGTTTGAGGACGATGAATTTCCCCATTGAGGACCGAGCAACTAAATGATTAGCGTTAAAATTACAAGCAATTAATTAATGCGAAACAAACTCACGATATTTCTCGTATCAATTCCAAGAGCCTTCACCAAAATTTGACTAGAAGATGAGTTATTGTAGAGATAGCCGAGAGCAAATGTAGCATCAAAATCATTCAACTTTCTCACAATGTCATCACTTTTCATGAGGCTATTTGCATAGCATTCATTTTTCATTTCAATTCTCTCGTCGCCACATTGCTGAATATCGGATGGAAACATTTCGCCTATGAGCCCAATTACGTTTGAGGGTTTCGCGAATTCTATGGAATGTGTTGTTTCTTGAGCGATGTCATTAGATGCCATTGGAGCCGTTTCAAAGTCATTAAAATCTCCAAAATCATCATCTATTTCCGCTGGTTCATTAAATGCACTAAAATCAGCCTCAAAGCGTACCTCTTCAATTGGCGCTTCGAAGGAAGTCACCGACGATTGCGTTTCTATCGTTCGATGAACTGGAATTGCTGCCTCAAAGTCATTAAAGTCATCGTCGTCGTCATCAATGTGAGTGTTTTCGGTGACATCTTGATTAAATTTCAATTTAAAAATGTCACTCTCACAATCATCGCCGTCGTGATTGATTTTCTCCTCACCATGCTGCAAATTAAAGGTAATTACCTCAGCATAATTATTAACGTCCTCCGTAAATTCACTATGCAAATTTTCATCCACGATGATATCAGCATTGCATGTTAATGAGGTTGAAAAACTTGAAACTGCTCCATTATCAGTTTCCATTGAATTGAGGGGAGTTTTTGGAATTTCAGGTGAGTCGAAAGGAGGTGCTTCAAAAGAATCCATTTCAAAGTTCACATTCATGTTCATTTCATCGGGTGACAATATCAACTCGCCTAACACTTGATGCTCTATACTGGTGTCAAGTGTCCTTGAACTTTCATCATCGTTCTCTATAGGCTTTTCCACTACTGGATCTTCCAATTGACTTAACTCTAATGGACTGTTGTCGTTTATCACATCATCTATAGACTTTTTCTCCACATAGTCCTCAATTGTTACTGTATTTTCATCCATCCCGCTCTCATTATTCAATGGCGATGTACTCTCGTGATACACAAAATCCTCGAAACTATCTTCTCGTGATACTTTAGATGGGTCATAGTCGTCATCGGGTGGAGGTTCGTCAAAGAACAAAGAAGCATTAAGTTCAGGTGGTTTGAGTGTCGTTGATGTTGATGAGTTGTACACGTCAAAATTTGAGTTAGAAATTTCGGGAAGTTCTGTCGATATTCTGCTACTGCTCTCATCTTCAAGGTCAAAATCATCAACTTCTCGTGTTTTATCATCCTCCAGTGGAGGTGGAACGTCTAATTGGTGTAAGAAAATGATTTTGTTATTTTAAATTTTTAGTACCTTTCTTTTGTGCAAATTTTCGTAATAAAAAATTACCTTGAAAAAATGACATGACTGCTAGTTTCTTTTGATTTCTTTGCTTTTTTCCGAGTGTCCGTATCGCGTACTTTAATAATTTGATAATTTTTCCTAAGTAGATTGCGTTAAGGTCCTATAAATTAAAATTATTTCAAATTTGAATGAAAATCTTTTCAAAAAATTTTCTTAACGAAGCTGTGCGGCCACGATTAAGGGGTGCGCAAGTTTTACCAGTAAAAATTTACGTGAATTTGATACAAAAATTTTGTAACGTATTTTTTTAAATTATTAAAAATAATAAGAAGAAAATTAAAAATAAACAAAGTTGATAAGAAATATTTTCTTTTAATTTTATGGTGAAATTCACCTCGATTTAGGTTGAAAAAAGTTTTAATATAGAGCCAAGTAAAAGTTAGACCAAGTTAAAATGGAATTGGAACGTCCAAAATCAAAAGTGAGCACTTAAATTGAATTTTCACTAAATTCTTTGTTTACGAAATTAATTTCACAACGCAAATGATCAAATTACAAAATTCTAATAATTGTCATTTCAGAAGAAGAAAAAGACTCGACGTGTGTCACAAGATGGCGATGATGCGATTGAGAGTGACTTACAAAGCTTAAGCATTGACTTTCCATCGATTGAATCTGTTGAGGAGGCAGGTCTCGATGATTTGAGTGAATTGCAGCGTATTTGTGATGAACAATGTGGAAGTGATATTGAAGACTGTGATAGTGCTAGTGAGAACAAAGAGATTTGCGATGAGGATAATTCCATCAAGTCAGTTGAGGACATAGTTCAAGTTGAAGAAATTCCATCAGCACCGATGGATTCAATTCCGGAAGTTCATCGAAATATTGACATTATCAAAGTTGCTGAAAATAAACCTCTCTATCCAGATCTTCAAAATCTTCAATCGACATCAACCGTGTTACAGCTCTCTGAGAAACTTTTATCTCCAGTTGTTGTTAAGCCATTTACTCCGCTTCAAGTTGAACAACTCTACTCGAATAATGAAATGCGTTTGATTGAGCTCTTTGAAAATGAGTTTATAGAGAAGGAATTAAAAGATTCTTCGCTTCAGGAACATCCACTTTATGTGTTGCTTAAAAAATTTGCAAAATCTCGCTCAAGATTACTTCAGAATTCGAATAATGTTGCATCTGCAATGAAGCGCCTCGATGGAGGGTATAAAAAGATTTGGAAAATTGAGAGAAAAAGTGTGTCATCTCATGGATTTTGTCCGTGCGGGAAGGCAGTTAGAGCGAGTCACGATTATAATTTTGCTCTTTTTGATGAGGATGTCAATAGCGATATGGAACGAAATATGAAGGAAGTTTTGAATTTTTCATGCTTTCATCACACGAGATTTAGTCAAGATTGTGCCTTATATCAGCGACAAATAGAGCAAATGTTGGGAGAGATTATGAACAACAAGGTATTCCAAAGTGTCTCAAAAGACTCACCGGTTGTGTTAAAAGAGAATTTTGTACTGTCAGGCGTTAATGAGAGTGATGCACGAGCAAAAATTAATGACCTCCGATTGTACATATCAATCTTATTTAAATTTTATCGAGAATCGTTGCACGATAAAATTCTCATCAATCACATTCAAGATTGGATTACAAAATTAATTTCGCTTCAATTGAGAATCGCAACGTGGCAAGATCATGTCTTTATTCTTTTTCACATTTTGAGATGTCCCGTTGGTGTTGGCAATTGGGCAGCAAATTTAATTCAAGTGCCAAATGTGATGAATTGTGAAAGTTTTTCAATATCCGAATTTCAACATTGCATAGCAATTTTATCGGCACTCTTACTTCCGGTCAAAAATCGCAGTTCCTTCCTTGAAAATATAACAAAAGACTTGAAGCCGCAAAGTCCTAAAAGTAAAGAAGAAGATGTGTGGATCTTGGTTGATTCGGACGGCGAGGAAGGAAGCTCAGCATCGGGCGATTGCATAGGTCTAAAAGAAAATGATTTAGTTGCACTTTTAGATCAAATACCTTTTGAAATGATCTTTAAAGTTATGACGAGGGTTGAGGATAAAAATGGTACGTGCGAAATAAATCAAATTTCTGGTCACCACATCATCAAGACTATCGCGTTCGCAAGTAAATTTATTGGAATTTTCAAGCAAGGGCTGACCACGTATGATACAGAGCGCTACAAACAATTTGCAAAAAGACTTGGTCGTCTCATGAAGCACACATTATTTTTCATCTCAGATGCAATAAAGCTGTATAAACTCTCAAACGACTACAAAGATCCCGAAGAGTGTGCTCGAATTCAAGTTGAATTTGATGAGCTCATCATTCGATCGGCATATTTCATATACGAGAGCAAAAAACTTAGCCTGTTTCAATATCTTGCCGATTTTCCTTACGAAAATGTATCAGCAAAATCGCTATGGAAGCTCTACTTCTATCTGCATGCAGGCGACTTTAAAGTCATTGAAGAGGAAGTTTCAAAATTAATTTTAAATCAAGGTAATTAAATTTTTGGAACATTAATAAAATTATATTTTAATTCAATTTCAATTTAGATTTCCTCATAAGCTTCAATGACAACGACATAGCGACTGATGATCTTTTCTTCCTTCTTCACGCTTTCGCTCAAATGGCTCTCGCAAAGGGAAAAGAAGATTGGGATTTTGTTCTTTTTATCACGCAAGATTTACTCAACATTGGATTTATTCATGAGGCAACGCGTGACTTTTGCTACAACACAGTTAAAGATCTAATTTCAAACTTAACATGCAAACATCCCGAATTGATTGCTGATATTTTCAATTATCTGAAGGGGAATTTACAGAAAATTGGACCACTTAGCTCTTACTTGTTCAAAGCGCTTCCAATTAACAAATGGAGACCGAGACAAGAAGATTTAGAGATTCTCGCAACATGGTTGTTAAATTTCGATTTCGACTCGATTGAAAACTCAACGGCAAGGACAATTTTTGCGTACATGAATTGGAATTTCGATGAGACAAATAAACTTTTCCTCACTCACGATATACACATTCGTATGGCTCATCTTGTTTGTGAAGTGTACCTTAAACATGTTGGTGAAACGATTGGTTCTGGTGTTAACGAGACTGCAAGACAAATCGGAACTGCAAGCAGTAAAAAATCGACGCCAACTAAGAAGGAACAATTTTCAATGTGGTGTTGGTCAATGATTTCTGTTTTGAGGCTACATTTCATGGATATCAACAAATCACTGATTGAAAATCCAAATTTGTTGGTAGGCATTCCTGAAATTGAATCGACACATGTCATCTATCAAGGCTTTACCGAACAGAAACCATTACCAATTTATCTCTCTCTATTACTCTCTCAACTTGGTCATTCAATTCCACAAATATGTCATCGAGGATTTGATCAATTAAAGCTTCTTCTCAATGACTACCGACACTCGAAAGTTATTCGATGCTTAGAGCTCATTACACCGCTTTTTATAAATTGCCAAAGCAGCTTATATTCATGCGAGTCATTCATGACTGTTCTCGCCTCATTATTTACGGCCGACAAGTCATACAGCAAAATGGCTAAAGAAGTCATGACAGCAGATGCTCGTGGAGCCGTTTTAACATTTTTCGGCAACATGATTCAACATCAATTGACAACATACGCAAGTTATGGCTGGAATTCCCCTTGCGAGATGATAAATTTATGGACAAATTGTTTGGTGCGATTGCGAGAGTGGAATAAAGATATTGGAGTCACATGGATACTCGAACTCATCGCCCAAATCGCTTACCAATATCCAGACGCGTGGCTTTCAATGAGAGAACTTTTGCGAGGCAGTGTCATTAGAATTGCTGACACAAAAATACCAAAGTCATCGGGATTATTGACTTTTATCACGGCAGAGGAGAAAGACATTCTTATATCACCTCTCGAGGACACGCCGACACTCTCGCTCATGCTTCTTGAACTGGAATTTGAAAATATTGAATTAAATACGGGTTTTTGGCATGAATTCATTTGTCAGCTTGCAATACAAGGCAAACAAAATCTCTCGAATGTCCTCAAAAAAGTGCTGACAGCAAAGCAGCTTCCTCTTTTTCCGCCATCGTCTCTTGTGATTTTCAAAATTGCAAAATTAATCAACAGCTGTAGCAAAAAACATTTTATGTTTCCAATAATTTGTCAGCAATTCTTCCAACTTTATCTTACGCGTGTTCCATCAGCCGATATTGGCGATCATGGTGTTCAAGATAAATTTTATGACTGCGACATTGGCCTAATGAAAAAGCTCAAAAAGACTTTTACCGAAACTGAACTGTATCATGGTAAAATGTCCACGGAAATTACCACCGGCTTAAAGTCTCAATTTCATACCAATTGTGCCAAATTATTCAAGACTTTAATTCTCTGGCTCGAAGAGAATCAACTCAATAAAATGACTCAACAAAATATAATTCTTCCACCTCAATATGACCATCAAAAATTGCGTTTAATTTTTCATGGAACTCGAACACACTGGACTGAATATATTTATCTTCCTGAATTGAGAGCGGCACAAAAGGCTGATAGTAACAGCTGGCTAGCGATTTGCATGAGATACACGCCGGAAGTGTCAAAATATACCGAAAAAGCAAGACAGAGAAGCATAAATGATGAAGAGAGTGTTGAAAATATTAAAGATAAAATTATTAAGAGATTAAAACTGTGTGAGAAGCCGTTGGAACCACCAGAACTGGTTAAAGAATTAATTCATATTGGAAGTGTCGATTTATCAAAATCAACTTTTCAACTCCTCAAAAATGAATCGAAAATTTTGAGAAATTTTGCGCATAAATTTAATTTTATGGTCAACGAGCATAAGGCTGTCGATGCAACATATCGTGACTCAATCCGTTATGCCTACACAAATGAGTCGAGCTTTAGAATGAAAAATGTCAGCTGTTCGCGTCTCCTTGATAATTGTCAAGGATCGACAACAATTAAATTAGAATTCAGTGAAATGAAGATTAATGATAATGTGCGTTCAAAACTTGAAGATAATCGAGAGTTTCATAAAAATATGATCAAGAGAAATTTAAAAGATCCCGATATGAAAATTGTCGATGCGAATTTCTGCATTCACAATGTCGTTCAGCAGTTGCTCGATAGATATGATGGACATGTTAAGCGTGGAGAAAAATTGCAATGTGACTCGATCATGAAAATTGTTACTGACTTTTTTTACGAGATGCTGAAAGAAATTAACGAGGAAATTCAAGAGTGTCCTGTCACTCACGAGCTCTATTCAACGACAATTTCAAAGTTGGGCTCACTTGTACAACAAAATCACAATACTGAAGGAATTAATTTACTTAAACTCGCACTGCAACGGCCAAATTTAGTGAATCTCATCGCTGACCTCTTTACACCTTCAGTATCAGCTCCCGTTTACTTTCTCGAAATGTACAAATGCCTCGTTGACTCCTACGCTAAAAAATGTGACCCTCAACTTCTCTTTGTTTTATTTTCGAAATTTGATATTCCCTCGTGGCTGCAAGTTCATAAGCCAAAATTAATTGAAGTCAGCAATTTAATTCAACTCATCGTGCGTGGACTAGAGCTATGGAATTTCCAAAATTCCGATCTTCTTCAAGATCTGCTCAGATGCCATTTGGTGAATTTATTTATGTATCGCTTCCCTGAGCACTATGGTGAAGTATTGCAATGTGTACTCACTGGCTTTTCGCAACAAAGGCTGAAAGCTTCAATTATGCTTGACTTGATTAATTCAATTTATTTGCAAGCTGGTTGCGGTAAAATGGACACAGATATGTCGATTGGAAGAATGAAGGATGAAATGAGAAGTTTTGCATCGAAACAGACTCTTTTGCAGGTATATGATATTAAAAATTAATTTGTTATCTTTTAATTTAAAAATTCTTTACAGTACAACGAAATTCATTCGACCATGTTGATGTTGAGCCATCACTTTTACAATGAGAGACTTCAGCATGGACTTCATGGAGTTTATCCTAAATTCTCGGAATATTGTGACGTTCTTTGCTTAGTCTTTGGCTCAATGAGTCATGCAGCGGTTGCGGCAGCGATTCAAGCCTATCCTGGAATAATTGCCGATCAACTCATCAACTGGTTGTGGCCATCGATTTCTGAACTTTTTGCTCCATGGCTCGTTCCTTACTACCCACAAAATATGAAAGACGCACCAGCAAATTGGATTCAACAACTAAACACCTCGGCACTTCAGCCATGGTCTGACGTCCATTCAGAAAGTGCTGGTAAACTTATTCGGATGTTCGCTATGTGCCTTCAATACGTCCTCGATATGTTGCCCGCATCGAATTTGCTTCTTGGAAATTTATTTGCATGGTACGATGGATACTTTGCCCAAAAGAGCACCCCTAAGCATGTGCTTGTGCCGATTCAAACGCTACTCATGAAAATGCCATTTGAAAGATTTAGACCGGCGCCGGTTCACATGGAGGGTATGAATAGAATATTAATGGATTTCATTCCCGATTGTCATCTCTTTATTGGAAACATTTTCCTGAGAATTCCTTGGACAACGTGGTTACAACAAAATATGGCCACGTGGGATTTTATAACAGCTCAGAGAATGCTGTCAACTCTTCTAATGACGATGGTGAAATTAACTTATGAGCCTAAAGTTAGAGAGGTGAGAAATTTCACAAAAATTAACAAATAATTTAATTTAAATCATTTAAATCTAGAGCATCAAAATTCTTCAGCAACTGCAAGAATCAACAAAATATCCATGGCATCTACTCGAATATAAGGACGTTGAGAGTGTTCTCGATTGGTTTGTGATGTCGGCCGAACCTTCAGTAATTCTTAAAATTCCATCGGAGCACGAGACGATTGACAAAAATCTTCTCTCACTCCTTCAAGTAGCATCATGCATGAAAGAGTTCAAAGATGGTCAAAATGTTCAGCAAAGTGTCTTAATGGCCAAGCGAATGGCCTATGTTCGATCTGTAGTTAGACTTTTGAGAAGTTGCGATGCAAAATTACATCAATTAATGAGCACCAAGCAGGGTAAAGATTTATTTAATGAAGCATGCAGCTCACTATTAAATCTCATCGACGCATGCTTCTTGAACGCTGATGAAACTCAAACAAATGAGGTCGTTAATTTGGTTGTAACAATCATACAAGGAATGGCAGTGCCCGAAAGTACAGGAAGCCTCTTTGCTGATGGCATTCAATTGTGGCAATCTTCATGTCAAACGGGAAATATTGTTTTATGTTGTTTTTTTAACGCTCTCAGAATTCAAAAGCAATGGACATTGCACACATTCAGAGTGCTCGATTCGTCAATTTTAAACTACTTGAGAGTGTCAGGTGAAAAAAAATATTATTCAGCTTTTAATGCGTCATTAACTTTTTTGCTCTTTAGAACTCGCACCCACACACAATCCCTCGTGGCCAGAGATTTATAAGCGATTCGGTTATCAAGTGCCCTTCGAACATAATTTATTGCTCAATAATGATTTATTCTTATCGCTTCATCTGCTGTCATACATCAAACTCCTCAATCTACCCGACGATCATGATCGAGTGGAATTTATTCAGGAAGTGCAAAGTAAATTGGCCCTTAGGAAAACTACAGAAAGCACGGAAGCGAGTGCTTGTCTTTTATGGGCATTCATAATTATGTGTGGCGGTCACATTTTGAAGAGATCGGAAGTGTCAAAAAATCAACTTTTGGCAATTGCGAGATTCTTTCAAATTAATTTAACTCAGCCTGAAACATGGGGTGACGGACTTTTGGGTGCGATTGGATTGAAAAAGGACGATCAAACAAATAGGAAGAAAATTCTTCTTCGATGCTTTTCGTGCTCAATTTTTAGTCTTTTCCTGCGACCTGGAAGTCAAACACTCGCAACACTAAATGAATATGAAAATGCAATGACGGAGCTAAAAAATACTTTGAGTAACAAAAAGTATGCGGATGTCAGGATGGTTGGATTGCAAGCAATTTCCTTAATTGAAAGTAGAAAAGAAAACGTGCTCGATAATTTGAATGACACAATAACCAAGACTCTGAGAATGTTTTATCACGAGTCATTCCTCGATTCCATCGAATATTTTTATCATTGGTAAATTAAAATATCCAATACAAAAAAGGTTTGAATAAAATATTTAATGAAATTTATTCCTTTTCAACGACATCCCACGTAACTTCAACATCATCAGTTCTAAATCTTTGTGTGATTGTTGCTTCTTCCCATTTCATTCGTGTGCCACTTCTAAACATTTCCCATCCAGCATGAGCAATCATAATTCCATTATCAATACAAAATCGCTCGTCAGTTGCAAAAAGTTTTGCGTCTCTTTCCTCGCACATAATGCCCATCATCTCCTGAAGTCTCTCGTTACATCCGACGCCGCCCACAATCAGCACCTCATTTGATCCACAATGAGCCATCGCACGTTCCGTTATTTCAACAAGCATCGCAAAAATTGTCTCTTGAAGGGAGTAACATAGATCCTCGTGCGATGGTTTTTCCTCGTTTTCAATAGAAACTTTTCTTTGCTGTGCTGATTTATGTGGCTTAACTTTTTTCTCGATAGCCGAGAGTATTCCTGAGAAACTAACATCCATGCCTTTAACAACGTAGGGCAGTGGATAATATTTGGTTCCTTTTTTAGCGAGCTGCTCGATATTATAACCTGGACTTGGATCGTTTGAGATGTTAATTACACGCGCGAATCTATCAAGGCAATTTCCAACGGCTATGTCGATTGTCTCGCCAAAGATGCGATATTTTCTGTTTGAATAAGCAATAACTTGCGTGTTTCCGCCACTGACATAGAGAACAGTTGGATTTTGAGCTCCTGTAATGAGTCTTCCCATCTCAATGTGTCCAATACAGTGATTAACGCCTAATATTGGTTTATTCCATAATTGAGCTATTGTTCGAGCTACAATCGCCACTGTAAGTAGAGGCGGTGCCATGCCAGGACCTTTAGTATAACAAATTACATCAATGTCGTTTGGTGTTAGCTCGGCAACGCTCATTGCCTCTTTTAAAATCTCCAAAATTACATTTCGATGATGATCGGCGGTTTCTTTCGGAAGAAATCCCGTTCCTGGTGGAGTGACATACGTTCTTCTCACATTCGCCAGCACCTCCTTGTCTCGTATAATGCCAACACCAATTTTATTGGCACTTCCTTCAAATCCAATCGCGATTACCATGCTTTTATTTTTATTTTATTTTTGTTGTTGACGGCGTAAAAAATTCTGAGCGGAACGCGATGGAAGACGAAAAATTTGAAATAAAAAAGTACGTTACAACTAAAAGAGCATGGTCAATATGTACAAGAAAAAAGTTAAAAATCAAGGGTTAAAGAATTTCGGTGGAATCTCTTAGAGTACGTAATTTTATTTAATGAATCATTTTAAAGTGACAAATACTTTCGCGATAAGCTTGAACAACCTAAATATGAGTAGAAGGAATTAATCTTATTTATTTCTGACGTATTTAAGAGCTGCTGATGTTGACGCCATTCGGTGCCAGTAATTTTTGTCGCGGCTCATGCTTTGAGCTTTTGCCTTCTTTAAGTTCCTTTGCCGAACATTCTGGGGTGTCGACTTTGAAAGTTTTGTTGAAAAGATCGAAGTTTGCCTCAAACTCTTCTTTTTTTTCGTTGTACGAGATTGTCGACTTGAATCGATGACCCCATAAAATTTCCAAAGGCAGATAAGAGGTTCTTGCCTGCGTTGCCAATCCTGTCGATTCCACACCTCCTTCCAGCATTACAATTACCTCAAAATGTTCATTCTTTATATCTTGAGCTGTAAACTCATAAAGGGGACTGTCTTTATCAATTATATGGGTCACGAGTGTTGGCCACATTAGCATAAGACGATCATTACAATTGTCAATTTTTAAAGTGAGCTCATCTTGACAAAAGTCCAAATATTCGCCCTCCTTTGTTGTCCTCTGCCTTATAATTCTAGCCCTAACCTGAGCTTGAACGATGTAACTTTTTCTCATGTCAGCTATTTTGAAGATTAAACAAGGAACACCGTCACGATGATAAATGACGGCATTGCGTGAAAAAATGATGTTTTGAGCACGCTTTTTAGGACGTGCAAGCTTCGCTATAATAACACCCATCATGAACTATTTAAGGTGAAAGTTAGAGCAAATTTTTTTAAAGCTTAAAATTTTAAAACTTACAGCTTGAACAAGAACTCCAATTAAACTGTGATAAAAAATTAAAATTAAAAAGAATTCAAATTAGAGTAAAAATAATTACCTCTGAGTGACCAACAAAAGAGGACCTCCAAAACATTCCTCAGTCACATGTCGAAATCCATAGCCTTAAAATAATTAAAAATCTTTAATAATTTTCTCTAAAAAGTTTTCCAAACTTTATTACGCACCTATCGTATGTTGAGTTTCTATGGAGAAAAGGAATGCGGATGTAAACGAGTACAGATGACGCACGCATGGTGTTCGCGGAAATTCCATTTCAAAAGCATTTTTATCAATCGCATCTAGCCATTTCTTGTAATATTCAATGTCGCCTCTGCGTGATTACAAATTTTTTTTAAACTTTCCGTACATTTTTCATTCATGAATCATTTTACCTCGCGTAAGCCATTGCATACCAAAAACATGCGAAAATTGTCCATGTGCCGATAAAATTGCCGGAAAAAACTGCGAAAGTCCAACGCCACTTTGCGTCTATTAGCGTTGTAAAGACATCCTTGAAGTATCTTTTCAGTTTGTAATTAACATTTTCTTTTGACATGTTAACTTCGCCATGTTTTAGTACGAGACGATCACGTCTGGTGTTCACGATTGTTGATCTAAAGGATTTAAATTTGAATTAGAAATTTGCATGTTAAATTTACTAGACAATAAAAAGAAGGATTAAAGTTTGACCCATTGAACACTAAGTGTATGTATATCGGTCATTGAAGTGCTGATTAACGCACTGAAGAAGGTCATGATCGAGTGGTCGTTCACTTATTTAGGCGTTGATAAATAAATTTTCTTATCGAAAAATATCAAAATCGGGTGAACTCTAGCGACAATAATTACTATTGAGTTGTGTTTGAAGCACTCTTTAAATGATCACTTAACAACTGTCCTCTAGATATTAACGAGTGTATGAGCTTTGATTTTTATTGCTTTGCAGTGATTTTTATTTAATCAAGTTTAGTTTGGATGAATTTGATTTTTTTCATTCGATATCACTCAAGTGCTTTAAAAGTTATCTGAAGACGGAAGCGTGCATACGACTGTCGCGTGGTACCAACAATTTTCTTTTTCGGGCATTCCTCTCTTATTTAGCAATTATTCGTTGACACACCTCCGTCCACACTTTTATGAAGTTAATTTATAGAATAAAAATAACTTTTGCACGTGGTTGTTGTCGTTTGTAAAACTGGCTTATAAAAGCAAATCCAGCAATTGACGCCAGTTATCAAATCACATGGTGACAAGAGATTATTTTCAATGGATGGAAAATTTTCATTGATTTTAATTTCTTTCTTTAGCGTCAAATTTTAAAAACGAAAAATTTTCACAAAATTATTTTAAAAAAATTGTAAAATTTCACAGTACACATCACTTGCATTTTTTTGCTAGTTATTTTTAAATTTCAAAAATTTAATTTTCTTTTGCCTTTTTATTTTTTGCCTTTATTAAAAATTCAATTTATCTAAAAATTCTAAACTAAACTTTGATTTAACTTTCACTGTAATAAACTTACTCGGTTGCAGTTTCCATCTTCACGGTTGCTCATTGATGACTGAAAGTAAACCGAAAATCCGATATGTATTAAATCAGGAAAAATTGGTTGATAAGTGCGGATAAGTGCTATATACTGAACTGTAGATTAGCAATACAGTAGCTCAATGGTGTACTGGTAGTAGATAATTTTTTTTAACTTTTATTTCAAGTGATGCGAAAATTTTCAACTTTGACAACTTCCGAAAGTGTTTTTGTTTTAAATTACCATTGAACATGTTTAAGTATAGTGTTTAAAAATTGCAAAATTATGGTTGTTAAAATGACAAGAGTTATTCTTAATTTAGCAATTTTCATAAGCTTCGAATTATTTGTAGATTACAATTTTATAACTTAATACTGAAAACCATGTAAATTTTAAATAAATAATTAATTAAATAAAATGCAATTAGTGAATAATTTTTTTAAAATATTAACTTTCAAAGCTTTCTGAAAACAAAAAACTTCCTGAAAAGCTTTGGAAAGTATCTTAATTTTCTGTTATTCATCCCCATTGTATCTCACTAACTTTTTTCATCCAGCAAAAGTGATGTTCAAACTCTGTGAAAACAATATCCAAACATTAATTTTCCCTCAAGAATTTCATCCTTTTTGAAGAATGAGGAGCTTGTTTGTGTACAAAATGAGAGATGTGTGCACGTGAAAAACTCAATAAAACAAATTGAAAGAAGCAAGAGAAAAAAAGATTAGCAAAGTTTGTTATTTTTTGATGGAGCTCTTCATGTTAGGTCAAGATGAGAAATTTTTTAAAATAAAATGAATTAAAACAATATTTGAGAAATTTAAAGAGTTAAATTTAATTTTAAAAACATTTTATTTGACCAACCCCTTGGATTATTCCCTAAACTAATTTCTTCATCTTTATTGAAAGCTCTATAAACTGGAAGAGTAGAAAATTTCTATTGTGTGTCGGCATCAGCAGCACAACGGATATGATTTTATGTATGTGTGTGTGTAAAAAAAGTCTTTTTCAATCTTTATTCTGATACATATATTGAACTTTTTTTGTTATGGATATTCCACCAACATTCTCGACTACATATTAGTGTCAAGGTGAAGATATGAAGTAGTGCTCACATTTTAATCAGTAACTACATATGATGAAAAACTTAACAAGTAGTTCTAAAATATTATAAAGGTTGTTGAAAATTAAATTTTATCTTTCAATAATTGAAAAGTCATTCAAACAACGCAATTAACATCAATCGCTCAGGTTTTGAAATTAACAACATTAACATGAGAATCCAGAATTTTAAGAAAATTAGCTTGGTGAAAATTTTTATATTTTTAAAGCTTGAAGAAACGCATAAAAATTAATATTTCGTGAATAATTTCAGTCCTAAAAATTTATTGATTAATAAAAATTAATATTTTGTGTCAACATCAACACAAAAGAATTCTTTTCAGCAGGATTTTTCTTCTCTCTCATGCGACACTTAAAATGAATGAGCGGAAATGATCCATTAACTCTCCATCCTCCTCCCGAAAGAACATTAAGGTGAAAAATAAATTTTCAGCGTCAAAATGCAACATTGAGAGCTGAGATGGAGGTTGCTTTCTTCGCTTTTACGGCATTCAATTCAGCCTCCCTTTTATATCCTTTTTTCTTTGCTGGCGTGCAAGACTAATTCATTTTCTTCCACTCTTTAAGCAGGCAGAACGGGAAATAGAGAAAAAAGCTTTTAATTTTATTTAGCGCGTTTTACGAAAATTAATTGAACTTTAAATAAAAATAGAAACTTATAAAAAAATTACTTAAAAAATAATTGAAGTAATTTAAAAATTGTGAAAATGAAAAACGAGCTCAAAATTTTCTTTTTTAAATACTCTTTTAAAAAATCTTTTACGCCCCTTCTCACACACATTTTTCTCCCCCTCATCTTTCAGCCACTTTTGCATGCTCTCGAAAAAAAAATATTTTCTACTATTTCTTCATCCTTATTTTAATTTCTTTTAATGTATTTTTTTCTCCTATAAGCGAACGACATGAAAAATGGATTATAGCTTTAAGGGCAATTAATTCGTCAAGTGATGAATGTGATTTTAAGCGCATTTTGAAGACGACGAAAAGAAATTATCAGCATGGAAAAAAGTCATCCACACACAAATCATTGCCTTAAGAGATGAATGTTTAAAAGAGATTTTTATAAACAGAGCATTGCATTCATGTTCGAGTCAAATTGTCAGATTGTTGCTACTCAATAAAAAAACATAAAAAAGTTATAAGGAAAAACAATTTTTCCAGCATTTGCATACAAAAATATGAAAAACAAACACGAAGAAGAATAAAATGCAGATCGAGAGATGATGCCGAGAGAGGACAATCAAAGTGGAAGTTGAATTATTTTTAAAGTGTCATTTAAAAGATTTCAAAATTATTTTCAAACGTTATTTTTATTTTTTGAAATTTTTAAAATTAAAATGTTCTTCTTCCTGATTCGATTTTGCTATTGTTGTTTCAGTATCGATGTCTGTAAAAAATTGTGTGTATGATATGGTGATATTGATATAGCGAGTGCTAGTGGTGTTACGAGAGTGAGAAAAACAAAGCATAAAAAACATTCTTGTATGGAATATGTGCAATAAAAAATTATTGCGAATCGATGTGTGGGGAGAAGGAGTGAAAAAAATAAAAACGTTTGTTGTTTTTTCCTCACTCGGAGGAAAGAGCTACGAGACGATGCTACAATTGTTGGCTGTAACAATTTGCACATAGAGAGTGCGAAATAATTGGCATGGCTAACAAGAATATGTGCTGCACACAATGCACACATTGTGCATGACTTCGGGGAGGATTTTAATTGGAAGCATCGATGGAAAATGGCAAAGGGAGAATTTATTGCCACACAGAAGGTTACCGCAAAAATTTCTTTTCGAAAGTTTCGAAAGCTTTTTCAGGATGCTACATCAAAGTGAAAAAAATTATGCTTATGATAGATGTTTTTAGCTTTTGGTTAACTTTCATGTTTACTCTTTTGAGGTTAAAAGGTTGCAGCTAAAATGCTTCATTGAGGTCAAAAAAATAACATATTTATTATGCATGCAAACATGCCAATCACTAAAATATTTTCACATAAACCCCGAAAGGCTTCACAATCAATCCGAGATTGAGTGACGCAAGTGAAGACGAGTAATTTAATTAATGTTGAGCCATTTGACACACAGTCATTTGCACGCAAATAAAAATCTCACGCATCCTTTCTCGACTATCACTGCCGGTCATTCAATCACTCGGAATTGTTTTGTGTCCCTTTCATTGTACGCCTCTATTTTGACATGCTCTAGGAACACTCATTTGTGATTGATTTTGCTTGTTGACCTCACAACTCGACATTCGACAACAACAGAAGCCGAAAAAAAATAGGAGAAAGAATGAGAAATAAATGGTTATGCTGGATTGACAGCTTATCGAGAAGAGTGAAATGTTTTTGCTCGTCTTATCTTTTTTTAGGGTTGATCGAAAAAGTTGTGAAAAATTTGAGAATTTAAATTTTTAGGAATTTTATCTAGAAAAATTCAGTTGAATATTTTAGAAATTTTTTGTGTGCATAATTTACGAACCAACCCTTCGCATAGTTTTTCACCATATTTTTTTCTTACATGCTTTTTCAGCTTTTTTTCTCGAGATAAGCACAATAAGGTTCACAAGGAAATTTTCTTCAACATTCAGTGACAAAGAATGAGAATCAATAAAATTATGACAGAAATATTAATGTGAAATATTTTTTGAGCAATATTGTGTGCACAGGACGCAACGAGACAAGTTTAAGAAGTTTATCAGTTACAAAATATTTTTTTTCTTCGACTAAATGACAATTTTTCATTATAATGACAATAAATATCACGTGATTTATCATTCAGTGCTTTTAAAAATGGAATTGAAGTGCACAAAATGACAAAACTATTCAATCAGTACCACATTAATATTTTCGAAACAGATAAATAAATTATGCGCAATTTATCATCATGAAGAAGGAACTTTTTGTGAAGAAGAAAAATAATTTATAAGCAGTCATTAAGAAATTATGTCACGATTTCAATATTTTTTTTCTCGTAAAGTTTGAGATGAAACTTTTTTTAAGAGAGACTTCGTGTAAATTCTTAATAAGTCATTTCAAGCTGATGTGAATTTAAAATCACTAGGATCACGTTGGATTTTTATATTTCTAGTCCTCAATTTTAATTTCGAATGAGCATTCAATTTTTGAATGTTAGAAAAAAAATGTTTAAAATTACAGACCGCAGCGCTTCATTACCTCCGCATGGGTTTTTATTTTTATTTTTCAATTTATCGGCTGAAAGTTGACGCATCACTAAAAAATTTAATTTTCATTTTACATCATGAATTCGCGCAATGCATCACCAATGCACATATGAAATTGATGACTTTCGAACCAATGTTGTATCTGCAAATATTTGTTATTCATAAAGCCGAGTGATGAAATTTTATGCGAGCTACGATGAATAAACATGTAGAATTCAGTAAAAATTAATTGAAAAAAATTGGAGTTTAGGTGGAAAAAAGCTTTTACCTCCACCTGTTCAAAAGAATTTTAATAAAAGTTTTCATAGAAAATCGTTTTGCGTCACACGTTGATAAGCAGCACAGAAAAAACTTTTCAAACGAAATTTTCGCGTGATTTTTCTCCAAAGTAATTTTTCACATCATCAATGGAATTTTTAGAGCTTTTAATTTGCTTTAACGAAAAGGAAAGAAAAAAGATGTTGAAGGCATTGAAATGAAAAAACTTTATTCATCACATTGAAGTTTTTTGCTCTCTGTAGCGATGCTTTTTGGGATTATTTGGTAGGTAACGAATGAAAAGACCTGATAAGAGATTGAAAATGTAGCAGGATTTGTGATTGAGTGATGAATTTAGAATTTCATGTAACATTTCTCTAAAAATGCCTAACTTATGCACTCGTCCTTAAATCATGTTTTTTCCTTGATGAACTTTCTTTTATTTTCATTTTCACAACTTTGCCTTAAAATTGAAGAAGTGAAATTTTTAAATATTTAAATACGAATGAAATGTTTTCGAGAGCCTTAACTCGGAATGATTTTTATCCCCAGCAAAAATAAGAAGATTTTAAATAAGAAGAACGAGTTATTGGCACTTGAAAGTTTTTCATTGCAAAAATGTGAAAAGTCGAAAATTTCCGTCTCGGGAATTTTGGGGAGCGACAGAGGAGAATGAAGAAGTTTCAAATTTTATTTTCCTTTCTATCTGATGATAAAATAATCACTAGAGAGAAATATGAAAATCATTCGAGTGGGAGGACTTAGAAAATATTTCTTAAAAGCCAATCGATCTGATGCGTCGGAGGAGGTGGAATTTTTGAAAGAATTTTCTTTGAGAAGTTTGAAAAGATTTTTTGATTTTATTTCTTCTAAAGTTAGTTAAGACAATTTTCTACACCTTGAAAAAAGGAGAAAAAGTTTTATGAAAACGACCTCGGAGAAAGAAAAAAGTTTTAAAGATTTCTTCCTTTCCACAAACAACCAACAATAGCATAAATGATGAGAGATGAAAAGTACAAACCACCTCAGTTGAAAAAACTTTATTTCTTCCCTTTTCAATCTCTCTCTCTCTCTCTCCGTTCCCAAGAAATGCAAGGTAAAAGGATTTTCTCAACTAAAATTTTCTGAAGACTTGTATACAATTCCATAGTTCTGGCCTTTAGACGTTTTTGTGAAAAGTTTGGCAGTTAGTTTCGGTTAGATCAGGTCTGACTGCTTTCGGAAGTTAATTTTAAACAGGACTGGTTAGTATGGGTTTTGGTAAAATTTTTATAATATTTTTAAATTAAAAGAAAACGTTAAAATTGAAAAAATTATTATTTTTTTTAATTACCTCATAAATTTTTTGCTAATATTTATTAAACAAATAAATAATGAGAAACAAAAGAAAGGACAAATTGCCTAGAGGACTGTTTTTGTCTTGAAGTTTATATATTTATATAATAAAACTTTCATTCATAATCCTTTCCAATCGCTTGTCCATAATGCCCTTATTTTCCGTTTCTCTCACGAGGACACTGTAGCATTCTCTAATCTCCTTTAAGCATTGATCGATTATAGCCTGCGGAAAAATCATTTGTCAGATGGAAAAACTTTTTTTTGCGCGTTATCTTGATGTGAAATAATTAGTGATTGTCTTACCACTGCATCACTTTTCTTGATGAGATTTTTCCGATATTTGATCTGACATTCGATTATTCTTGCACAATTGAGCTCGAAAATGACGTTCATTCGATGATCCGTTTTACCCGGATCGACCTTCTCGTAAATTGCCAAGACATTTTCGCACAAATTCATTTTTCGACGCAATGAATCGTCGGATAGATCTATATTTGGGACAAAGATTGAAGTTTGTATAGGAAATCGAAATGAATATGATGCTTGAAGGCTGCATGTGGGAGTTGTGTAAAGACAAAAATGTTCAAAGAACAAAATTCTCATATGAATCCTCGCAGCAAGATTTATATGTTACATCGAAAATTTTCTCATATTAATACCGACCTTCATAGCGAAATCCGGCTATATTGCCATACATTAAACATAATGCGTATTTGACTTCAATCATCAGCAAATGGTCTTCATGGATATCGCATAAATTCTCGATCAGAAACTCTTCCAACGTACGAGGGCTTTTATTGGACAAACTTTTCAATCGCTCATCAACTCGCTTTAGATTTGATGAAATTTCCTAAAATAAAATTTTACATTACCTGAGCAAAAAGTTTAATTAAAAATATTTAGATGTCAAACTCTTACATCGTGAGTGAATTTCTCGTTGCAACTTTTACAATGCCATTCTGATTTCATGTTGAGTGGTGCTGTCGACACAATGTATCCTTTGTTGCATTTCCGGCACTTCCATGATGACCCATAAGTCGATAACTCTGAAGAATCTTGACATCTCTGGCAGTCACACTCGAAAATTTTCGTCTGCATCAAGTGCCTTCGTCGTTCGAGTGTCGTTTTGAGTGTGTCAGTATATGTCGTTGTAAGTTGCTCTCCCTTCCGAACGGGAACTGATGATTAAAGTTTAATTTTTTGAAGTTGATTAAAATATATTTTTTTTAAATCTACACATGTATTTTATTCGTGGGTAATGCCACTCACCGGTTGTTTCAAAGGTCATTTGATAGCGTTGAATGTCAGTCTCGCCAGATTCGATGAAATTCACGTAATGAATTGTATTTGGTACACAATCATGACACAAAATGAGACTGATGAGAAAGAGACCGCCCATCTCGACTCCACGTAGTGGCAATGAGATTTCGAAGCAATTATTATCGAGCACTGCTGTCGCTGTTAATATCAAATTTTCAGGAAAATCCTTTGCTCCAAGCAGTTTTTGGATGAACGGCACGAGGTACAATTTATGCGATTCATAACTGCCCGAGGCTATTCGCTCATCAACGTGGCTTTCTAGTTCGGAAATTATTTTCTCGAATCTAGTTTATGGATAGGATAAAACTTTAGTCATGAATTTTTATTCTCATATTTTTTCACTCACGTTTTCGGCTGCTTAACCTTGAGTAACAGAAATCTCAGAGGAAAAATAAGGCTGTAAAAGCCATCAGCAGTAGATTGTTGATTTGTTTTGATAGGACATCGATAATTTTTCGAGGACATCAATTGACACTCGTCAATGTGTGGCTGAAGAGATTCACATGATTTTGCACACATTGGCCATTTACAGTGTGAGCATCGATATAAATTGAATTTGTTGAGGGTCTTATGGCAGCCGAGGCAGATTGGGTGTGAAAACATTTTTGGTCCATGCACGACAGCACATTCACGAAAGAGAATTTCGCCCGCTTTCAAATCTCGAGCGGCAACCATAAATCGACCCAATTTTGAACATCTTTTAACCTGTAACGAAATTTTTCCAGGAAAATTAAAATTAAATTTTATTGAAATGTTTTTTACACGAAAGAAATTTTACACAGAAAAAATTCTCAAAACAAGTCCACGTGTAATGCCGGAAAAATAAAATTTTTCTTCTCTCATAATTTTCTCAAAAGAGAATTGAAATTTTCTCTCACTTCATAAGGTTTGCATTCACTTTTGTGACCATTCTTCCAATCTCCAACTTGACAATTTCTTGAGCAATAAAACACACTCGAACAACCAGAGCACTTTTGCTTAGCATCGCCCTTGCACACTTTGCAATAATTTGTCATTTTGGAAGTAATTATTTTCAGGAAAATTAAAAAAATTAATCACTCTTGACTTGCGTGCGATGAGGAAAATTTTCAACTAATCTTTCGGAGAGAAAAGATGAATTTTTCATTTAGATGAGATTTTTTTGCTTGAGATAATTATTTTGAGCGTGCGAGAGTGAAAAATATTCTAAAAATAAAAGAAAAATCTCGGAGAATGTGTTACAATGTTGCAAAGAGCATAAGAGCACACAGTCATGAATGTGCAATAAATTGCTCTGTGAAAATTATCAGCATGTGAACTTGTTCTTTTTCAGAATTTTTTAGCAATTAAATGGTTGGAAATTTCCCTCTAAAAAGCAATAAATAATTTTCAAGTAATTTTCATTCATTAAAATCTTGGTGTTATATCTCAGTGTGACCTCAACTGTTGAGGCGGAAATTTATGGTTAAGCTCACATCAACATGCATTTTATTGCACACTTACGACATGCTGTTCACAGCGCGAATATTTTGCATAAAATGCGCTGAAATTTAAGAAATTATGCTTTGAAAATAATATTTCGGATTTTGTGTTGGAATTTTTAAGAGTTAAAAAAAATTAATTGTGTTTTTAGGACCAAAAAATTGTCCGAATACAAAATGGTGATTTATTTGAAATAAAAAGCTTTTTTAAAAATTAGTTTTAATTTTCAAAAAATTTAACGATTTTAATTTTTATAGATTACACAAAAATCATTACTTAAAATTGCACAACAAATTTCATCTCATTAATTTTCACGACTTGGTCTTTGGAAATTCCTCCTCGTTAGGTTTTATGTCGATGATATTAAATTTTCCATTCTCAACTTTTTCACCATTAACATTTTTAACTTTCTCAATGTCGTCAATTCCACACTCGACGTATTTGACTCCATTTACTGTCTTTACCGTTTCTGGCATATAAAATCGACGAAATAGTGGTGAGAGGAGTTTCGGATCGAGATTTTCATTTCCTCCGGTAAAAATCGATATAATATAACCGCAAACAGCTACTATGAGCGTTCCAATCAAACTATAATACATGCCATTGATTCTGAAAATCCAATGAACCGAGCTATTATCAAAGTTTTCATTTTCTTTATAGAATGTAGCATTTGCTGGTGTCATCGATGAGCTGAAACGAATTATTTTTTAGTGAATTAAATTGAGAAACCGAAAATTTGCTCACATTTGTGCATCGCATTGTTCAATATGAAATGGCATTGTCTCATACCGAAGATTCCCGCGATAAATATTAATTTGTGCGCCAATCATCATTGTACTGACGACCACGAGTGAAATAATTGTGCCCCACATAGCACCTGTAGTATTAAATCGCCTCGACATCATACCCATACCAAAAAGTCCCAACAGTGTACCCGACGTTATACCCGAAAAAGCAATTCCAATGCTAAAAACTCCTCCCAAGTGCTCGACAACGAACACAAGAACAAAGCAAATGCATCCGATGGTCAATGTGAGGATTTTCATGGTGTTACTTGCTTGTTTTTCAGTCGCATTTGGGAAATATGGACGAATAAAGTCCTCATATGCGGTTCCCGAGAGCGAGTTAAGGCACGACGACATGGAACTGAGAGCGGCGCTTAATGCTCCTACAATGAACAGACCCGGCAGTCCTGGAATTGCACGAGCAACGTCCATGACGTAGTAGGGAAATATTTGATCATATTTTTCCACATCTCCATTGTAGACCGGATCACACTGCGTTGTCGAATATTTTGCATAAATCAACAATCCATTGTAGACTGAAAAGAGTTTGATGATGATGTGCCCGATGCCGAAAATCCAAACGCATTTTATGGCATCTTTGAGTGATGGAATTGCAACGAATCTCTGCACACATTCTGGGGTAATTCCAATATTGCTGATCCACATCGAGGTAAGGCCGACCGAAACCATCCAAAACGATGTCCTTAGGAATGGATTTGGATCCAAATCAAACCACACGAGCCGACCGCCATCCTGCGCTATTTGAAATACATTCGAAATGCCACCGACCTCATTCGTGCCGAGTACCATCACCACGCATACGGCTATTATCATGCATGAGAATTGTAGAGCATCGCAATAAACTACAGCTCTGTGTACATGTGTGAATATGAAAGGAAGAGTGAATAAATTTCAAATTTGTGACTTTTTGTGATGTGAATAAATTTTAAGCGGATTTTTCTTCAAGCGTTGATTTTTTTCCATGGATTTAATTTCCTGAAAATTGTATTTTATCATCGACTCACCTCAAGCCACCGAAAGTGGTATAAAAAACGCACACGAAAACGAGAATTGGTGTTATATAATGCAAATTAATTCCCGACACTTGTGCGAATGCAAGTGCTGGTGTGTAGACGAGAAGTGGACTCATAATCGAGACATAGATAAAGAACAAAAAGCTGGCTAAACGGCGAACTGTCTTGTTGTATCTCCGTTCCAGGTATGCATAGCAGCTGCAAGTGCAAAAAATATATATTAAAAAGCTGTTGGGGTTTGTTTTGCTCCCATGGTTATTACAGGATTCGTTATGCATATCGATGCGGTTTTACATTAATAAATTTTAAAGGTGAATTTTACTAAAAAAAATATTTTAAATTTGTAAATTTGAAAAAATAAAATATTTGGGAATAAAATTAATTAATTAGCTCGTATTTAATTTTATAAACACAAAAGTTTGTTGAACTTTAAAAACCACCATCGCATCATTAAAATTTACAACCCTGTCATAAAAATTTCCTCCTATTCAAAGTCTGCACTTACAATTTACACCCCATATAATATAAATGCAACGCAGCCATAATAATAATTTTCATTTTCTACTTACGATGCAGAACCAATTTCATGAAATACGGGAAGAAATATGTAGCATACGGCGAGTGTAACCTGTTGAGATAGAGCAAAAAAATAGTAATTAGTGAGAAGGGTTAAAAATGAGTGTGGGATGGAATCTTAATTCTAGTTAAATTTACGATTATTCCAGAGAAAGCACAAGCCCAATACTGGGTTCCATATTTATACATTTCAGATGGTACGCTGTGAGAGAGAGGGAGAGATAATTGCAATAAATCCTAAAGCGGATCATTAGGTTTAATTTAGAAGGCACTTACCCGAGTAGTGTTGTGGCAGATATATGACTGTAAATGAAAATAATAGTAAGAAGAAAATTATTAATATCCGGTAGATAAGGGTAGTTAGTTAAATGAAGCATTTCTGATTAATTAAGGGTGTGCTAATGAAGTTAACTGGTCAGTAAGCTATTTCATGTGCTTGAAGTTTGGCAAGAAAAAAAATTGAAAATGTTCTGTTAATTAAAATGTAGCCTTAAACCATCTTTTTTTTCGGGACTAATTAAAACATGATATTTAATTATAAGGCAGATTCTTACGTGGCTGTTAAGGAGATAGCTGTGGGGAAAACTTTCAGATTTTTGCTTCCCAACAAGTATTCGACTGTCGTGTTCTGTTTTCGTTTGGCAAAAAACCCGTAGTAAACTCCAATTAGCAGTGATAGCAACATCATGGTTGCAAATAGAACGTAATCAACATTTGAGAAGCTTAATTTCTCCCTCAAGCCACTCTCCTCCATCATAGCTGTCATTGCCTCGTATGTTGAATTTAATTACAGAGCACAGAGAGATCCTCAAAAAATATTCCCACAATCACCTCCGAATAACTGACTTCGAATGAAGTGAGCTTCTGAAAAAATCAGAGTAGACACTAACGAGAATTTATCTCAACTGATGCCGGCGATGATAAGATAGCAGATCATTCACTTAATAACAAATAAGAAGAAATTATTTATAGTCTGTTATTCTTTCATAATCAGTTATTTTTTGCTTAGCAATATCATGATGCATTACACGCACAAGATACAAAAACAAATTGACCTTGACATTGAAATGTGAACTTTTAATTTTTGTATTAAAAAGCTTTCAATGCAACTTTTAAGCTTTTGTTTTATTGAATCAGTCATGTCATAATATTTTTCACTCTCTCATTTTTGATCAATTTAAAAAGCTCACGTGCGATTCAGACAAAATAAATAATGACAAATCATGAAGCTTTAAAACGGATAATAAAAATGCCAACAAATCCCATTTGATCACTTGAGAGAGAGAGCTCTCATGAGAGTGTATCGTCGTATATAAATAAATTGTGACAAATCATTCATGTCGGATTCAGTGAGCAAATAAATAAATTCGTTTTCATTCTCGATAAAGAAGTTTCCCTGTTTCATGCCCTCCAGCCAAGACTCGCACACACAAACATCAGATAAATCTTTATCTAAATCCTTGTGAGTAGCAACAACACAATCACACAAATCTTATTTCGAATCTTTATCACTTACTTAAACAGCCAGCGAAAGAAAAAAAGGGAAAGAAGAATATTTTCACTCAATAAACAAACTTGAAAGTCAAATAAGCTTCATTTACACGCATCCAAAAAGCTGTCTCACACACTTTAACCATAAACAAATTAGATACATGTGGATTAGATTTAACTTACTTAATATGCCAAAAGCGTATCGAGTTGAGCCTTTGATGCTGAACTTTTTCACCTAAAATTTCATTTTATGGAGAGTGCGGACCAAACGTGTAGAAAATTCTCAAATAACCTTAAAGTTTTGGGGTTCACCAAATTTTTAATTAAAATTAATAAATTTCTTTAAAAAGTTACAAGTTCTTTAAAAAATTGCAGCTTAAAATTAATTTTACAAAAAGAAAGTATCAAAACAACTCAGTAATAGAATTTTAAGGAGCTTTTCCAGTGAATAGCATCGAGAGAGAAAATAACTCGATATGGAACAAAAGAAGCGTAATGTAAAAATATTAAATTTTTTCTGCTCTCTTAATTGAATGAAAACGTCGTGCTCTAGCGTCGTGTGTTGAATGAATAATTCATTGAAAGTTATGCTAAAGTGGAGCAACAGTGCAAAAATGTAAGTTTATGGTGAACTTGTGGTTACAAATTGAAGCATTAGAGGATAATTTAAATGAATGAAAATAAGTTTTATTTCACTCAATTTACGGATCGTTGAAAACATTCTTTAACTATGCTTTAAGGAAGCAATGGTGGGGTTTTTGATGTTCACTATCAAGTCACTGTAGTGATTATGTGCACACAAAGCGAGAGGATGAGTTGAGCGTGATGATATCAAAAAGAGGAAACTTTATGCCAGTTGAAGATAGAGCAACGCTTTCCTCTGTTTATGCGATAATTGCACTGAGAATTCACAGTCAAGCCACTTCACGAAGAACATATAGATATATGCGTTTTGATAGAGAGAAAGGCAACGGGAGGGAAATTAAACGAAAATGTTTATTCTCCATGAATTATTTTCTCTAATTTTCATCGTACATAGAATTTAATTTTGTTGTGTTATGGGAGTTTGGAGAGTTATTTTGAATTAGTGATTGGTGAATGGAGATAAAATTAAAGCATGCACAAATGAAGACTTGTTAAGGAGTTTCAAGGAAATTTGCAAAAAATCCTTTCATATATAATTCATTTCATGAACGTTAAAATTACACACTAAAAGCATTTTTCTCTCAACTACTCCGAGTTGACTTCGAGTGAATAAGGCAGGCATTTATTCTCTTTGCATAATTAATTGCCATTTCCTTATTGTTTCATCTCTCTCTCCACCTCCCATTTACTTTGACTTGAAGCATGAAGAGGAAAAATTGTAGGCGGAAATGTGTGTGTGTATGTGAAGTGCGGGATGGAAATGAACTTTTTCTCTCTCATTCACGACTTTGCAGCCAACAATACAGAAGGAGAACAAAAATTATCGTTAAGCATTCAAAAGAGATAATTATTCACACTTTTGCCATTTATGCGAGTAAATGACTACAATTTTCCCCCGATGAAAGCTGATGAGGAGAAGTGATTGCCTTGTGGGGGATTTTCTTCATCTTTATCTATCGCTTAAGGAAAATTAGATTGTCGCCTTCATTGTTTGTCGTCGTCATTGCCAAGCGAAATAAGAAGTGAGGGAGAAAAATTTCTTCTCCGGATTTTTAGTTTATTGAATATCATGCGAAAAATTCTTCTTCACTCTCCTCTTCAGGCTGCCATTGTTATTATCTTTTATCTTCTGCACCTAATGGCTCATCATGATGGTAGTGGTGGTGCCGATGAAAAGATATAATTTCAGTGAGAGTTAAATGAGAAAATTACTGTGATGGCTTTAAGAAGCATTATGAAATTTAATTTTAAGTAGATTTTGAGGTTAAACAAAAATTTATTTTTTTAAAGATTATTCAACGACCTAATTTCATATTCGATGAGAAAATCTTCACCTGCAATGACAAGAGTGCACTTCTTTTTATTTTCTCAAGTGATTTTCCATTTTTCGTTCAATTCACACGCGTCAGCAAATACATATAGAAAGAGGAATATTGGCAATGTAGGTAAGAGCAGCATATGGCATAACAATCATTACAGACTCAATTCAGATGACATGCGAGAGCATATTATTAGGGGTGTCATATAAGAAAGAGAAAAATTTCTAGCTGAGCTTGTGTGCTGCTTTAAATGAACTGATTTTCATCTTTCCTGCATTATTATAGACTTCACTTCAGTATATGTGTGTGCAATATCATATTTCCATGCATAACAAATTCAAGGAGAGTCGTACATGAGCTGAAAGAGAGATTGGTTAGTGGAGATAGAAATACGTGTGCTGTGTGGATAATATGCATATGAAATATCGCATCAAATTAACAAAACTCTTATCTACATCTGGCTTTGGCCTTCACTCTACTCCCTCTCAACCTACTGTCTTCTGTATATAATATGCAACACGCTCCAACTATTTTCTTCACTCATCTATATTCTTCTTTATCATTTCAATCTCACTTTTTTTTGCCTCAACGCAACGATAAAAATTGTCATCATCATTTTTTTTGGGTGATGAAAGTGAAATGCAAATTTTTTGAGGGTTCTAAAAATATAAATTTTTTGAACGTTGATTCAAATAAATTTAGTTAACTAAGAATCTAAAATAGTTTTCTAACTAATAAAAATTTAATGTCCATCCTTCAATTTATTAACTTCCTCTCCTTCAGTGAACTATTTTTATCTCAACAACTTTTCCCATCATCCACGAGATAAAAATTGATTTATTCTTTCAATTTATCATTAAATGAGTTCATATCACTGTTGTTAGTTGAGATAAAGTACTTTAGATATTTTCTCCTTCCACCGTCATCACCGTTCTACCGATTCAATAGAATTTTTCATCATCATTGTCATTTTCATCTTCTTGGTAGATTTATTGCGATGTATATGTGGAGCAATAAGTACTCTGTCGTTGCTCAAAAAATATCTTTTGTCGTTAAGAGAGTCTCCAGGAAAAAAGGACATGCTGATAATCTATACACACAATACAAAACTAGATACTTTAATTCACTTCATCAAACACACACACAAACTCACGGAATAACACATGGTGTGGAAATAAAATGAAAATAAATTGGATCTATAAATACTGCTCGAGAGAAGTACAACAAATGTCCTTTCCTATCCAAACTCCCCCTTTTTTCCGAAAATGCCTCTCTCACTCTTACGACTAGCTTCATGAAATTTCCGATATGCCATGAAAATAAATGGCAATACTTAAAAACATAAAAGAATGTGCGCCTTGCTTTTGGTAACCAAAAATGAGACTTTTTAGCTTTGAGAGAAAAAATTCTAGGGAGTGAAAATTTATAAACAATTAAAATTAAAATTGCTTTAAAAAATATTCAAAAGTTTTAAAGACGTTAAAATTTTAAAAAATTTAATAAAATTTCCTTTGCTCGTTTTCATGGGAAAATCACAAAAAAGCGAGACGAGGATGAAGATGACAACAACGAGCATTCAGTATTATAGCAGGAGCAGGAACGAGCAGCGGCAATGACAGTCGAGCGTTTCTATTAAACTTGAATTGAATTTGGGGAAAATTACATTACGACTATACTTAACTTATTTCCTCTCTCTCTTCCCTCTCACACTCTAGTCCCGGCAACGCTTATTTCCACATCTTAAGAGTACTAACCTCATTTGCGAATGACAATACGATGTCGATGGTCGTTTAGTTTGGTGAGAGCATCTCTTAATGTCTCTCTTTTTCCTTCCTTTCCTCATTTTCAGCTTTATTTTAAGTAAACTAACGATAACGACTTCAGAGGAGATTTTGTGATTCTTCTCATAAAACGTGAAGATGCTCAAAATAACTTTATTCACTAAATACAATTTGCTAATGATTAAAAATGTCTTAAGGGAGGGTCTGTTAAAAAAATCTGCAGTTCATGTTGTCTAAAAGATGATTATTTAAGAAAGAAAAAACTAGGGCAGGACATTTTTTACGTCATTAAGTGGAATTAAGTCTTTATATACAGAAACACACGTGCCATATAACATTATTAATAGAGGCAATAACGATAGATATAGCACGATAGATATAGCAAAGTAAATGGAAGGTAGTGTAAAGACGAAGGAATGATATTATGGATGTTTATATGAAAAAACCTTAAATTCCTTCTTACATCGTGTAAGCTCCATCTCATCCCTCCACCCACCAAAGCTTTTCTCTACGATGTGTATACGTAAATATCTATTTAGCTTTTCCGCTCTCTTTTTTTCGACTTAAATGAACTTATATTGTATAGGAAATCCCTTGCGGGTATTTTCGAGTGATTCATAGAGAGAGAATTTGAGATTGAAGATGTTGAGTACTAACTGAAAAGTTGTAATAGAAATATTTGAGGTTAATAATATAGCAAGGGTTTATTACTAACTTTCGTTCGCCACCTTTAAGATGCTGTTTCACTCTATCGAAGAACAAAAAAGTTGGCAAATAAATTATTGCAATTTTTCATCTCACTGATACCCTCGTCGTTCCTCTTTTTTGTTCTCCATTTTTTCGCTATTCAATAACAACATAATGTGTAACTTATGTGATCGTGTGCATGTGTGAGAGGTGCCTTATCTCTCCATAGAGATAAAATGTAAGCTTTATGCCAGTTGTTATGGAGAGAGTAGAGATGGAAAAGTGGCAATGGAGAGTGAAAGGAATTTAAGTGTGAAGAATTTTTATGGCCCTTTTTTTGCTCTCGTTTTTCTTGTTCTCGTGCAGATACTGACTCTTGAGGAAGAAGGCTTTTATGGGTCTAATTGATCAGAAAGTTCGTATATCATTTTCTATGTGCTTCTCTTTTTCAGTGTTTTATTTGAATTTATTCATTTCCTCGATTTTACTACTGAGCCACTTTATGAATGTTCTTGATGATTTTGGAATGCTCTTAGTGGAAATTATTAAAGCTATAAATATTTTTTATGTTATCTAAAGATTTAACTTTTATTTTAATATCAAATTTTTTAATTTTTAAATACCTCATTTTCACTCACAACCTTCCTCATTTTTATATCCCGCTCTATGAATTTTATTTCAGTCATTAGGTCAATGCTAAAGTGCTTCGCATATAAAATCCTTCTTCCATAGAAAGAATAGTGAGGAAGCGAGCGTGCGAAGGGAAGACAAACAAAGCATAAATGGCGTCAAACTGATTAATTGCCATTTGCTCAAACAACAATGAAATGCGATGGAGATATGCTACGATGTGTTATCGACTCGCATACATAGACAGAAATATTATTTCGAAAAATAATAGGATTAAAATGCTTTTTGTGACAAATTTTGGTGTTGCGTATTTGCTTGGAAAATTTAACAGATTTCAATGCAAAGCAACGGGAGAGATTAATTAAAGATTAAATTTCACTGATTTGTCAGCTGAAAATTTGTTATGAAATTTATCGCTCACATATGAGAGAGCCTTTTATGTATTCATCTAACTTTTTCATTTTCATATTCAATTTCTCATTTTTTCATCGCAGTGCACTGCAGATGAATTTTCATGAGCAAAAAGTTGTTTTATGTAAAAAAATTCGAGCAACTCATTAAAATCAACCGGAGAAAAAGCTGGAACGAATTTTACAATTTTGCACTAAAAACAAATTTTACATAGCATCAAAATGTTACATAAAAATGTTCATTTAAATTCCCTTTTCAATGTGAAAATCATCATTCCATACTTAATCAAAAAAAGCGAGAATGTTTCTGTTCTTTTCATCATCACTCTTGACCCGATTTTTTTCTGCTTTCTATCATTCGCTTGAGGGCGAATGCAAAATGCTTTATGTACAACTTTTTTATATGTTACAGACGAAAGGTAACTTAATTTCTGGAAGCAAATAGTAACTCCTGAGATCTCTTTTCTATATACGCAACATCTCTGTTCACCTCACTCGAATTTTCCGTGTGATGGACACTTTTGATGTTACCGTTTAAGTTATTCAACTGGATGAGGAGAAAGAAAATGATACTGCAAATCGAAAAATTAAATATTTACAGCTCTATTCATTCTCATTCGTGCAAAGGAAAGCTGGAAGCACAGACTAACCTTAAAATTTCGGTAGCTAATTAATTTGCTGAAAATTAAAGTGAAATAAATTTTAAAGATGGGCTAAAAATGTTGAAAATTAAAAATTTATATCTTTTAATTCAGGTTACACTGTGAAAATTCTATCAGGATAAGCAACAATAATGTTTATGTGTGCATACATCAACATCATCATCATAAGCAAGCTCCTCTGCACTTTACAGTAAATTGTTGTTGCATTAAATGAAAATGACTTTTTTTGTAAGTGAAAAGGATTTCCTTCTTTACGTTGATTAACAATTCATGAGCACAAAAAGGAATTTATGTGGATGTGTTGAAGTTAAATATGTGAGTAGCCATGATTGTTATATGTTATGAGAGTTGCTTTTAAAGAGAGTTATTTACCCCATAAAATATCATGAAAGATAAATAATGGGTGTGACTTTTTTAGAATTTAAAATTAATTTTTATCAAACTCCTTTAAATAAAACCTTTGAATTATTCAGAAAGCTTTTTTTTAATTTTGAAACTTACAAAAGCTTTTTCAAACTTTCATTCAATATCACTCCGAAAAGCTCACGTTTAATAAAATTTTCAAGCACGAGGAACAAAAACTTTTGAGTGATCTCCGTTGTAAACTTTTCGCTTCCGCCACTATGGACTGTTCCACTTTATGCTTTTTACAACAATCTTCTTTTTGCGCTTTCATTTCCGCCGTTATGATTGCCGTTTGTTGACAAACTCATAAAAACTTAAATTGTTCATAAAAAGCGCAGAGGGGATGGAACATTAAAATTGAAGACGAAGTTGTATGGATGCGAGAGGAAAGCAGCAAAAGAAATGTGTTTACATTTGCCCTCTCTCCCGCTTATTGCTGTCATCTTTTAAGCATCATTGCCATATTGAGTTTTGATGTAGGAGGAAAAAAGTTTTTCACTTTCATAAGAAGTTTTTTTTGTCTTCGCTCTAGAAGCAAATGAAATTTTAATTACGTAGGACATGGTGATTTTAATGATAGGGTGGCCAGACGTTTTCATTTTTACTCTAAAATATTGATGACTTCTTTTGTACTCAATTATATCAAGTTAAAAATACAGAAAAAATTTGTCTAAATTTGTCACACGACATTTTATGAACTTCAAAGGCTGTCTTGAAAAATTTCTAGCAGATAGCCACCCTCAATTATGAGGAAATGTTTTTAATGAAATTCCAGGTATTTTATAAACTTTTAATTAATGGAAAATTAACTTTTTTATTGTGTCACAAAATTGATTCTCATGATTTTTTTTCAAGTGAAAATTATTAATAATATTTCTTTTTTAACACCTTTCAACCTTCACACGTAAACTTCTCACCTTACTAAATCCATACAAGATTCTTAAGAAACAAGTCATGTGGGATGACTTTATTATTACAAAATTAATTCAATCTGTCATGTTTTTGCTGAAGTCAAGCTTTAAAGTCAATGTGTTAAAAGAGATAAATCATCTCAAGTTAGTGTGGCATGGAGCAAAACTATCATTTCTCATTCATTGTCTAATCTTAACCTAATCGTTCTCTACCTTCTAAGCACGTCATTTCCTGTGACACTTGCCATTTTTTAATTCCTCAGCAAATGATAAGGAAAAAGTTGAAGTGAGAAAAGTTTTTTCATTGTCATGTAGACACCTAGTTAGTGATGTAATACATTTATCTTTAGAAGAGTTTAATAAATTGATTCTTTGTTCAGTTATTTAAGGTTAAAATTTATTTATAGACAACGTTGACATTCTGTATTTTATTAAAACATTTAATTGAATTTCTGAAATATCACCCAACAAGATTTTCTTCAAAATTAAATCAAACAATTTCCCATTAAATTTCCAACCCTTTAAGAAGAAAAAAAGTAAAATCATCGTCTCATGATTTCTTATCAACAACAAAATATTTTCCAACTCATTCGCCGGTTGAACAAAACATCAAAAACATTTTCTCTCGCGAATGTTGAGATTCTCTCTCAATGTTTAATGCTCCACCGCCTGCATAATCTGGATGCTAATGTTGCTGTATCAGAATCAGCTAAGTTGTTTTTCAGCCGTCAACAAGTTCAGTCGATTTTTATTCTCGATCGTGAGTGTAAAAAAAATAGATTTTTTTGGTATAAAAGAATTTTTTCACAATAAAGTGCTGAAAATAAGCAAAAAATAATTTTTTGATGATGTGAAAAAAATTTAAAAATATTAAATCGAAGTGATCGAGAAAGCAAAAAAATATTGATGATATAAAAATTTGTTTCATACAAAAATTATTAGTAAATGTGAAATGAGCAAGTTGTGAATAAGAATATCGTACACATATAGTCAGAGAGTCACAAAGTATTATACAAAAAAAATATATACGAATGTAAATGTAGAGAAGAATAAGAAAATAAGAAAAGAAATTATACAGAAAAGAAGCAGGAAGAGTGAGTGAGAGAGAATGGAATAAGAAGTTGGTGCGGTCGTGAGTGTGTATGTACATAGTGAAAGAAATATTTACTACACCAGGAATTATTCTTGAAATAAGTATAAAAGCTGGGAAGGTGAAGATAGAGGAGTGCGAGAAAAAATTCTAATATGTGGAATAAATTCTGCATGCACTTCAACGTCTGAGCTGAGGCTTTTTTTTATCAGCGGCACATCTGAATTCGCAAAAGAGGATTACCAAAAGTGTAACGTCAATGATGATGTAGATGGAAATTTCTTCTTTATCCTTCCTCCTTGTTATATGTGTGGATTTATGCTAATGCAATAAGATAAAAATACACCAGCAAAAAAAGGCTTCTTGTCTTGGTGAGTTCCTTACACAACTTTTTTTTCGGCTCTCGATGGTGCACCTCAACATATACAGTAAAAAATGTGCAATAAATATGAATGAGTGTAAAGAGTAAAAGAGAAAATTGCATCACGACAGCATGGCATAGTGCAATTTACTGCTTACAATGCTCGCCTTTGTGGGAAATTCTTTGAAAAATTAATATTTACTAAGAAATAGAACTTTTTGATTTTTTAAGATAAAAATTCACATTCTCACTTTATTTTTGTGATTAAAATTTTGTCAAAAATAATTTTTTATTTTATAAAAGTGGATAAAAATTCAATTCAATTATTTTAAAAAAATAAAATTTTAAGTGACCTAATTTTTAAATCGATCCCATACAAAAGCTTCATAATCTGTTTGACATTTTATTTGATACTCGACAATCTCTTAGAATCAACCACAAAGCGAGTTTGAGAATTTTTTTCCTCTCTCTTAGCTCCAAAGTGTGCTGTTTATGGAATTTTTATTGAATCTCGTTCTTTGAGTGAATGTGCTCTTGATACGGCAACTGTGCGAGAGTGAACTGACTGGACCGACTAGGTTGAATGCTTGAACTGATTGCAATTCTAGAATAAAACAATCGAACATAATTTTACTCTCTTTGCTCTAATTGTCTTGCAAAAATCTGCAATCGGCTTCCGAGTATACAAAAAGAGACATTTTAAGTTGCATAAAAATCATGTTCTACCTCGACGTTCTCTCAATTCATTCATTAATTCTGCCAACATGAGAGTTTTACGGTATGATGTTAAACACAAAACTACACGCGAGGAGTGAGGGGAGAAGTGACCTTATTACGAAAATCGTGTGCTTTCTGACATTTTAGCATCTCCGAACATTCATCTTTCAGTGTCATGTTTCAAAGCGACTCGTAAAAAAAGAAGAAGATAAAAAAGTCAATGGGTTAGTTTTTGCGGAGAAAAAAGTTGTTTTGCGGGTTTCAGAGAAAATTAGAAAACTCTTTTTGGGGTTTCATTAATTTTGGCAGGAGAGCTTTAAAAAAATTGAAAAGTCACGCGTTTAAAAAAATTCAATAATTAGAAAATAAAATAACTTTTTATAATTCTATTGATTTGCGTAGCTCACAAACATTGAAAATGCTCATGGTTGTAGGCGTTATAGTTGGGTTCAAATTAAAATTTCATTCTCATGTCGCTCTCTGACATCGAACGAGGCTGTAGAGCGGGAGACTGCTAAATGAATGACAACAATTCGCTCTCACTCTCCACCACAACTAACCGAACCGTTTCATGGACCAGAAAAAAAAATTAATTTAATTTAATTCTCTCGAGCTCTTTTTTTTCGGGGTTACTGCACATTTTATGTGAAGAGACAATTGGCCGCTCTTGGCGTGTGAAACGAGGCCTGAAAACTGTACAATAAAAATTTTCATATGTACATTTTTGAGTGTTGAAAAATGCCTTTTTGTTAATTGTTAATGAGCCTCAAAACTGAACTGTGACGTCATAGATTTTTATCAAATATGAATTGACATTGCCCTGACCCGCACCATAATTTTTGATTCCCCTCAATATTCGCTTTCAATTTCAATTAATTGGAGAAAAAAATTCATTAATCATCCATAAAATTTCCTCGCTTTATAATTTTGAGCTTTAATCGCTTTAATTATACGATAAACGTTTCAATATGAAATTTATGGCGCAGTGAATTACGAGAAATGTATGGAGGAGAAAAAAATTAAGAAATTTTCACTTTGTAGTTAATTAAATCTTTACAAGTTTTCTGGGGAAATCTTCGACGGTGCTTTGATTGAGAAAATGTTGCAAACTTTTCATAATTACAATTTCTGCTGTCATCCGCGGATAAAATTTGCAAAGTTATTAAAATACAAATTGGAAAACTTTGATAGCAATAAAGCACGAAATTATTAATTCGCAGTATTTTAAAACACCACAATTAAAGAGCTGCAAAATTAAAATTTTAAATCGTTAAAAAACTGTTAAGAGAAAAACTTTAGATAAGAATTTTTGAGCGTCATAAAAATGTGGGAAAAAAACTTTTTCCATCTCATAAAAATTATGCAATAAACAAAACTGCATGAAGAGGAATCAGCGGGAGGAGAACGGAAATTGAAAATATTTTTAATGTTTTTCATAAATATTTTTCTTAGCTTTTTTTTTTGCTGCTGTTGGATAAAAAATTTCTCATCTCGTTCGTTCCTGTCAACTCGCTTACGGGCGTTTCGGGAAGATGCTTGAAACTTGATAAACTTCTATGAGGGAAAAAAACTCATCCTCGTCCAGTCTGATGTCGTCGACGACGTGCTTGTTGTTGCTGCTTATTTCAAGTTTATGATTTTTTCCGAAAGAATTTTTTCGTCTTCAATTTGATTAAACTCTTGCCATTAAATGCTGAATGCGCGGAAATATTTTAGTTGGAGCCGTTGTGCATGTACATGAAAGAGCGTGCTTGCAGTTTGTTGTTTATGGTTCATTTTCAATCATCATAATAGCCGACATATTGCATAATACGGGTCGTCCGGTTTGAGGATTTGAATGAACACAATAAATATTTCTAAAGAGCCAAAAATATACAAAAATTTAAAAAAATTAATTTATAAAAATTAATTTCGCATCCCTTGACCCAACTCTCAATCTCTTAAAACCCAATCTCACAGCGAGAGATAAACAATTAAGTGAGAATGACTGCGTGCGTGCAAAGTGCAGCAATTGTACCCGAGCGAATGAGCATGTAATAATTAAAAAAATTGTTGTGAGAATTATTTCGTAACAAGTCGAAAAGAATCAAGAGAGAAAAAATTAACATTTAAATGTTTTTAATTTATGTTGCCTCAAAAAATGCAATTACTTCAGTTGTTATATTTTGACATTTAACTGCCATCATTGTGTCTGAAGAGACAGACGAAAATCCGCTTTACATTGTCGGCTGCTTGTGTTTAAAATATTCAGAATACGTACCGCTCTTTGGGGAGTGAACGAGAGCTGTAATGATGTAAAAATGGCATGAAATCATGGCAGCAGAAAGGTCATTTTGCACATAAATTTTTCATTGCGAGCGAGATTCTTTTTCCATTAAAAGATTCCATCCGCCTAATTGTTTGGGTTTTCCGTAATGAGATGCTTCGAGTAAATTTTCATGCAACAATGTCAAGCTACAAGCTAATGGAACAGAATTAACCCACGAATTCTATTTTAAAAAATTCATGTAAAATGAACCTTTTAATAAAGGACAGACAGCGTGAAAAATTTTAATGAGGGTCGGTCGCATGGTTTAAAGTTTCTTACTATGATAATTAAATTAAATTTTCAAAAGTCGTTGGTTAAGTGAATTTTTGAGTGATAAATTAATTTGATGCTTTTATACACCAAGAATGACTCAAGATTTGATTGATCGAGGCTCAAATTTATCACAGTCAGATGCTAAAAATAAATTAGTGACGGAATTTTATTTTTATGAGAAAATAAATTCTCGATTTTTGAATAAAATTTTTTTAAAATTTGCCAATAAAATTTACACAATTTTTCTGGATCAAGTTCCACCAATTTTATGAAACGCCACAGCAAAACGCATTTAATGGATAAGTGATTGATGGAACATCCGTGAATTATGTAATTTGGCAAAAAAAATATTGCCAAAATCTTTTTTATGCGTTTCCTCTCTGCGGAAATTGTGGCGGAGATTGAAGAACAATAAAAAAAGAGAGAGAAAATATTTTCTGCCTTCTCGATTCTCTGCATCATCATGTTAGTAGATTTCTTTATGACATAACGGTAATAAAAAACGATTATATCCAATGGTCTCTTTTTTCTTTTCTCTTCTTCTTTTTTATTCCGACATACAACCTCACATCGTCATCTCTTTTCAATATATATTCATATCTTTAAAGCTACTTCTTATAACAGTTTTGATCAAGTGCAAAAAAATCATCTGTGAGAGAGATTTTTTTGTGAATTCAATGGCTTCATCAAATCTGGGTCTTTGGTGCTTCTTTTAATATTTTTCTGCGAATTGAATTGCATTGATTTTTTGTCTGGTTTGAATATCATTCGTTCACATATGTGAGGTGAAATCTGACCAAGGTCTTACGATTTTTAGTGTAACCCACGAAGTGGTGTAACACTTATATGCGCCTATTTCCGTCCGTCCGTCCGTCCGTCTGTTCCATCGAGATCTCGGCTCCTGAGATAGCTAGAGACTTCTAGTTTTCGCCAAATGGTAGGTCTATGAATTTAGATTCGGCCATTTTAGGAATTATGAGGGTCATGACTACAGGTCGTGCCATGGACAGCCCTAAATGCCATTTTTCACACAAATTTCCTGTTATATGGCTTCATGTATGTCGTTGAACTCGTATTTGTATCAGGAATCGAAAGGCATTGATGATATTTGAGGAATGTCTATCATGGCCATACAAGAGTGCCACCAATGTCCATCACGGCCGGCCAGGAGTGCCCCTAATGTCCATTTTTTAAAAGTATGGCTTCATGTACCTCGTTGAACTCGGAATTTGACCAGGAATCGATTGGCATGGATCTGAAAATGGAACTCTGTGGAAAATGGAACACAGTAGAAAATGGAACATAGTGGAAAATGGAACATAGTGGAAAATGGAACATAGTGGAAAATTGAACATGGTGAAAATGAAACACAGTGGGAAATGGAACATAGTGGGAAATGGAACATAATGGAAAATGAAACACAGTGGAAAATGAAACACAGTGGGAAAATGGAACATAGTGGAAAATGGAACACAGTGGAAAATGGAACACAGTGGAAAATGGAACACAGTGAAAAATGGAACACAATAGAAAATGGAACATGGTGGAAAATGAAACACAGTGGGAAATGTAACATAATTGAGAAATATTTTCTATAAGGCTTCCCTTTTGGCTTCTCCAAGGCTTCTACATAGGACTTCCCCATGTTACATTTCCAATACTGATCTGTTACAAGTGGGTTACACGGCAACACCCACGTGTGGGTTTTGAAACATTTTTTTTGCATTATTCAAGAGCTTTTATCCGAAAATTCTCTCTCACTATTCGAGCGGAAATGTCTTGGATGAAATTTTAATGAGAATAATTTTAAAAATTGTTGTTCAACTCGAGCGTAATTGGCAAAATGGCAGTGATAAAAATAGCATTAATTAAATTCATTCCATTGGCCAAAAAAAAAAGAGAATGGTTAAAAAAATTAATCGGAGACATTTGGTTGAGAGGACACACACCAAAAATTAATTCAAGACCAAAGAAAAAGTACTCGAATGAAAATTAATTAAAACTTTTTCCCATCTCATGGCGTGGTGTTTATGTACATGGATATATTTAAGTCTTCTTCTTTGTTTTCTAACAAAATTTCTTCTTATTCGCATAGGAGTCGCAAAAAGTAAGCTGTCACCCACTTCGACATCTGCGATGTTTCATCCAACGTTCTACTGATGATGCTGTGCTTGCTGCATTGTTTCGAATTCTCTCACCGGACATTGCTTTCATGTTTTTGCTTATCATTCAATGCTTAACAGAATGCGTCATTGTTTCACGATGTTTTTGTACACACATTAGACCGAAAAGCTCTCTGTCATGCCTTTATATTTACTGCCTGCATGATTCTCATGAATCACTAATTGAGAGATAAAACATCTCGATTTTTCCTCAGTATTATGATGCTCCTCCGCACATATTCCTCAATGTCATCGCATCTCATTGTCATGAAGAGAAAAATGATTTATTTATTTTAGGGAGAGGCTGGGAAAGTTTTTAACTCAATTAAATTAAATTTTTTGCTGTTCTGAATACGTGATGTTAGGTTTTTTTGATGCGCCACATTGAGGGTATGAGAAAATACTGGGTGGGTATAAAAGGATGCAAAATGGATCGTTTGTTAGCTCTCCATGGAGCTTTAAAATGGATTTTTATGTGATTTCTAAATCCCCCAAGAGAGGAGCCATGAATCTTCTAAAGTTTAATTCTTTAAGGAGTTGGAGGAGCTGTTTCTACCGTCTATCTTCGTCTAAAGAATGTTTTATCTTTAAAAAATCTTTCTTGAGGGTGACAAAGGTGTAAATGTGCAAATATTTTAGATCTGCTTAAGGATTTATCTTTAAAGCATCAACTCCAATATTTTTCCTTTAATTAGCAAACTTTTCCATCATAGTCAAATGCATGGTGACGGTTCAAAGAGTAAACGAGTGTAATTGAGCGGTGAAAGTTGAAAGCAAGCAAAAACTTTGTGATATACATTCGAAACTATTCCGCTTCTATCTCTATGAGAAAATGCGAGTAAACATGCTGCCAACATCTTTTTTTATAATCAACATTTTCAACCCCCTTTTTACTCTAGCTTAGCTCATAAAATGAAAAAGAGTTCAGAATCAGAGAGAGAATTATAAAAGAGTGAAAGCAAATAAACAGCAGTAAAGTTTAATTTTGTAATTAGATATCGCTCTAAATGAGTTAATTAAGAGGGTAAATAACTTCGCGTCGCTTGCTTTTAAAAGGAAATAAAATTGTGAAAAAGGGATTTAAAATTGACAGAGGACAAAATTTTATGACGATAGTGGCATTGTTGTTAAAGCCGTTTTGTGATAGAGGTAGACATGGGAATAATTTGGTGGTTTAGTTGTGAGTTAAAATACTAAAGAGAAACAAATTAATTAATTTTCCTCAGTCATTAAAATTTGAGATTTTATTCACCGTTAAATTAACTTAAAATCGTTAAAAATTTAACAAATTTCTCTTTTATCAGCCCTGAAAATTTTCTCTCCTCCTTCACGCTTTTTTGAAAAATTTAATTACATTCCACCCAATTCGATTATAAAGTTTAAATTTTTAGGTGCTCATTCAATTGAAATTTCATCTTTTCGAAATCATTCTTGAGAGAATTATGACTCATTAAATTTTGCTTTTTTAATGTCCCTCCCCATTGCTTTCCTCTTTATTCGATTATTATTATTTTTCTCCTCTTTTTATTGCCGCTCACTTAAAATCATTCGCGAGCGAAATCGCAATTGAATTGGAAAAATTTAATTGTTTACGATTTTTTATGTCTCTCTCGGAAGGAAATTCCCTTTTTTTGCTCTTCAGCTCACAACAACTGCCGCGCGCCTCATTATTATTATTTTTCATCTCTTATGTGCTGAACGAAGAAATTTTATTTTCCGGCAGTTTTCGCATAAATGAAGGCAATTTGATGTTGAAGGACTTTACTCTTGAAAACGTTACGAGGTGATCAAGTGGTAGGCATGTTTTGCGTAACGATGGGATTTATTTTCTTTCAATGAAATCATTTTTGCATAAATTTCATTGCTAATTGAAATGCTTTACAATTTCCTTCGAAAGAGTTGTTGAGGTCTAATTAGAGAACTTTCTGTACAACCACAATCTGTACAAAAATGGCAAAATTAATAATGAAAAAACATCTCGTATAACCTTTTAACTTTCTGATGGCAATAAATTACATCAAATTGAGAATACTTCTTCCACTTAAGCGCTCGAAGAGCTGAGAAAGATGACTCTCAAGAGGAATTTAATGAAATATTTTACATCTTTAATTAAGATGTCTCAACTTTATCATGCAGAATGTTCTTTTTTATTCAAGCTCTTTAACCTTACTTGAAACTATCAAAGCGTTCTCGCAAAAGAGGAAAATTTCACATGAATTATTTTTCATTAGGGAATTTTTAGTCGCAAAAGCACATAAGTCATGAAATGTTTACAAATAATTTACACAAAAACACCCCCAAACCGCACTTTACATTTTGGCTATTTTAATAAATTTTACATGTGAATTTTACAAACATTTCCGCATGTTTTTGAGGGATAATTCAAAAGTATTAATTTAGAGTGTAAATGTGAATTTAGGGGTTGCAAAAATAACTCATGTATTTTCGTATAAACATGACAATTTTTTAGGGCACATTAACACATTGCAAAGCTGAATATTGTGATTCATTTGATGAGATTAACATTCGTGTGCACACAAAAGAATTTTTTTCGTGCGCCACAAAAAATGAGGACGTGAAAAAGAGAAAATGATGAATTTTCTTAACGTGCCTTCGAATCTTTGAGCAAGGTATGAAAACTTACGAATTTACTGAAGAAAAATTACCAAATGGTTCGCACAAAAAATCCACTCCTTGGCAAAAACGTTAAGGGAGAAAATAATCAAAAGAATTTTCGAGCGAAGATGAAAATTAAAGGTAGCAAAAAAGCCTGAGGTTATGGCATGACTGGCGAGTGATGTGAAAACTTTTTTATTCAAAACCATTTGCGAAGATGAAGAGAGAAAAAAAATTGGGTGGTTTTAAAAAGTATATTTTGTGTACTTTCATCTTTTGATTTGAATTTAAATGGAAAATTTATGAGATCCGAGAATTTTTTGGTATGAAAATAAACTTGGAAAGTTTAATGTCGTGCAGGAAGAAATTGTTTGAAAAATTTTATGAACTTTTTTGAGTCAAATTGAAAATGCTCTCACAAAATTTCCAAAAAAGCCTTGAATGAAATTCTCATCGCGTTACGCTCGTCTAAAAAATTTTGTCAAATAATGTTTGCTCTCATGCTGCGCGTTATTATGGTGCCGAGTGCTTTCGGTGTCGTTTCAATAAATTTCAATTTGTTTTGTTGACTACGAAATTACTAGGGCAAAAAGGTACACACACAGCTACTCCCTCGCTTTATACTCTCCCATTTCACTCGTGAGATGTGCAAACGCTTGCAAAAATTCGCGAAGAAAAAAATATGAAAAAATATTCTCGACTGCCGCCTTGACAATGTCAACAAAAAATATGGCACACACAACTGCTTCTCAAATTGCCTTAAAAGAATGTTACACACGCAATTCTCCGTCAAAAGAGGAAAAGATGAGAGATGGAAATAAAAATAGAAAATGTCAGCGAACTCTCTTTCATCCTCTCACACACTTGCTAACAACTTTGTACAGTAAAAGAAAAATTTTAGCTAAATATCGTTACATATAAAATTCTTTTTCGTTATCAAAGCTTTTCAAGCGATATTTCCAATTTTATCATTTTTTGATACGCAATAAATTTGCAATTTATATGTAAAATAGAACAAGGAGCAAAATTTTCAGCATTTTATAACAGCAGATGATTGCCTTTTATGATCGGAATTGCTCATGTACATTGAGATGTGTTTTCTATTGATAAAAGTCTGAGCAAACTCAAGTTCATCATGACTGATGATGATGGAAGAGATTCAAACTTTTTTTCCGAACATTTTTGCATAAAAATTTTTTAAGATAGAAATTTTATCTGAGTGGCCCTCAATGCATTTATAATTGGAAATTTATCTTGCAATTTTTTTAAACATAAAAATACAAATTTGATAGCATGACAAGTAAAAGTTCCTGAAAATATACATTAACATAATTTGTTAAATTATCCCATAAACCCACCAATTATTTTGGGGATCGTTGAACTCATAATTTCGACCTTGCATCCTCGGTCCGTTAAAAAGGCATTTTGAGATCCTTTTCACTTCAGCTAGCTGCCGAAAAAAAAATCTTCCCCCACCCTTAATCTTCTCTCTTATCCGCAATAAAATTATGATGTTGATATAAAAATTAAACAACCCAGAAAACAGCTTGTTTCCCTGCTCATCTCTCTCTTTTAATATGCAGTGTGTCCATTCTGCAAACGCCATAATGAATCGTTATCATTTTTGTGCATAATTCATGACTTATACACGGTTTAATGCGTCGAATATTTACTCACGAGTCCGCAATGATTTGCATATAATTATTATTATTATTATTATTATGGTGTCTGTTGTGCTGATTCATAAGCCGCGATAAATTATTAACATTAAATAAATAAAAATCGACAACTTAATTTGAGGAGGTGGAAGGATGAATAAAATATGTTGATGATGAGGGTTCGTTCGCTAAATTAATTGAGGTTTACGAAGGGTGTAGTCAAAAAAATTCAAAAGACTTTTTTGACAATAAAAATTTAAAATGAAATTTATCAAAATTTATTTTCCTTTTTCTTTCACTGAACCTTTAAATTGCCAATAAATTCTTTCTCGCCTATAAAAATATTTTCTTTTGTGTCCATGACAATTCATTCTCTTCGCCTTTGTTTATCATCTTTTATGCTGCCTCACTAATCACTGAAGGTATTCACCACCATCTTACAATTGTGTACTCTTCGGAAGATTATTGCGGCATTATGAGTCCTATATCTGTCCATTCCTTCATATCCAATTGTGCATTCATGTGAAAGAAAAAATATTTTTCTTTTCTTGAGCGTTCACTTCCTATTTTTCCACATATTTTCAGGCTATGTGTTCGAAATACATGAATGTTCAAATGATGTAAGGAATGAAGATAGAAAAAGAGGATATGAAGATAGTCAATGGAAGCTAATTTTGGTAACTTTGGTGATTTGTGACTTGTACATGTATTTTCGATGATCTTGAAGAATGACAAAAGCGTTTTGTGAATGTATGAAATTCTTGGTAAAGTTTGTGACATTCGGTTGAAAAGAAAAAATTCTCAGGAGTTTTAAGAAGAACTTTTAAAGAAAAGCTTTTTAAAAAAGTTTTGGGTTTTGTTTAAAAAAAAGGGAAAGAAATTTATTGTTTTTTAAGTAAAATTTAATTTAATTTTAAAAAAATTTATGGAATATTTTTCAGCTCAAAACTTGTAAATGTTTTCTGTTTAACCAAAAGCTTAAAAATTGAAATTGTTTCGGGTATCAAGCCACAATCCGATTTTGAACATCTTGTCCTGTTATACCAAGTACACAGCGACATACCACGAATATGAAATGGAAAATCGGATTAATTTTTTTAAAAAATTGCACATCTTTTTACAAGCTTAACAAAAGCAAATAAATAAACATATTTCTTCCAACCCACGACTTGTTTCCTTTTTTTTTCAAACCTTCCACAAAACTTCTTCATTCATAACCCAAATCCGATTAACATCACCACAAACACACTCTTACAACTGAGTGTAATAAAATTTTTTGTATGTCTATAAATCTTCCGCACCCGAAAATAAGCACTTATGACTCCTCGCGTTGTAATTTTAATTGTATTATTGTGTGCTGAAATTAATTCACGTTTTTCACGCGCTACCGATCATTTTATGTGTCAGTGGAATTGCAAATTCAATGTCGTGTTGAATTAAAATAAATCGCTTTTGATGTCGAATTTTAAATTTAAATGCGTGCTTGACAATTTTAAAGCTTTTTTTTCGGCAATTTTAAATCAAATCTAATTAAATTTTAAATTGCATCATTTCATATTTTGAATTATTAAATAATAATTTTTTACCTGATTTTTATAGCAACTCTATTAAAAAAAGCTTTTAAAATCCTATTCTCTGAAATTTTTCCAATTTCACATTTCCCTCATGTGTTTATTTTTAAGTAAAATTCTCTTTATATTTTATCAACGCGTGCAGTATTTACACCAGGGAAATAGCTTAAAGCCCATGCGAAAGAATAAAATTGTTCTGTGACTGGAAGTGACTGAGCAAATGTGTGTTTGTGTGTGTGTGAGAGCGAGATGAAAATCAATTTAATTTAGGTGCTTCCCAAAATTGTTTTATTATGTCAGTAACACTCGAGTGAATAATTTCAGGAGCACGGCACGTGTTTTTGTTATGTTGAGCGTTACACCGACTCTTCTCACGCTCGGTGCTCATTGAGTTTACAGCGAATGTGCTTGGGAATTGAAATATTAATTGATAAATATTTGCTTCTTGTTACAGAGTTTCAACCCCGTAAACGTAACATCGACAACATACATGTCGAGTTGAGATTACAACAAGCGAAAAGGGAACAGCAAGTAACAACCCATAAGTTCAGCTACCTTTTTTAGGCTTTTCTCCCCTCGGAATTTTAAAAAGATTTTAACAATATAGACACGGTTGGAACATCGTCGGAAAAATGAATCAACATTGTTGGAGAAATTTTCTCCTCTTCTTCCTCTCGACTGCCGTCAAAAATTGTGAGTAGACAAAAAAGCGAAGAAAAGGAAATATTTACTTTACATCGGTAAAAAGAATGTCGCCCGTGTGGTTATATTGTTAGAGAGGAAATGAATGTTGGTAAGTGGGAAATGTAATTGAGATATTTGAAGAATTATGAACTGCTCTTAGGACAAGATAAAGCTCGGGAGAGAGCTTTTGTCATTTTAGGATTCATCAAAAATTTTATTTCAGAAACTTTACTAAGAAATCAAAATAAATATAAAAGCTTACAAATTTTTTCTTTGAAAGTTCAAAACAAAAGCTTTCAATAAAAGCTCCCACAAACTTCTCACTTTTTAAAAATTTCCATTTACCTCTAAAAACTTTCTTACCATCGCAATCATAATCAGCATTAGCAGCATTTTAGCTAATAAGAAATTCCACTTGAAATCCTTCATCTTAAAAGGGAAAAATCTCCATGATGATAATGAGGAGGTAGCAAAGTTAAACGGAAAGAAAAAGCAGTAAATGTTTAATTGCAATTTCTTTTTAATTATCCTAAACAGCTGCTACTTTTTCACCAAGCTCTCAAAAGCTAACCCTTGAAATGAAAAAAAATTACAACTTCAGAGGGGAGAAGTGAAAAAGGTAAAAGCTTGAAGATACCCGAGCATATTATCGCAATGATGAGAATTCATAAAGTCGTTCATGTTTCAGCAGAAAAAACTGAAAAAAATGTTTAACACAGTGATTTTAGTTCTGACTAAAAAAGTTTTCACACCACACAAAAAAAAGTTTCAACTCTATGTGGAGAGATGAGGGAAATTTTAAAATTTACTCGCTCTGCTGCTATTTTGTGTGTGGGTGCTTTCCCTTAGCATTTCATGTGAATTGCATAAAACCCAAAAAAATGAAAAATTTTCAACAACAGCGGCGGTAACAAAAAAAGAGAGAGCAAATTGCGATGCATACATTCACAATAAATCCGGAAATTTATTTTTCAACATACACACATATGTGTGCTGGTTTCCTCTTTCTTTTTCAAAGTCGCTCGCAACTCAACAGCCACATCAAAATGTTCTAAGTGAGGTTTTTTATATCACTGCAAAAGAGATTTTATCGACACGCGGATGTTGGGTTGAAAAGTGTTTTCTCGGGACATTTGCTCGAGAGCTTTCTTGAGACTTTTCCTACACACCTGCAAAAAGTGTCAATCTCTCTACTGATGGCACTTTTTCGCTTAAAATCACTTTAGCTGTTCATGTGTGCTGGTGAATGCTGATGCTGAAAAAAAGGTGCGATGTAAAGAAATTGAAAATTTAAATTTCAAATTGATGCGAAAATTTTATTCCAAATCGACATTTTTTTCTGTGCCTTTTAGTCCTTGCGGGGAATTTTTACAGATTTAAAATAAAATGAAAGATAGCGTTTTTAAAAATTCAACTGAAGCTTTTATTTTTTTAATCAAAAACATTTAATTGAGTCTAAATTTTCCGCAAGAACTTCTTAAACATCCTTCTCTCTAAATTCCGAAATCGAGATGGAAATAAATTTTATTTTTCCGTTTGTTTACTCTTTTTCTCAAGCTCCCATAGCGGTGATTGATTAGAATGTTTGAAGTTATTCGGATTTGTGTATTCGGGATATCTCTCAGACTCTGATAGAAAAAGAGAAAAAGGATGAAGGTAGAAAATGTGACTAGTTTTCTATAAAATGTGAATGGAAAAAGAGAATTTCAAGAGACAGATTTAAAAAGTTTATTTCTGCTGTAGAAGCTAGTTTGCATTATTTGTAAAAATGTCCTTTACCATTGACGAATGGATAGAAGAGAGAAAAAAGTCCTTTTTACACGCATGAAGTGCTCTACCAACATTTTCTCATCAGACATTTGAATTTGTGTAAATCTCAATGCTGAATGTGGAGCATTTTTATCTCGAACTATGTTTTCATTCACACAAGAAATTTGAAGAGTTTTCTCAAGTACTTTAACTATGCCGTAACTATTTTGATACTTCGTCTTTACAGTTTAAATTGAGTTGGGTGAAATTTCGTAGAAAAAGTTTGTTCGGAAAGTATTTTTATGGATTGAAGATCATAAAAAATTCTGCAAGTTGCAACTGTCACAAATAAAAGTTGATTTTTATTCAGAAAATTTTTATCATAAAAAGTTTAATTTGTAAGTTCAATTTTTGCCCTTAAACACAGATGATAAGGATGACCTAACTGACCATAAATTCACTGCATATTATACCCTTAAATATCACGAGTGGAATTCGAAATTGTGTTCAAATGGATCGCAAGCAATTTTCCACAACAAATGTGGATTATGTTTGCTTGTGCGTGTATTGTGAACATCCCGAAAAAAGAAAAAATTCCAAATTTTACATAAAATATTTTCTTAACAATTTCTCGGAATATGTTGACAAAAAGTTTTCTTCCAAATTTTACCCACAAAAGATCATAAATTTCTCAAATGATTGCGAAGAATTTTCACATTGACCTCGCAACCCTGTAAAATTGCATTTCAATCTTCTTTCAATTCCACCATCAATTCAACTTTAAATCGCCTCGCTTTTCTATTTTTCCCGCTTCACTGATATTCATGAAATTTATCACTCTCAACACAAAATTTATGTCCCAATTACGTAAAGCCCATCGTCTTTTTTTCCTGGCGATACGTTGAAGGTTCGCTGTTTTATTCTACAGCAAAATATGCCATTAAAAGAAACAAATCTCGTCGGTTTTTTTCTCTTTTTTTATCGCATCATAAACATGGGGAAGACGATTTCCCATGAAAATATTTCTTCAACCCTTCACTCGCAGCAAAAAAAGAAGAAGAACCCGATAAATATTTGAATAATGTGCTTTGGGTATCATGCAAAAATTTTATTTTCACATCTCACTTTTCTCGCCTCATGCTTTAAACTCTTTCGTGAGATTATCGCAGTTTTACTTTTTTATCAAAGTTAAAAAATTAATTTTTTCACCTTTAAATTAAATTTTTTTCATCCCTCTTAAAGCCATTGAACTGAGAAACTTTATAAAAATTTAAATCTTCGCCCATAAATTTCTATAAAAAATTCAAATTTAAACCACAATATTTTTTATGTAAGCAAATGAATTTTCATGAGCAAGAATTTATGACTTCCTTAACGTAAATTATACAACAGCTACAAATTACGTCGTTGATGATGCTTCAAAGGTGAAAAATTTTCGGAAAAAAAATTGAGTGATTACAAAATTTTTGAAGGCAAATTTATCGTATTAAATTTCTACTGCGTGCCATGTTACTTGGCAACTTAATCGAGAGATAATTATTCTCTCATAGTTTTCCGAGAAATGAAAATTTGATGGATGCGTTTCACAAAATTAGAGCTTATTTTTAGATCAACTCGAAGATTCTTTGTAAAATTTTATGATTTCAAAGTTTGTTAAAAAAATGTTTTTAATAAAAATGCAGTAAAAATTTTTCCAAGAAACTTTTCTCCGCAATAAAGCGAGAGAAAAAAACTTTTTTATGTAAACTTAAGAACTTCAATTTATTATCGTAATAGAAGATTAACTAGGAGCTGAGTAAACTTTTCGTGTTTCGCTTATGCGAGGTGATGCTCGGGGAGGAGTTTGTATGCATAACAACTTTAACAACTTAACACACGCTAATAACGACAAGACCGATGCGCCGCATATACATTCATCATTTAAATTTTCACTCAATTTAATTTTAGCATCGGGAAATGTAAATTTACCGCCAGTCTTTACACAGGATATGAATAATTTAGGTATGATGGCTTAATTAATAATTCAACCATATCAGATAATAATTTCATGTATCGATAATGACTGTCAACTTTTATTCTCTCACACATTTTAGCGTTACCTGAAACAACGCCATTGGAAACGACGGTCTATAAGCTCGAAGGTTATGATCCTGAAAAGGGAAATGTCACATTTGGACTGATAGGGTCGGAAAATTTTCAAGTTGACGCCATCAGCGGCGATGTAAAATTAGTTAAGAAATTAGATAGGGAGGTGAGTTATTTTAATTACATGCCAAAAATGTTTCAAAAACACTTTTTCAACCCCTCAACAGACTCACGAAACTTTATCATTCCTCGTGTCTATCAAAGACAAAGTTAGTGATGCAGGTGATTCTGAAAATGACAATTTCGTTCAAGTGCCAATCACCGTAATAGTCCTCGACGAAAATGATAATCCACCAGAATTTCAGCATGTAAGTTTTAGTCGCCGTAGCAATTAAAATGCTCCACAGTAAATGTGAGTCGAGTGTGTGCTCAACAAAATTTTATAGCACTCTACAACTCTATCAAATTACTCCTCATTATACTTCCGAAAAAGTATTAAATTTGCAGAGCTTCGCTGAATAACGTAGAATATGGGAACTTTTTGCAGAGAAATATAAAAGTGGCGAAGCTATAAAAATGAGGGAAATTTTATTTCTGAATATAATTGCAGAAACCTCTTCAAAAGTTAATTTTGAATTTTCTAAATTTAGTTTTAAAATGACAAACACATAAATTTGAAACCACAAGTTGAGGGATGCATTCACAAGTGAGGTTGAAACTTTTTAGCTTTTTGTTAAAATTAAAATAATTGTATTGTATTGCGGTGGTGGGCAGACTGGAGCTGACATTAGTAAATCAGACAGTCAAGCACTGATGATATACAGATCATAAATTAAAATAATTAAAAAACTTTAAAATTAATTTTTTAAAATTAATTTCTAACCTAAATTTCACAAACTAACTCCAAAGAGTGAATGAAACGTGGAGCAATCACACACACATGAAGAAGGAGGGTTAGAGTTTGAGTTAATGTCTATTTTAATGCTCAATTTATGAAAAGCTCGAAATGTATAAATTCCATAAAATGAGCATTTTCATTTCATTTCATCGCTCTCGCGTTTTCTAATTTTAGCGAGAAAAGAGAAAATTTTCAATTTTTGAAATTGTTTGCAAATAAAATTTAATTAATTAGAGAAGCGCAAACATAATATGAAATAAAAGAGAGAAATGTTTTGCATAAATCCTGCGGGCTGCATGTTTGTTTGCATACAGCTTAGGCGCATGAGAATGGCATCAAATTAATCCCGGAGGTAGAGTGGCGACAAAGCGAATCGAATGAATGTCAAATAATTGAATTTTCTAATGTGAAACACCGTAGGTGTTATTCGGGGACCATGGAATTAAAAAAAGAGCTAATTTTCACTGAGAATTTTTTTCGCATGTGAAACCTCTTAATTGCCATTTCATGCTCTCTCTCTCCTCTAAATCCATAAATCTATATAAGAGCACACACCCTTCGCATTCACATACAGCTATAGAGAGCTTAACAAGAAAAAAAATATTATGAAACCTTTTTTTATCGCGTGAATTAAATTGGATTCAAAAAAAAACTTCATATAATATCACGATGCACATTCACAGGTGCCATATGAGACGACTGTCCTGGAGGATGCTGCCGTGGGGACGACGGTATTTGATAAAATTTTAATTACCGACCGTGATGCCGTCGGTGAAAATTTGGATGTCGTTTGTGTCATGACAAATGAACATGACAGCAAAAATCCGTGTGAAACATTCGATGTGCATATCCTCGAGAGTCACCAGGATCGCTTGCGAGCGGCAATAGTTTTAAAGCAGAAATTAGACTATAATGAGCACACGCTCTACACAATTTCCCTCGTTACAAGCGATGGACTTTTTAAATCGAGCACTAATGCAATTATTCATGTGGATGACGTGCAAAATAGTGCGCCAGTATTTCAAGGCTCGCTCGCGACAATCATTAATGAAGACAGTCCAATTGGTACGCTTGTGCTCACAATACAGGCACGCGATGGCGATCGGGGAAGTCCGAGAAAAATCGTTTATGATTTAATAGCAAATCCACTCGATTATTTTCTCATCGATTCATCAAGTGGCGAGCTTAGAACGGCAAAGCCACTCGACAAAGAGGAACTGCCAGATGCAAGTGGCATCGTTACACTCATTGTACGTGCTCGCGAAGTGATTGATGGAAGTCCAAGTAGTGACGCTCAATCATCGACCACAACAAAAGTTTCAATCACCATACGAGATGTAAACGATTCACCGCCGTCTTTTAATCAAAAAGAATATCACGTGACAATACCAGAAAATACGGCCGTGGGTACACCACTACCCCTCGAAATTATCGTCGATGATCCCGATGTGGGTCAAAATTCTGTCTTTTCACTTCGTCTCGAGGACGTTTCTGAAGTATTTGACATCGAGCCAAAGCAAGTAATTGGAACGTCACAAATTAGCATAAGAGTTGCCAACGGCTCACTCGACTATGAAAACAGCAATCTGCGAAAATTCATCGTGCTCATTGTGGCCGAAGAGACGCTCACAAATCCAAAGCTATCTTCAACCGCCACCCTCACAGTCTCGCTGAGCGATGTCAATGATAATTTTCCGCACTTTGAGCAGGATACTTATACTGCAACAGTGTCGGAGACAGCGAGTGCGGGTCAATTAATTACAACGATTACAGCGAACGACATGGATTCGGGCGTGTTTGGCGATCAAGGCATTCGATATGCGCTCAATGGCACTGGTGCGGAGTTGTTCAAAGTTGATCCCATAACTGGCACAATCACGGTTGCTGAATGTCCAGCACAGCATACGAGAAAGCGTCGACAACTCGAGCTGCATCATATCAAAAAGGTCAACATCACGCATCCAAGTGAATATGGCATTCTTCACTTTGACACTGAAGTCACATCCATCTCCTCAACCGAGATGATGAATGATTATGTTACATATCACCATACCGTCGATAATGACGATGATGAGCTGCACAACTATGAGGACGATGAGACTGTTCAGGAGAATAATTTAGGAAAATATCCATGTCTCGATTATGAGACACAAACAGATTATTATCTTAATTATCAGGCTACCGATAATGAGGGCAGAGGTCAGATGTCGGTCACATCTCTGCGTATATCGGTGCTCGATTCTAATGACTCGCCACCAAAATGCGAGAGTAACATGTATCGTGCAACCCTGGACGAGGGAGCAATGACCTTCGATGGCTCCGGTTTGACTATCAAGGCGAGAGATGAAGATACCGTGTCTGAGATCAGATACGAGTAAGGATATCGCATTTAATCCCAAGAGAGCTCTTTTTTAAATTGAAAATTTCTCATCCACAGAATCATTGGAAATGACGTTGTACTAAGCAGCTTCGATATTGATAAACGAACGGGACAATTATCGATCAAGAAGGGTGCAAGTCTGGATGTCAATCATCTCCATGGCACCAGCATTCTCTTTGCTGTCGAGGTAAACTGAGTTATAATTGAATTTCTGCGTTATTATGGTAGCAATGCATGATGAATTTATGGTGGAAATTCCAAGTGATTAACCCACTTTAAATTGACATGCTTTTCATTACAAAATTTTCAATTATAATGAGATGAAAATATTTGAAAAGATCAATTAATATGGAAATGAGATGAAATAATGTTCATTTCAAATTAATGATTTACAGCGAAATTAATTTCAAGGAGTGGATATTGAGTCTTTTCACCACTAAAAATAAAATATTTAATATTTTATAAATTAATGCGATTTTCCAACTCTTTGAATTAAATTAGTAGTGCATTAAAACTATTAAAAAAAATGTTTTCCAATAAGCTCCAAAAAAGTACTTTAATTAATTGCTAGTTTCTGTATTCCTTTAATTACTTCCACCTCCATGATGTTCAACATTATACCTGATACATAACGCCTATTTTCCGATATCTAATGACGCCAATAAATAAACTTGGAACTTTCAATTTCTCCCGATAACTCATAAATTACAGGCTTCCGATGGCTTATACTCAACCTTGTGTGATGTAAATATAACGTTGCGAGATGTTAACAACCATGCACCGGTATTTAGCCGTAAACATTATGTAACATCAATAGAGGAGAATTTACCAATTGGTATGTTAGAGATATTGAGAGCATAAAATTGCTGCTGCTTTGAAAGGAGTTCGAATTAAATTTTGTTTATGGATCATGGATTATAAGCTTAAAGAGGGAAAATCTAATTGAGAGCTTTAACAAGATAAATGTCACGATTTAAATTAGTTTTAATCAGAGTTCACTGTGAAAAATTTAAATTCCACAACAATTTTTACTGTCCCACTATGAGATAATTTCATTCAATCGTGTGCAAGTTTCTTTAAAACTCGTTAAATTTAGCTTTAAGTTTGTTTTAAAATTAATTCCCTTTACTCGATTAAAACTTATACCGACTAAAAAAATATATTTCAAAATTATCCTTAACATTACCACTCCACATTTTATTATTTTCAAACAAAAACCTTTTATAAGTCCAATATCTCTAAATGTAGCACATTCAAATTCATATATTTAACTCAAAAAAAATACACAAACATCAATAGATTTTAAATAAGAAAATATTAAGCTTGGTTCCTCAAATAAAAATCACATAAAACTCTCAACCAACAAACCACATATAAATCAAAAATTAGATAATACATGAAAATATTAATAACAAGGATGCCGGAAAAACCGAAATTAGCTAATTACTAATAAAAATATTTTCCAAAATATAAACTTAATCATAAAATTAAATTATACTAAGAATTTCTTATTAACTAACTTTTTTTAGTTTGCAGCTCAGTAGAGGTTGGGATTAACTTAAAATTATTTTGAGTGATAAAAACTAAAATTATAAAAATAATATTTTCAAGGAAAAAAATATTTTTTTACTCGAAAAATAAATTTGATCTTAGTATTCGAAATTTAACTTGCACACGTTTGAATGAAATTATCTCATAGTGTGTCCCAAAAAATAATCAATCAAAAAAGTCATTAATCAGTTTAATATTGATTAAATCAATTAACTACCCATAAATATCAATTAATAATCAGCCAGCCCTCCCATAAAATCCTTTTATTTAGCACAAAAGCACGGCAATTCAGAGAAATTTCTCTCCGTATTTATACATTTATGCTTCTCTCCCATTAATTATACACAACGTCAGGATTATTATATATTTAATCGAATTTCTATCGAGGCAACAGCAATTTATTGCCTTAGGCTGAGGAAAATTCTATTATTTATGTCTCACACACAGGTACGAGAGTGGAGGAATTAAATGCTACGGATCTAGACACAGGAGAAAATGCAGAGATTATTTATCAGATTCAGCATGGAGGCTTTAATGACTTTGCTATTGATAATCAAACGGGCATTTTAACAATCGCTCGACCATTGGATTATGATGTCCGTCAGAACTATTCACTCGAGATTATTGCTTATGATAAGGGCATTCCGAGCTTATCGGGCACTGCCACAGTCGAGATCAACATCATAAATAGTAACGATAAGGCACCCTATTTCATGCCGACCACTCAGCGTGCGGAAGTGAGCGAAGATGCGGAAATCAATACATTTGTCCATCAACTAACGGCCACTGATCCGGACATAAGTTCATTTGAGCTTCTCGAATACTCGTGGGACGAGAGTCTTACGACGGCCGTAAGCGAAGATGGAGCGGAAGTGCCGGCATCGCATATGTTTAGCGAGTATTTTACCATCAATAAGACGGGCGCAGTGACAGTTAATAAAAAGCTTCGACGTGATTTATTTGCGGTCAGTTTTATTATTGAATGCTCATTTATCTTCCTCTCTCTTCATGTGTATACCCATACGCAGTGAAGAGACCACTTAATCCTTTTACATCCTTCCTTTTCTCCTCTTCACTCGAAAGCTTGAACATCTACAAATCATTCACGAAAATGAAGAAGGAGATAAGGAAGGATATTTATGGACATCCATCGGGTATATCTCAAGCTAAGAAAATCACAGTGCTTTTCTGAGAACTTACTTGAATTTTTAACATCCCTGCTGGGTTATTTTCCTTCATCAATATTTTTTTATTCTCTCGCTTTAACAGGTGATAAGATTGACTGTATTTGTAACGGACACAACTGCTCCTTTTCTCCAACAAGGCAGGGGACTTTTAATAATTACGATTATTGACATCAATGAGCAGCCTCCGGTGAGTTCCACTTGTTCCTTCTTTTGAAATCCCTCAAGTTGTTGCTACAAATGAAAATTAAGATGTCAGAAATGAAACGAATTTTCAATATGGCATTATACGGCACTTTATTCAAAAAAGGAAAATCTCTTTTTATATTTTTCCATTTTTCTTTTATGAAATCATTGATTGAAAGGTGAAAGATGTAAAAAATTTAAAAAGGTGAAGGTTGAGAAAATTTAGAAAGGAATTTCGAGCGACATAATCGAAAAATGCTCACGTACATTTAAAAGCTCTCGTTTCTAAAAAAAAGTCCTTAAAATTTGTCCTTGAGCTGTTGCTGAATGCCAGCATCCATTACAAGCACTGAAAAAATGAGAAGGTTAATTAAAGTCAGATATCGATCAAGGGGTGGAAATTTAAAAAAATTCAACAATTTTTTTTCGTCACGTAAAAATCGATTTTTTTCTTGAATTCTGAGTGCTATAAATTTTTCCATTTTAAAAAATATTGAACTATTCAATTTGAAAGAAAATTTAAACAAGAGTAAGATTATCAAAATCTCTCATAGCCAAAAGAAATGAAATGTGAAAAGGGTCCGCATTGCGTACTTGTTACCCGAATTACCTTCACCTTTTTTCCTTCGCAACGGCACTTTTGATATAATAACATGCTGCTTTACATGCTACAACCAGAAAAACTCTCTCCTTTCTTACATTGATTGCACAATTTCCTCGACAATCGTCCAAGTGTTTTATTTTTCTTCTTGGAAGCGGAGGAAGCAAGAAAGGAAGTAAGGAATATCGTGATGAAAAAGAGTTCTAGTTAAGAGTACTTAAGTGAAAATTAATTAAAACAATTTACAACGCTTCCACCTTCTTATGCTCTTATAGCGTGAAAAATGTCTGGAAAATTCTTTATTGTTTTAATTCCATTGAAAAAAGCTTTGCCCTTGTTATTAATCTCGCTCTCGTTATTTAAACAAATAATAAAAATAAAATAAGTAAAAAAAATTTAACAACACTCCCTTCTCTTTGTACAACTAGAATGAAGGAAAAGATAAAAAAAAAAAGAAATGAATTCATCCAGTGTATAACCTTTTGAGAACTTAAAACAAATGGTAGCTAGAAAAAAAATAGAAAATTGAAGATATATGAAAGAAAAAAAGAGAAGGAAGGGAATTTTTTTTGTTTGATTTTTAAAAACTCTCAATTTGGACAAACAAAAAAAGAGAAAAAAAAATACAAAATTTAGTTTTAATTCTAAAAAAAGTTATAAAACATGGATAAAATGTCAAAAATTTACTATTTTATTTTATTTAATATTTTCCTTCGAAATATCTAGTTAAAAAAGGAGTGTTGTTAAATTTTTTACTTATTTTATTTAGTCCTTTTTCCTATCAAATTTATTAAACTTAATTTAGTAACCAAAATACATTTACAAAATTAAAAGTGTGAATGTATAAATTGTTCGCTCCCGAATTTACCCTAGACGAATCTCTCGAGTAAGATTCACCGTTATGATTACTATTTTTTACATATTTATTTTATTGGTTCCAACAAAATAACTTTTCTTAATATTATTAATTTCATTTTTAACATGCATTTTTTGCATTTCTTCTCTCGATGTCTTTAATCTTGTCACTGTATGAAAGTGATTTGGGGGTAAAACAGTGAGAGCGCATGATTATCGAGGGAAGTGGGTGAGTGGTGAAGTTGATGGTGTTGAAGTATTGGAGCGCATGTAAGAATTTTTTTAAATATTTTTTGACCGTTATTTTTACACAACATCTGTTGCTTCGCAACAGCTGTTGATTCCCGTCGTGAACGACCGAGAGAAAAGATACGATTGTGTGGAAGTAAGAGAGAAGGGAGAATAAAGACGTTGCGGTTGCTTCTTAAGAACCACAAAAGCAAATTCCCTTTAAGTCATTTTCTTTCTTTTGTTTGTGCACATTACTCACATTATTCATTGCCTTGCGTCTCACTCACTCGACTGCTATATTTATCACTCATAATAATAATCATAAAAAGTGATGAAGAGTTTTCATTGTTCATACATGTCGCGCGCAAAAAAAGAATATTTCGCTGTCATTATATTTTATCATGAAGACGAAAAAAAGCGCGAAAAAGATAACACAAAAGGTTTTTTTCTTGTGTGTCTGTCTCTGAAAATTATTACGTCTTTAAGGATTTTCTTCTTTGGCTCGGCCATATTTGTGTTACTTTTATTTTATTTTTAAAAATGTAGAGATGGGTTTTAAAAATTTCTGTTAAAAAATTTATATTTTGAAAAATCTTTAAAAAATTTAATTTTTTATAAAAATAATTTTATTATGCTTTGTGTGCTTTTATTGCGCTTATCATAAAATTTTTCTCTCGCATGAGAATGGAAAAATATTCATTTATCTTCGGCATCAGACTTTGTCTCCTCTCGATTCACGAAAATCGTGAGTGCTTTCTTTGTTGGGAGAGAATATGCTATCAACATAAATAAGTTAAAAAAAAGTGTCAGAATTGGATGAGTTTATTTTAAGAGAATTTTCTTGCTAAAAGCATTTCGAGGAAAAACCTTGAAAATTTTCTTAACCGCTCATCGGAAACTTTTTTTTCCCGTTGATTCCGCAATAAATTTTAATTTTAACATGTTCTCAAACAAAAACTGACGTGTTGATTATAATCTCTCCTTCCGCTCTATCATCTCCTCCACTGACTCTGACTTAGCTTCCGCTGAAATAACAAACAGCATGAGACTTTTCTCGCTTAACTCAACAAGGCGGCATTTTTAATAAGCAAACTTCAAGCCGTCAGTTCCAGCAGCTCAATTTTAATTCTTATTTATCCCACGGTTGATAAAAAAAAGTTCTTTTTCCCGTCCATTAAAGATGGTTAAAAAAGTATTTCCTGTATACGTATGTAACATGGCGACAGTGAACAAGTAAAGCGTAATTTTGCATGCGATATGTATCGCGGATAGAGGGAAAGAAAAATGTAACAAAATATCATCATAAATCATCTCTCAAAACAGCGGCAGAGATATAACTCTCAGCTCTACACACACAATATAGACCCACAACTTCCTCCTCAAGCAAATGTCATGTTTAAAAAGATTTCTTTATTCTTTTTCGCTCACATGTATAGACAGGCAGAGTTGATACTGCAGAATCGCTCTTGAGAGTATGGGGGTGAAAAAAATTGTGCTCGAGATAAGATTGAGAGCTGAAGAAAAGGGAGACAAAGGCTGGAGGGATTCAGGATAATCGAAATTATAATATAAAAAAATAAAATAAAATATTTAAATAATTTTAGTAAGGTCCTCAAATTTGCAAAAACTTTCATCAATATGTGTGAAATTTTTGTAAATTCTATTATCGTCACCCTCCACGGTAGATTTTTTCATAAAGTGATGTAATTATGTTAAACTCACTCAATAATAATAACGACGATGACAAAGCGGAAGAAAAGATGCGAATGAAGACTGTCTTGACAAATATCTTTACTCTTCCTTTCTGATATCAAAAAGCGAGAGGAATTTTACTCAACTTCAAAGTCATTGCTCATTATGCGCGCCACTCATATTATCATTCTCATCATCTTGTCGCGCGTGCATGAACATTGTCAATATGATTATTCTCTTATGGAAGCGGATAATCGCATCCTGCGTGAGGAAGCAGAAAATTTGATGAAATAATTTTTGCTCACTACTTGGTAGTAATTACGGCAGTAATGCATGTTTTTTACTATTTAATAATCCGGCTTTATTTCCTGACACTACGACACTATAAAAAGTGTTTAGAGCACTCACTCACAAACACGCATTGCCTCAAGTTACATTTATTGCATGCTTATTTAAGGATTTAAACTTGGATCTTTTCGCAAAGTCATGTGTGGGAATTTTAAGAGAGCTTTAACTCTACGTATTTGAGTACGTCTATAACTTTTTTTTTCGCTGACAACAAAATCATTGTGGTATCATAAAAAAAGTTCATGATGATCTTTTTGCGACAGAAAATGCCGCAATTGTTCATGTAATGATGTACAATTTGTATTTTATTTATGATAAAAATGCAAATATTTCTCGAACAAAATTCCCCTCGCACTTGTAAGGCATTTTAAATGTATTTGTATATGGCGAACATCTCGAATATGATGCTGATGATGATAAAGTAAATAAGTAGATATGAATTTGAGAATAAAAAAAAGCACAAGAAAATATTTTCGTTTCGAGGGAAAAATGGAAATGAAAAGCATACAGAGAATTCTGATACAGCATCACATTACATAGCTCCCAAGATTTATGGAAAAGTTAAATGTAAATTCAATTTCTCTTTTTCCTGAGAAAAAGAATTTACATGAAAGAAAAAGAAAATTTTCTTGCCTGTTTATTTTCGTGTGTGCATAAATTGAATTTGATTTTCATTCCATCACGAGAAAATAAAATAAAAAGTAAAATTGCAAATTCAAATTTTTTAGGAAGAAATTTAACGAGTTTGAGTGAGTGTTGATTGCTGTGATTTGAAATTTATTGTGCAAAATTTGTAAAATTAAATTTTAATATTTTTAATTGGAAATTTCTGTTTAAATTCTCTGGATTTAATTTTCACAAAGTGTCATATAAATTACTTCCAAAGCTTTTCTCTTCGTGGAATTAATTTTCTTCTCAAAAGTTCTTTTCTTCTTCGATGCCTTCCGAAAAAAGTCCTTTGAAGACTCAACGACTTATAAAATTCCATGTATAACTCAAATCTTCATGTCATCGCATGTTATCCATATGTAATTTCCCCTAAAAATACTTCCACCTACATCTTTTGCCACCTCCACGAAATAAAAGTTTTTCTCAACTCCTTTATTAAATTTTCATCTTCTTTCATCAACGAGAGCTTTCATCTCATTCAAGTGTGTATGCATACAGAAGAAAAAGAAGAATTTATTGAAATATAAAGATAGGAAGAGATTTTTCATTGAGAGATAAGAAGAGGAGAAAATCGATAAAATCCTTTCGACGTTGAGAGTGAAAAATTAAATTATCCTTTTCCACCACTTCGACATCACCGCCGTTCCTCCTCGTTCAGCTCGGTATTCATTCCTTTTACAAATGAGCACCTTCAATGAGAATTTCGAGAACAAGGGAGCAGAAACAAAAGCTTTTAATGAATTTTACAAGTTTTCTTTTTAGTTTCTTTATTCTCGAAAGTTGAAAGAACGAAAAAGATTTAAATTGGACAAATTTGTAAAATCTAAATTTAATTAAATTAATTTCTTAAAATAAAATTCCAACCTTACGAATTTTTGTCCTGCTTAACTTTTTTTGTATGTTTGCATTCGCTCGAAAATAAAAAATTCTCGTTTTATTTCAATATTGAAAGGTGCACAGGCAAAATGAATGTTTCCAAGAAAAGAGAAAAGCAAAAAAATTTGCAGAAGACTTTTGACGTCAATGCACTGTGTTCTTCTGCAGTGTTTATTAAAAGAAAAAAACTTTTTTACTTTTCTCGCTTTTTTAATGAGCTAAAAGAAGCTAAGAGGGAATTAAAATCAGTTTGAAAGGAACAGTGACTATCTTCATATCTGGGAGAAACTCCATGAGATCTTAATGCGGATTAAATGAAACAAAAATTATGAGCGTGAGAAACAAAAGGGAGAAAAATTGAATTCTTTATATTTTAATCACGTCGAAGTGCAGAAAAAAACTTAAGATTGCAGATGAGCTGCTGACGACTGAAGTGAAGACAATGACTGCAAGTTGCCGCAGAAATTGAAAAGAAAAAGAGAGACAGAAGATTTTCAATAAAGTGAATGAAGAAAAAAAGATTTTAGAGAACATTGAACAATTTTAATGCAATTTTTTTCAAGAAATCTTCTCCTCAAGGTTGTCATTCCAAGAAAATTCTCATCTAGTCCTTTAGAATTAATTTTCAATTTACTTTACTGCAGAATTTTTTCCCTCTCTCTCCTTCTCGTTCAACAAACTGTCCAACTATCGACGATGCAATCAACTTTATAAATAAATTTCGAACAAGCGACACAAAATCCCATTATTTCCTCCGTTCTTGAGCTTCAGTAATTTAATTTCCATCAATTTATGGCAACTCTAAAACTATATGAACCTGCACAATTAGAGAAAGTTCCATAATTGATGTTAGCGTTTGTTTAAAGTCTTTTGGATTGACATGGAACAACATTCATTATCAAGTCAAACAAATCCGCAGCATTCGAGCAAAAAAATTAATTGAGTTAGAAAAGTTTTCGCTACTACTAAAAGTTTGCGAAGAATGAGCGAGTGTGATGAGGTTTAAAATGGGTTGCTCAAAATTTTATTTAGAGTCAGAAGAAATTTTTTGAAATGCTTGTACGATATGAAAAAAGTTTCAAGAGTTTCCATTTATGAAAAAACTTATTAAAGCTTAATCAATTTTAATAATGAAAAATCTCGGATAGTTCAAAAAAAATTTTTAACATAAAAGCTTTATCTTCAAAAAAAATTCCCCAATTTTTAGACCAACCCCATCTTAATGCATGCACAAAAAATAAAATCCACTTCGTTCGTGAGTTACGAAACGTTATGACAACAAAGCCGCACCACTAAATTTAATTATGCTTTACAGCATAGTTTTCGAAAGCATCGAAAGGAAAAACCGACAGCACAACATAAAACAGAATTTTTTCGGGAAGCGTTGCACATCGTCGAAAGAAAAGAGAACTTCAGTTGTTGTTGATTTCTGTATCAACGAATATATGAACACACAATTCATTTTATATGCATGAAAGCTCAAAGCGCTTTTGTGCGCTTTATTATGTTATGCACCCACTCTTTTAGTACATGAAAGCAAATTTCATTTAAATCTAGCGCATAACGAGACGAATTAAAAAGGAACTTTAACAAGGGTTGAAGCGTATGTGCTTGAAAATGCAGTTATGAAATTTCCTATTAAAGAGCTGGAATTTTTTTAGCGAACCCCTGCAAGCATCTATCACGGATGCGGCCTTCCATACTTACTCTCTCTTTTGACATAAATTAAATAAATGTTCTCATAGATTGTACGACATAAATCATTTCTCTTTCCTTCTCCATCCAACGGAGCTCTCGTCTTCAGGATGGTTAAGCACGACGAGGTTGTTATGAATATTTTTTTCTTCTACTTTTCTTTTTTACTACAACCATTCAACCAGCAACAACGTTCGCTTCCTCTCACATTCTGTCGCTATCATAAATTACCTTTAAATAATTTTTTTACGCTTACTATCGCATTTGCGACCAGGAAAACATTGTTGGATTTAAGCTTTGAGAAAATCAAGGGATCGAACTAAATATTGAAAGCTCTAAATAATTTAACGGTTTTTGTTTTAAATTGAAAATTAGAAATTTTCCATTCCTTGCATTTGTTTCCTTTAACACGCTAGACAGCATGATGAGTGAAGACGACGTGAAAGTTCTTCTTCATTTACTTCCCGCATTGTTCGAGTTTCTATTACGGAAAATGATTGTTTCGTTGCATGGAAAAGTTTTCACTTTACAAACCATAAACCGATAAGACAACAATGTTGTAGCAATAATAAGAACATGAATAATGTTCATCGGTTGAGGAAAATTGAGAGCGGAAATTTCTGATTCATAATTTAAGGGGATTTTCAGTTAATTTAAATTGCAATTACGATAAGACATTCAGACCTTCTCATTCTCATTCTGTTCCATCTAAAATCCTCTTATCATCACCATCGGAATGAAAAGTTTATGAACGATGACAGAATGGAATTAAAGTGGATTAAAACTATGGATGAATGGAGATGATGAAGGGTGCTGGCGTAAAGCTGTGAAGAAAAAACTTTTTTTCTTGTATATTCTTCCGCCTCGACACTTTCCTAAGGAGGAGAAGGAGCAGTGTGGAAGGCATAAATTATTGTCTTGCCATTCCTGGACAAATTTTCATTTTATCTTCAAGCAATTCGATTTTTTAAGGAAGGGATTTTCTTTCCCCAGCAAAACGATTTTTATCTTTATTTTGAAAGGTTGAGTTTTAAATTTAATACTTTGGGCGACCCTAGATTTGATTAAAATGTACAACTTTATTAAAAATTATAATTTAAATTTGTTGAATTTTTAAAGATTTTAATTTGCCTTCTATTTAAATGAGTCAATTTTAAATATTTAAAAAGTTTAAATATTCAAGGTTCAATTCCTAAATATATCAAAAAATACTTAGAGTTGAAACAAATTTTTTTTTGAAAAAACTTAATCTCAACTTGAACACTTAACTTTCTAACAAAATATAGAAATAAAAATCATATGTCAATTTTAAGGGTCGACAAAGATTTCTCGAATGAGATTAAAAAGTTTTTCCTGAAACGATCTGTTTTAATCTTGTCCCTATGTTTCGAAAGGGTTCAAAAATATTTTGTTGTCACACCTGAATTAATTTAGAACATTCTCATTTTCTAAAAAAATTCTTAATAAATGAATGTTCCACAAACAATTTAATCGAATGAGCGCATCCCGGGTCGAAGCCATATCCGGAAAATTAGTTTTGTGAATTAAATAAATAATTGAGAGAATGAAGAAAAATATTGAAAAAGATCTTTTCAATTGAATGAGATAAGAAAAAAAGCATTTTTTATTCTCATTTATTGTTGTTCAATTTATTTGCCACTATCGACATCTGCTGCCACTGTTGCTTCATTTCTCAATTGCGATACACAAATAATGTGCAATATTCTCAATTAAATCGCTTCGAATGTAGCAATAACAACATTGAGAGAGATTTCAAATGGCATAACCACAAAATTCATTATGTTCATCTCCTTCCGCCAGGTCTTTCAATCGGCCACATTCAATTTCAACATGATTGAGGAGCAACCAGTTAATACAATTCTCGCAACAATGCACGCAACAGATGCTGACTCTACAATATCAGAATATCAATTAATTGATGGCAACGAGGATGATAATGGAAGCGAATTTTTTGAGATAAACAACGTCACTGGTGAGTGTAAATTCAAGCATGAAAAAAAGAGAGCAAAATTTATGTTGGCTCGACCGCAAAAAAAATGGTTCGTGCAGTAAAGTCGAATTTTATTGCCCTTTTTTAAATTCATCATCTAGGGTTGTTGATTTAAATTTTAAAACTTTAAAAAATAATAAAAAGCTTTTGAAAATTTTACAACCATTGAGATTGACAAATTTACATTGCACACGCCCGCACATGTTAATAAAATCCGTTAATCAATCACATTGTCAACTTTTGACAGTAAAAAAAATTTAATTGAATTTTTCGTAAATTTGATTTTATTGTAAATGTTACACATTGTGGTGTCGATTGTAAATTTTTTAGTCCTTCACACATCAAACAAACCAGAATTGTGGGTTGAAAAAGGTGTAATTAATATCGAAATAAACGTTCTGAATATTAAAATTGATTGTGACTTGGTTGAAATATTAATGAACCATTAATTATGTGAAGTACAAATTGAGTAGAAGACAATTAATATTAAAGGTCTAATTTTAACTTTAAACACCCCTTTAAACGTTCTATTGATGCTCACGTGACGAACTGAAATGTCACGTTGTTATAATCGCATTCAATTTGCTCATTTCGCAGGTACAATTCGCACCAAATCACGTATTGATTACGAGAAAGTCAAGCTGATAGAGTTTAATGTGACTGTAACGGATACGGGCGTTCCCCAATTAACATCAACCGCTCGAGTTTTCGTCAACGTCATAAATATTAATGACAATTCACCTCATTTCAATGAGAGCGAATATCAGCTGAATGTAAATGAAAATGCCATGAGAGGAACATCGATAGGCTTTGTACATGCACGGGACGCAGATGAAGGTAATTATGATTTTATTATTTAAAGTGCTTCTCTATTGTTGTCTGTCCACCGCACAATTGCTCTCAATGTACATGTGACTATCCCAATATTCTGGGTTCATAATTTCTCAATAAAATTTCCTCCTTACCATGCATGGCGATGTCGAGAGAATGAGTGAACCAATTCCTAGCCATATGCTCCTAATAGCCTCCTCACACCCGCTTCCAGTTGACCATCGAACGACACTCAGAGCACAATCATCATCATTTCTATGGCCATTTATGCCCAACTCATACCAAAGGCTATGATTTTAAAGAGAGCCATGAATAAAGCATGAAAAAATTTGGCAGAGATTTTATTTTAATAGAGCGACCATTAAAAATACGTTATGAAAAAATTTAAATTTTTTAAAGCACATCTAACTTAACAAAATATTTTTCCTCCTCAGGTGAATTTGGTGTAATAAAATATGAACTGGTGGGCGGCGAACATGAAGCGTTTCAAATTGACGCTCATAGCGGTGAAATATTCGTGGCAAATGGCTCATTATTGGATCGAGAGAGGCAGGCTGAGATTATGTTGTCAGTGGTTGCCATTGACCAGGGGCTTCCAATTGATGAGCGGCGATCAACGACAACAAATGTAAATGTAAGAGTGTGGGACGTGAATGATGAATCGCCATTATTTCGACAGCATAGCTATTATGGGAACATTGCTGAAAATCTTCCATTGAACCCACCTGCGACCATCCTACAAGTGCAGGCCGACGATAGGGATGAAAATGAGGCGGGCACGGTGAAATACTCAATATTGTCGGGCAATGATGATAATTCATTTATGTTGGATGCGAATTCGGGAATTTTGTATCCGGCCACGTCGCTGATGGGAAGGAAAGGTCAATATAGCCTGAAAGTTGAGGCACGTGATGGTGTCGGATTCGGTCCGCATACTGATCTCGCTGAGATAATTATTGACGTGATTGAAGTTAATCAACATCGTCCCGTCTTCATCATGCCAGCACTCTCAAATGCGACTGTTGAGATTCAAGAGAGCCTTGCCGTTAAAGATTATCTCGTGCTCACTGTGAAAGCTGAAGATTTAGATAATGGCGATAATGGAAAACTTTCTTATCATCTTCAGGTATTTTATAGGTGACAAAATTATTAAATTATTTCCACTAAATCTTTCTTTTCTCTCGCAGAACAACAATGAAAATGTTCAGCAGACTGAAACATTTGAGATTGATGCAATGAGTGGTGAATTGAGATTGCGACGAGTGCTGAATAAAAAGGAACAATCACGCTATGAAATAATTCTTGTCGCACGAGATCATGGAGTGCCCACAAATTTCCAACAATTGCGCTTCCTCACTATTCTCGTTGTCGACAACAATGAGGGTAGCCCAGAATTTCCGGATGCGAGCAACCCATACAAGTTCTCTGTAACCGAAAATAGTGAACGTGACGAGCGTATTGGAAAGATTCAGGCAATTGTGCATGGCGCAGATACGACTCATGCAATTTTCTACTACATTCTACTTGGAAATGATGGCGGTGCTTTTTACATAGACAAAATTACCGGCGACGTCTTCACCAACAAATCGCTCGATCGTGAAATGGTCGACATGTATGAACTTTATGTGCTTGCGAGTAAGAAATCCGACTTACATATCGGTGACACTGAGCAAATGCTGCTTTCCACTGAGAGTCTCGAGAGAAACAGTTCAGTTGCTAAGATATGGATACACGTATTCGATGTCAATGACAATGCACCTGAATTTACTCAAGAGGTGAGTTGATTTTTATTTCAATGACTCGTTAGAAATTTTTGAAGAGTTCTGAAGTTGAGCGATAAAATTTTCCTGGATTTTTTATGTAAACAAATAAATTTTTCGTGATAAAAACAATTTTTATTAATTTGCAAGTTTAAATTTTACTCACACAATTTCATTTCAAAAACGTCTCTCGACAATCTTCAAAACATCATCGCCACATTTTTCTCTCATCTAGATCTATTACGCTGGTGTTAATAAGAAGTCTGGTGTTGGAGAGCTAATTGCATTAATTAATGCAACAGATAAGGACTTTGGAGCGAATGCAAGCATTGAATATATAATCGCTGCATCGTACTTGTACAAATATGGAGCGACAAAATCAACAGGCAACATTGTTCCTTCGCCCTTCGGTGAGCTTCTATATTTTGGTGTTGGCGACGACATTAAAGTGTCGCTTTTAATCCAGTAACTGCTTCTATCCTATTTGCCACTTGCTACCCGCTGCAATTTTAGTTAGTTTTGTGCATGTTGACACTTGTCGGCGGGAGTTTGTGGAGCATTTAGGGATTTTGGAATTTTGTTTAATTGAAAATTTAAGGCTGAGATTTTTCCTGGATATGCAGTTTGCTCTGTGCATGTCAGTCAAGACCAGTAACCGAAGCTCAATTTTTATTCATTTGATTAAAAATTCCTAAAGCCTCAAATCTTTTTTTAGAAAAATGCAAAATTCCATCTCCATGAAGACAGATTCAAATGCTTCTTTGACAACTCTTTGTAAACTAAAAAATTCTCATCTGTGCACATTTTTCCATTTTCTCTCTATCTCCTCGGGTTTTATAGCAATTTCACAAGATTCGAGATTAACTACGAATGCTTATATGGCAGAATATAACCAAGATAGATTCGAGTTGGAAATTCAGGCAAAGGAAGTGCAACCACCTGAAAGAATTGCAAAAGCAAGAGTTTTCGTGAGTATCATTTTCAACTTTTCCCGGTGCATCAATGCATGCAAAAAAAAGTCAACGAGAATGATAAAAATTTCTATCTCTCTCTCTCTTTCCTAGATTTGGATTTATGAGCCAGAACAGCTTGTACGTGTAATTTTATCACGACCACCATCGGAAGTGCAGACTGAACGTGACGAAATTCTCGTTGAACTGACGAATGTCACAAAAAATCGCATCATTATCGACGATATTCGATATCATGTTGATGGCGTTGGAAGAATTCGTATGGATTGGACTGACATGTTTTTTCATGCTGTCGACACTAAAACAAAATCTATCGTACCCGTCTTTGAGGTTCTCACTGAAATTGACTCAAAGTATGATTTTCTTAAGGACTATTATAGCGTGAGTATTCTATGAATTGAAGGACTTAATATTTAAAATCTGTTGGAACAAAAATTTCAAAACAAATAAAATTTTCAACCGCAACCCTGATATTTGCACACAACTCTTTAACCCATAAACTTGTATCGCTTCTCATTCACAAATAGGGTTTCGCAATTGAGAACGTCATACCAGCATACAGTGCGAATCTTCAAGAGGAGTTTGATATTGCCTTGGCAGCCATTGTAGCACTTCTGATTGTGCTCTTTGTTGGTGCAATAAGCTTCATCGTACTGTGCTGTTGCCTCAAAAACTGGGTAATTTCGATTCCATCCGAGACGAGGAGAAAAGATGCATTGATCAAGAAGCAAATAATCGACGACTTGAATACAACCGAGAATCCTTTATGGATTGAACAGTAAGTTTAAGATCTCTTATGTGAATCATGTCAAAAGGAATTATGTTGTTGGGATGAAAAGTTGAGGTTTCGTAAATGGAAATTTGCGGAGATTTCCGTCATGGTCTCGTGATTTGAGGAGCTAACGAAAGTTTCGGAGAAGCTCTCAAGGATTTTCAAACTCATTCTTGCGAAAACTTTTAAGAGCATCCTTTGTAAGCTTTCTACTGTTAAAGTTTTATTATTTCTTAACATAACCTCAAAGAATCAAACGTCAGCACGATGGCTTCACTTTTCATACCCCACTCCATAATTCCATTAAAACCATTTCAGAAATGCAATTTTCATTGGCATGTTTATGAGTTTCTCCATTATAATTGAAATATTGAAATGCTAAACAATTTCAACAATAAGTAACTTACCTTGTTATTTCAATACAACAAAATAACAGGAAACTAAAAATTTATGAGGAGCAGGAGTTAACGATGAAAATATTCTCGGAGCCATCTGAATTTCAATTGCCAATTGTTGAAAGTTCTTCATCGATAAGACAACAACAACAACAACAGCAGCAGCATGGAGGAAGTTCTCTGACACAAAATCTACTTGGAATGGAGACGCCGCCCACACCCCTTCTCGATACCTATAATGGAAGTGATATCGGGGGTGATTTAGACACAAACTATGCGACCATACTCAACTATCCGACGCATAATAACAATAGCGGTAGGAGTAATAATAATAGCACTAATAGTGCATTAGTGAACAATAGCCGAAGCACAAACAATACTATCAACCTAATAGATGCTGATTATCAGACGCTGCGGAATACTCAACCACGTATACCACCGGTTAGTATCCGCTGTTCTCTCGCTATTCATTAGGTCATAAAATGTTGAGCTAGCTAGAGTGGAAATTTAGAAATCTCTCTCTATTTTTAAAGTTAAAGTCAAAAATTATGAATCTTCAAAATACGTTAATTTTTTGACCTCATCACATTTCCACTCATGACTCATGTTCAATATAATAATGCGTGCATTATGCGCTTTTCAATAATTAATTGTCGAAAGTGCACTTGCTCATTCGACGAATGCATTTTCGATAATCCTATTCAGATTCATCACTTAAATGAACGTACATTAAAATCACCATCAATCCCCCTTAATAATTTACCCCTTCATTTACAGCGCTATGAATTTAATGGATCAACATTCCAAGTGCAACAGAACGACCAGTCGTCAGATTATATTGGTGAGCTTATGTGAGATTTAAAATCACTGCTTAATGCATTGAAAGCGCATCGGTGGAGGAGAATGCAGTAGCAGCAAAACGAAGTCAATCAAAAAGATGAATTCTTGAACGTGTATAAACAATTTTAAGTGAATTTTATAGATGAAAATTCTTTCTCTCGAGACAATAATGAGTAGTAAAAAAATGATGGGAAAATGTAGTGGAAAATGTTGTTTTGAAAAACATTTTTTTATTAGCAAATTAAGAAAGTTTTATTTATTATGCAAGACGAGTGAAAATTTTTAGTTTTTCAAATTTATGTTGAAATGAAAATTAAATCACTAAAAAAATTCTAGTTGCTATTGAAATGTACATAATTAAGTAGGATTGAAAAATTTCACAAGAAAAACGTATTTTAATTAATTGTTTAGTTTAAATATTAAAATGTGGGTGTTGTATGCTAAAAACTATGATAGCAGGAAATATTGATAATCGCTGAGCCAAATAATAAAAAAGCGAGCATGAAAGATAAAAAAGGATGGAAATTTTCATTAATTTTTGTGACTCCTCTCTAATTTATTTCTCATACTTTTTTGAAAATTAATCCCTCAAAATTATGCAAGCACTGAGTTAATTAAAAGACCATATTTAAATCATGTAAAAAGAATTAAGGCACGCCAATTTTATTTATTCCAAATGATACAAAAATTATGTTAATTTTGAAGCATAAAATGAGTAATAAAAATTATTTTTATGAAATGTCAAGTGAATTTTTTTGAAAACAACAAATTATTTTCTTTCAGATTCTTAGAATTCAAAGCTCGTAAAAAAGTTATTAACTTACAAGGCGGTATTATTAAGCTTTTTGTTCATACAAATTGAAAGCACTCGTGTCAGAGAAGCTTTTAAGCTCTGGTCTTATTTCTTCTTTTTGTTCGTATCCGTATACGAATTACATTTAGTGTGAGTGACTTTCGTGCAAATTATAAAATTTGACTTTTAATCATGGAATTGAAACAGCAGCTCAACAAATTTTATCGTATAAAGTTTTAAAACTATGAAACAAAAAAATTTTATTTATATAATTTTTTCGATTTTGTCTCAATTTTGAAGTTAATTAAGTTTTTGTTATACAGCTGACAGTTGACTCACTTGTAACGTATTTTTTCAAAAATGTGATAAAGTGATTCGGATGGTTCTTAAATTTAATTAAATATTTGCTCTAACATAGTTAAAAAATATATGTAATAAAGTTCTATTAGTGTTCTCTATATTTTGTGCAGATTCAGATGGTTTATCTTTATCACACAACATAGTGATTGGAGTCATATTTTTTTGCGTGCATTGGTGATTTTCAATGATGTGTTTTTTATAAAGATTTTTTCCTCAACATGAATTAATTTGAATAAATGAATCATCAAATAAAATTCAGGGTTATTTTTGAATAAAGTTTAGCCACAATTAAGCATAATTAATAAAATTTTATTTCATGGTTGAGCAAATGTGTAACGGTTAGTAAAAATTTAAACTATGACACCTACACAATGTTTACAGTTCAGAGTGAAATTTAAATTTTTGTTTTCTAAAAATTTGTAATAAATTTAAAGAAATTTGTGTACAGGATCACAGAAAATCATGAGTCTGGTAGCTTTCTTACTTTTAAGATTAGAAAGTTAGAATCCAGTCATCAAATTATTTTCAAATTTAACAATTTAATGGAGCTGGATCTTTTTTTCACACCAATGCATTTTTATCACACAGATGCAATTTTAATAAGCTCTTTTGATGAAGCAAGCAGGTGTGATGACGAATTCTGGGAAAATTAATTTATCATTTTATGAATAAATAAGCAATTTTTGAGAATTTTACTAATAATAAAATCCAGGCTAAAGATGGAAAAAAGACAAACGAAATATATTGCTGATGGAGAAATACTTCATCAAAGTCGGAAAAACATAAAAATAAAATTTCATTGACTTGACTTTTTTTCCCATGCAAGTTCAGATTTTTCGCAGTCTTAAAGGCAAATAAGATTTCTCTGACGTCGAGTTTGGTCTAATAATACCGCCTTGTTAACTTAATTTCCAACGAAATTCATTAAAGCTGCCTTCACAACCTCTTTGCATACCTTGAAGGCGTTAAAAAATTCTTCATTCATTAAGTTCTTACCAAATAACCCTACAACTTCATCAAACGCCCAATTTAAATTAAAAACTTTTTTACTGATATAAAAAAGGACCTTAAAAATTATTCAAATATTTCATCATGTTCCAAATGCCTCAATCTTGATTTTAATTTTTCAACTTTTTTTTCGGATCCTCTTCACTAATCTCAAAATCACAATCAGAAATAACAAAATGCTTTCTATTCTGTGCAGATGTTAAAAAAAGGCTTCACTAGCTTTTGCTCTTGTCGGATAAAAAAGGATGTGCTGTGAAAAAAGGATATTTTAGGAAACCAGATAATTTCCGTACATAAAGTTAGTGATATAAATTTACGTGCGTGCGTTCGGAATGTATTGAACAACACAATAATAATAACTATAACATGACTGTTTTATAGACAATCATGTGGAGGGTTGAAAATCTATTCAAATTTTTATAAAGTTGTATTTTTGAAGCTAGTTTAATTTCTTTATCAAATTTGAAAAACTAACCGAAATATTTTACCCCTAAAACTTATGCAACCGAATTATGAACTAAGAATTTTCATTTCAAGCTGACGCAAAAAGTTTTTAAAAAATTCCCATTTAAGAATCACAAATGGTACAAAAATTTAATAACTTTGTTATTTTTCAATTATGAGTTTGTTCGTAAAAATTTATCTTAAAAAATACTTGAGAATTTTCTGTCTGCGGTCTGTGACCATAAAATTTTTAAACTTCATTACGGACAGTTCAAATAAACCCTTGGAATTTTCCGAAATGAGTGAATTCTCATCTTATCTATGAAGCAACGTTGAGTGCTCAAGCAAGAAACGAAAATGGGGAAAGTTGAGTCTGTAAATGACTTGTTGCTCTCAGCCGCAAGCATTTGTGGCGGCCTAGAAAAATAAACAAGGCGCTTGTTGAGTGGGAAACAAAGCTCATGTTCATTGTGTAGAAACAATATTTAGGTTAATTTTCCTCAATTTGAGTAACTCCGCTCTCAACTGTTGTTATTTCTTAATGAAATTGGTTTTCATATTTTAGCCCGAAGCACAATTGAGTTTAATGGTGAAAATGAAGGCAAAAGATTTGAAATTCTTTAAAGTTACAATTTTGTGCTTTAAAATCATAAATTTATGCTTTAAAAGCAAATTATAATTGGATAAATGATTGCTTTGTTAAATAAACTTTCAATTTTTCAATCAAAATTTTTTCGATTTCTTTCTTCATAAATCTCCCATAAAATTTAAGCAGTTCAGTAACTTCTGCATGCGTTTATGGAGTATTTACGATATACAATTTACTTCCAAGCAATTTAGCAGCATGCACACTAAAATCATTATCGCGAATTGTGTGCGATAATAAAAATGATATGCTTACGATCATTAGCGAGTGTGCATGTAAAATAGGGGAGGTAAAAATGTGCCATAAATAAAAAGGGAAATAGAAAAACAATAAAAATTTATTTATTTAATTTTCACATGGTTTGAGTTTGGATCTTCTCCTCTTCACACCGCTGCTGCTGATGCTATAAATTTTTGGCTTCTTTAGCATACGAAGCGGGAAAATTTAGTGAAAATTTATCGACAACTGAATTATAAAATTTTTGCTACCATTTTAAAAGCTTTTCAAAGTTCTTAATGGTGGAACCACCTACAAAAACACCCACAATGCTCCATCTGAGTTTTCTTTTATATCGTGAAAATGCGATAAAAAGGCAATTTTTAGATAAGATTTATTCATTCACTCCTTTCTTGCCTACGTAAAAAGTGAGAAACCCGCTGCGATTTGTTTTTGAAAAATGGCCAAATTAGATCAATGAGATAAAAACTATCGCAACGGAAATATCTTTTGAGTTAATGAAAAATGTCCTGCAACTTAAAAAAATTAAAAATTTTGTAATAAAATATTTTGAAAAAAAACCTCGAATAAATTTTACCCGCAATAAATATTCATTCCTTTCCTCCAATTTTCTCTGATTATGAGTGAGCGCTCAATCGAGAAAAAAATTCTTCTCCTCTTCGACTAAATCGATTTCATTCGGTTTGAATTTTTATGACCTTTCCAATAAAGGCGTTTGTAAATATTATTACAAAATATAATAAATGCTAAAGTTATGAAATCGAGCGCAAATCAATTCTGCTGTTAAAATTGATCGAAAATTTATTAAAAACTCTCGATGAAGAACTTTTTTGCTTTTGCAAATATTATTTTAAATTTTTGTCAATTTAAAATGTGATGAATAATTTTTAAAAATTTACTTTGATGAAAAAATAAATATATATTTTATACTTAAAAAATTTACCACGCAATTAAAAAATTCATCTCCAAAAAAGCATTTCTATAAAAAGGAAATGAAAAATTCTCGCTTGCAGCTCAAGTTTAATTTTTCATTTCCACCGGAAATTCGGCAGATGAAGAAACAAATTGGACTCGAAAAAAATCTCTGTCGGTCTTTAAGAGTGAAGAAAATCCTTAAAATTAAATTTTTGTCTCTCGCATGCAATGCAAGCTGATACTGAGAGGACTGCCAGCAGTTGAGATGGATGGAAAACAATGAGTTTGTGTATATAAATGTGCATAAAATGATAAAGGGAACAAAACATTTACTCGAACGATATATTGCCCCGAAACATCCTTCCTCTCTTTATCTCTCGTGTCTCTTTTGCCTTTTTATGAATGACCTTTGTTGAATTTCCATTTTTAAAGTGCGCTCTCTCTTTAAACTAAGTTCAGACTGTGTTAGAACTGCTGCTGCTTTTTATGCAATTGTGGAATTATTCATTCATGAGGAAAAAAGAAAAATACTTTCAAGAATGGCAGAGAAAAGATAAAAACAATTTCACGTCAATGCAAAAATTGTTTTTCAAAGACAAAAATGACAATGAAAAAATGAGTTGGAAGGGAAAACAAAGTGGGAGAGGGGCAAATAATTATTAAGATCGAAAATATAGTAAGAAATTTAAATTCAAATAATTTTTCATGAATTTTCTTTATTAAATTTTAGCAAATAAATTTACGATTGAAGTAAAAGAGTTTTAAAGTTTAGTTGAAAATTTTCAATAAAAATTAGGTTCGAATCCTAAAAATTCAAAATATATTTTGACAAGTCTTGATGAATTTTTTTGCCTATTTTTTTGTCCAAGCCATTTCCATCCTTAAATTTTTCTATTAAACCGAAAAGTAATTTAATGAAAGACAACAAACCTACGGTGGTCCTTAGACATCATATAGAGCACCCATTAAATAAATAGTCAAAGGTCTTTGAAGCATCAATGAGAAAAAAATATTAAAGAGGAAGGGCACAAGGTTGTTTTCGGTAAGACATAGTCAAAGATAAAAAGGACATGAAAGGATCATTTCTCATTTAAATATTAATTGCGGTTGACAAAACATATGTGACAAACATTTTCCATCTCTCTCGCTGCCGGCAATTCACTTTTATGCACAAGCTTGTGGTGTCGGCAAAAATAAAATGAAAAACTCTCCATCTCGCTCGCTCACTGTGGATATGTGTGTGTAGATTCATTAGTGCGAGATTTCACTCGCCGCGATGCTTCTGGGGTAAAAGAGAAAAAGTTAATCATTGAGAACGTCATAAAGTTCATATTTATGGTTCTGAAGAGTCATAAAAACTGAACTGGTTGTACATGAAAATCGTATCAAATTCACTCACTTGACGAAGAAGGAATTTTCTAACTCGAGGGCATCGGAAAATGAATGGGAAAAATGAGTGAAAAGATTTTTATGAGATTTAAGAGGAGGATCATTGCGAGCATATGCTTCAAAAAATATATTTATGATATCCTGACAGCGATGCTGTTGAGTGAATAGAAAATTTGGTGGTTTTGAGTGACGTAAAAAAATAAATTAAATTTTTAAAAACTTTTCATCCTTAAATTTTTTGGATTTTTTCATTTCAAAATTCTCAGTAAAAATTCCACAGCAGCTCAAAACTTTTCTCCATTATGTCTGCCACAAATAAATTTCGCAATCAATAGAAAAAGTTTAATGCAGCACCGACACTAAGAGTCATCAGAAAAGTTCAAAAGTCATTTGTCGGCAAATATCGGCTTTTCTGATGTTTGATTAACTTGCTCCCAATTTACCACAAAAAATATTGTTCATGTTTTGTCAAATCCTGCTTTATTCTCATGCCGAGAGAGCAGAAAAAAAGGGAAGGTGAATCAGAGAAGAGAAAACATAAACAAAGTCAATTGTTCATCACATTCAGGAACAATAAAACATGAAATGCCGAAAGCATTTTTCAGTCTATTCGCAAAATAGATTATGTTTGTAGTGTACAGACTTTGTGTATGCATAAATCTCGACTTGACAAATGCGAATGGCTTCGATATGAAGCTTCTGATTTTTTCCCGTGTTCGAGTCCATTAAGGTTGGTGAAAAAATCGTTTAAAGCGTGATGAAATATGAATGAGAGGTAAAAATGCACAAATCAGAGAGTTTTTAAAAAATTTCTGAGTCAAATTTGGAATCGTTTTGGATTTAAAAAAATAAATTTATTGCAGAAATTAAAATTTAACATAGATTAAAATTTAATCCTAGATTTATTTTTAATCCGAGCAAATATCATATAAATTCACTGCTCACATAATTAATTTTTTATACTCAAATTTCTATGGCAAAAAAAGTAATTACATTGAGATTTATTCCAATCGTTGTCTCTTTTTTAATCCATTGAAATTCACCCACCTTCATCAGAAGAAAGCGGCAACAAAAAAATAAATATTTAAGCACAATTAATGTTGTGTGAAAAAAGAAGTTAGGATAGATTTAAGGGAAATTAATGAATTTAATTTCTTCCACTTGCCTTAAATCTTATTTTGCCTTTTGCCAGATTCCATTCAATTGGGAGAGAAAATCTCTGTTTAAATTGACACTTTCTCACTTGAAAGGACTTTTTTTGTCCTTGTTTCTTTTATGTCGCTCACTGCTCGGTGTGGAGTCGGCAACTTGTGTGATCCTGTTATGATGTCGGCATTTCGATTATGTTCGCTCTTTGATCTTTTTCCTCTTTTCTCACTCTCCATCGTGTGTGTGTCCTCTCTTTTTTCGATAAGTTTTTTTTTTCTCACACAAGAGCTAACTAGGCGTGTGTGTAGTTTAAATAGTAACATAAATATCCTTCAGTATAGTCATCTCATGTGTATCTTGTTTGATGTCGTATGTCTTGTAGGAAGTTAACTATACTAGAAAAAGCTAATTTGTGGTTACAAAAGCGGTGGTGATAAATTTTTAATGATAACTTCCTCTCTTACGATGTTTGATGTTTTTAATGCTTGAGTGATTGGTTCAATTTCTAATTAGTTAAATGAGTTAAGTGATTTTTGAAAACGAAGAAAAAATTATAACGGTTTTTATAAATTTAAAAGTATTCACAAAAAAAACTCTAAAAGCTAATTTTTAATTCCTCAACCATGAAACTTTCCTCCATCATCTCACTTCCTCTGTCATTCATTTTTTAAATCGCAAAATCCGATTGTGCTGCCTTTAAATAATTTTTATTGCCATTGTGTTCTTGCCTCTCTCTCTTTTTTCTCTTTTCTTCCTAAAGAAATGTGAATTATAAAAATATCATATAACAATGATGGTGGCGGGATTATGTCAACATTTTTTTATCATCCTCTTAATTTCTGGTCACCCCCGGGTTATATGCTCTCGTGTGCTGAATCCTCATCACATTAACGAGCGAGAAAGGAAAATATTTTTATAAAAACATTTTTTGAGCGAGTCATGGAGGCACCTTTGAAATGCACATATAGCTTTCATTCCCAAATATCCGAATATGTTGTTTACGAACAAGCAGAGGGAAAAAATTTCTCTGGCGTCATTTCAATTTCAATCAATTTGAAAGTTTTTTTTTGCAGATTTTTCTTTATCTAAAAAAAAGTCCAAAAATGTGTTGAAAAATTATTCAAAAAGAGATTCCGCAAAACATCTGGAAATGCGTGTAAAATTGGCCACATAACACATCATTTGGAGAATAATCAGGTAAGTGAGACTCCTTGGCATATGCTCTCGCACTGTGAAATCGCTAAATTATTGGTTTTCTGGTATTGCCATTCGCATCGATGCGCATCATCAGCACTGAATAGTTTTTCTTAAACAATTTCTTCTTCTCCTTTGACGCAAAATATTTTTCTTCTTCTATTTCAATGCAATCTGCTTCTGATGCTGATACATCGCTCATGCCATCGTGTTGTTTGTTGAGTAATTGTCTTTCCACATGTCTGCCGACAACTTTCTTTGACTGCACCATAGGATGGGGCAATTTGGAAGATTTCAAAATAATTTTGAGTTGTGATCAACCCTTGAAATTTTTAAAATAATTATTAAATTTTGATCTTTCAAAATGTTTCAAAATTGTTTAAAATATTTAAAGAGTAATTTTTATTATTTGAAATTTTCATTCAAAAAAATAGGTTCGAATCCTAAAATTAAAAAATAGAAAATTTGTCTGCTATCATTTAAATTAGCAATTTTTTTTTAACCATCGACATCTAAAATTTTGAAAAATATTCTTACCCTGAAAATCATTTCAAAAAAATATTTTCACTCTTGAACACTAGAAAATATTCATCAGCAACATCTTGCCGACAAAAAATGTGAATAAAAAAATCTTTTTCTGGCACAAGTTTCATGTTAACAAAATTCACATATATTTTTTTTTGAAAAATTGATTTATAATGGCGAAAATATGATCACAAACTTCTTCGAGTCTTTAATCATTTGCTCCGTGCTTCTGAATGCTCACGCTTTCTGTCGATGCACACATGACGCTTCACATTATCCCGTGTGCATGATGAGAAAATTATTATTCATAAAATTCATTATCTCCTCAATATTCCGTTATTATCTTTTGTGCTCCGTGTTGCAGAAGTGATTTTCAATCTTAATTGCAAACAATTTTCCAACGCCACAGGCGCATCGAATATCACCGAAACAATAAACAGTATTGTGCACTTTTTGCTTTGGTAATTCAATCAAGTGGGAAAGCGAGCTCAAAAAAGTTCGTTAAAGCGTGGCCAAAGATCGATAGGCGTCATTCAGGGTTTTAAGAGAGCTGAAAACATTTTAATGAATTTTTATAACTTTTTTAAAAAGAAAAACTAAATTTTTATTATTGATTTTTAAAAATAAAAAACCGTTAAATTTTCCAATTTCGAAAAACTTTAACCTGCATTTTAAATTTATCGTCTCATCTCTCAATGAAAACTGTCTAAAACAAGAACATCATCATCACAACCACTCTTGAATAATGAATAAAATTGGAAGCGTTAACCACAGACACAACAAGCAATAAACAAAAAAGTGTATCGATTTGATATGACTAGTTGGTGCATTTGATGAATGAATTTCAATGGAAATGAAATGAGAGTGCGAGTCGAGAGGATCTTCATGGTTATTTCAAGCACTTTCAATCATTGATTGGTGGCGTGATGCGTTTAATTGAGAGAGAGAAAAGGGAGTTCGGTGTGAGTAATTCGATGATGATAATTGGATCGGTTCTGAGCGACAGTTGTTTGTTTAATTTGAAATCATTCGGCACGAGTCTTTAGTAGAAAATTCTCTATCTCAGTTTTAATCTCAACTAATTATTTTTCGAGACAATCTCCGTGCAGGTGAAGTTTAAATTTGTCATAATTTGCCTCGCACTGCCAATGTGCAATAAAAGCCATGTACAAACTTCCCTTATCTCTCTCCTCCATCCGTAACTCTCTCTACCTACCACGAGGCAAGATGCATGTTATCGGAAATTGAATGTAGACCGTGAAATTGCGATTTCAAAGTTGAGAAATTTTTCTTCTCTCTTTGTCGAAAAATTTACTTTTTTTTGTGCTGCCACTAAAATTTGTAAGTTTTGTACATGAATATTTATTTTTTTTTGCGAAACAGCAACAAGTCGAAGCTTAAATGGAAATGTTAAAATCAGCGAACGATAAATATGTTGCAATTGAGATGCCGTTGGAACCGACAAAAGCGAGTCGTGCAGTATGAGAGGTTCCAAAAAAAAAAAAAATCCAAGCATTAAATTAATAAATATTAATTAATTCAATTTTTAGGATTCGAACCTCAAATTATCTTAAAACTCTAATTTTTTTAAATTGATATTTCAGATATTGTTGAATAAATTTTAAATAAAAATTATTTTTAAATTTGGTGCCGTCATATTTTTTTAAAAAATCACCCAACAAAAGAAAATTGTTCAAACTTTTCCCTCCAACCTCTCACACTTATACCAGCGACAACAACGACATTTTAAGTTGCAATTTGCGAGAAAAAAAAAACATTTTTTGAAGCAAGCAACAATGAAAATGCATTAAAGTGGGAAGAGACGACGGAGTGTCTGCAGAACTTGTGATTGTTGATGACCTTAAATGGAGTGCCAAGCATCTTGAGAATGCTTCGAGTGTCTGTTTGTTTAAATTAACGCATGCAATGGCTGCGGTTATTTTGAGGTGATTTAATAATTCTAAACAGCACGGTTTAATTACGACCGACAACTGCCTTTGAATAATTACTCGATATCTGGTCAAAGCGAATTGATTAAGCAGATCATTGCCTCAAAATAACCCAGAAATTTTATTTTCAGTTTTTTTTCAATGATAAATCGCAAAAAGATCTTAAAAATGTGTTTCTGGCTTGTTAACAAGATTTTCTGACTTCTTTATGGTCAGCATGTATAAAATCATAAAATCATGGTTGTAAAGTGCTGAAGAGTTCTTAGAACATATGACATTCATTATTGACTAAATAACTTCTTAAAATTTATTGTTTTATGACTTTGGAGAATTTTTTTTCTTTCATTTTTCATTCAGATGATTTTTTTTCGGGACAGTTTTTTCCTTGTTGAACTTTTATGATGCCTAATGTGATGAGAAAGAGAAGCATTTTATGGTTTTATGGCTGTTTGAGAATTTTTCTTACTTGACGACATAAAAAATAACAAAAATTGTCCACATTTGCCGACTCGAATTTCAGAAGGGAGCTGATACAAAAAAAGTTTGACCCTTGTGGAGATTTTTTTGCTAATTTTTTAAATTTTACAACAAATTTAATTTTTTTTAGAATTTTGAAAGTTATTAAATAATTTTTGTTAGTAAATTTAAACTAATTAAAATACCCACAAGGACATGTAGGTCCATAAGCGTCGGTAGCATTCACACAATCATAATTTTCGTCATCTCATTATTTAATGATTTTTTATTGACGAAAGGACGTGATCGTAAAAAATATTTTTCTATAAATTGAACGCATTTAACGAAAAATATAAAAATTGGCCTCAATAAATCCATAAAAAAATACGTGCGGATAATTTTCAGTTTTCCGAGAATTGAAAAAGTCAAAAATAAAAATTCAGTAGTGACAATTGACACTGACGACATTTCCCAGATGACACAGGAGATTGATTAAAAAATGAGTTGAAAAAACCTCCAGCTCGGTTGATGGATCGAGTTTTGTGTGTGACAGGTTAAATTGAAAAGCATTTTTCTGATTAATTTGGTGTTAAGCGATGGTAGGCTACCGGTTTACAATATGACCAACAGCACACAGAGGCAAGAGAGATTACAACTTTAAGTACTAATAAATAACCAATCAATCATTTCTCTCTTCACATCCTCTTATCTCATACATCCACATCGTCATCATCACTTGAGTGGAGTAAGCAGCAAAAAAAATATCAAACATCTCATCACACAATGATGATGACTTTCTTTCTCGTAGTTAGTTTTCTGCACACAAGAAGATTTTTGCTTTTATGCAAGTTGTGATTGATTTTCTTAACATGTGAACTCCCCAGTGAGACTTCAGAAAGAAGAATGTGTCCTTCATGTCCCTCAAGACATGCCAAGCGCAGCATGAGAAGTCAAAAAAAATGTTTTATGCTTGTCTCTTTGAGAACTGTGATTGTCATTCACGAACCACAAAATCAACAAATTTTAATTTTGTCCAATTGATTAGAATTTAAATTTCCATTTTAATTGACTCAGTTCTGTACTTAATTGCATAGTTTATAGTTTATGTGCGCTACATGAATCCATTAAACAATTTTGAATATTTTTGTTGGTTTTTCATCAACCAAATTTAGCGCATACCACATCGAGCATTATTTATTATTCTCGTCTAAAATTAAATTGCGAATAATTTTCAAAATTGCACGTCGACTAATTTAAATAGTAATTAATGGTCAGCACATCGACGTGAAAATGAGAGTCGAATGTTTAAACGGAGTATTTCTGTATACTTATTTTTGGTTGTGTATTTTACATGAGCAAATTTATTGGAATTAAACTGAAATTGTAAAGTGGAAATTAAATTTTTGAGAGTGGGATGGAAAATATTTTTGTGTTGGGTAAAAAATAAAAATTCATAAATTTTAATATTTTAAATATTTTTTGAGTTTTAAAAAAATTAAAATTATTTTTTGCGTAATTTTCTGTCTCGCAACCCACTTAGTAAATTCAATTTTCAAACGCTTGCGGCATTCAAATATTCAAAAACCCTCAAAAAGGAATTTCATAGAGTTCACATGAAATTTAGTGAATTTAATTTACAACTAAAAATTCCTTCCACAATAGACGATCATATTTCACATTTCACATTGTATAAAATCTCTTTCAATGAATTCCTCGATGATCACTCATTGATAAGCGAAGAAGAAAATTGAAAATTTATTCACTCAAACGAGGAGAGCTAAAAGTGTTAAATTGTGAATGGAGTGTGAGAGGAAATTATTCAAATTGTCACACAAAAAACATGGCAATTAACAGAAAGCCGCATATAGCTATATGCATTGGAAGCCAACCGAGAAGAAGCGATAAAATCTTGGGCGGTCTCGCTGAGCAACTTAAAAAGTTAATTCAACGTCAGCCAATCGTAACGGATGCGGCACGATCACAAGAAGAAACGAGAGAAAAATGGAATTAATTCCATGATTTATAGTCAGAGTTAAACGATCCCGTCATCAATTGTGGTCTCTCTGTGTGTACGAGCGAGAGAGCGAGTATCAAGTTACAGACTCACATATGCAGTGAGTGTCGATTGAAAACGAGGGGAGGGCGGAGTCAGAGAAACTTGAAACACAACAAACAGGAGAAAAAAAGATTTTTTTTCAAGAACTGATCAGTCGAGTTTTAGGAATGCTCAGTTGCAGTTGAAATCTCGAAACTACCTGTTGCAACAGTGCAGAAAATTTTTAAGTCTTTCTTCCGAGGATTTAGAAGAAAAAGAGGAAATTATATTTTGTGAAAAAATAAACTAGAAAAAAATAAAGAATTTTAAAAAACAATTAAAGTGTGAAAAATTAGTGATAAAAAATATTTTAAACCAAAAGTTATGACAATGACCATGAGATCACTGGAACCATCTCCATATTTTGCTGGATATCCTTTTCAAGGTGAGCTAAGAAATTTTAAAAATTCATGACCACGTGACTTAAAAATTAAACGATTTTAAAAAATCTACAAAATTCATAAAATCAAATTTCGAAATTGCAAAATCATTAATTTCTCTTTTAATCTCGCCGATATTTCACCAACAAAACAAAAACCCGAAAAGTCTATTTTCACACAATTTCACTTAAGTGCATGTTCCAAAGAAATCCAAACAAATTGATTGCCTTTGTGCGATCATGATAGAGATCATGTAATAATAGGCAGTTACATGGGAGAATATCTTTTTACAAAAAGGATCTCACTTAAGGTTAAAAATGATGATGAAGAAGAAGCGACAACAGATTGTTTGGTGCTAGAAAAAAAATATTTTTCACCTTCTCTGACTGAAAAATGTCAAAATCATGATACTACGGCAACATATTGTTCTTCTGTGCGATATACATTCTTTTTTATACACTATTGAGGGTGAGATCAAGACTGACCGCCGACGGATTAAAAGGGCCAATTTCTTTTATTTTGTTCCTTTCTTCTCTTTCTCTCCTTTTTTCGTCTTTCTTGATCTTTTGTATGTTGCAACTGTTATCTCTCCTAATTTATATTAAATGTTCTGTGTGTGCTGCACGACGGCTTTGTAATGGATACGTGGAAATTTATCATGAAGTGAGATATTAATCAAAATTTAGAGAGAGCAAGGATTTTTGGGTGTTTGAGGGATTTAATTAAAAAAGTGAATTTTATTTTAAAGTTTTTGTTAGCAGTTGAAAAATGCCTCAATCTATTTTGTCTGTTAATTTTAGTTGTCTAGAAAAATTTGAGGCTGTATAAGCTTAGAAATTTTCTGTATTTGAAATTATTGATTTAAATCCTCAAAATTGTTCTCAGAAAATATTTTATCGTCATAAGTCAAAAGACAATCTACTCAGAGTTATTTAAGCAAGGGTATTAAATTTACTTCTCATAAAATGATATGTAGCAAACCAATTTATGCAAATGCACTCATGTGTAGAATTTACTTTACTAAATGTAAAATTTTGTTAATAAAGAAGATTCCATTTCATCTACAAAGGATGTCTTGTTGTCATAACATGAAGTTCAACTGGAATTTAATTTATGCAAATATAAATATTTATGTTTAACTTACAAATCAATGTTTGATGGAATTAAAATCGGTTAGTATAAAATGGAAAATAGTTTAAATATTTTAAAACAATAGTGAAATAATTTAAATTGAAATAAATTTAAATTCAAAACTAAAAAAATATTAAAATTCATAAAAAGCTTTAAAAAATAATTTACAACTCTCGCCTTCATAAAGCTTTTTAATCACTACTAAAAATGACATTATCTCGTCATAAAAATATTATTAACATTTTTAATGCATCAGCATGCAAAAAAAAGTTTTCTTTCACACATTTGTCTCCTTTAATTACTCTTTTTCCCCGCTTGTGCACGTTGCAAAAACAAAAATTTATTAACAATAAAACCGCATCATTCAGTTGCTACAACATGTAATAAAAGTTAATTGCCGATAGATGACGGTGGTGACAAAAAAGAGCTGGTGTGCATAAGCTCGCTCATAAAAAAATCAACGATCGATAATAACTCAAAAGTCCCCACTGAAAGTTAATTTAAATATGAGAAAAATAAGAAGAGAATTTTTTTTGTTACTTATGGAAATTTATGAGTGAAGGCGAAAGAAGAAGAGCAGAAGAAAAGTAAAAGAGAGCCGGCATTTAAGGAATTAATGCAAAGGGCACAAATGTAAATGCGATGAAAAGTCTCGGGAAAGAATTTTTGGTAAATCATCATCAAGAAGATGCTCACAGCACATTTAAAGAGATATAATGAGTAAGCACAAAAGGCTGCGCGCAATAAGTGTCTTTTTTTTCGGGGCCTCTCAGACACTCTGGCGCGATTTTTTATTGTACAAACTTCTTCATCTTTTCTTCGAGCAATTCACTCGGTGCCGTTTTGCATAAAGCTCATAACCGTTTTCTTTCTCTCACTTTTTTTTATGGACCTTTAAGACTTGAAGAAGACTCGCACGAGATAGAGTGAGAGAGAGTGAAGAGAACAACAAAAGAAACATCGTGTAATATGTTATTATATTATGATGACGATAATAAATATATCGGTGGAATATATAAGCCTCAACTCCACACCGTATAGACGGCATTTCTTTTGATCTTTTTTTTTCCTCCTCATATAATGCCTTTTCGATACCTTCCTTCTCAATCGTCGTCTTTCGCTCGCACTGCTGAACGGCGATCGATGAAGGCTCACATTATGATTATATAGTTTCTTAATATACACGAATTGGTATTTTTACACTCGCGCGAGCTGATTGTTGTTGGGATGAAGAAGAAGGAATGCACTGTGAGGTGGTGGGAGAGAACAAATTTTTGGGGAATTTCATTTTGTAAATTTTATTTCAAATTAATTAATTGATTATTAAATTTTTTTGGTAATCAATTTATGAAATCAATGATTTTTTGACCTCACCCTATTTTGTGAATTCCTGCATTTCAACACCGTCAATTTTGGACTCTCTCAGCCTCTTTTTTTCTCTCTGTGATTTTTTCTTCATATGCGGATCAATAATAGGCACAACATCGACAGTAACAATCGCACATCACCAAAAGAAAAATGCCGAATAAATAATTTGTGTATATTTTTATCAATCATGATGATGTGCGCGATTTATCTATTATTAATTTTTACTTTTTTTTTTCGTTAGTGAGTATGGAGAAAAGAGTGAGAGCCAAGGCAGAACCGGCCTATTCTATTAATTGAAAAATGATTCACAATATTTATGGGTCGTTCGTGCTTGGCATATTGTGCGCGCGGTAAATGGGTGGATGCCTCAGCCGACATAAATTTATCTAATCAACACATTGTTTTTCCTTCTCTCTTCTCTTCCACCATCAACATCAGATCGACCACGAAGTAAAATAATTTATGATATTTAGTTAATGGTGGAATGAGGAATTAATTATGTTGTTATAAATCATAAGGCGATATGATTTATCGCTTTGATTACTGTCTCTAATAAGGTGAGAGAATCAGTCACACACGCATGAGTCACCTCATCATCATCAATGTCTATCGCGCCGACGACGTCGTCGGCAGTGCCTAAAACAGAGTGAGATATTAAGCTACTGAAGTTATTCACATCATGATACTTCTTCTCTCTTTCGGGAGGGTTTGTGCTCGAGCACGAGTCGAAGTGCGTGGGCTTGTGAATAGAAAACTTTTTTTTTCGCAATATTGATTTTCTCTTTTTCTATTGACATTCTTTGAATATTTTCTTTGTTCGCAATCGTGAGCGTAATTTTAAGATGAAAACTTGCAAAAATAGAAATAATAAAATTTTAGATCGAAATATTTTGATGTAAAAAAATCACAAGATTCATTAATTTTTTTGTAAAAAATTCCTCACCAAATTCCGTTTAAGACAAGCCAGATAATCATTCACTCAGCCACAAATCTTCTTCTTCTATTTTTTCGGCGACTTATCAAAAGAAATCAAAAGATGTTTAATTTAATTTCCATCTATTAATAATATTAAATATTTTGATGACATCATTATAATAGACCGATGGTCGGTGAGAGAGAGGCACACAAAACAGTGCACACACACGGTGCGAGATGAAAGAGAGATGATTCGAAGAGATAGATGTAGTCGATAATATCTATTCGGTTATAATAGGTGAAACATCATAATAAAAAGAAAGAATCATTTATCTTATATCGTTTTTCCACATCGTCGTCGCTTCATTTGATGATTTCGAGAAAAAGAGCCCAAAAAATTAACAATTTAGGAGAAACACGTCTTTTCAACGCCTTTTTACCTCACTTCATGTCGCTTGGGAATTTTTATTTAACAATTTGTTAGCGCACATTTTTGCGGCCAAAGCCAGCCGCCGTGGAGACAGATTATGATTGAGGAGTTTCTCCATTGTTGTTGTGAATCATGGTCTCTCTTTCTCAGGCACAGCAAGAAATGTCTAAATGAGAACACTATTAGGGAATCACACACGAGTGAAATTATTTTTTGAATATCCCCGGATTAAATTTGAAACTAAAATATACGTTACAAAGTTTGCTAATTTTAAAGCACCCGTTAATTTAGTAATCACTGCAAATATCACTCATAGAGTAATGCATTTTCGTGAAAATTTCACACGTTTCAGGCATGTTTGTATGCCACAGTACAACGTGAACACCATCCATAATCATCATCAAAAGGCATCATTGCCGGTTGTGGTGCATATGATAGTAATTTGAATCGAGTGTAAACATGGTCATTACCTCCTCTCGCCACTTCCATGGCTATTTTTCATCACAAACATTCCCTCCGTCGGCATCTCATCGCTTTTTCTTTTATGATCACTTCATACAAATTGACCATTGATTTATTCAGAGTAATGTTGATGTGCTTCGAGTTGAACACGAATGCGCCTTTTTTCCATGTATTTAATTCAATTAAGTAATTTCTTTTCTTCACCTTCTTATACTCTCGAGATGCTTTCTTGTATGTAAGTAACAAAGCGGGGCCGCATAAAAAGAGAGGAGAGAAAAAAAATTGCAATATCTACACATTTATTAATGTCTGATGAAACTCATGCACTTCAATGACGCTGATGGAAGGAGAGAAGAAGGAAAATATCACACACGATGAATTTCTCACAATACAAAAATGTAATAAGCTCGGTAAAGGGAATTGAATTTTCTCTTTTTTCTCTCTTTTTTGGCAGTGTGTAAGGATCAGCTCAATTGTGCATGAAAACCTTCGAAAAAAGATCATTTCATTATCCTTTTTGTCCAAAATTAAGTTGTTATGACACAAACAAAGAAAGGCAATGGGAGATGAGAAGAAAACCTCCCGAGCGGTATTGATGGACAAAAATCATGAAAGTGGATAAAAAAATTTTAAGTTGAGTAGAAAATTTCGAAAAATATTTTCAAGTTAATTTTTGTAACTGAAATTTTTTGAAATATTTTTGAAAATCAACCGTTAAATTTTTTGAAAAGTTCTCAAAAAAATCTGTTTAGATCGGGCATACTTTTTCCAAAAGAGCCATTCAACCATAAAGGAAGATACCTTCTGTCTATAAAGAAAATCTCTGTCCATCTTCTCCTTGTTGTTACGTTAAAAGAAAAGAAAATGATTGAATTGAGCAAAAAACGAGAAAATCTTTTTCTTTCTTTTTTATTCCATTCAAGTGAAATGGACAAGATAAAATTTAATTTAAAAACATTTTGCTGAGGATTCAATTTTCTCTCGTCGTCTTAGGCCATGTTGGCTGTCTGCCTTCACAATGTCTTTATTCTCTTATTTATTGGATTCTCGGGATAATCTCGGCAAAGCTTAACCGTAAGAACGTAAATATTTGAAGATAGATACACGCACGGAGAGAGCTAATATACCTGTGGCTCTTCGGTCTAATCCACATATTGAAATTTTCGCCTCAACAAAATCTTTTCTTTCTATTTTGTGGGCTCTTGATGAATTTAGCTCGACGGGATAACAGAGAAAATTTATTTAGTAGAAACTTTCTAATTAATTTAAAATGAAAGAAATGTACTTGAGTGAACAGTAATTTAATTTTGGAATCCCACAAACTTTTTTTTTCGCCTATGAATCACTAAATTAATCAAATATTTAAATTTCCTGTAAAATAAAATTAATTTAAAAATGTTTCTTCTCTCTCTCAACAGGACAAGGCCGAGTTAATCAATTAGGTGGTGTCTTCATCAACGGACGACCTTTACCGAATCACATACGCCTTAAGATTGTTGAGATGGCTGCGGCCGGAGTTCGTCCTTGCGTAATTTCACGTCAATTGCGTGTGTCACATGGCTGTGTATCGAAGATTTTGAATCGCTATCAAGAAACCGGTAGCATTCGACCCGGCGTAATTGGAGGCTCGAAGCCACGCGTAGCGACGCCAGAAATCGAGACACGTATCGAAGAGATGAAGAAAGAGAATCCGGGAATGTTCTCGTGGGAAATTCGTGAGCAACTCATTAAGGAAGGAGTTGCGGATAAAACTTCAGCGCCTTCAGTCTCATCGATTTCGCGGTTGTTGCGTCAAAAGAATGTCGGCGATTGCGAGACCGAAATACCAAATAATTATTCAATAAATGGTATCCTCGGACAGTCGGATGAGAGCGATACTGAGAGCGAACCAGGCATTCAACTTAAGCGCAAGCAAAGACGATCGAGAACAACTTTTAATGGTGAACAATTGGAGGCTCTTGAGCGTGCCTTTCAAAGGACACAATATCCAGATGTTTACACCCGCGAAGATTTGGCACACCATACACAACTTACCGAGGCTCGAGTTCAGGTTTGGTTTAGCAATCGACGAGCTCGTCTTCGCAAGCAATTGAACTCACAGCAAGTTCCATCGTTCAGCACTAATTTATCGTCATTTTCACAATATGAAACACCAATGCCTACAAGCCAGTCAACACCAGCATTCTCCTCGACAATTGGACAATCATGGGCTGCATCACAATCACCATACAGCAACTCCCAACAACCTCAATTCAATCTTCCAACACCAATGGTTACCAGTTCCGCTGCATTAAGTCCCGCATCACTTAGCTCATCACCCGTTCACTCGCAAGCACCGGCAGCACAAACCTCGACACAATCAACCTCAAATATCAACAATATGACCTATAATTATTCAATTGCCGATCATCATCAAAATAATTCTACACCACCAATTACGACGCAACATCACTTGACTAGCTCAACGCCGCCCACACCACCAGTCACTGCCTCATCGGCCTATCCATTCGCTTACGGATCGTCGTTTGATCAATCATCACAATGGCGTACGGCTGGCATGAGTATGAGTGCAGCAATGCAAAGCACAAAACCAACAATGCATTCGAATGGATTCGAGTGGGATGCTTATAGGTAAATATTACGACATGCCACATGACTTGCTTAATTATTATATAGAAACTCATTCGATTGTTGCAAACTCATGACACGATTTTATTTTGACACTTGAAAACTTTCAAGTGCTTTTTATCGGCTTGTTTATTAATAACCATTATCACATTAAAACGGCATTGATATTGGCGCAAAACACCTCAGTTGATCCATCCCAGATTTCATCTGAAAGTAATTTAATTAATTTTCTAAAATTTTACTAAGAAAATTCTCACATCTAATTCGGGTGTTGAGTGATGGAAGATTTGTTGGAATGTTCATGTTAATTCTCCACAAATAGCTTCGTCCACCGACCACTGGACATGTGGCTGGAGCGCCTAGATAAAAAATGCTGTTGCATGCCTGAAAATTTCATTAAAATTTCTGAATTTTTGAGTGAATTTCACTTACATTATCATATGGCGGCTCTCCAGGAAGTTCGACTCGAACATTCAAGATATAAGCGAAAACTCTGACAGCCATGTCGGTATGATCAAAACGAGGTGTAAATTGAATTTCTGCTGAAAGTGTTTCACCTCGAACTCCAACGCATTGGGTGCCAGAACATGCTGGTGAACTCACCTAATTATAAAGTAATTTTTTTAATACATTTAGGTAAATATTAATGAATTAATTATTTAGAGTATGAATTTTGGATAGCAATTCCGAAACAGTCCACGCGTTCTCGTATAAAAGAAATATTTCGTACTCACGTGCGTTGGTGCAACTCCTGATGAGTCTGGACATGCCCACCAAAAAGTATCTTGTTGAGCAAGTGCTGAACTTATTAGAAAAATTAATGTCAGAAATTTAATCATCGCCACTTGAATGCCTTTTCTAGACTGAATGAATTTTTTTCGAGGTTCTTGTAATCATTATAAATTTATCAAAAAATGTTTCAAAACCCACACGTGGGTGTTGCCGCGTAACCCACTTGTAACAGATCAGTGTTTGAAAATCAAGTGCATAAAAAAATGAGTTTAAGTCAATCCGGACACTTTGGCTGTCCGTGGCAGTCCTGTTCGACCATTCCTCAAAAATCGTCTATGTCATTAGATTCCTGGTCCAATCACGAGTTCAACGATACCCATGAAGCCATAGTTCTGAAAAATGGACATTATGGCTGTCCGTGGCACTACTGGCCGTCCATGATGGACATTCATCAAAAATCATCAATGCCATTCGATTCCTGGTCCAATTACGAGTTCAACGAGATACATGAAGCCATAGTTCTGAAAAATGGACATTTTGGCTGTCCGTGGCACTGCTGGCCGGCCATGATGGACATTCCTCAAAAATCATCTATATCAATCGATTCCTGGTCCAATCACGAGTTCAACGATACCCATGAAGCCATAGTTCTGAAAAATGGACATTTTGGCTGTCTGTGGCACGCCTATGGTCACGACTCGAAAAATCATGTATGTCAATCGATTCCTGGTCAAGTTACGAATCAATGCCAATCGATTTCTGGTCCATTCACGAGTTCAACGATACCCATGAAGCCATATAAGAGAAAATTTGTATGAAAAATGGACGTTATGGCCGTCCATGGCACGACCATAGGTCATGACTCAAAAAATAGTCAGTGCCTGCACATATAGACCCTAAGAGCTACCATCTGGCGAAAACTAGAAGTCTCTAGCTGGTCCAGGGACCGAGATCTCGCTTGTGCAGACGGACGGACGGACGGACGGACGGACAGACGGACGGACGGACGGACGGACGGACGGACGGAATCACGAGCATATAAGCGTTACACCACTTTGTGGGTTACGCTAAAAACGTGATTTTTGGTGGCAATAACAACTTCAAATGAGGGCCGATTGAAAATTAAGTAACAAAAAAATTAACGGATATATGTGTTAATTACAGTTTGCAACATCTAAATGTAACAATTTTATTTGCGATATCTCAATTAAATGCAAATTTATTAAATTCGATTTTATCTCATTTTTAATTACAGTTCCTTTTTTGCGAGCAACATGAATCACTATGGACAAGCGACATCAACAGGCCACACTGCTTCGCTTTCACCATCCAATGATCACTCAAAGACTTACCATGGATTGGAAATTAATCGAGTTCATTGATGAATCAAAAAATGTTGAAGCATGATGGAGTCATTCATAAGTTATGACTGTCATAATTTATTTTCTGAATTAAATTCAATTAAAATTCTTGACGAGCGCACACCCATTGAAGTTTTCAAAGACTAAACGCCAAAATGAAAGAAGAAAACACGACGCAAACGATCCCAGTATTAATAACTAATTTTAAGTAATTACAATTGTGAATAATTTAAATCTCTATCCTCGTATGATTATTATAGAAAATTATCATTAAATTTTAATGTCGCATATTCTTGCTATTATTTTCATAACCTTAGGAATTGTGAATTATTTAAATTGATCTTGTATGAGTGCGCAAAGATTCCAGGAGACAGAGTTGCCACTGTTTAAAAACCCCTCATTAAAAGTGTCTCAATGTCGATTTAAATAACGACTTACACACACACCCACAAACAAAACTTTTTATTGTATCATAAAAATGTGAGAAAAAATCCTTGATGACTATTAAAGAACCACATAATGTTAATATTAATGTATAGAAAGCACCCAAAATGATAATGAAAGATTATGAAATAAAAATTATGCTTTTTTAAACAAGAATGAATGAATTTTAATATAAATTTTTGTGTAGATTCTCTGTGGCATCTTTATTGAAAGAGATGGAAAAAAATTGAGAGCGGTCCACATTTTCATTATTATTCATATAGACGCGGTAACAACAACAACGGAATCCGATGGACATAGAGGATGAAAAAGAGGCCGAAAAGCATTATTTATTGTAATCCAGGAGATTCTCTGACAGTTTTAATATCGGAACATGGCATTAACAAATTTATTCTCATGCCACCGACTATGTGTGTGTAACTTATTCTTCTTTGCTTTCCGCATCTCCATTTTCAGACATTTCGTCGTCGAGTTTGTTTTCTGATGGTTCATCATCATCATCATGCTCTCCTGCATACATAAAGAAATTGTGTGAGAATTTGATGATTATTCAATTTAAAAGAAATTTCTGAGCTTCCTGCATTTTTTAATTTAAAATCTTTTTTTTGGAAAGTTTTAGAATTTATGTAAAATTTAAATAAGGGTTTAATGTCTTCGCCTGAAATTAAGTTCAATAAAATTTAACATTGATATTTTACAATCAAAATTTTTTTATAGAATATTTCAAATCATCCCACAATAACTTTTATTTATGGCGAGACATTAATGTATCCTCGAAATGAAATAGGCAGCTATTATAAAGTAAATTACCTAATTTTCTATTGTTCGGTTGACATTTTACATTTTCAAATCGAAGATGAAAAGAATTTTTATGTGTAGCCCATATATAAGGCAAAGGCTCATGCATTGCCGAAAAAAAAGTCATATTTCATTTCTCCCTGAACACAACATCAGAGAGACCACCCCGAGATAAAAGAGCGACTATTACATGGCAAAAAAAATAAAGCTCTGAGAGAGTCGATGACAACTTAGTGATTATTTTCTAATAAGTATTTTCTATTGTGTGGACAATGATTTGTTATCCAAACGCTCCATGTTCCCTTTTTATGCGTTTCTCTATCGGTCTGTGAGTTCTTTGTTCCTCACACATCGATCTCTCTTTTCATCATCTATGTGCGTTTATGGGCAGAAATCTTTCTTGTTGTTGAGGTTGGTGCGCCTATTGTTGAATGTCCTTTAAGCGATGCCGATATTTTTTTTCGGTAGCTACGAACGATTTGGCAGTGATAAGTAAAACAAGGCATGCCTCAAAATGATTTATTTCCAACAATTTACTTTATTTATGAGACCCCACAGACATGCTTCACTCTCGTACTGCTGTGTGACATGTTTAGTCCACGATTATGCCCCGCGTATGTATGTTTTGCAATAGAAAAATCATCGAGATTACTAAAAGTCATTTATTTTAATTTTTATCTTCATACTCGCACACACTCTGTCTCTTTTTCATCGTTGAATAAATTAACTTGATTTTTATGCAAATACCGTGAGAGAGACACCGAGCGAGTTAGCAGCAAATTGAAAAAAATATCATGAATTTTTATTCATGTACGAGTTGATAAATAAATAAATATTGCATAATTTTTATGTTGATCGAGCATAAAAAATTCACTTTCGTGCTTGATTTCACTTTATTGATTTTAAAAATTCAGATTTTATGCGAAAAAAAATTAGATTTTTAAATGTTTTATTTTTATAAAAAAATTCAAATTTCAAATTGTCCGTTACAAATTTTTAATTTCTCATTGCAACTTTCACGCGTCAATTTCTCTCAATATAAATTTTGTTACAACCACTGATGAGCCATAAATCGCCTTACTAACAACAAAAGTGATTATCAGCAATGAACAACTCAAATAAATCTCTAAATGAGCTCGGTAGTGCACACACTGTGAATTATTAAGCATTTACCATGGGATATCAAATTTTTGATGCTCCATAAATAAATCAAGAAAAGAGTTAAATATTTTTTCGAGAGCATGCCGTAATGAATGAACGAACACGAGGAAAAAATTTGAAGGAATAATTTTAGTGGTCGAGGATGGCACGAAAATTAAGGAAATTTTAGGGAATTAATTTTAAATTATTATAAATAATATAAAATTTTCAAAAAAAAACATTAAATAATTTTTTAAACAATAATTTTTATATTTTTTACAATCTTAATAAAATTTTGACTGTTCCCCACCAAAAACACAGCATTTAAGCACTCCAAGCAAAAGAGAGATCGTAAGAATTGAATATGAAGCGTGAAAATTGTCTGGTTAGAGGTAAAAACAAATTCATTATTACATCGAATCGCGCCATAATTAGATGGAAAGAATTAAGCATTAAGTAACGCATCGGTTTATAATTTCTGATTGGTTGCCAAATTGATTTCATAGATTGTTATACATTGAAAATTTGTATTTACTTTGAGGATTCTTATTTTTATATTTTTTTGGCTTAATGAAAATTTCGAAAGGTGCGTACGGAAAATTTTTGCAATAACGACGACCTACAAAAAAAATCTTTTCAATAGTTTTTATGACTGATCGAATGGACTGGTATGCAGGGAGAGATTAAGAAGAAGTGTGAGGAGGAGATCAATACATCTGCCGAACGTGAAATTAAGATTTTTCATGGACCATTTATAACATTTTTCTTCATCAATGATTTATCGTTACACTGCTTGTTATTTTAGAGCCAAAAATTTTTATTTTCCCTTGGAAATCAAAAATCATTCTCTCTATCGTGTGAGTGATGAGAAGGCATCAAAATTAATTAATTAAAACGATTAAGGGAAAGAGAGAAAGAGAGGAAGAAAAGCTCAATTCTAAGAAAATAAAAACAATCGAGCGAGCGCTAATTTAAGACGGAAATAGGATTTGATTTATCGTCGCCGTTTTTCTTTCTTCATCCGTTTTTTTCCTCTCAATATTTTTTGTCTAGTTTGAAAATTATTAATCAACGAGAAACGGAAATGAGTTTAAGCTTTAACAAGGTGTGGGAAAATCAAAAATTTAATTAAGGTATTTTAAAAGTCATTAAAGTTTTAAACGAAAAATTTATTGTAATTTTTAAACAAAACGCGTTAAAATATTTTTAAATTTTAGAACATAATTTTAATTTAATTAAATTTTATTTATAAATATTTCATTAATTTTTTCCGCCATTTTCCTCACCTTGAAGCACTTTCATTAAACTTATTTTTTTGGCAGACAAAACCATTTAATTTCCAGACTTGAAGCAATAGAGAGAGGAAAAAAATTATGAGAAAGTCAATCAGCATTTACACACAAAAGCAGGAACTAAATCAATCAAATCCAATAAAATATAGCCAGCTGTATAGCATTCCACACTCACAAGAGGAAAAAAATTTCAAATCCTCATGGAAAAAAGAATCTCTCCCGAAAAAAAAATATAATAACAATTGAACAACAGAAAATTTTACACGCTTTACGCTGAATTTATTTAAAACATAAAGCCAGAAACGAGCTACATGAATAGCGTTGAGGAAAAAATAAAATATTTCGTAAAACGTCGTTTCTCTCATTCACATGTACACTCATAAAATAGACTTAATGATATTTTTTTTATATTTAATATTTTGCTAAATGCAACTGCATTAAAAAGCTTCCACCCCACGATGAGTACGCGGGATGAGATTATGGCTGAAAAATCGTTAAAACAATTTTAGTGCAGATAAAAATTTGTAGTTGTTGATTTTAAAATGCAGTAAATGTTATCAATCATTAAATGGGATGAACAAATACGGCAAATTCAATAGATTTTTCTTGGGGGTCGTTTAAATATTGTGAAAAAAAAAATTATAAAAAAATAATTACTTTAGCGACGGACAAAAATTTATTTGAAATCCCGTTACATGATTTAGCTTTTTCAAAATTTAGGAATCGAACCTTTGAATTTTATATTCAATAAACTTTTGTAAATTTTATATATTTAAAAACTTAAGCAAAACTTTATAAATATGAAAAAATTCAGCAAAAATTTATTTTAAAAAATCTTAATTTATAATTTACTTAACATTTGTTACATCAATTGCAATTCACCCCCAGTCTCATGTACATTTTGTTCGATAGAAATTGAAATAAACGACATTGGAAAATTTCTACGGTTGTCATGAGGAAATCTTTTGATGTCAATTCTCGTATACCCAAAAAATGTCTACAGAAGTTTCAATAAATGTGTTTGTATGTCAGGGAAAATCCAGTTGCTAAATTAAGGGTAAATCTCTTCCTGTGCTGCCACACAGAGTGAGAGCCATTATTATTGGCATAGGTTCACATTTTTAATGCTCAATGGCAGCAGTTCGTTTATTTTTAATAGAATCATCCCCTTCCCTTTTTCATCGTCCCTTCTCACATACATCTAAATAATGTCCTAGGTTCACTCTGTAGATTTTTGACATAGACAAAAAAATATTTTTCACGCTTCCATTATGAATTTTTTGAAATTTATGTTCTTTTGTTTGCGTTCTCTTTATCGAACATAAATGCTTTCTCACTCTCTCGTGTTAACTTTTTTTACCCTTTATTCAGACCACCCCGGTCACACAAAAATTCTCGATTAATTTAATAAATATATAAATTTAAAGCGACGGAAAGTTATTATTAAAAAAAATTTATTAATAAGATCCCAGAGAGCTAATTTTCAACACCGCAACATCTCACATAACATTTTGCGGTTAAAGCACTTGAAATTTCTCATTATGCAATCACTTCAAATTATTTCCATCTGTTTAAGGAGGTGATGAATTAATAAATGTGTCGATATAATTCATAAGAAAAGTTTTACACAAAAAGAAATTATGCCATGCCAGTATGAGGCGAGTAATTAAATTAAATAAGATCCTTTTCCCTTTTTTTTACGGAAAATTTGTTTCGTCTGTTAAAGCGTCAGCAAGTTAAACGATAGATAAAATTGGGTCGAGTTCTACCAGCGAAAAATAGGCATGCCAAACTACCTCTACAAATAAGGATTTCATGAGAATTTTTCATGCTTCTTCATGGTGCTATAAAAGTATAAAGTCATCGTCTCGTGATATACATACATTACCGAATACTGCCTCTATTGTTACTCGGATATTTATTTTGGTGAATCAATTTTTAATAAGCAACAATAATGTAATTAGCTCCACCACGTGTTCGCTTAGTAGTGATTTGATATTTAAGTTAAAGTGCACCTGATACAGCGAAGAATATCTCGAGTGTCTTGTTATTGTTGAATGGATTTTTATGCGCATAAAATCAGGTTTTGAATACAAATGAATGCAAATGACATTTTGTCGGGAATATTCGCCATTTTAATAAGAATTTTTAACACTTTATCGACAAATTTATATTTAAAAATACTAAAACCGTTAAAAAATTACCTTTTTAAAAAACGACAATCAAAGCTTAATTCAATTTCAAACTTGACTTTAAATCCTGACACATGATCAGCTTAAACTTGGAAATATTTATATTTAAATTACAATTTCCCAAGCTAATCTTGCAAAAGTTAACAAAACAAACTTCGAATTATCCCTTCATGGTGGATAATCCTTTTTTTCTTCCTCAAGCCAAGTGCAAATGTGTGGCATTAGAAAAGAGAGAAGTCAAAAAAAAAATTGGAAAAGGATTTAAGAAGAAGCCCTTAACTACGGACGAGAGAGAATGAGAGACGGAAAGATGAGTTTGGGCGTATTTTTCGATTAGTTTAACAATTTAAGGAGATTACTATATGCCGCACAGCATTATCGTCAACATTCGAGTTAAACAGTCGATTTTGATTTGTCACGGAAGCCTGCACGATCATCATTCTCTATGCATTGCCTCAAATAACTTCTTTAAAGTCATCTTCACCTGCTGAATTCTCTTTTTCGCTGCTGTGGAAAAATCTTCAACATTAATAGAGCGATAAAAATCAAGTTTGGCTTCCATCGGAAAGTGAAATTCACTAATGAATGGTTTTACGCATTTTTATAAAAATATTTTAGTTATAAAACTTTAATCACACGTTGGCGTTTATTTTCTCACTTTATCGAGACAATAAATTTTATACTTTGAATGTGTAATCATCGTTGACGGAGGTCTCGACGTGGGAAAATTAAACAATCAACTCATCGACTTCAGCATCCTGAATTTTTCCATCATATCTCTTCAAAATTGGCTTAATTTCTTCCTCGTAAAATTCGACAACTTGCTCGGGTGCTCTGCCGACGAAAGTTTTTGGATTTAAAATATCATCGAGTCGCAAAAGAATCGGCTTGAAGTACTCATCACCCTTTAATCTCTCGATAAGATCATTATCCTTTCCGTGAATTTTAACTTGAGCTCCCGCCGCTTGTGAAAGTACTCGAATTTTTTCGTGACATGTCTCACGAACGCCTCCGGCTTTAACCATTTCATTGAGAATATTTTCCGACGCAAGAAATGGAAGTTCCTCTTGAATGTGACGATGAATTACTTTTGGATAAACGACGAGACCTCTCGAGATGTTCAAAAGGGTCAAAAGACAAGCGTCGGCAGCCAAGAAACTCTCTGAGAGTGTTAAACGCCGATTCGCCGAGTCATCCAAAGTTCTCTCCATCCACTGAACTGCAAGAGTGTTTGCAGCGTTAGCGTGAAGCGTAATGAGATGACGAGCGAGTCCGCAACATCTTTCTGATCTCATTGGATTGCGCTTATAAGGCATTGCAGACGATCCAACTTGCGATGATTCAAAAGGTTCTTCGATTTCTTTCATTGACGCTAAAATACGAATATCTGTGCAGATTTTATGGATGGACGCGCCCAAACTTGAAATTGCAGCCACGATGTCAAGATCAACTTTTCTTGAATAGGTTTGACCAGTCACGGGATATGATTTATCGAAACCCGAAAGATTTGCAATCATCTTTTCGAGCTCTTTAACCTTGTCACTGTCGCCATCGAATAATTCTAGAAAGCTCGCTTGAGTCCCAGTTGTGCCTTTTGCCGATCGAAAGCGTAAATTTTCACGCTGAAATCGCAAATTTTTCTCATCCATCAAGAGATCTTGGATCCACAATGTGACACGTTTTCCTACCGTTGTCACTTGGGCTGGCTGAAGATGAGTTCTGCCGAGTGTCGGTAAAGCAGCGTGATTCAATGCGAATTCCGAGAAACTTTTAATGCACGAAACTAATCGAATGAGAAGAACATCCAAGCCATCTCGCATAATTATCAGATCAGTATTGTCAGCGACAAAGCAGGAAGTAGCTGATAGATGGATAATTCTGGCTGCATTTGGACACTGAGCTGAAAAAATTCTAATGTGACTCATGACGTCATGGCGCGTTTTCTTTTCCTCTTCGGCAGCAGCTTTGAAGTCAATTTTATCCAAATTCTGCTCCATCTCAGCAATTTCCTCATCGGTTATGTCAATGCCGAGTTGCTTTAATTTAATATGACTTAAATTAATTTTGATTTTAATCTTTAATATCTCACCTTTTGTGACTTTGCCAGAATGATCCATAATTTCCTCCATTGCGTGATCTTAAACTTTTCCGAAAATAAAAACTGCATTTTCTTTGAAGCGTAGCGTGTGCTGAGACACGATCGATAATTACTGTAATCCTCCATAGTGAATTTAATTTATTTTAATTATCAAAATTTTCAACTTGCAATTTTTAATTGAGAATTTTGTGGATTGAAAATGAAAAGAGCAGGCAGAGAAATTTTTTTGTAAGAGAGTGACGAGAGTCGCGGATGCATGCTTTTAAAATAAAATTTTTGTCATATTGATATGCTCTAATAAAAATTCCAGGAACTGTGAAAATTTAAATTTTTTTCTGGGAATTTTAATTCTTGCGATTTTTTGGAAATCAGATGGGTAATTTCAGATGAATTATATTTTTTAAATTTTGTTAAAAAATGCTCATGTGATCACATAAAGTTTCGAATATTAATTAATTGAATGATTAATTTCAAATTAAATTAGTAAAGTCCCAAATAAATTAAATCAAATATCAGTTGCCAGAAAATATTAAGAGGTTATCGCAACGAAAAAGAAAACTTTCAAAATGTCTCGTTTAATCCGCACATGGTAAAGAAGAAAAAATTACAATTGTGCATTAGCAAAAGAGAAAAAAAAGTAATTTTGTTGTTAAATTGAAAATCAAGCTGAAAGCTTTAATTTTTATTGATGAGTGCTCGATAGAGAGGACTTGTTGGGTTCATTTTAATTGAATTTCATAAAATTTATTTGCAAAAACCACCCACAAAAAAAAGGAAAGGAGAAGTAAAATATCCAAGTATGAGTTCGTCAAGCAATAATAATAATTGTCTTCAATTGGACGAGTCGAAAAAGCCACCACGAACGGGCATGAATTTGTCATTCTCGCCAACAGCTCTGATTAAGAAGCCACCTGTAATTGTGCCACAGCCATTAGCACCAAGGTACGAAAATTAAGTTGAGTCATAGCTTTTTGGAAAAAAATTCTTCAAATTTTCTTATCATGACTCGTTTGCCCTCGCGAAAAAAAAAATCTTTACACCTTTCTCTTTAACATTCCAGTCGAGAACGGAGTCGAGCACATTCAGACTCGGGACGATTGCAGTTCAGCCCCAATGAGATTTATGATTTTACATCGGGTAAATTTGCCACCCACAACATTTCAAAATTTTATTTTTTTTCAAGCGATGCTAACTTGAAATATTTTTTCAGACGATCTCCTAGATCTCGGCGAGATCGGAAGAGGTGCCTTTGGAACGGTGAATAAGATGATTTTTAAGAAAAATAACAAGATTATGGCAGTCAAACGGATAAGATGTTCAAATGTGGTCGATGAGAAAGAGCAGAAGAGGATAATGGTGAGTGTCTTCTTATCGCTGAGAAACAATGACTAATTTTGATTTTATCATCTTCAATAGGATCTAGACGTGGCAATGAAATCTTCAAATGACTGTCAATATATCGTTCAATTTTATGGCGCAATTTTTAAGGAGGGAGACTGCTGGATCTCGATGGAAATTATGTCGACGTCGCTCGATAAGTTCTACAAGTATGTTTACGAGCGTCAAGATCAGAGAATTCCTGAAAATATCTTGGGTCAAATAACCGTTGCAACTGTACATGCTTTAAACTATTTGAAGGAAAAGTTGAAGATTATTCATCGTGATGTTAAGCCGAGCAATATTTTGCTGCACGAGGGTGGTGATATCAAATTATGTGATTTTGGCATTTCAGGGCAATTGATTGACTCAATTGCGCGAACAAAGGACGCTGGCTGTCGTCCTTACATGGCGCCCGAACGAATAGATCCGGAATTTTCACACAAGGGCTATGACGTTAGATCGGACGTATGGAGTCTCGGAATAACACTCATGGAGGTTGCTACTGGTCGATTTCCCTACCCAAGGTGAGATAACTAATTTTTCTCTCAATATTTTAAAATTTATAACGAATTTGTTATAAAGATGGGCGAGTGTGTTTGAGCAGCTATTTCAAGTGGTTCAAGGTCCAGCGCCTCAGCTAGATAGAAGCACACAAGGACTTGAATTTTCCGACGATTTTTGCAATTTCGTTAACACATGGTGAGTCTGAATTAATTATTCAAACTATTCTGACACTAATCTAACTTAATTTTCAGCTTGATTAAGGAGGAAATGAATCGTCCAAAATATAAAACTTTACTTCAACATCCATTCATAAAGCTACACGAGAGTCTTCTCGCTTATGACCACCCGAAAATTTCTGCATACATTTCAAATGTTCTGGAATCGATGGCGAACAATGGCATCACACAATTCACGACCGACATTAATAACGCTGAAATCTGGTAAATTAATTAATTTCCGTCTCCTAACTGGAATTTTCTCGCAATTTTAAGAAAAAAATATTTTAATCAAAATTTAAATTAAATTGATGAAAATAATTATGTTTTCACAAAAGTTTTATTATGCACTATTACTGTACTATATCTCTAAAAGGGTGCTCATTTTTGTCGAATGAGTTTCTCAAAAGACCGTTACGAGAAAAATTCAAATTTGCAACGTTCTTTTAAGACTTTTTATTCTTCAAAATCAGCTCACTGCCTATCCTCCTACTTCTATATTGTTCTATTAGAAATTATTTAAGTGATAAGAGGGAAAAAATTAATTGTTAAAAAATATTACAAAAAAAAATCTTCAAAATTGAAAAATGGTTTTTGACAATAAAACTGAATTCGATGGAAAAATAAAAATAAAAATTACTTTGGAAAAAATAAAACAATTTCTCTGTCCAGTTTGATATAAATATATATAGTGAAGAGCTTATAAAATGCATGAAAGAGAAGAAAATTAAATAAAAGAAAGCACTTTTTAGAAAATTAGAGATGAAAAAAACTGAAATGAGTTTTTGATGATTTTTTTTAGACACGCAAAAAAAACTTTTAAGATGTTCATTAAAAACTTTATTGAATTTTTCCAGCATATATAGCAGTTATACTTAAAATACAATAATATTAATAATGGTAGGGTAAAATTTGCACAATCATCTTAGCAAATAATTCACAAATATAAAATTTTTGAGACAAAAAATAAATTTATCTAAATAAAAATAAAAGAATTTTTTCGGTTATATTTTTTCTTTCTTTTTCACGACGTCAACTTAGATTGCTAAAAGTACTCAATAATATGCATGCATATTAAAAATAGATTTTTTTCCCGGATGCACATCGTTAATATTTTTGCCTAAATACTAAAACATTAATTAATCCAAGTAACGCATAAGAATCTTTATGTCTTAAGTTAATAGTCAATAACGATAATTATGTGAAAAAGAATTTAAAGTAATCTAAAGAATTTATAAGGAGTGTTGAAAATTATTTCTGTGATTGAAGCTTTTAAGCTAACGAAAGTTTTTCCTCTCTTAAACGATTATCATTTTTTTTATATCCAATTCTTAAAAAAATGCATCTCAACAATTGATCGAAGAATTCCTCAATCTTCATTTCATTACAATTTACGCGCTCGTTGCTTTTTGCTGAAGTGCAGCAGATGCGGCCAATTTTATGATGCTCTGAGCGAGTAGCCGGTCATTTTCGCTCAGCGTATCTAAGACCTCGCTCCTATTGAGTCCAAATTTTCTCTCCAACTCTTCAATGTTGGGTTTCAAATCGTCTACGATATTCCTGAAATCGTCGTAATCATCGTGCGACCTCTTCTGTAGCTCCCACTCATCCAACGAATCAATGTCGTAGTCAACAAGCATTTTTGACCTCTTTGCCGGCGGCGGCGCGACATCATTTGATGACAGTTGTGAACTCACATACTTGTATACATTCTCGACATAGTCATGTTCGTTCGGAATATACATTAGTGGATCTGGTTCTGTCTCTTCTAACTCTGATTTCAAATCAAAGAGCAAATTTCTTCGGGTCTGTTGTGATTCACCGAATGCTGTTGCCAAATCTTTTGCGCTGATTGCACCGTTCTTGGTGTTAAGATTCAAGTTTGGAACAGCGACGAGGGCCATTGAAAGGAGGAGAATCATTAGACAGGTTGCAGGTTGGGCTGTCTTGCCTGTTGTTTTTGTAAGAAGTGTCTGAAGTTTCTTCATTTTTGACATCAAATCATGATTCTGCGATTGCAAGACCTTAATTCTTTTAATTAGCTGTGAATTTTCTTCAGAACATTGCTGAAAAAATAAAATTATAAGTGAATTTTAGATTTTTAAAAATTATCGCGTTAATTCTTACCTTCACGCGCTCTTCCAAGCCATCAATATATTCCTTCTTTCTCTTTCGCGAGTCCTGTGCGGAAATCTTGTTTCTGATTTTTCTGCGGATTCTTTTCAATTCTCTTTCCTCCTGCTTAGTCAGCGGATAACTTGTGGGTAAACTAATTCCTTCTTTTGACAAAAGACGCTTTTCCTCGTTGGTAAGCACTAATTTTGGATAGCCGGCTGAGTAGCTTTCGGCAGACGAAAGATCATCGTCGTCGTCATCAAGGGTGTCGTCCTCATGGGCAGCAATCATATCGTCAGTTTCCTGCATGATATCATCAAAGCTCAACATGTCATCCTCAATGTCTGCGATATCTTGTTTTGGAATGAGAATATTTTTCTGGAGAAGTCCTTGCTTTGATTTCTGAAGTAAATTCGCTGCAACCGCCTTGATGTTGGCCGTTTTCAGTTGTGCGGAGCCAGAATTTACAATTTTAATCGAATGAATGTTATTCTGTGGTGTCATTGGAACAATAATCGAGCGAGATTTCCCGTTTGAAGTGTTTTTCAAATGCACAATTTTGTGATCATCTAGATAAGAAAACGTGTGTGTTAACATTTTTTTTTGATATGGGAAGTGTTTTCAACCTTGAGCTTATTAATGGCATACAGGCACCGACAAAAGTAGAGCATGCTTCATTGTGAAACAAAAAAGAAAATCGATCCACTGTCAAAACAGCTGAAATTCTCTTGAGTCAACACATTGCTTATTTTTAATTCATATAGAAACCTTTTAAGTGCACAATTGCGCCACACTTCAAGCCCTCTTTATCATGAAAAGAAATACATTGTAAACTAGAAAAATCAGCCCAATATATTTTTTTTCTACCTAACTACTGATAATTGCCCTCACTCGAGAGGTTACGAAAATACTTTATTGCTGCTGCGTAATTATCACTCACCTTTCTTCCCATTACTATTCTGTCTCGCCGCCGATCCATAACGACTGTTATTCTTGGTGCTTCTCGCACTTCTCTTTAGCACGGGCGGAACAATATCGACGGTTTTATTTCTCCTCGAGACTTTAGCAGGTGGTTCTGACGGCGTTGAGGACTCGTGCGAGTGATCGCTTGCTGGTGAAGGCAAACACGAGCTTAACAGATCCATGTCATTATTAATGTCCCTAAAAATAAGAGAGAAAAACATAATTAGGTCATCACATTGCTTTATGAAATTTCAATTAGAGCACTAACAAGTCTAAATTGTCGCTCGATAGTCCACTGTCAGAAGCGCCTGATGAATAAATTGGATCGTTGTTGTTGTAGTTTTCAGCAGCATTAAACATTGGAGAGTTATTATTGTCGAGTCCTAGCATTTCGTCCATTGCCAAAAGGTCACCAGCCTGTGAACCGAAGTCTACCACATTCGTGAGCAGTTCATCGGCAAAAAATGGATCCAGATGGAAGTCATTGTCTGGAAGCCAGTTATCGTTGTTCTGTTGAAATTAAGAAGAAAAATTTATGTTAATTAAAAATATTTAAGCACAAAACTCCACTCGACTCTTCTTCACACACCCATTTCGTAACATATGCTGAATTTTCCATAATGAATTTTTCAACCACTTCACTAATTTAGTTAATTTTTCTAGCACGAGGAAACTCTCTTTTGCATTAGCTGACGCAGGCAAAATGCTTCTATAATATTTTTTCAGCTCAACGTGAGCGAACGAACGAAAGAGAGTGGAAAAAATATAAAAAGTCTCGTTTTATGAACGAGAAGAAAAGAAGAAGAACATTAAGTGAAGGTAATCTATGTTGCGGAGAGCTTTGACGAAATAATCGAGAAATTTTAACGTAATAATTATTTTTAAATTTGTTTTTTTCCGGTTTTTTTTTTGGAAATGAGTCATGAAATAATTTTGAGAAATTTTAATCAACAATTATGAAATTCTAACGGTTTTTTCATTGAATTTAACGGAAAATTTTCAAAACATATGGAATTGTTTTTTATAACGGATTTTCGGTAGTGTCGGCATTTTTCACACCCAATTTTTTAAAACTCGAAAAATGTCATTTTAAATCATGTATAAAAAAATTATAAACTCAATCGCAGCATATCTCTTTTTTTTTGACCTCACCCCCTTTATGTATGTATTTTACAGTACTGTAAAAAATTCATTTGAAATGACGAATATCTTTCGTGATCTTTCTCGTTTCCTTTCATTTCACTTTGAGCTGCATGTTTTTTATATATCTCGGAAAAACAACAACAACAAAAGCATTTACGCAGTTTCATTGAACTACTTAAATTGAAAATTATTAACAGAGAAATGATTTTTAATTGAAAAGACTTTCATACGGCATGGCTACAGGCTGATAAGCTATCGAGAGTACGATGATGAAATTTTAAAGTTCAAAAAACACTCACCAAGATTGAATTATCCATTTTTGTTGTTTTCTTTGCCCTTTCTCTATGCAAATAAACAATTTTAACGATACTAAAATGTTTTATCTTAGCACGAGTGCATCCTTTGAGGACAAAAACTTATTAATTCACCGATTATTATGAAATATCTTGTTTTTGTGAATTTATTCCTTTTTTGCTGACGTGGGCTATGAGTGTGCGCTGTATTTAGGGCGGAGACTTTAGTCGCAAAAGCCGAAAACCTCTGGAACTCGAACAGTTTGTGAAGAAAAAAATAAACTGAAAAAGCGGAGGAAATTAAAAAAATTAAAAAACATTAAAATATTCGTCAAATACAAAGAAGAAAAGTAAACTTTTGTGGGCGCTAGCTTATAAACATTAAGTTTAAGCTAAAATAAGTCGGATAATTCACGAAAATCGGTGTAAACAAGAAATACATAAAAATGGCCGCAATTGCAAGCACATCAACAACACGAAAACCCGATCAAGATCTATCGAATGTTGAATTTGAGACGAGCGAGGATGTGGAAGTTGTTCCAACTTTTCAGTCAATGAAGTTGAGAGAGGAACTTTTGAGGGGAATTTATGCATACGGTAAGAAATTGATTTTAACCTTTCAACTGGATCTCACAAAACTACTTTAATCGTTTTTAAGGTTTCGAGAAGCCATCGGCCATTCAACAGCGCAGCATATTGCCAATCGTTAAAGGACGCGATGTGATCGCTCAAGCTCAATCAGGAACTGGTAAAACGGCAACATTTTCCATTTCTATTTTGGAGAAACTCGATACGTCACTCCGCGAGACACAAGTTCTATGTTTATCGCCAACAAGAGAATTGGCAGTGCAGATCCAGAAAGTTATTTTAGCTCTCGGTGATTTCATGAATGTTCAGTGTCACGCTTGTATCGGTGGAACTAATTTGGGTAAGATTTCATTAATTTATTTTACTCACCCTTTTACGTGAATTTCATTATAGGTGAGGACATAAGAAAGCTCGATTATGGTCAGCACGTTGTCAGTGGCACGCCTGGAAGAGTATTCGATATGATCAAGAGACGAGTCCTTCGTACACGCGCAATTAAAATGCTCGTTCTCGATGAAGCCGATGAGATGCTCAATAAGGGATTTAAGGAACAAATTTATGACGTCTATCGCTATCTTCCGCCAGCAACTCAAGTTTGTCTTATTTCCGCCACACTTCCTCACGAAATTCTCGAGATGACAAGCAAATTTATGACAGATCCAATTCGTATCCTCGTCAAGCGCGATGAGTTGACACTCGAAGGAATCAAGCAGTTCTTCGTGGCTGTCGAGCGTGAAGAGTGGAAATTTGACACGCTATGTGACCTCTACGATACTCTCACAATCACGCAAGCAGTCATTTTCTGCAACACGAAGAGAAAGGTCGACTGGTTGACGGAGAAAATGCGCGAGGCAAATTTCACAGTAAGCTCAATGCACGGTGACATGCCGCAAAAAGAGCGCGATGAAATTATGAAAGAATTTCGTTCGGGACAAACTCGAGTGCTCATCACGACCGATGTGTGGGCGAGAGGTATCGATGTGCAGCAAGTGTCACTCGTAATTAACTACGATCTGCCGAACAATCGTGAATTGTACATTCATCGCATTGGTCGTTCGGGTCGTTTTGGACGCAAAGGTGTCGGCATCAACTTCGTCAAGTCCGATGACATTCGAATTCTCCGAGATATTGAACAATATTATTCAACGCAGATTGACGAAATGCCAATGAATGTTGCAGATTTAGTTTAAGCTTGAGTGCGAGCTGTTTTCAACTTATTCAATTAGATTTTAAAGAGATTTTCATTAATAATTTACTGAATTGTATCACATAATAAAATAACGCATACTTGTAAAATATGATTGACATTTTCAATAAAAAAAACTCATGTTCTGCACTTGAATGACATTTTTTTATATTTAATGTTTTTTTCTCATAACTTGAAGGATAAAATTTTTTAACGGTCAATTTAAATTCAAAAAGTGTAGAAGTTTACTAAAAAAGTTTTGTTTACAAAAAAAATAAAATTTAAATCAAAATAATTTTTTTTACAATGACGACTCTCAATAAAATTCAAGAGGTAAGTTTAATTAACATATAAATCAGTAACTTACTTTATTCTTGCATTTTAGTTGACGGGAGATGAAGAAAATGACGCAAGTTCGCGCACGTTTGTAATTACAGATGAAGGTCACACGCTTGGAAATGTTCTTAAAAATATTGTTGGTTCTTAGTGAGTTAAAAAAAAGTTAAAAGCATAACATAAAATAATTAAATCTCAATTACAGTTCAGACGTTTCATTTTGCGGCTACACAATTCCACATCCTCAGGAAAATAAAATGCATTTTCGTATACAGACTGACAATCCAGATCTAAAAGCTATTGATGTGCTGCGACGAGGATTAAAGGATCTCGAAAGCGTGTGCGATTTAACGCTAACATCATTTACAAATGAACTCAATAAATCTTAAAGTTTATATCAAAAATTTATTCGTCACATTCTTATAAAATTTAATTAAGCTTTTGCTTCTTGGTTGTTGATGTTAAATTCTCAAACATTTCTGACTCTAAGCTTTCGGTCTTAATAATATTATTCACAAATTGCATTTGCTCTTGGCATCGTCTCTCTTGATCACACATCATGTCCATTTCAGCGATAATCTGAGGCTTTGTATCGATCATGTCCGAGGTGCGAAGGGTGCTGATATCGTAATGGATTCGATAATGTTCTCGAAGCTGTGCTTGCAGTCGAAAAGCTGATGAACAGAGATTACACTTATATGTATTCTCGCCAACATGAATGCGAGTGTGTTTTAAAAGATCATTCGATTGTGCATAAGATCGATCGCAATAGTGACATTTATATGGACGTTCACCGGTCTAAAAGAATTAAGTTTTAGCTTTTGATTAATTTATGATTTAAAGTGATCTTACATGAGTCCGCATGTGTCGTTTAACATGATCAGATGAATTAAAACGCATGCCACAAACTTCACAGACGTAAGGACGTTCTAAAAAAAATTATGAGTTATTTTAAGTAATTGATAAAATTATTTATAATTACCTCCTGTATGAATACGATGATGCTTCGTGAGTGACGATGATTTTGTAAAGGAACTTCCGCAAATTGCACAGACAAATGGTTTCATGCCTGTATGAGTTGACATGTGCGAAGTTAGACCAGATTTGAAGACAAACCGGCTTGGGCAGAGATTGCAAGCAAAAGGCTAAAATGAAAGAAATAAATAAAATTATGTTTATGAATTTAAACATTAACTCTACCTTGATTCCCGAATGTCTTATTAAATGACGCTTAAGATTTTCATTAGTACTTAGTGACTTTCCACACTCGGGACATAGATAAGGCCTAAAAATAGTTGATGTAATATAAATTAGTCATTAAAAATCTCTGCTTACTTGTCCTCGCTATGAGTTCTTAGATGCACGTTGAGTTTATGTAGTTTGAGAAAGCTCTTTTTACACACTGGACATTCATGGGGTTTCATTCCTTTGTGACGCAAAAAGTGATCAATCAATTCATCGCCCATCGCAAAGAGCTTATTACAGATTGTACATTGATGAGTAGCATTTTCAATATGATTTTTAGCGTGTCGAAGGATTTCAGTGAGTGATGGGAAACTATCATGACACAACTTGCAAGCGTATCCCTTCTCTTCAGTTGCCTTTGTTTTATGTGCTTTCATGTGTGATGACATTGACTCGCAGGTTTTAAATGAAAGAGCACAGATGACACAAGTGAATTCCTGCGAATCCTCGCGTGTTAATTTCGATCGTTCAACGAGATCCGAGTGGAGAATTGTATGGCGAGTAAGCGCGGCGACTGATGGAAATCTTTTATCACATTTTGGGCACACTTCAAGCCTTCTGATTCCGCCATGCGCTGCTTTTTTATGACGTGCTAAAATAGCTTTTGTTTTATAAACTCGACTACAGTCTTTGCAGCTAAACTTCATATCTTCACTAGCATCACTCTCGGTTTCTTCTTTGATTGAGGATTCTTCGTGTTTCTTCATATGGCTGTCAAGTTTATCGGATGATTTAAAGATCCTCGAACACTGAGCGCAACTGTAAATGAGTTCCGTCGAGTCACTCTCGTCACTTGTCTCTTCCTCGCCCATTTCTTCATCGTCTGGATCATCATCACTATCGTCACTATCGCCTGCATCATAGATGATACTGTCATTTAATTCATCGAGCATCATTTCATTATCATGTATATCGTCTTTTTCCATTGCCAGTTCTTGTGACAATGAATTTCCTGTATCTTCTTTCGACACTCCTTCATCCTGATCACAATTGCTGACCAAAATCCTCAAACTTCTATCACTCTCAATGCACATCTGTTGAAACCTGTACGCGTTTATAGCTGCTTGCTTACAGTTTTGACAAATATAGCTGCTCAGTCCATCCTGAATTCCAATTTCAATTCTTCCGACATCGCTCAAAATTTTAGAAATCGAAGTATCGCCAAAGAATGAACTGAAAATCTCTTCCAAATCAATTGACGAAAGTAGACACGTACGACAGACATTTTTAATATCTAAAGCGGTCACTTCCATTGCTGGTTCAAGCTCAAATTATTGTGAAAATTAATTTTTGAACGATTTTTTTTTGTTTTGGAGAAAAAGTTGAACTCGTAAACAACGCACAGGAATTTGAAAATTTTCTTACCGTTATTTTTAAAAAATTTTATTTACTGGAAATTAAACTTTTTTAATTACTTATAATTGCGAAAGCATGGGATTGTGTAAAACAATAAAATTTAATTCAAATTAAAGAAAATGTTAATTGATAACTAAAAGTTAAACTTAATGTTAACGCCTTAATTTTAAAACTTTTTAAATAAAACCCAAAATATCCTGGATTTTTATGATTTGAAAATCTTTTAAAATTTTATCAACTCTTATGCAAAAAAGTTTGAAAATCACGAACTTCTCAAAAGATATCTCACATAAAATTTACATGTCAACCCACACACGTACAAATGTATGCTAAATTGTTGAATAGCCGGGATAAAAAAAATCGATGAAACGGTCAGCAAAAGAAATTTTTCTCCTTTATTTTTTCATATATGTAAAATATATTGTTTCAATTCCCAGAATGAAAATTTCTTGCCGCTATCAATTTTGATGTACATAAGCCATGCAACACGCATGGAATAATAAAACATTACTTTAATCTACAGAAATTTTGTAGCATTACACATGGACATTCCACTTTTTTAAAGTAAATCTTTTTTATCATTAAATTTTTTACGACTCTTTCACCCTTCCTGTAGAGTGTTGTACATGAAGCATGACTGTATGTGAGAGTTTTCATCTTACTTTCACTTTCATCTCCTTCCACCCCCTGAACTTTCTCTCTCTTTCTCGTTCGTCCAGTTTAGCTCGTGAGTATTGATGAAAAGAAAGCAACGGATAAAATTATATACATTACAACGTGATTTGAATTTGTAATCCACGGTAAAGAGAAAAATAAGAAGCGATAGGGGAAGCGATTGAAAATAGGAAATAAAACGAGATTGTACTTTTTTATCTAATGTCATAATTTTTAAAGATCTATTTGTAACTTGAAAGAATTTCAAAACAAGTGGTTGAATTTTTTTAGAAAAATTTTCATGGTTTATGCTTTTTATTTTTTTTTTTTTAAAAAAATTTTTTTTTTTTTTTTTTTTTTTTTTTTAAAAAAAAATTTTTTTTTAAAATTTTTTTTTTTTTTTTATTTTTTTTTTTTTCTCTCTCCTCCCCCCCTTTTTTTTTTTTATTTTTTTTTTTTTTCCCGGGTTTTAAGTTTTTTTTTTCCCCCGGAAAAAAAATTTTTTTCCCCGTATCCCCCGCATTCCCCGGTAAAAATTTTTTTAAAAAAAAATTTTTACTCAAATTTTCGGCAACTTAAGAGATTTTAAGAAAAAATAAAAGTTTTTTAAACAGACTCAAATGAATAGATTAAAAGAAATATAAAAAGTTTAACAAAAAATTCTTAAAGAACATTACCCAGTGAAGGTCTGACATTCGAGTTCTACCCTTTTTTACAATATCCCCACCCTCTAAAAATCCCCTCTATGAAGTAACTGATGTTGCCTAAATCGTTATAAGCTTTAACCCAACGGTAGAAATATTTTGCTAGTCTCTTATTTCCCCCCCCGGCTTTTTTTTTTTTTCCCTTCCCCTTGATGTTTCAAAAAACTTTTTTGAATTCAAAATTGTACAAAGAATCTAAATTTATCATCCCTAGAGCTTCTTGAGTCATGTAGTTTTGATAAGTGAAAAATTGCATCTAAAAAAAATTTTCATATTGGTTTACACAAAACTTATAAAAAGCACTTATCTAGGAAGATCCTCTCACAAAAAATAAAAATCTAATTTTTTAATTTTTACCCGGAGGAGAGAATTTCCGGGAACCCGGTAGTAAAATTACGGCATACCCGGGTATACCCGTACCTGCTACCCTAGAAATCTATTTATAACCATCTTAATAGAGAAAAAAGCTGGCTAAAAAATATCATCGAATCTATTTGCGCTCATTTGAAACTAATACACGAGTGGAAGTATCAGGTTATGAATAAAACATAAGAATTTCTCTAAAAATGCGTACAAATTTTCAAATAAATTGTTATCCGCTCAATGCGTTGATCAAGGCGATGGTCAGCTAAAAAAAAGAAGAGGAAATGGGGGAGGAAAAATGAAAGGAGATTGGAATTGTTTTTCTAAATTGGAATTTCAAAGATTCAATTTGATGTAATTTGCATAAAATAAATTTATGGCAATCGATTAAAAAATTCCATCGCTTTAATTTTTTTTCGTGCGAGATTCTGCTTCATTCACCTTTGATTTTTTCCCTTTTTCCACCCATCACTCGTATGTCCACGATAAAAATATTCACTGTGGAGGCGATGTAGAAACACAAAATTTCAATTTACTGCGAACGAGTTAGGGAAAAACACAGAAATTCCATTTGATAAAAAAATGCGAAGACTTTTCAACCCTTTTCCACTGACGCTTTTGCGATTTCTTCAATTCTAATCAATTTGTGAATGTCAAATATGAAAATAGGAAAAATCTCCGCATGTCACCTTAAAGCGTTTTTCTGCCTTTAACTAAAATTTCATTTATGTATCGCATCGGGATAGTTTTGTTGCTCCATCGTAAATCTTTCAAGGTGCTCAAATGTTGATTAGAAAAAAAGAAAATATCACTGTACCTTCTGTGTGATCTAATAAAATATAGATAGTCACACATTTATGCGAATGAAAATCCTTTTTATGACAAAATCGAAGAGAGAATCAAATTTTGTCCACATATGAAACAAAATAGTAATTTTCAAAGGGTTTTCGTGAAACAAAGATTCAAAAAATTTTTAAGTTCACAAAAAGTAAATAAATTTCAAATTCTAACCTTAAAATATTTTTATATTTATTTTTCTAATTAAAATTAAATTTTCATGCGAACACAGTAAAGACATTCATAAATACCATCACTATTGGATCTATTATAATAAGAGCGGATAGTAAAAAAATACTGAAAGTCCATTCCTGAAGATAAAAGAAAATTACAATTTGCGATGATGATCATCGTCTTAGTTGTCGTTCAATTCAATATTAGGACCGATGTATGTAAGGCGGAAAAAAAGAAAATGTTGCGAGCTTATGTGGGGACAAACTATCTCTCACGTAAGACTGCGTTCGTTGTGTGTCACATGGGGAAATATTTTTATTATCGAGTCGTAAAATACAATAATTTATTTGCACTTATTTAATCTCCTTCAAGAAAGTAGCATGCAATATTTTCTCTATTTTATTTGAACAAATTTAGAGTGAAATTTTTATAATTTTGTCAATTTATTCAGTGTCTTTAAAAAATATATAACAAGCTAAAGTCCGTCGAAGGAAACTCAAAAATCCATTAAAACGTAAAGCAGCAAAAAAAAGTTTGTCAATTTTATTCTTTCAGCTTACTCCATAAAATGTATTTGCATAAATTATGATGCTACCGTTAATGAACGAAAGATTGTCATTTCTGATGTTGACTTTGCACTCACTTGAAGTATAATTTTTGATGGACAGTATGCGCGTGTTGAGTGAGGAGGAGTAAAATTATTTTCGCTGTTTTTGTTATTATACGCGGCGAGGTAATCGCACTGACGAACTTCCATCGAGGTGATGAATTAATGATGAATGAAAGCAATTAAAAACATAGGGAGGCATAAGAGCACGGCGGCGATGAAAATAAGATGACATTAACATCCGAAGAGGATTGGAAACGCGGCTCTTCGGAAATGATGCAATATTTAAATATTCAAAAAGCATGAATTATGAAAAGCAATTAAATTAGCTGTTGATTTTACTTTTTTTTTGATAATTTCATCATCAACGTTGAGGAAAATTAAAAATTTAATGTTTTTTCAAAATTAATAATTTTTTCATATCACATTTAAAATAATTTCAATCTTTGACCATTTCAGATTCAAAATTTATAATCGATACAATTTCATTAAAGTTCCATGAACACACACATAATAAAAGCGTAAATTTAAATATTCCTCGGAGATATGCGAAAAATAAACTTTTACCCAAAACTACATCTACTGCTGTATGGGTATCTTAAATTTTATGTAAACTGCCACACAATTAAAACGTTTCTGAATTTTCCCGGACCAAGTGAATTACGTCAGATGTATTTGAAAGTTTTAAGCTGACAACTGTAATACACAGCGTCACCATAGATATAGACTTACTTTCATTAAGGATTCATCCGAAATTTTCAGATAGTTTTACAAACAAATTAGTTTTCTTTGGCTTGAGGGTGTAGGGAAGGGGATGAGAGGTGGTTTACAGTGTATGGAAGGTGGTTATTTTACAATGATAGCGATATAATATGAGCATATATTAGAGTAAGCGAGAGAAAATCGAGGGCGAGCGTGAGGAAGAAAAGGAAAGGATGGAAAATTTATGATATTTTAAATACGTACGCATGTATATTTAACTAGCACTGAAGTTTTTACGCCTCACCCGCATTTGAAATTTATAGAAAGTCCTCGATGCTGTACACACGCTCACATGTATGGAATATATGTAAAACCGTTTTCTGTGCAAAGCGATAAGGCATCGTTGTGGAAAAATAGTCTAAATTTAATTAAAACGAAAAAGATGTTTTTGCTGCAAAAATCGAAAATCACAATTTTGAAATATTAAAATCTTTAAATTTAAAATCAAAAATTATAAATCTCTAAAAAATTTCAAAAATCAACTTTATGCACCCTTAGTTTAGCAAAAACCTTGAGATTTCAATCAAGTGTCAAATAGAGAATATTTTGAATGTGCGTTTAAAACCCTAAAATTGGCTTAGTTTCACATTAAAATTGTTAATTGATTTCACTGGTTCTACCTTTAAATAATTAATGCCCTGCAAACATTTCCTCTGACTTTAAATGGACTTGTTATGTTGAAAATTTTCAAACAGATCGAATGTGAAAAATTATGTAAAATTTTTTCTGTAGGAAATTTCTTTCAAGTCATTTCGTATCGATTTCTTCTCCTTCTCCATAACATCATGTACGGTTTTTTATTTTGTTGGTCCAGGGCACTCATCGCCTTTTATGTATTTCATCGTCTCATACTCCAAGAGTTTTTGCTTACACATATATGTAAAGCACATACGGGATTTTTTTAGATTTTCTCTACAACCGAAAAAAAAGCAGTGTAGCTTATTTTACATATATGACCATCGCCCATGACAGAAAGATAGAGAGAGAGTTTGTATGCGTATAGTCAGATGAAAGAAGAGTGGGATGGGAGGGCGAAGGAAATTTGTGTGTGGGGTTTGTTTTATTTTTTACATTTGACAATAAAGAAGAAATGTTTATAAGCACACACAATTCACTACTGAACACACAGACTCATCCTCCTTTTTTATCTTCACGACTTTCCATCCGGCAAAAGTGCTCGCTCTCTATCTCAAGCCACCCACACACACAGAATCTCCCCTATTTAGAAAATTTTCAGTTTCCACCAGCACACAAATGTCTTTTCCGATATTATTTTGCATATATTATTATAGAGAACATGAATATCCACAACATACATGCTAGAAAGATGGAAATATATTTCAAACCCTACGACGACGGTCACCCGTCGTCCTCCTTCTCACCCTCCCACAAAAAAACCTTAACAATTTTCTCTCGTTTATCCACAAATACATATATTACTTTGCTTTCGCTTCTTCATCAGATCTGCTAGCTGCTGCTGTACAATTTTATAAAATAGAATTTCATATACGCACAACGTGAAATGTAAAATTTTCCATCGGTGAAAATTTAACTTGATTGAAAAATTATTTCAGCTCAACTTTTTCAAGGATTTCAATTTCTCAAGGGGTCCCCAACTCCCATATAAATCCATATAAATTTATATGCCATATAAATATTTATATGCCATATAAAATTTATATGGCCATATAAAATTTATATGGCATATAAATATTTATATGGATTTATATGGATCTTTAAAATTTTGTGAAAGTGAGATCCAGTGAAGTGAGATCTGGTGCTGGAAGTGACATCCAGTCAATATAAGCTGCAATTTTGGAAGTGAGATCCAGTCAATCTAAATTTCAGTGCTGGAAGTGAGTCCAGTCAACGTACGATGGAGTGCTGGAAGTGAGATCTAGTCAACGTAAGATCCAGTGCTGGAAGTGAGATCCAGTCAACGTAAGATCCAGTGCTGGAAGTGAGATCCAGTCAACCTAAGTTCTAGTGCTGGAAGTAAGATCCAGTCAAATTAGGATCGAGTGCTGGATGAAAGTTCTTGTGGAACCAAACTGTATGCAGCACTGGAACTTAAGTACAAGTACTGTCATCCAGCACTCGATCCTAACTTGATTGGATCTCACTTCCGGCACTGAAAATAAGGTTGACTGGATCTCACTTCCAGCACTGAAATTTAGATTGACTGGATCTCACTTCCAAAATTGCAGCTTATATTGACTGGATCTCACTTCCAGCACCAGATCTCACTTCACTGGATCTTGGCTCAGAAAAAATAAATCAAATTTACACATACAATCCGCAATCGACTTGAATTGACTCGAATCGATTACTTCATTCAACTTAAATACCTGGTTTTATTGCATTTTAAAATAAAATTGTTTTTAAAGTTCCATTAATATAATTAAAAACATTTTGTGTTCCATATTAAAGATCCATATAAATCCATATAAAATTTATATGGATATAAAATTTATATGGCATATAAATTTATATGGTTTTCATACAAATTTATATGCCATATAAATTTTTATATGGCATATAAATTTTATATGGCATATAAATTTTATATCCATATAAATTCCATATAAATTTATATGGATTTATATGGGAGTTGGGGACCCCCTGCAATTTCTTTAAAAGAAAAAAAAATATTTTCAACAATTTTATGGTTTGTTGTGCATGTCTCATTATGATCTCCCAAAAGAGAAATTATTTTGTACATTAAACGTTGTTTAATTACTTTACTTATATTTTTAAAATTTTCTTAATTGCTTTAACTTTGTTGTGGATTAAAACCGCGATTTAATTGCAGGTTTAATTATTTTTTTTAAAGTCACTAATCGTTAAATTTAGAAATATCACGTTGTTTTAAAAATTAAACTTTCTCTCACGCTAATCAAACAAAAGTTAATCTGTCTTATAAAAATTCTTGTGTATTTAAGCAGAATCGCAATCAACAAACATCCCACTAATCTCTTCCTAATGATCGTTTTATTATGTCATCAAAAGAATTATTGCTCATTCGTCTCATTTAAAAAATATTTCCCTCTCAAATTAATAAATTTTTTGCTTTCTTCTTTTTCATTCATTTCCATATACTAAAAAAATCTCAGACTCACCAAATCGAATATTTATATAAAAAAAGCTAATTAAAAATATATCGAAAATATTTTTGTTACATTTTTTTCTGTTGAAAATTTATCATTCTGCTGTGTGTTGCTGCTGACTTTATTTATTCGATCGAGATGTAGCGAGAGATAAAAATCGGTGGAGAGAAGAGTTAAAGAAGAAGAAATCTGTCTTGGAAGTTGAAAATTAATTAATTCAGTTAGGAGAGAGAGAATTATGTGTTTATTGTTACTACATTTTAAGTCTTTTCTCGTTTCTCTCTCTCACTCGTTGCTAATAAATTTAAAAAATCCGAAACCAGAAATTTTACGACTGGAAGAAGCGCGCGTATATGGAAATTGTCTAAGTTTGCAACAAAATGATTTTTAAGTGAATTAAAATATTCCCAAAAGAAAGGTTAATTTAATTACAGTGAAGAGCTTCACGCCGCTGATTCTTTGCTCTCAACCCGCTCCCAACAAAATTAGTTTTCCGAACAATTAAAGTAATTAAAAAACTTCCTTGACCATTCCTTGAGCTCGACAAAGCAGATACCATTTAGTATCTCACTCTCGAGAGAGAACATAATGGGTCGAGCTAAGAACCGTTACACACTCTATATTGCTTCAGTACAAGCAATTTCGCCCAAATGGTCTTCTTCTCTTCGGAGAGCTCATTTTAATTAAATTTTAATCAAGAATATTTTAAAGGATTCCCCCTTTCAACAAAAAGTGCAGAAGAAGAAGTGAATAGAATATTAAAGACGTTATGACCAACGGGGTTAGCATAGAAACTGGTTTCGAGAGATATATGCTACTCTCTTTAAAAAGACCCTTTGATGATTCTCCTTTTTTGCATTCTACATATATTGAGTTAGTCTTACAACAGTTTAAATTTTTCATTTGATTAAAATGGTCAAGAGGTCAAGCGTGCTATCTCGACCCAATCAAAAAATGTTTGTCGTCCATCCGAGGAAATTTATTGTTGTCTGCTGACCGAAAAAGGAGGAAAAAATTTCGTGTTTTCACTGGAGTGCAAAAGGCCATAAAACGATTCAGTTATAATATGCTTTGAAAAATTTCCTGCAAAAGGATAATTTTGTGTGAAGGAATTTTATTTCAGTTTTTTTTTGATGAGTGAGTATAAGTAAGGATATTTACTCATCCTTTTGATTGTGTTCGTGTGAGTTATTTACTTGGTTAGAATTATTTTAAACAACACGAAATGAAGCTATGTTAGAATAAAAATTGGCTTTAAGTCCTTGATAAAGGATTTTGGATGTCTTTGTTGAATTAAAATTAGGGTTTCTTTTTAAAGCTGGATTCTTATTGATGAAGTTTTTTAAAGTTTTATATTTTAAAGAAAAAAAACTATAATTTAAAAATATCTTAATGCTTAATTAAAAAAAACTATAAAAATTTAATTAATAAAATATTAAATAAATATTTTCATAAATATCTTCACTTTTATCCTTATCAGAATCTTTCTCAAATTTTTCCCTTTCTTAAATTGATTTTTTCAATCAAAAATGAACTTAAATTTACACTCGAATGCATTCGAGAAAAAAAAATCCTAGTTCTAAAAACGTCATGTGGCAAATAGAAATGTTCTAGCATGCACATAAAATCACTTTATAAAAGAATATCATCTGTTCCTAAAGAGGAGAGATTTCTTGAAGGCTTACCACTTACACATCTTCAACAGCATCATTTTAGTTAATGTTGAGAGAAAAAAATACACGCACACGAAAGCTCCGATACAAATACACTCAAAATTCACGAATAGAAAGCTCAAAACTTCGTGAAATACGAATGGACCAGAGGAAAGGCAACAACACATGCCGATACATTTTTTTCTGTTAACGCTTATATATTTCTTGATTATAAATTTCCTCGTTGATATTTTAAAGTTTTAATGCGCATCATCCGGAACCAAAAATTTTTATTAAAGTAAAATATTAAAATTTATTTTTATTCGAGAATTATTTAAAACTTGATAAATTTTAAAACTTAAAATTTAAATCATTTATTAAAATATTAAATGCAAAAAAATAAAATTTAAAATTTTTATTCGTATGCAGAAATAATAAAGCCGCCTACATGTATAATGACTCGCTTGTGTGAGTGTAAATTTATCTTCGGCAAAAGCTCCATGCACTTCGGCTAATTTCCCCTCCACATCTTCTCTCACTCTCGCCTCAGAAAAAGGATGTAATCTTTATGAATTCGTAGAAGCAGCATCGTCCACTTTCAACTACAACTAAATAAATTCTCTTGGTCACTGTCGCATGTATTGGTGTGTTAGTCTCAGATTTTTTCCTTTTCCACTTCTGTGAAAGAATCAACACACAAAATTTTTGCCATTTAGAGACCATTCGTATTCTTGCATCGTGTCGAATCGGTTGGTGTTTTTAGTTTGCTCTCTCATAATTCTGTAGACAAAAAAAAATCAATTTATTGTTAAAGACTCATTCTAGCATACACACATTCCTTGTGGCATTTATTTAAAGCTTAAAAAATTACACGATTAAATCGTTAAGCTAAAAAAAAGAGAGAAAAAGAAAAAAGTCACAATATCAGAGCAAAACGCTTTCGTTCTTATCATTTTTTCTTCGTTGTTTAAAAATAAATGCGCGTATACTCGAACGAAAATTCCCATTGGTGAACGTCGAAAAGCAAATCAGAAAAGAGAGAATTTATCGCGCGAGTGGATTCAAATATACTTTATCAGTAAAATATATATCGGCAACTGAAAAAAAATCATCATATCGATTAAAAAAATTATTAACTGCTAAAACCAGATTAAAAAGTTATATCGAGTAAAAAGTTAGAAAATAGAAATTAATTAAGAAAATAATTCTATGAAAGAATTAAATGAGTGACTCATTAGCGAAAAAAAATTAAAGTCGATTGGAATGTGACTAAAAGTTATCGAATAGAAAAAAAAATATTTAAGAAAAATGACAAGTACGGGCGGGCTAGTACCGCAACAGCCAAACAGTGCATATTCGTGTTCTCATTGCGGATTAATGTTTGAATCGTCGACATCACTTCAAGTTCACATGCATTACCAGCATGAAAATCAATCGCGTTGGGGATCGTCTCCTAACTCACTTGCAAATACATCGACGACAACGTCAACGGATACGGAGACGAATAACAATCAACCCATAGGAAAACATCACATTAAAGCAATGTCTCCACATCAGAATACAATTGCGGCAGCTGATTCTAGTGATAACAATCCACCGACTCCTCAGCCAAACGAACATCCCGGAACTCCAGTTTATCAAGCAAGCGGCACTAATTCACCATTTTCTACACATAACGCACCACCACCTCCTAATGATCTCCATCACTCATATCCGAGTTATTCATCGTACGAGGGACTATATTACCATAATATAGACTATCATCAACAAGAGTACAAACAAGCAGTGCCTTCTTCATCAAGCTACAATAGCAACTCAAACTCAAACTCAGCCAACTCCTCAGTACAAATTGCCAATAACTCAAATGGACTAAGTCCTCGTATAGTCTCCTCCTCGTCGCCCTCCCACAATACGACAAACAATACAAATGTTCAT